>CM053583.1:328589617-328630287 GCA_028627135.1 Pseudochirops cupreus
CTAAATCCTTAGGTCATTTCCATATCTTGTTAGGTTAGTTATTTCCATCTTGTATTTGTGCAACTATTTTTTTAAACCTAGGTCAGGGTATTTATTTATCTCTGTTAAATTTCACCTTGTTAGTTTCAGCCCTTGTTCTCATCTATGGAGATCTTACTAGAACATGGTTCTGTCATCCTCAAAATCACACTCTCTCTGTCCTTCTCTATCTCTCTCTGTGTCTCTATGTCTGTCTCTCTGTCTTCCTCTCTTTCATGTATTTTGTGAAATCTAAAGATTTCAAAAGCATGCCTGCTATATTTTCATGCAAGTGAATGCATAAAAATGTTGAACAACACTGAGTTAAGTATTTAGGCTTACAGATCTCGAATTAGAAAGATTTCTTCAATTCAATTCAGCAAGTATTTGTTAAATACATACTAAATTCTAGGTACTATGTTAATTACTGGATCATTGCTTTAGTGCTTGAGGGGACTTTAGAAATGATACAGCAGTAACAGCAATAATGTACAATGAAGAATTGTGAATGACTTAGTTATTCTCAGCAATACAATGATCCAAGACAATCCCAAAGGACTCATGATGAAACATGCTATCTGTTTCCAAAAAAAGAACTGATGCTGTCTGAATCCTTCCTTCCTTCTTCCTTCCCTCCTTCCTCCCCTTCTTCCTTCCCTCCTTCTTTCCTTCCTTCCTTCTTTCCTTCCCTCGTTCTTTCCTTTCATTTTCCTTTGAGTCTTTTTGTATAAAATAGCTAATATGGACATGATTGCATGTGTATAGCCTATAGCAGACTGCTTACTGTCTCAGGGAAGAGGGAGACAAGGAAAGAAGGGAAGGACAGACAGAATTTAGAACCGAAAACTTAAAAAGTGTTTTAGTAAAGTAAAAAGTTTTTAGTAAAGTAAAAAAAGCATTTTAACATGTAATTGGGGAATTTTTTTTTAAAAGAAAGCATATAGTGTAATCTCTTCATTTTACAGATGAGGAAATTGAGGCCCAGGGACATTGTGAGGTGCCCGAGGTCATACAGGCCATAGATCATAGGATTGTTGACCTAGAGGAGGAAGGAAACCTAGAAGTCATCTAGTTCGAGCCATTTATTTTGTAGACAAACTACTCCAAGTGATATTTACATACACACACATGTATATAAGTATATATATATATGTATATATGTATATGTGTCAGGTTTGAAACCCAAGGCCTCTAACTTGAAATCAAGAATTCTTTATTATTATACCATCTCCAACATTCATTGGATGTGGTGGTTCAGCCACCTTCACAGAAGAAAGAATGCTGGCTTTGGAATCAGAGGAGCGCATCTTCCACATACCTCTGTTATGAATGAGCTTGCAAAGGTGAGGCAGATTGACAAGACGGCTAGATTTCAATTCAGAGGGTTTGGGTTTGAATCCCAGATTTGTCACCTTTGACCTTTGATAAATCAACCTCTGTTTTCTCATTTGTAAAATGAGGGGTTGAACTAGATGACCTCCAAGGTTCATTCCTCCTCTAAATCTATGGACCTGTGATCTGTGAAGCCTTCTAACTGTACTCCCACACCTATAAACTTCCCCACTTTTATGGGGTGGCTAGGTGTTGCAGTGAATAGAGCACCGGCCCTGGAGTCAGGAGGATCTGAGTTCAAATTTGACCTCAGACACTTAACACATACTAGTTGTGTGACCTTAGGCAAATCACTTAACCCCAATTGCCTTGCCCTCCACTTCAAGAAAATGTTAAAAAATTGTTTTTACATGTAATTTGGAAAAAATAAAATACTAAACAAGCAAACAATACCACCACCACATACACACACACACACACACACACACACACACACACACACACACACACACACACACACAAGATTGAGGGAGGAAAAAAGAAAAGATAAGCCTGACAGAGTAAGATACAGAAAAGTTCCAAATACCTACTAGCTGTGTGACCTTGGGCAAGTCACTTAACCCCAATTTCCCTGCCCTTCCCCCTCCAAAAAGCAAGAAAACCCAAAAACCCTCCACTTTTATCATGACAGCTTCAGAATATCATGAGGAATTTCATTCATAGGATCATAGAATTTATAGCTGGAAGAGTCTTTAGAACTCCTCTAGACCAATTCTGCCCCCACACCCCCACTGATTTTACAGATGAAAGAACTGAGGTTCAGAGAAGTTAACTATTCATCTAAAGACAAATAGAAAGAAAGTAATCCAGCATACCTGGAACGAGGAGTGTACGCAGGTAATGGAAAGTAACAGTGGACATGTAGATAAGTGTAAAATATGGCTAAAACAAGCCAAAAAGATTGCATACAATAATATTAAAATAATTGCCATTTCCATGACTTAAAGCTGGCAAAACTATTTGCAAACCTTATCTCATTTGAGCCCCAAAGCAGCCCTGGCAGGTTCCTGCTCTAGATACTCTAGAGACATTAAAGTTTCCATTTTCTTGAGGCTAAGAGTATTTTAAGTGACATGTCAATGGTTAAAAAGCTAGAAAATGTGAAAATTAGAATTTGAACCCAGAACTTCCTTGCTCCAGGTCTCTTTACTATCCCACACTTTTTCTAATCAAAATTATTAGGTTTTCCTTCCTTTTTTTTTTCAAATTAATCGATTCTCGTTCACAAGAAGTGGGGAGGAAGGAGGAATATTTGAAAGGAAGCTGGTAACACAAAGTCCTTAATCCATAACTCTCCAATTTGGAGCCCCCAGGAAAATATTTCTAGGACTGCTTCCAGTAGTCTCTTTGTTGTGCTTTGCAGGAGCAGAATTTGCCTTCCAAAGCACAGACTCACAACTCAAGGTTGATGCATAAACAAGGCCTTCCCTGTGCCTAATGTACATCAATCTTGGAGGAAATATGGAATTTTCACATTTGCCTAAATGTGGACCCTGTAATCTGTGCAATTCTGTGAGTAGCCTGAGCAACTCAGAAGGGCCAGAACAAAGAAGGGGAAGGAGGAAGGATCAAGAACTCGTTAAGTGCCTACTATGAGCCAAGGAATTATGCTAAGTGCTTTACAAATATTATCTCATTTCATCCAAGAAACCAAGAAAATTAACCCCTGGTAATTAAATTGTCTGCAATGGTTTAAAAAAAAAAGAGTTCTTAGATTCAGGAATTAATTTAAGAAAAGGAAAACCTATTAATAATCGTGACGTATATAATGTAATGAGTTCTACTAGCCTATTAGGCTTAACATTAGGTTGGAAACTCTTTTAAGGAATGAATTATGTCATTTTTCATCTTTATACCCCTAACATCCCATACAGTGCATTGAAGTTAGTAGGTAAGCACTGATAAATGTTTATTAAATTGAAAATAAAATTAAATAAGTTTAGTTTGGTCAAATCAACTCAGTTTGTATTCCTATGATTTATCTATCTTTCTTATGGGGGCATGCTGCTTAGAAAGGTTACAGTCTTGTGTAAAGTACTCGGGCAAAATATAATATTCTAATTTAATGACTTTCACAATAAACCTTACAATTATTTACATCTTAAAAAAAACTTTCAATATTCTATATGAACTCTTTATGCTACACTGTTGTTTTATCTGACTTGGCATTTTATTTAGAAGATTTTGATCTGTATGCTTTAATTTTTTTCTTTAAACCATATTTTCCCCACATTGGCTAAGAGGCATACCTTTGAAAAAGAGTTCATCTTTCCAAGCCTAGCCTATAAATAGCCCATAAATCTTCAATGGAGTTTAAATCAGGTAAGTTTCCAGGCCACTGAAGCACGTTTATCTCTATCGCTTGGAAACACTTTTAAACCATTTTTTTAAAAATAGTGAAATGTTGGCATTATTCCATCTGCATTTGGGAATTTCTGTAATTCCCAAACAATTCTGCTGTTCAGTATATCAGTATCATATTTCATTTTCCCCTCAATGGGGATAAGATTTCCAGGCCCACCAGAAGTAAAAACATCTCCAAAACATTTTTGGGTGGATATTTTATAGTCTGAGGCAGTTAAATCTCACAGTGGAGAGAGTGTTGGACTTTAGAAAGATTAGAATACAAATCTGGCCTCAGAAAGTTACTAGATGTGTAACCCTAGGCAAGTTACTTAACCTCTTCCCCCCCCCCTCAGTTTCCTCATCTGTAAAATGGGTGTTATAACAATAGCACCATCCTCCAGAATTGTATTAAGGATAAAATGAGATAATATTTGTGAAACTTAAAGGGCTACATTGATGCCATCTATATTATTGTTATTGTTGTCATTATTATGCCTAGACCTTATGCTCACATCTGGATTTCTTCTAAAAATAATTTTGCATAGACTTGAATAAACAAGTTAGTTTCTTCAGTAAAAATGATCTTACAAAAATCTTGAGTACTTAAGTCTTTGTATCATCTTGTCCATGGCACGTGTTTTTTCTCTATAGCAATGTTTAACAGCTTTTTTTTTTTTAACTGAGCTTCTCACTGTTCTTCCAAAATCAAGAAGCTTATGATGCTCTGTCAAGGAATCAGCAGCATCCCTTCAATCTGTCAGATCCCTCTGAGAATTAATTAGGCTATATTGCTATAATAGTTCATCAGTTTCTTAAGCTTACTTTTCATTTTCAATTGCACTTCCCTTTGTCCTTTGTTGTGACCAATCCCATTTCATTGTGGGTTTGAATGATCCTTGAGATGCTTGAACTGTTACAGTATCTCCAACAGTCACTGAAGTGTACTCTTAATGAGCAAGAATTTTTGTGTATTTCCTTGGAAATTACAGAATTAGACATCCAAAAAGAGAGAATGAACTATGTGTTTGGTACAAATTCTAGCACTCAATCAACAGAAAAATAACTAGTAGTGGGAAAATCAGTTCAATCTGGTTTCGTCCAGTTGAGTTCAAGCATCCTGAGTCAAGCTAGTGTCAGAAGAAGCACACGTGGTCATTCTTATAACAATGAACAATAACAAAATAATTGCATGTCTCAGATAATTTGAACACCATAATTACTGATTGGCATGGTCTAAGAATGTTGGAGTTGGAATCAGAAGTCCGGGGTTCAAATCCTAGTTCTGACCCTTCAAATTACCTAGCCTCTCTGGGTTTATTTCTTTGTCTATAAACTGAGGAGAGTGAACTGATCCAACCATTGTGGAGAGCAATCTGGAACTATGCCCAAAGGGCTATAACAATGTGCATACCCTTGACCCAGCAATACCACTTCTAGAGCTGTATCCCAAAGAGATCATACAAGTGGAGAAAGGACCCATATGTACAAAAATAATTATAGCAGCTCTTTTTGTGGTGGCAAAGAATTGGAAATCGAGGGGATGCCCATCAATTGAGGAATGGCTAAACAAGTTGTGGTATATGAATGTAATGGAATACTATTGTGCTATAAGAAATGAGAAGCAGACGGACTTCATAATAACCTGGGGAGATTTATATAAACTGATGCTGAGTGAGAGGAGCAGAACCAGGAGAATATTGTACACAATTACAGACACATCATATCTGTGATGACTGGACTTTGATAGACTGGGCTCCTCTCAGTAATGCAAGGTTATAAGACAATTCCAAAGGACTCATGATGGAAAAGGCCGTCTACATCCAGAGAAAGATTTACGGAGTCTGAATGCAGATTGAAGCAAACTACTTGTTCTCTCTCCTTTTTGTTTTGTTTTGATCCTTCTTTCTCGTTGTTCATTTCATTGATTATAATCCTTCTTTACAACCTGACTAATGTTTAATGTGAAGGTATTTGTATATTGGATTGCACACCGCTATGGGAGGGAGGAGGAGGGATGAGGGGAGAAAATTTGGAATTCAAAAACTTGTGGAACTGAATGTTGTAAATTAAAAGCAAATACATAATTTTTTAAATAAAAATAAATAAAATGAGGGTAATAATGGCTGTACTAGGTACAAGGTGGTTGTGAAGAAGAAAAAAACTTTTCAAAATACTAAAACTCCATAGAAATGTGGGCTATTATTACCATCGAAACCAAATTGACAACTTATTCTTTGAGTTATTTGACAGCTTTTGTTATTGTTATGCTAATACCAGGATGATTCTGTAGAGTACTATGAAACATGAGAGTATCTTTCTATAAGCCAATTAATAATATTTCCTGGAGTGTAGAAACAATCAATCACCTTGGCAACTAACCAACAGTAAGCTTATTATGAGATAAGAAAAGATAAATAGTAGGAGATAGATTTCTTTTAAAAATTTGACAATATAACATAGTCTTCCATCAATCATGAAATGGTACATTCTGTCTTCAGTATATCACTTTTTACTAAATCTCTACCAATGTTCCTTAAGAGAAAGATAATAGTGATGAAGAAAAAGACCATAATAAGAATAGCTAATATTTATATAGGGGCAGCTAGATGGCACAGTGGATAGACTGCTGGGCCTAAAGTCAGGAAGATTCATCTTTCTGAGTTCAACTCTAACTTCAGACATGTGCTAGCTGTGTGACCCTGGGCAAGTCACTTAACCCTCTTTGTCTCCATTTCCTCCCCTATAAAAGGACCTGGAGAAGGAAATGGTAAACTACTCTAGTACCTTTGCCAAGAAAACCCCAAATGGGGTCACAAAGAGTTAGACATGACTGAACAACAACAAAACATTTATATAGCACTTTAAGGTTGGTAAAGTACTTTGCAAGTATTTTTTCATGTTATCCTCACAACAACTCTGGGAAGGTAGGTGCTCTTATGATTCCTATTTTCTAGATGAGTAAATGGTAGCAGTAAAGGTTTGCCCAAGATCACACAGTTAGTGAGTATCTAAGGCTAGATTTGAATTCAGGGCTACTTGACACCAGGTCCAAAGCTCCTATCCACTGTGGCATGTAGATGTCTATAAATGATGAAGAGAATGGGGGGGTGGGGTGGAGAGAGAACTAGATCTTATTGTTTCTTCCCTTCTCCTTCTTCTTCTTCTTCTGTCCTACCTCCATCATCCACACAGAATTCTGAAGAATCACAGCATTTCAGAATTGGAAGGACTCTCTGTGGCCATCTTTTCCAGTTGCACTTGAGTTGAAGTCACCTGTATAACACTCCTGACAAATGGTTATCCAACTTCATCTTGAAGATTCATGATTGAGAGTTCACTGACTCTTATGTCCATTACACTTATGGAAAGCTCTAATTGTTAGGATGGTTTTCCTTACTCTGAGCTCAAATCTCCCTCTCTTTAAATTCCATCTCATATGATACCCAAAATGGAACCCAATACCCCAGAGGAGGTCTGGCTAGGGCCAACTACGGCAAGACTGTGTTTTGCTATTCTCTGCCTCTCTATAATAACCTTCCCCACCTGTAGAGCACCTCAGGGTAGCAGATGATAGGAAACTGTCTCATTTTCCTATAGAATTGAATGGTGAACCTAAAACTGTAGGAAGTTATCCTAGAATTTGGAGAGACATAGACAGACTGAGAGAGAGGGGGAGAGACAGACCCACACACACAGAGAAAACTCATATCGCCTTGAAGGAAATATAGTTTAATAGCCTTGTAAATTAGAGTGCAAAACCTTAAGAGAAGGGAAAATAAAATCTGAGTAGCTTAGATATTCTGGAGGGGGGCCCAGAATCTTCAAAGGTTTTCAATCAGGGGCCAGGTGCTCCCAGCTCCAAATACAGAGTAGATTTTCAGTCCAGAATTTTCACAGTTCTTTTCATGTCTTTCATTAAAGGATTTGCACATGATAACAGCCAGCCCAGTTCTGTTCCTCTCCCTTTTCTTTTGGGGGAGCATCTTATCAGGCAGCATTATCAGTTGAATATTCATTGGTCAAATTAGAATGCAGCCAAATGCTTTCCTGTTTAAAATGGCTGGGTGAATATAGCGATCATTTGTCAATGTCCCCTTCTGAATTGTTAGTGAGACAGACTTGCACACATTATTGAAGACAGAAAATGAATAGTTTGAGTTGCTATGGTTACAGCTAGGGTAAGGCTAGCTGTTTACAAGTTTCCTTGGCTCTTCCACATCATACACACACGTACATACATGTACACATCCATGCATACACACATATATACATATACACACTATACATATATTCATACATATACATTTATACATATATACACATGCATACACATATGCAAGTCACATATACACGCATGGACATGCTAATACCAGAAGTATAATCACAGAATCATGTAACTAGAAGGGGCCTCATAAACCATCATTTATTTTTTCAGATAAGGAAACTGAGGTCCACAATGGTAAAATGACTAACATGATATGTAAGTAGGCCAGCCTATAGATGAGAATCAAATTAGAATGAAACTTGGAAATGATACTTGTTTTGTAGTTATAATGGAGGTAGGACAACTAAGAACAGCAGAAAGTGCTTAGTTTGTAGTTTCTGCTATAAAAATGGATGCTCTTATTCAAGGTGTATCACACAAAAACATAATGAAATAGACAGTGTTTGATTTTCCCCCCCCCCCCAAATCTTTCTGCACTCTTATTTCCCCCCTCAAAAGTTTCTTTTAGAATAGAATATGAACTAGGATTGGTAGGTCAAAGATAGAGAGAGAGAGAGAGTAATTTTGCCTTGATAAGAGAGAAAACATCCTAATAGCTAGATCTATCCACAGAGGAACAGACCATTTCAAGGTGTAGAGGATTTTGCTTCACTGGGAGATCTTCAGACAAATACAGATTTGCCATTTATTAGTTGCATGATCTTGGGCAAGGCACAGGACTTCTGGCATTGGGGTGGTGGCATCAGAAGCTAGGGGAAGTCAGTAAGGGTCTCATGTGACATATGAGATGATCTTTAAAGGAAATCAGCACAGACCAACATGGTAATGTGGAAAAATCCCTGAAGACCTGAGTTGGAAAGTTGGTGCTGCCATTTGTTAGCTGTGTGAACCCAGACAAGTTATCTCACTTTCTAGCCTTTGATTTGCTACTCTGTTAGAGGAATGAATTAGATGATCTGATCTCTGAAGTCCTGTCCAGTTCTAGTAATTTGTGATCCTAGTCTAAATGTTCAGACCAGCTTCCTGATGCTCCTTGCCTACTCCAAGTAGCTCCCCTCCCTTTTTTTTTCTCCCTCCTTCCCATTCTGGTCTATCTATAGAAGCTTCATTCCATTCACTTCCCCTTCCTCTCTTTGGCAGTGAACAAGTCCATCCATTGATGTTTGTCATGAGAGCTTCTGCTGGGAATGAAAAGCATTCCTGTCTTCATTCTCTGGGATATATACATCAGATAAAGGGAGTTTGGATCCTTACTAAGAAATGAATGAAGGACATCCCTCAGAGTATAAGGATTTGCTAAAAAAAATAAAATAAAATGAGACAATTTGGGGAGGGAGGGGGAAAGAAGAGGATGGAAAAGAGGAAGAAAGGAGGAAGGGGAGGAGGCGGAAGGGAGGGAGAGAGAATCATGTGATTAACATGAAGAGTTTCTTTTATAAGATATGAGCCTTACCCACATGGGGCTTACACAGTAGTTGGGGAGAAAATTCAAGTCAATTTAATTAACAAATACTGATCAAGCATTGTTGATACATAAGTCACTGTGTCAAATGCTGGGGGAGATGTGAAAATAAATTAGACATGGTCTCTGCCTTTGTGGAGGGACACTATGGAGGATGGGGTTGGGACAGGCACACAATGAACGCGTTTAACCACACTAAAACACTTTTTGGTGGGACTTACTAAGTGTTTCACTCACAATAATACTGTGGTAGAGGGACTAAGAACATTGTTCTAGTTCACAGATAATACTTAGAGAGGAAATGAAGCTGAGCTTCAGAGAAACAAAGTGATTTGTTCATGGTCACACAGCCAGTAAGGGTTAGAACTCAGATTTGACCCCAGGTAACCTGACTCCAACTCCAGGACATTTTCTACAAGCCTATACTGTCTTTCTCACATGTGTCACATATGACACAGAGAAAGAGTCAGTCAATAAGTGTTTATGAAGGGCCTATGTGCCAGACACTATGTTAAGCACTAATACAAAGTTATCAGGGGTCGTAGTGGAGCCAAAATGGTAGATTAGAGGCAGCAACTCAGACAAACTCTCCCAACATTCCACTCAAAACAACTTTACAATAGTGGCCCAAATTGAATTTTGGAGTGGAAGAGCCAACAAAAGATGAGAGTGAGACATTTTTCTAGCCTAAGATGACTTAGGAGGTCAGCAGGAAAGGACTGCTATACTGGGGTGGGTGCCAGCCCACAACATAACATGGTGGTTCTTGGAGGTAGCTGTAACAGCTGCAGCAGCTTTAGAAGATCTCAGCACAGAAATGACAAGGGGGTGCGACAACTGGTCAGAAAGAGATTGTAAGAAACCTTTTGCAGGTAGTGGGTGCAAATGGTGCTGATTGGCAAATATATTGCTCATATCCAGTTCTGGGTAACAGTTTCCAGGGCAGGGAGGAGCACTCATGGTTTTTCACAAGGATCTGGGACCCCAGTTGCAGTTCCAAGGCAAAGAGAAGGTTAGTACTTATGGCTGCAGGGGACCAGCAACTCTTCCTATGTAAAGAACAGAGCACATACTAGGAAAGCAGTGACCACACCTCTCCCCAGATCACATCACCTTGGAAGCACTGAAAACTTCCAGTCCCCAGAACTGGCTCTGAAGACAGAAGCACACAAAAAAGCCTAAAGCTTGTGACACTGCTTTCCCATCTCCAGGTGAACAGAACCCCACTTTAGCATAAAATGTAAAGTCAGCAAATAGGTTGGAAAAATGAGCAAACAACCAAAAAAACTACACCATAAAAAGTTTTTATGGTGGCACAGAGGACCAAGACACAAATTCAGAAGACAATATTAAAAATAGCTACAAACAAAGCTTCAAAGAAAAATGCTAATTGGACACAAGCCCAACAAAAATTACTGGAAGAGTTTTAAAAAGAGATAAGAGTGGTAGAAAACAAATTGGGAAACAAGATGAGAATGATGCAATAAAATTATAAAAAGAGAATTAACAGCTTGGTAAAAGAGGAACAAAAATACTAAAGAAGATAACACCTTAAAAAACAGAATTGGTTTAATGGTAAAAAGCACAAAAATTCACTGAAGAAAAGAACTTCTTACAAAGCAAAATTGGAAAAAGATGGACAAAAGCTCACTGAAGAAAATAATTACTTAAAAATTAGAATTGAGCAAGTGAAAGTTAATGACTCCCTGAGATATCAAAAAACAATAAAACAAAGTCAAATGAAAGAAATGATTAAAAAAATGAAAATGTGAAGTATCTCAGTGGGAAAATAACTTATCTGGAAAATAGATTGAGGGTTGATAATTTAAGAATTATTGGACAACCAAAAAGCCAGAACACAAAACAAACCAAACCAAAAACACCCAAAAAAGTAGACACCATATTTCAAGAAATTATAAGGGAAACTGCCCTGATAATCTTAGATCCAGAGAGTAAAATAGAAATTGAAAAAAATAACCTTCTGAAAGAGATCCCCAGATGAAAACTCTCAGGAATATTATAGCCAAATTCCAGAACTGCCATGACAAGGGGGTAAATATTGCAAGCATCCAAAAAGAAACAATTCAAATATCATAGACCCACAGTCAGGATCACACAAACTTCAGCAATTTCCATGTTAAAGGAATGAATGGCTTAGAGTATGTATTCTGGAAGGCAAAGGAGCAAGGATTACACTAAGAATAACCTGACCAGCAAAACTGAGTATAATCCTTCAGGGGAAAAATGAACCCCTAAGGAAATAGAGAGCTTTCAAGCATTCCTAATGAAAAGACCAGAGATGAATAGAAATTTTGACATTCAAACATAAGACTCAAAAGGAGCATTAAAAGGTAAATATAAATAAGAAAACATAAGATACTCGATAAAGTTAAACTGTTCATATTCCATTATTGGTCCTTAATCATCATTAGGGCAGTTAGAAGGATCTACACAGATGGGGGACAAGTGTGAGTTGATTATGTTGGGAGCATCTAAAAATAAAGGAAGGAGTGAGAAATAGAGATTCATTGGGTGAAGGGAGAGGTAGAATGGAGAATACTGTCTCACACAGAAGAGGCACATAAGAAGCTTTTATGGTAAAGGAGAAAATGTACGGAGTGGCAAACAATGCATAAACATCACTCTCATTGAAATTGATTCAAAGGGGAAGAAAGAATATGCATATGCACACACACGCATTATGAAGTTGGGTATAGAAATCTATATTGCTCAACAGGGAAATAGGAAGAGAAAGGGATTAGAGAAATGTAGGAGGGAGATGAAAAAAGGAAGGGCAGATAAAGGGAGGCATAGGACAGAAGCAAAATAGACCTGATGACAGGATATAAACAAAGAAAGAGAAACAGAAGAAAATAATATAGAGGGAAATTCACAATTAGTAATCATAATAACTATGAATAGTAACTGAATGTGAATGGGATGAACTCACCTATAAAATGGAAGCAGATAGCAGAATAGATTAGAAAGTATCCAAAAATATGTTGTTTACAAGAGAAACACTTAAAATGGAAAGAGTTTACAGAGTTAAAATAAGGGGCTGGAGCAGAATCTACTATGCTTCAGCTGAAGTAACAAATGCAGGGATAGCAACCATGATCTCAGACAAAGCAAAAACAAAAATAGCCCTAATTGAAAGAGATAATCAGGGAAACTCAATGTTGATAAAAGGTACAATAGACAATGAAACAGCATCAGAAGTTTTTATGGCAAGTTTCTCTGATAATGACCTCTTTTCTCAAATACATATATATAGTGAACTGAGTTAAAATTATTAAAATGAGCCATATCTAAATTGATAAATTATCAGGGGATATGAACAGGCAGTTTTCAGAAGAAATCAGAGCTATCTGTAGTCAAATGAAAAAATACTCTAAATCACATTGATTAGAGAAAGGCAAACAACAATAATATTTTCAGGTACCACTTTATATCTATCAAAAACAAATGATGAGGGATGAGAGAAAATCAGTATATTAATGTATTGTTGGTGGAGCTGTGAACTGGTCCATCTATTTCTGGAGAACAATTTGGAATTATGCCCAAAGGATTGTAAGGGTGTACATACCATTTGACCCAGAAATACCACTACTAAGTTTGTATCACAAAGAGATTTAAAAAAAAAAAAGGAAAATAACCTATATGTACAAAAAATATTTACAGCAACTTTTTTTGTTTTGGCAAAGAATTGGAAATTGAGGGGATGTTCATCAACTGGAAAATGGTTGAATGATTTGTGGCACATGATGACAATGAAATTGTTGTTGGTGTTGTTGTTGTTCAGTAATTTCAGTTTTGTCCCAACTTTCCATGACTCTACTTGGGGTTTTCTTGGTAAAGATACTGGAGTGGTTTGCTATTTCCTTTTCCATCTCACTTTACAGATGAGGAAACTGAGGCAAAGTTAAGTGACTTGCCCAGGGTCATACAGCTAGTAAGGTGTCTAAAGTCAGATTGGACCTCAGAAAGATGAGTATTCCTGACTCTAGACCTGGCACTCTCTCTATTGAACCACCTAGCTGCCCATATGATGGAATGCTATAAGAAATGACAAAAATAGTTTCAGAAAAACATGGGAAGACTTATTTGAATTGATGCAAAGTGAAATTGGGCAGATCCAGGAGATCATTGTACACAGCAACAACAATATTGTGATGATGATCAACTGTGAAAAATTTAGCTACTCTGATCGATACAATGATACAAGACAATTCCAAAGGACTCATGATGAAAAGTGCTGTCTACCTCCAGAGAAAGAACTGATGAACTCTGAGTAAAATTTGAAATACAGTCTTCTCATTTTATTTTTCTTGACATTTTTGCAATATGACTAATATGGAAATAAATTTTGCATATTTCATTTGCATAATTGATATCATATTGCTTGCTTTTTCAGTAGGTAGGGGAACAAGGATAGGGAGAGAGAATTTGAAACTCAATTTATAAAAAGAAAGAATGTTAAAAATAATTTTTTTTATAAACAAAGTTATCAGGAGATAGGATGATTTGTTTGTTGTGTCACTGATGTGAGAAACTCCTAAAATAGAAACACTTTCTTTTGGGTTTCTTTAACTCATTTTTCTTAGAGAGGTGCCTGGAGCACTAAGAATA
Source organism: Pseudochirops cupreus (assembly GCA_028627135.1). Taxonomy (NCBI): domain Eukaryota; kingdom Metazoa; phylum Chordata; class Mammalia; order Diprotodontia; family Pseudocheiridae; genus Pseudochirops; species Pseudochirops cupreus. Next base: position 328,603,690 of record CM053583.1, read on the forward strand.
TATTGACTTGGCCTTGTGTACACATCCAGTATTCAATATTGGTCAAAAGTAGAATCCGAACTCAGGTCTTCCTGATTCTAAGACCAGCCCTCAATTCACCTTGCCCAGTAACCCCTGAATGCTGCCAATTTAAACAGGGAAGGTGTTTTGTTCAGGATTCATTTCCTAGTGATGAGAAGGAAGGAAAACTAAGACGCAAAGTTACACCAGTTAATATCTCTCTTGAAGGATGTTGTAGGATTAAAATAATCCCACTTTAAATTAAAAAGTCAGATGCTCTTCCCTTGACATTACTGTTGTGTCATGACAGCCTTCATTTGCTTCCTGGTAGGGATTATAACAAATATCAGATGGGATCAAAGCTGTCTTTTTCTGGCTTGCAAATCTGAGAGATTGATGACAAGAAAGCACCATGTTCCTCAGTGGAGGCCCTGTTGACTAATGTTAATGCAGTGATCTGTTCATTCCCAGACAGGAGGTGATATTAAGAACTGCCACCATAGTCATTAAGCACTTGAGGCCTCTTTCTTCAACTTAGGATTGCCTTAGGGTCTGGAACATAAAGTTTTGTAATGGAGGGTGAAATTAACTAGGGTTAGCAGAGCTTTCCAGGTCCAATCCGGAGTTCTGTGCACAGTGTCTGGCCACTGGATGGGTCTCTAATGACTCTTTGGCAAACTAGGCATACTAAACCATTCCTAGAGGTGTCTTCAGTCTTACAATATTTATGACTAACTGAACTAGCAGATATTTGGGACGGAAATACCACCAGATCCTAAAGGCTTTGGAGAGTAGGTCAAAATTAGTAAATTTATCTCTGGTTAGTGCCTGTTTGCAAACAAGTAGATAGAAGAATCATAAAATGTCCCCAAACTTTTGTAATAACAATGACAGTAACAATATTTAGATTTGGTTTTCAGGTTTACGAAACACTTTATATTATCTCCTTTGATCCTTACCACAGCCCTGTGAAGGAAGTATTCTTTTCTCTCCATTTTGCAGACGAAGAAACTAAGGCTTATGACAGTTAAGTAAGCTGTCCAGGGTGACACAACTAGTAAGTGTTGGAGAGAAAATTGTCATAGAAAATTAGATCTTACCAACATTACCAAAAATCATTCATTCTCCAGGAAGCTAAGTCAGTCTAGACAACATCAGGCACAGACTCACAGGTTTAGTACCTAAAAAATTCAGGCCAAGGTCTGTAATTAATAATACTTGATATTTAGATAGCTCTTTACAGTCTACAAGGCACTTTCCATCCAATGGTCCTGTGAGGTTATATAAATATTGTCAGCAGTTAGTGGCGAAAAAACTGCTTTGTTTCACCCAAAGTCTCAGAGCTTATCAGCAACATAGTTAGAACTAGATTTACTGGGCCAAGATCAAAATTCTACTTTAATCATTTTTCAGCTTAGTTTTCCAAGAAACCTAGGAAGGACAGGAAGGTTGGTATAGTAGAAAAAGCAACAGACTTAAGTTTCAGAAGACTAATTCAAATTATTGTTCTGCAGGTTACTACCTTCGTGACATCCCCTGTCTAGGACAGTTTCCTCATCTGTAAAATTAGCAGGCTGGTCTAGAACTCAGCTCTTCTTAAACTGTGAGTTACCACCCCATATGGGGTCAAGAAAAATTTAGCAACAGTAAAAGGTTTCTGAATGAACAATGACCAAAAATTAATTAAAAATCAACCGTGTAATGACTCTGAGGTGTTTATGGCAGTGCATTGTACAACTTCACCATAGCCTTGGCTCTGAACACAAAGCTTATGCGCTTTGCACTGTGCATGCCCTCAGGCCACAAAATGCCAATGAAAAGCTGCCTAAACTCAGAAAGGGGTCACAAGTGGAAAAAGTTTAAGAAGCCCTGGTCTAGATAAGCTCTAAGGTTATCCTTCTCTGAGTTCCATGAGAAATACTATGAATGTCTTTGCTATGGTCAAATGGTTGCATGTTGTCCTTATCCAAAATATTACACAACATTTGAGAGCATGGCTGGCCCTAGGCAAAATTTTGAAGTAGACAAAGTTTATCTTTGGTGCCCATTTGTTACTTCCAGCTTGTCCCTCTTCCTAGTGCCTGGTGCCCAGTGCCCTAAAGGAGGTCAACAAGTATCTATCAAGTGTTTCTTATATTCCAGACTTTTCACTAGGTTCTGGGGATACATAAAAGATGAAAACACAGCACCTGTGTTCAATGAGCTCACTTTTTATGAAAAAGACTGTCTACAAATAGCTAAGTACATACAATATATATATATACAGAAAAAAATGGAAAGGAATCTCAGAGGGAAAAATATCAGCAGCTGAGGGTACTTGGAAAGGTTTCCTAGAAAAGTTGAAATTTGATTGAGGAGAGAGAACATTGAAGTGTGGGGAACAGTGCAAAAACAGAGACTGAAGATTGAGTATTACGTTCAAGGTGTAGGGTCAGGGTCTAGATTAAGTTTTTTGATCGCTAAAACACAGTTATACTTTCCACATCATGACTTTCTCCATCGCAGTTTTGTTATATCTTGGGTTGGTATAAAAAATTAAATGGGAATTTTTAGAAAGTTTTGTGGAAGCTACAGATGACATGTGAAGGCCAGCAGATGACACAGAAAAAGTTTAGAAATTCAGAAATGCATAAAACATAGGTATAGTATTGTATAATATCAACCCAAACTTTAAAATAAAGTAAAAGAAAAAAGAAACAATTCAGCCTTCTTCTGTGGTAGGAAAGGAGGGTCAAAAAATTTATGTATTTTCCAGATCTTGGGGGCACCATGCCCCTACCCCTGTGGTGTAGAAGGGATAACTATAACAAAATTTTCTAGTAGTGACCCTTTTTTCTCAAGTAAGAACATTTCCATTTAATCGATTAATCAAAGGTATTAATTAGGCATATACAAAGTTTAGACATCTCCTTTGACCCAACCAGTAAATCAATTTATCAGAGACATTAGAGATGTGCTTTAAAGTCATTGGGTGAAATAGAGTGATGTACATGAGGTGCTTTTGGATTGGCTAAAGAAACTCTGCTATGCCTTGCTGGTTCTATATCATGAATTTCTACCAATTTGAGACCCAGGAGATTCCAGAGAAGTTACATAACAGGCAGGCAGTACACAATACAGATGTGTGTGTATGTATTTTTTTTTCAGGAGAGAGGTTGGGACCAGATAAATAAATATGGGAATCATCTTAAAGAGAAATGATAATTGAACTCAAAGGACCTTGTAAGATCACTGATGAAATAGTACAGAGAGAAAAGATCCAGGACGGAGTGTTGGGGACAGATACCCCTTGTTCCTAAAGTACCCCCTGTACTACTACCATCCTACATAACATAGCTTCTAATTTTGTTGTTTACTGGTACACTCAGAAAAGAATCCACTGTGGATAAGGCAGGTGTATTGGAATCCAAGGATGTTGAGTGACTGTCTATTCTCACTTTGAATAAAGGCTACCTCTGTTTCAGTGCTGTGAAGCAAATTTTACCCAGAATATATTGTGCTATTTATAGGATCATAGGTAAATATTTCCATAGTATTTAGAAATAGAAGAGGCCATAGACAACTACTGCAGTCATCTTTTTTTAAGATGGGAAAACTGAAACCCAGAAAAGTCAAATTGTGGAAATACTCATAGACAGAGAACAAATGAGGGTCATGGAAAAAAGCTTCTTTGCAGAGCAATGCTAACCATAAAAAAAACTGATAATTCAGGGACTGCTATCCAGTTGGAGAATTAGAATTTCCTTTTTTTTTTTCCTTCTGCCTGCTGGTAGGCCATTTCTCAGCTCATTAGCATCTTCACCAGAGGGTGGGCAAGAAAGAGAAAAAGATATGAAAATCTTTTTAGTCAAACTGTTTTTTTTTTCTTCACAGCTCTCTTACAAGATTTGAAATGGAGAGAAGGCTAAATCTTATTTTTGGTAAACGTGGCATTTGGATTCACCATAAATTTTAATTTTCTTCTTTTTAAGTTTTAAAAAATCTTAATTTCTTTTTAATTTTCATCCTTATTTTGTTGAAAGAAAATGCCTTTTCTTCCTTTTTCCTTTTTTTCTCTTGTCTCTTAGAGCCACGGTTAATCAACTAGTCAACAACCATTGAGGTTCTGCTGATAAGTACTGGGGACACCAAGAAAAAATAAAAACAAGGTTCCTTCCCTCAGAGTGCTTATATTTGAATGGGAGAGATCACGTGTGTAAATCATGATATAAAATAAAACTACAGACCAAATGAGAGCTCATCTTACAGGGGACATTGCTAGCAGCTGGGGAGACTAGGAAAGCCCTCTTGGAGGAAAATAACCTTGATCAGAGTTTTTAAGGGAGTAAAAGATCCTAAGAGGGTTCCAGGCATGGGGAACAGTAGACTGAGCATCATGTGTATACAAATAGATGAGTGTGGTGGGAGTGAGTAGAGAAAAGTAATGTGTAAGAAGACTGAAAGGGTGGGAAGGGAAAGATTGTGAAGAGCTTTAAATACCAGAAGATTTTATATTTGATTTTGGAGATGAAAGGGGGTTGTAATTTATTGGGTAGGAAGATTACATGGTGACAGACTTAGGCTTTAGGACAATCATTGGAATTTGGAAGCTTAATGGAGGATGGATTGGAATAGGGAATTGAGACAGAGACCAATGGGAAAACTAGCACGAGTCAAGGGAACATTATGAGGTCTTCAACTATTGGGGTGGCTATGTGAATGGAGAGAAGGAAATATGTTCGAGATGTTGTAGAGAAAGAAATTAAAATATTTGGCAGCAGATTGGAAATAGGAAGTAAGCAAGAGAAGTGTCAGGAGTGATACTAAGATTTTCAGTATGGATGGCTAGAAGGATGGCAGGGTCTTGAACAGTAATAAGGACATTCAGAAAAAAGGGAAGGCTTAAAAAGGGAAGGCTTGGGCAGGGAGGTAGAAGAAGACAGTAAGTGATGTTTTGGGTTTCCTGAGTTTGAAATGCCTACAGAACATTTGAATAAAGCCAGATTACCTAAAAAGGTCTTTAGGTCATTCCCAGGAGGGACTGAGACATGTTATATAAATGGAAAACAGGCATGAGAGTCCAAAGACCTTCAACAAGTGTAACTATTATTTTTCAACCTGCTTATATTGCCTTGTTCTACACTAATATTCCACCCAAGGTTTACAGATTCAGGCCCAAGTGTCACATGGCAAAGAAGTGTGTCATGAAACACTTTTCCCCAGTAGCTTTTCAACAACTTATACTTCTTTCTGCAAGAGATAAAGTCTATGACAAGTGCCTTTCATGTCTTTATTTCCAGAAGAAATCCAGTTAAATGGAAATTATTCTGACATATTCCCCTACAGGGTAACAGATCAGTAATTTGAATAACCTTTATGAAATGACATTATAGGATTTGTCAGGCCTCCTGAAAGGTTCTCAGTTAGAGGAAGAAGTGCCCAAACCCATTAAAAACTCAGAAGGGGAAACCAAAGTCAAAGACCACCATGTTACCAATTTCATCACTCAGATCCATCTGAGTCCCTGGCTCCTATTTCATATGGTATTAAGTGTGAATATCTGTTTCAGGTCAGTTTCAAGCTTGTGTTCTCTGGGTCATATGAAAAACAGAAAGAGAAGCATGTCTTACTCAATTACTTCATTGTCATCAACAGTAACAGGACTCCTTCAAGTATAGCCTAACATTACCATTCCACAGATATTTGGACCCAGAGAAAATACAAGAGCTAAAAAGAGTCATCATTTCAATTCTGAGATGAAAATCTGTAGTTCAAAGACAAAGGCAATGGGAGATTCTGCCTCACCACTCAGATTTCTCCCTCCTTTTCTCCTAGGATCTGGCTCCTAATAAAGCAAAAGCCTTCCACATTCAGAGATACAAGGGGAAGAAACATTGAAAAAATGAAGGGGAAAGGAAAGAGTGAAAAAAAACTCCAAAACAATCCTTCCTCCTTCTTATAAAAATCTCCAGTTAGGTCTCCTAACACTAAATGCTTTGCTCACAATTCTCAATTCCTTTCCTTTTTGGAAATCTAGAATGAATGCCTACTCTGCTTTATGTGTGTTAGCTCTGATCAAAATGGAACCAGGAAATTTAAAAAACAAAACAAAACAGAAAAACCAAACACCTGGTCCTATGAAGTATCAGAAGCAGAGAAAGCCTTAGTATCAAGTAGACAAAGGTTTAAGTCAGCCTTCAAAATCTGCTCTCTTTGTACTAACTTCCCTCCATGACTGTGAGTTGCCAAAAAGAGCATTAGGGGAATTTTCTGTCCCCAGAGTTCCCAATACCAGTGAAATCACAGGTAAGATCAAAATAAACAAACTGACATTCACAAAGGGCATTAAAATTTGTAAGGCATTCTATACAACAACCCCTGTGAGGTGGTATAAAGAACCCCCAGTCAGTAGCACTCATATGCCTCCTACCTTTAGAATATCATGTCACCATGAGCAGACTGAACTCCCCCCTGACATCTGTAATCTCTGGAGTCATTATTGATCTCTCCTGAAGAAACAACGGATTCTATTTGACCTAGATGAAATGAAATATAGAGTTGGAGCCCACAAGCCAGTTGGTGCTTGAGCTCTGGTTCCAGGACCAATGACTCCCCTACCTATGAGTATTGCTAATAAACAATATGGTTCCACAATAACCTGATGTCTTCTCTCAGTATATCTTTCTTTCTCTTTGTCTCCCACTAGTCTTCTAACCAAAGAATCTCACCATTGCATCAAGAAATCTTGCCTTAGTACTTCTCAAGACTTTTCTTAGAAAAGGAAGAGCTCAGGGGCTAGGAAGGTGACACTAGTGACTCAAGAACAGACACCTTCCCCTTTACATGGGACACCAGACTTGGGATTAGACTCTAATCAGTGGTTCTCAACCTTTCTAATGCTGTGACCCTTTAATACTTGTATGTGGGCGTATCTACATGGTGTGGATGAACCCGCTTGGAGATGGATAGAGGAGTGGTGTCTCGGTTCCTAAGACCATCGGAAATATGTGTTTTCCAATGGTCTTAGGCGACCCCTGTGACCCCTGTGGAAGGGTCATTTGACCCCCAAGGGGGTCGCGATCCACAGGTTGAGAACCACTGGATTAGAGGAATAGCCCCTGAATCTCCTACTTCTCTGGACCACCCCCCCTCCCAACATAAGCAGAAAAGGGAATAATCCTTAACGGGTAGGCACCATAGCTAAAAGAATTCCTATTTACAAATGAGGAAACTGAGATTCACATGGATTGAGTGACTTGCCCATGATCATATGGTAACTATCAAAGGCAGTATTTGAAGCCCACTTTTCCTTTTTGGAAGGCAATTGGGGTTAAGTGACTTGCCCAAAGTCACACGGCTAGTAAGTATGTCAACTGTCTGAGGCTGGATTTGAACTCAGGCCCTTCTGACTCCAGGGCTGGTGCTCTATTCACTGCACCACCTAGCTGCCCCAACGCCACTCTTTCTGACCCATAATTGAGCTCACTATCTATCCACTGTAATTCACTGACTCAAATATAGTTAAGAGAATTTGATGGAATGTTTCTTACATGTTTTCCCTTTTAAAAAGTGTAATTATATACTTCTGTCCTCAAGCAACATCATGAAAAAAGAGAGGATGGCTATCTCTCAAATTATAAAGAAATGGTATATCTGAAAGTGGGGAGCTAGGAATGAAGGGAATTTTCCTTCAATCATTTTAACTTTTGACTTCCTCCACATTGCCAGTGTGAAACATCCCTATTCCCTCCTGTATCATTCTGGGGTGGGGTCTCAGGTCCATGAAGCTCATCCATGAACCAAGGAAGAAAGTAAGTAGCATCTGACCAATTAATATCACCTACACCTTGACAACTTTTTCTGCCATGAAACCTTTTCCAGTTTTTCTAAGTCCTTTGAGAAAGACCACTGTAAGAAAAATAATGATAATAAGTAGAACTTACGTAACACTTTGATATGTTATTTCATTTGATTTGCACAACTCTGTGAGGTAGGTGCTATTATTATCCCCATTGAACAGATGCAGAAAACTGAGGCCAAAAGAGGTTAAGTGACTTGCCCAGGGTTACATAGCTAGTAGGTGGCTGAGATAAGGTCTGAACTGAGGTCTTCTTTATTCCATATCTAGCACTCTTTCCATTATGCCATTTAGCTGCCTAGAAATCCATCTTCAAGAAAACTTGTGTTCTCCTTCATGGGAACAGGACAAAGATAGTGCAAAAGAGAGAAAAACTTCATCATCAAATAGGATTGGATAAGAATTACCACAAAATTTGGCAGCATGATTCTTTATCTCTCTCTAACAAAGCCTTTAGTAACACTAATAGAGGGTGGTGGTGCAGTGAACAGAGCACTGGCTCTGGAGTCAGGAGGACCTGAGTTCAAATCTGGCCTCAGACACTTAACACACTTACTAGCCATGTGACTTTGGGCAAGTCACTTAACCCCAATTGCCCTCCAAAAAGCAAAACAAAAAACAAAAGTAACACTAAAAGAAAACGAATATAAAGATGGACACCAAGGGCACCAACAACATCCCCCTGTTGTGTTTTTATGGGATGATATTTTTTTGTAGTCCTTTTGACATTGGATGGGGTAAAGTTCATCTATAACTTCAAGGATAGTGACCAGGCATAGGGCATTCAAATTTGAAGACGCTGAGAGTACTTGCAACCTAGCAGCTGCACTGAAGCTTAGGACCTAATTAGCAAGAATAACTAGCTAAAATAACAAGCGTACTATATGGCAAGCTTCTCGCCTTCCTCCTCACTCCCAGTAGGCGCTTTCTCGGCAGTGTCCTTTTGGTATTCCAGGATATCACTTCCCCCAATTCAACTAAATTGCCCAGGGCATCAAAATGACAAGTTATGGCTCTGGGTAAAGGGCTTTGTCAATTGACTTCAGGACTCATGCATTATACAAAACTATTTACTCTTTATCTGCCAGCAATGAGTGGATGATGTGAGCTCAGGACAGTAATTCTCTTGCTATACCTGGCTCAGGACTATAGCTAACCTTTGCTTATTGTCAATGACCTTAATTACTCATAATAAGCCGTAAGAACCCCCTAAGAATAAAACAAGCAAAGATCTCATCTTTCCTAATCTAAGTGAATGTGGAAGAAATGGGAGCTTCAAAAAATGTGACTTTCTAAATGGATTTTAAATTAAACTTAGTAAACAGTACTAGGCTCTGACTCTTTCCTATCTATGAAGATTCTACTGTTACTAGGGACTTTAAAGGAGTCAGTTTTCCTATGAGAAACTGTTCTTACCCCTAAAATCTGACTTGGATTTAAAATATCACCTGACTATAAAATTTATCCTAAACAGACTTTATGTGGCAACAAAGTTTGGAAGAACTGGATTTGGAGAGACTTGCTCATTGTTTGTTTTCTTAATGCTTAGCTGTAAGCAAGAGTTTTACAGTTGCAGATGAATTTCCACTCTTATTACAAATGGCTTTGATTTAATAATAACATTTTCCAAATCACTGGCCCATAATGGGGATTATTGCCTATGGGTATTTAATACAGAAACATAGAAATTGGCGCACTCCACCGTGCAAATGGCAGCCACAATCCCATTAGGAGAATGGAGGTGACATTATCATAACAGTGGCATTGGCTGTCAACTCACAAGTCTCAGTCCTCTTCTGAGCTAAGATTCAGTCCAGTTCAATAGTCAACGTGTCAATATCTCCATCAGATGTGATTCTTAGAATTCCAGGTTTTGGAGGTTGGAGTCTTCTTTACTATGGTAATCCAGACAGCCTGAGAAAAGATATTAAGGAAAGCATGGGCAGAGATAAGGAACTATAAACTTATCTAGAAATGACTCTACCAAACTACTTGAGATTAAAAGGGGTTCTGAGTTTGTTGTCTGTGAACAAGAGTAGGCCAAAGCAAAACAGTGAGAGAGGTTGATGTGACAAGAGGGTTTATTTTGGAATCAGGAGTTTAAATTCCACTGTCAACATTTATCATAAGCAAATCATTTAAGATTTCAGATCCCCACTTTCCTCATCTATAGATTGGGATCATAGACTTGAAGCTGGAATGAGCCTTAGAGTTTCTCAAGTCTAGCCCCATCATTTTACAGATGAGCAAACTGAAGCCAGAGAGATAAGGGACTTATCTAGGGTCATAGAGCTAGTAAGCTGTCAGAGGCAGGATTTGTAGCCAGGTTCTATCTACTTCCACACTGTTTTATCTAATTTACTACCCTGAAGTACTTGACTATTAGAGACAGGAAGAAAAGAAACATTTATTTAGCATATACTACATGCCCGGTATTATGCTAAGCAATTTACAGATATTACCTCTTTTGATCCACCCAACATCTCAGGGAGGCAGGGTCTATTATTATCCCCATTTTAAAGTTCAGAAACCTGAGGCAAACAGAAGTTAAGTGGTTTGCCCGCATGTGGTTGGGTATTAAGTCATTTCAGTTGTGTTTGACTTTTTTGTGACCCCATTTGGGATTTTTTGGCAAAGATACTGGAGTCATTTACCATTTCCTTCTCCAGCTTATTTTTCATGGATGAGGAATTAAGGCAAAAAGAGTTAAGTAACCTGTCCAGGGTCACACAATTAAGTGGATGAGGTCAGATTTGAATCCAAGAAGATGAATCTTCCTAACTCCAGGGCCAGAGCTCTATCCACCATACCACCTAGCTGTCTCTGGTTTGCCCATATAGCTAGTAAGTATATGTAATGGTAATAGTATTTGAAGATCTTCCCTGATTTGAAGATCTTACCTGAATGGAATCACATGGAACCTGTGGTAGGAGGAGCTTACTGAAGGGTGGAGGAGAGCCCACAGGATGCTGGAAATCAGAGCATTTAGAGACAGAGGGAAGAGAGGACACACCAGAGGGAGACAGTTAGGCTTGTGAATAAATGTTGGTTTTTTGACACCTACTGTGACAGCTAGGCTTGTGCTGGTTTGTGGGAAGGCTAAAGGATGGTATGGCTCTCTGCCACACTGTGGTGTATTAATCTTTATGTTGCTATGATGGATTCGGTTTCCTGGTGTTGGGATATGGTTTTCTGGTGTCTGAATAAATGTTTTGCTTCTATCTTCTATATGGAGAGTCTATTATATTTTACAATTGAAGGTTATGTCAGCATATTTATCGTCACCATCAGCACTGTGAATATTGCATTGGTACTATAGTACATGAGGAGAGATATGGACTTAGGACTACCCTATCTCTAGACCCAGGGCTCTATGCACTATATCATCTAGCTACCTCTAGGCATAGGTCCCCAAAGTGGGCAATACTGCCCCCTGAAGGGTCCTGGAACAATCCAGGGGGGTATGGTAGTAGCCTCAGGTGCAATTAGGGGACATTGAATAAAAATAAGGGAGTGGTGGAAGCATAAGGAAAGAATATAATTTTGACAAACCATTTGTACATGTTTCATCTGTTGCGTAACAGAATTAAAGTCATAGTGATCATTTTATTTTCCAAATAAATGCACAAAATGCAAGTTATAACCCCTCCCCCCCCCCCTCCCCGTGGTTAAGTCTGACAACAGGCTTAACAAGCAACTGTTGGCAGGTGAGTCTGTCATGAATTGTTGGGAAGTCCAGCATGCATTGGCAGGAATATGTGTGTACAATGACTTGTTTACAATATAATACTGTATGCCATATAGTATATGGTTACATGATGCAATACTTTGTCATTCAAATTTCAATGCAGAAAAAACATACAAATTTACGTTATTAAATTTAAGATGTATCATTTTAAAAAATATATATTTTATATTTTTTTAATAAAAACTGTCAAAGGGTTAAAGAAAGTAGATTTCCAGAGGGGGGCTGAGTAATATTTTTTTCAAAGGGGATGGTAGGCCAAATAAGTTTGAGAACCTCTGAAAATTCTAGAGGATCAAGTAGGGAAATAATACTTGAAGTACCAGCCTCATAAGCAAAATTAGTATTTTAAATATTTCACCACTTTACATGAAAATATATCTATATTTATATCCATTTATCTGTATTATATATGCATATATATACCAAGAGTATCAGAGAGGCTAAGTGTCCAACTCAGGGTTACACAGCTTGCAAATGCAGAGGGTTGGTTAGGGAGTTGCCAAGTAGACCCTAAACAAAAGCTCCACTCCCTGTAACCTCATCAGATAGATCATGCTTTCCTGCTGAATCCTCTGTATAGACAGAGAAACCTGGATTGGAAAGCAGTCTTAATGAATACAAGGTCTGTTCTCTTTCTCTAGCACCATGCTGTCTCTATTCTTTGTTCAGTTAAAATGATTGGTTTTCTCTGATGACCTTTAAAAAAAAAACCCAAAAAAACCAGAACAAAACAAAGCAAAACCCTCTGTCCAAATCTTTGGATTTCTTGGTATTTCTCCAACTTTCTATTGTGACCACATCATTCTTTCTTCCTCTCCCTGTCATCCTGACATATTTCTTACTCCATCTATTAATAATGTCAGTAGAGTTCCAGTGACTGGTGGGGTTCTGTCCTATTCATTGGCAGTGGAAGCAGTTTTCCATTTTTAAAGAGAAACTCAGACCTCACCAAGCTCCAGGGCTGCCTTTTAAGAAAACAGAAAGCAACTTCAGAGCTAAAACACATGCAAAGATGAGTGAGCAAAGCCCCTGGTATTGTCACTGGTATCAACAGTGTAAGGTGGGCAATCTGTTGTTTATTTTTATCTCCTTGTCTGGTTTGTAAGTGAGGAGGGGAGGGAGGAGGAAATGGAAGAGATTTTATTTTGTTATATGGCTTGGAATCTTTATCCCCATTGATAAAGATGCCTTCCACCTCGACTTTTCAGGGCTTATCACAGTTTTCCCTTTTAGTAGGTACCTATGGAGTACATTCCCTGGAGTTTGGTAGGAAGCTCCACCCCCTGTTTTCCTCCCTGAAATTCAATTGCTGTTCATCTAATGGTCTGAAACAGTGGTTCTCTTTCCTAAATAGGGCTAATCCCAGGCAAAACCATAGCAGGTGCTGTTAGAGGTCTCTTCTATCCCTAACTCAAATCCATGAAATTATGGATCTATAAGAGGACCAGATATCCTCTTAACCCCACCCCACTCCTTTCTGTAACACTTTTCTACCACCTCTCACTCCCATAACTAGAGGCAACTAGTGCATTTGGGCTCTTCAAAGCAATTATTTTCAGTGATCCTTCTAAACTCACCCTCTACTACATTTCAAAATTACCTTTTCTGCATCCTTTCCCTCAATCAAAGCTCTTTTCCCCCACTCCAATTTAGGTGTTAATAGAAAAGCTGATTAATATCCTATTTTGTTCATTCATTCTTTGTAAAATGCCTGCCAGTCAATCAACACTGATTAAACATCTACTGTGTGCCAGGTACTATGCTGGGGATACAAAGAATAAAAATAAAACTGTTCCTTCCCTCAAATAGTTTACATTCACCTGGAAAGAAACAAAAAGTATAATTAAGTAAATACGAAGTATGTAATAGAAAGTAAGTGCCAAGTAATTTCCAGGGAGTGGAGGGCTATGGCACTATTGACTGGAGGATTAACACAAGCATCAAAGGAGATAACATGTGAAGTGCTTCTCAAAGCACTATACAAAGATTATCGCTGTTGTTGCTGCTGTGTAGATGGAATTTTAGCTGAAGGAAGCAAAGGATTCTCAGATTCTAATGCATTCTATCCTATTTTTTTTTATTCTATATATTTTAAAGGAAGGAAATTTTCACAAAATATAGTAGAAAGATATAAAGCAATATATTATAAATATACGTATGTATGTGTATATATACATATAGATAATAGCATTTATACATCACTTTAAGGTTTGAAAAGCACTTTAAATGGGTTATCTCATTTGATCTTCATATTCTAGGAGGGGAGTGCTATTTTTTAAATAGTATTTTTTTCTCCAACTGCGTGTCAAGACAGTTTTTAACATTCATTTTTACAAGATCTTCAGTTCCACATTTTTCTTCCTTCTCCCTCTCCTCCTTTCTTCCTAAGATGGTAGGCAATTTGATATAGGTTACACATGTGCTATTATGTAAAACATTTCCATATTAGTTACACTTGTGAAACAAATCAAAAGGGAAAAAAATCATGAAAAAGAATAAAGTGCAAAAAGTATGCTTCAATCTACATTCAGAATCCATCCATTCTTTATCTGGATATGGATTGCATTTTTCCTTCATGAGTCTTTGTACTCATCTTGGATCATTGTGTTGCTGAGAAGAGCCAAGTCATTTATAGCAGATCATCACACAATGTTGCTGGTACTGTGTACAATGTTTTCTTGGTTCACTTCATTTCACTTTGCATCAGGTCTTTCCAGGTTTTTCTAAAATCTGCCTGTTCATCATTTCTTATTGTACCATAGTATTCCATTACATTCATATGCTGAGCTCACTCAGACATTCCCCAATTGATGGGTATCTCCTCAGTTTCCAATATTTTGCCACAATAAAAAGGGCTGCTATAAATATTTCTACACATATAGGTCCTTTTCAGGTTTTTTTTTTTGTGATTTCTTTATTATACAGATCTAGAATTAATATTGCTGGATCAAAGGGTATACATAGTTAGGGTGCCCTTTGGGCGTAGTTCCAGATTACTCTCCAGAATTGTTGGATCAGTTAACAACTCTATCAAATACTGTATTAACGTCTTAATTTTCCCACATCCTCTCGAACATTTATCATTTTCCTTTTTTGTCATATTAGCTAACTGACAGGTGTGAAGCTATATCTCAGAGTTGTTTTATTTTCACATTTCTTTGGTCAAAAGTGATTTAGAGCACTTCTTCATATATCAATAGATAGTTTTGATTTCTGCATCTGAAAATGGCTTGTTCATATCCTTTGAGATTTATCATTTGCATTCTTATAAAATTAGACACATTTCTCTATATATTTGAGAAACAAGACCTTTATCAGAGATACTTGCTGTAAAGATTGTTTCCCAGCTTTCTGTTCTCCTTCTAATCTTGGTTGCATTGGTTTTGTTTGTGCAAAAGCTTTTTAATATAATCAGAATGATCTATTTTATATTTTATAATACTCTATCTCTTGTTTAGTTGGGAACCTATAACTCACTTAACTTCTCCTTTAAGAATTTGATTGCTATACCACTTGGCACATATATGTTCAGTATTGAATCCAGTATTGAAAGAAGTAATCTTCATTGTCTTTGGTACCTGTAGCAGGATGTAGTTTCCTTCCTTAACTCTATTAGGTCTATTTTTGCTTTTGCCTTTTCTAAGATCAGGATTACTACCTCTGCTTTTTTTTTTTAACTTCAGCTGAAGCATAATAGATTCTGCTCCAGCCCCTTCACTTTACTCTGTGTCTCTTTGTTTCATGCGTAAACCATATATTGCGATATTCCAGTTTTCTATCTACTCTGCTATATGCTTCCATTTTACGGGAGAGTTCATTTCATTAACATTCACAGTTATGATTAGTAATTGTATTTTCCCTCCCTCCTATTTGTCTTCTCTCTCCTCTTGCCCTTTCCCTCCTCAACAGTGTTTTGCTTCTGTCTACCACCTCCCCTGGTCTGCCTCTCTTCCATCAGTCCCCCGCCCCCCACTTTAATCTCCTCCCCTTTCCTTTCCCATCAGGTAAGATAGATTTCTATATTTTACTGATTGTGTATATCATTCACTCTTTGAGCAAATTCTGATGAGAGTAAGGTTCAAGCCATGTCCATTGCCCACCCTCCCATCTTTCCCTCCACTGCAATAGGTTTTTCACCCTTCATGTCAAATAATTTACCCCATTCTACCTCTCCTTTCCTTTTGCACCCAGTGTACTTCTCTTTCTCATCCCTTAATTTTTTTATGTCATTCCTTCAAATTCACCTTATTACCATAACCTCTGTCTATGTATATTCCTTTCAGTATTAGTGGTATTAGTGCTATTAGTGGTACAATTTTTTTTAATATTTATTTTTGTTTGCAATATTCACTTTTATAAGATTTTGAGTTTTAGGTTTTATTCTCCTTCCTTCCACTCCCGCTTCCCCAAAACAGCAAGCAATCCAATATAGGCTTTACATATACCATCATATTAAATATATTTAGTGGCACAATTTTTAAATATTACAAGCATCATCTTCCCATGTAGGGATATAGACACATTTCAGCTCCATTGAATCATTTATGTTTTCTTTAACCTTTTTAGGCTTCTCATGGGACTTGACATTAGAGATCAGATTTTCTGTTCAATTCTGATCTTCTCCTTACAAAAACTTGAAATCTTTCTATTTCATTGAATGATCATTTTTTTCCTTGAAGTATAGTGCTTAGTTTTACCAGGTAGGTGATTCTTGGTTGTAGTCCAGCTCCTTTGCCTTCCAGAATATCATGTCCCATGACCTCCAATCTTTTAATTTTATATCTGCTAAGTCCTGTGTAATTTTGAATGTGACTCCCCAGTACAAGAATTGTTTCTTTCTGGTCACTTGTGGTATTTTTTCCTTGACCTGATAGTTCTGTAATTTGGCTATAGTGTTCCTTGGAGTTTTTATTTTAGGATCTCTTCCAGGAGGTGATTAATGGTCTTTCGTTGCCCATTTTGCCCTTTGGTTCCAGGATACCAGGGAAGTTTTCCTTAATAATTTCTTGAAAGATGCTAAACAGACCCTCCTTTTGATTATGGTTTTCAGTTAGTCCAATGATTCTGACATTGTCTCTCCTGGATCTATTTTCCAAGTTATTTGCTTTTCCAATGAGGTATTTTACATTTTCTTCTATTTTTTTTCATTCTTTTGAATTTGTTTGGTTGATTCTTGATATCTCAGAGTCATTAGCTTGCATTTGTCCAATTCTAACTTTGAAGGAGTTGTTTTCCTTAGTTAGCTTTTGTACTTCCTTTTCCATTTAGCCAATTGTACTTTTTAAGAAGTTGTTTTCTTCAGTGGATTTTTGTATCTCCTTTTCCATTTACCAATACTACTTTTAAAGCAGTTTTCTTTTTCCAAACTGTTGGCTCTTTTTTCATAATTCTCTTTCATCACTCATTTCTTTTCCCAATTTTTCTTCTACCTCTCTTAAATGATTTTTAAGTTCCTTTTTGAGTTCTTCCATGAGTTATTTCTGGGCTTGAAATCACTTTCCATTTTTTCTTTGGGGTTTTACCCATGGGTGTTTTGACATTGTTTTCCTCTTCTGAATTTGGGTCTTCATCTTTCCTGTCACCATAATAACTTTCTTTGGTCAGATTCTTCTGTTGTTGTTGGTGGTGGTGGTAGTTTTTACTCATCTTTTTTGGCCTTTTTCCTTTTTGTAAAAATTTGAATTCTGCTCCCAGAGTGGAAGGGGCATTCTCTCAGGCTTCTTGTGCAAGGGGCTGCAGGCCCTGGCTATTTACCTGGTGCTAGACTGATGTTGCCTTGAGGGCCATGGGGGACCCTCATGTCTGGTCCTGTGCTAGAGTGGAGAATGCTGCCATACATATCCATCAGTTTACCTGGTACAGAGTTGGGATCCTAGAGTTGGTATCTGGCAGTGTGTTTCTGTGTTTCCCCATGGCTACACTGAAGTATGTGTTGGTTTGGCCACTGTCTGCTGCCTTTTTTCTGTGGCTATGCTAAAGCACTTGGTGGTTCTCAGAACTGCAATCTACCATTCCCCTGGCTATTTTGAGGCATATGGGGGGTGATGGTATTGGTGTTTGCCTGTTCTACTACACTGGGACTCACAATCTCTCACTGGTTTGCTGAGATGGGACTTGCTGCAACACTTTCTCTGCTTTCTCACAGGTCCTCCACGGAGTGTCTACTCAATTTTGCTTGAAATCTTCTAGGTATTTTCATATTTTCTGTCTGCCATTTTGTATCTATCAATCTTGCTATAAGAGCAGCCTTCCTGGTCATATATTTCCTGGATGATATATAGATTATGCTGCTTCTTGTGCATTGGTCACTAAAGCAAATATGTTACAACCTATGTATACCCACCCTACATTCTCCACTGTTCTTCTGGTTACCCACAAATTTGAATTTTTTTGAGTGCAATTTCCCCAATAGGATGCAGTATATCCTCCTATGGATTACTTAATGGATTACCCATCCAACTACCTGTTATAATATAGACAAATGAATTCTTCATCTGTATAATTTTTCCCCATATGGATCCCAAGATCACCAAGATCTCTTATAAATATCTCATTGAGGAGGTCCTGTTGCTTTCTAGAATTCAAAGTAATCAACAAAAAGAGGAGCCAAAATGACTTCACCATCTATAAGGAATCCTTCTTCACCTTGAAATTTGACCAGTAAATTCTCCATGGCAAATACCTTGGAAAGGTTGTTGCTGCAGATTGTGCCTCACTTGATGGCAACAATCATAGGACCATAAAAAAAGTGTGTCACCCAGTATGATGGAACATTCAATTCCAGTACCAGGGAGGCCAAGGCTATCAGATAATATGAGTTCAAGAATTCTGGGCTGCCATAGGATAAAAGCCATTTGGTGTTTGCTCTAAATCCAATGCCAATACCACAAGCCCCTAGCAACAGAAGGCTACCAGGCTACTTAATGAGTGCTAAACTGGTCTAGGTCAGAAAGAGGAAATGGATTCAAGCCCATGAGTGACAACTTTACTTTCATACTGAAAATGATAGAGAGATTCAGTTTCAATAGATAGATATAGATGGATAGATAGATGAATATAAATAAATAAACAAGTAAATTAATAAATGATAGCAGATAAATTTTTTAAAATATCTTTGTGAGTCTATCGATAAATCTTTCATGATCTTAACACATGTGTAGAAGATATGTTGCTAAAGAAGGGTTTTCATGACTTTATCATATCAAATTCTTTTTGGGGGGTAGCAACTGAAAAACAATAAGTGAAATGGTAGTTTCAATTTCCTACATTAGTCAATTGTGCAACTGTGAGGCTATGTTCCACTGTAGAAAGCCA
This sequence comes from Pseudochirops cupreus, assembly GCA_028627135.1. NCBI lineage: Eukaryota > Metazoa > Chordata > Mammalia > Diprotodontia > Pseudocheiridae > Pseudochirops > Pseudochirops cupreus. Next base: position 328,622,589 of record CM053583.1, read on the forward strand.
TTGATAGAAGCTTGTCTTCTCTCTTCTCACATGGTCATCAAAGGTACCCTTAATTTATATGCAATTACTCTTATACATATTTTTTAGAGTAGGCATTTTGTAAAGTAGGCATCACTGATCAAGAAAGGGGATAAACTACAGATGCCATATTAGCAATTTGTTTTTGTCTGCTAAAATAGTTCTTTTCATTTAAAATTAACAAGAACTTATTAAGCATGTACTATATGCCATGTATTGAGCTATGTGCTGAGGATATAAAGGTAAAAACCTTCAAGAAGTGATATGTAAGTAAATAATTATAAGATATATACAGAGTAAATGGAAGGTTTTCTAAGTAGGAAACCACTAGCACCTGGGGTGGGGTGGTAGGGTAGAAGTGGTGGTAGGGGATACCATGAAAGGTTTCATGACAAAGATGGGATTTAAGCTGAGTCTTGAAGGAAGCTAAGAAAGCCAAGAGACAGAGGTAAGGGAACAGAGCATTCCAGGCATGGAAGACTGTCAAGGCAAATGAGGGAGACAGGAGCTGGAGTGTCATGCTCAAGAAAGAGCAATAAGGCCAGTGAACTGGCTTTTAGAGTACATGGAATAGAACAAAGTCTAAGAAGCCTAGAAGGGTAAGAAAGAACAAGCTTGTAAAGAGCTTTGAATGTGAAAGAAGTTTATTTGATTACTCACTCATTTGTTTGTTTAATCCAGGAGGTGATTGGGAGTCTTTGGAATTTATTGAGTAGGGGGTGACATGGAAAAATCTGCTCTTTAGGAAAATCACTTTAGAAGCTGAGTGGAGGATAGCTTGGAGTAGGGAGAAAGTTTAGGCAGGGAGACCAGGTAGAATGCTGTTACAATAGTCCAGGTGAGAGGGAATAATGGCCTTAATTAGCATGGTGGCTCTGTGAGTGATGTTGTAAAGGTAGTAACCAAATATGACTCTCTTCTTAAAGAAGATACTTGTTATATCCTGTAATGCCATGCACGAGCAGCTTCCTAAAAGAATGCTACTGTGAACAGCTTTTAAGGTTCTTATTACACAATATAGTGAACCCTCCGTTTATTCCATTACAAATCAAGGCAAACATTCACAACAAATCAAAATATAATATTCACAACATTCCATCTTATCACAGAAAATCACAACATAGTGTTCACAACAGCTTAACATTAGAATGGCCACAGTTTTCACTGAAGTGGCCACAGTATTTAGAACAAAGTACAAAAGAATAATCATCTGGTTTCCCTAAGGAGGAAACTCTCCTTGCTTAATCATTCAATTATCTCACAATACAATAATCAATCTCCCACTCATGGGGCAATCATAAGTTAACTTAGTCACTTATCCAGATTCACAATTACTAAGTATCATTAATCACTAAATACAATCATTAGAAAATTACACTAACCCTCCACCGCTCAGTGTCTAGTAAACTTCAATTTCATCAGGCATTCTATATAGAAGGAGAGGCCTTTTCTTCATCTTGACTCGAGGTGGTCTCTCAGATTCCCTGGATCCCCTTCCATGCTCCTAGCTCCTACCTGAATCCACCAAACAGTTACCTGGATTCAGAAGCAGACAGCTCCCAGGACCTTGTCCAGTCCTCTGGGCAGTTCCTGGTACACACTGAAGTTCACAGGGTCTAGCACATCTCAAAACTTTCACCACTTCTGTTGCCAGGAACTCAAGGTTCAACCAAGCCACAAACAGAAAAAATCTTATCCTGGTTATGCTTCTTCAGTCCTCTAGCAGTTCCGCTGGCCCTAGGACCCAGAAGGAATCTCAGCCTTCCAGGAGGCCCTCCAGGTGGTCCTCTAGGCAACTTCAGCCTGCACCAGATTCTGGTCTCATAGAAAACTCCAATTCAATTCTCAGTCTAGCAGCCCAGCTTCCCTGCTCCCTCCACCAGGAGCCACCAGGAGGAAAATTCTTGATTCTGTCTGAGTGAGATACGGTAAAGACCCCCTCATAAAATTTTTAGGCTAGGGGACCCTCATAAAATTAAAGGTTGGGTTTTCAATTCAGTTTTTTTGTAAAAACAAGCTGCTGACCCTGAAGTGTTCCAGGAAAGGAGGATAGGAATACAGGATGCAAACACATCTGCATGGTTACCCAGGTTAAGAGACTAACAAAGATAGGAGTTGTGTACTAAATCTGTGGGGTCATCATATCTGCTTGTTCTCAAAGGACTGGAACCCACAAAATATAGAATGTTATAATACTTGGTTCCTTGCCCAATGATATTGTAAAGGGCTACGAGATATTCCAGGAACAAGAACAAGGACACAGACTGCTTGTTCTGTACTTAGCCACTGTTATTGGGGTAGATTTGTTGAGTTTAGATTGTACCCTCAAAGCTTGTGAGAATAAGCCAAGAGGAAGGGGGCTAGGGAGGGGGATTGCAATTAGGTAATGGGGCTGGGGCTATAAAAGTATGTTTCTTATCTGTGCCTGGCACCATCTGACACTGAGAATGTGTTGAATGCACTCAGTGTGAGTCCTCCTTTTTCACATGAGAAATCGTAGTGAATTCCTTTCCAACTTTCTACCTTGAGAAGCCTCTGAGTTTAATTTGGGTAAGGGTCATTGTTACCCCACACATATCTCTCTGTCTCTGGAACTCTTCTCATACACACACACACACACACACACACACACACACACACACACACACACACACACACACATTGGCTTCCTGTCTCAGCCAACCCCTTTCCTGTTATGTCAGCAACAGGAGAGAGTTCACACCTTCTGTTTCTTTCAAGAGGTACTTAGCCCTAAGTTACTAAGGGCTAAGTATCTGCTAAATTAATTACCTTACATATCCAGACCCAGATATCACAATCTGCCAGCTTTGGGCTTTTTCCCTTTGTTAATTCAGAATCCTATTTTCCAGTATATTTTTCAATATCATCCTCTGTATCTACCTTTGCTCTGAAATCACCAAATATCATAGTATATGTTTTCTTAGTTTAGAAATCTTGTCACTAAAGCTCACTTTTTGAACACCAATATTCTCTCAGTGATGCTTTATGACTGAAAATTATGGAGTAGAAGTATCTCTGAAGAATCAAATTTGTAGGTGAACCAAGGGAAGGTAGAAAGATACAGGAACCTTTCCATGGAAAGGGTAGGTCTAAGTAGATCACATCATATTGTTAATAATCACAATATCTGGGAAGAAGAAATAGTGCAAAGAATGTCTTTGCCAATGACATTTCCCATTGTCTCTGCCTTGATAATAATAACATCTATCACTTAGATAGCATTGAAAGGTATCAGTGTTTTCTATAAGTTATCTAATTTGAACTCACAATCATCCTATTAGACATTTTTCTCACTTCACATATGGGGAAACTGAGTTTCAGAGATCTTATATGACTTTCTAATAATTAGTCATGCAGCTAATAAATATTGGAGGTGGATCTTGAACCCAATTCTTTCTTTCTCTAAGTTCACCACTCTATGTTCTGTACCAGACTCCTTTCGATCATCAAGGACACATAGGACATGAAAAGGATGTCAGCAGTACAAGTAGTTAGAGAGAGGTAAAACAGATGCAACCAATACCACATAAACCATGCACATTCAAAATATGAAAGGAACTGCAGCAAGACCTTGAGTAGATCTCTTGATCCCTTGAGTAGATCTTAGTAGGATTTGTCAAAACCACGGTGAAGAACTGCATAGGATGGGAAAATGTAGATAGGTTGTGACCAATATCAGAGGGATTATACATATCAAAAAAGAATACAAGCCTATTGAAGTATCAAAACACAAATGGTTATTTGATCTTCTAACATCAGCTCTGCATTTATGTGTGGTCTGATTTCATGATGAATAAAGAAAACATGAAAAGATTTACATGAACTGATGAAGACTAAAGTAAGCAGAGTCAAGAAAACAGTATACACAATGACTGCAAAAATGGAAATGGAAATAGTAACCACCATAAAACAATTGAAAAGGAAAACTACAAAATTACAAAAAAAACAAACATTGTCCCAAAGAAAAGCTACCAGAAGAAATCTTCCCCCACAACTTTGCAGTTGGAGGGTGGGTTTGTAATTTTGCATATATTTTGAGGCTTTTTAAATGTATTGACTTCATGTATGGGTGGGTTTGTTTTGCTCTTCTGCCTCTTTTCCTTTAAAATCATCCCTTGTTATACGTGATACTTCTCTGGGAGAAATTTAAGTGATATAACAACAAAAAAAATCAATGAAATTTTATTTTGAAAAAAATACACATGGACTGATTCCTTATTCCTAAAGCCCACATTCCTTATTCTTGAGGCGCACTGATCTCCAGGGTGAAGAGATGGAATCTGGGACAGCAACTTCCCTCATGTCACCATTAAAGAAGGTGGCTTTCTAGAATTCATCTCAAAGGTTTTGACTTAGCCCAATGAACTTTATCCACTCTTAGCCTACAGTTGTTCTGGGCATCATCTTGTCATTTGTGGGCCCAGAGTACATCCAGATAAGTTTGCTTTTCTTTTGGTAGCTGCAACTTTTCTTATTTGAGAAAAGTCTGTCAGTTGCTTAACTAACACAGCTGGATGAAGGGAAGGTGTTAATGGAGCTGCATCTGCCTCAAATATGTTTTCTTAAAGCCATTTCCAAGAAGCCATGTGCAACCGAGATAAGGATATGAAAGATTTCTAGAAACTCAGAGGAGGTGATAAAGACCATAGCAAAGGGCTTTTGTCTATTAAGGGCGGGGGAGTGGGGAGAAATGAAATTATGTCTTGCATTGCAGGCATCTCTTAAAAGTTTCCACTGACTAACTCCCACTCAGGGTTTTTCCTTTTCTGTTTTCCCCCCAAGGCATTGGTTAGTAGTGAGAATTTCCATTGCATTCTAATGTAGACAGCAAGGAATAGTTGTCTTGCCTGATTAAACACTAAAGCTTTTAATCATAGGATCATATGATTTACAGCTGAGAGGGACCTTGAGAGTTCAATTAGTCTAACCCCTTGATTTGACGGATGAGGAAAATAAGGCCCAGGTAGGTGGAGTGATTTGCCTAAGTTAAAACAGGTATCAAGTGTCAGGGCTGGGATTCAAACTCAGATTTTCTGGATTGAAATGCACTGCTCTTTCCACTAGCCCATAGAATTAGTGTTCTTAGGAAGTGAAGAACACAACATATCTGTGGTATGAGTGGTATAGACAGGACCAGCCACCAAGGGAAACTATGCCTGTGTTGAGCAGGATGAAGTTAGGGGCAGGAGGGCATGGAGAGGAACTAAAGGTATTCCCACCCTTTGAAGTTTAAGATCAAAGAGAGTTGGAGCTACTTTCAAAAACAGAATGTTGGTCAGCTGGGGTGGAGTCAAGATGGCAGCTTAGAAGCAGGAGAACTCTGTGGCTCCCCCCATAACTACCTCAAATATCTATAAAATATGACTCTAAACAAATTTTAGAGCTTTAGAACCCACAAAATGACAGAGTAACAAAGCTCCTGCTGAAGGCAGCCTGGTGGGCAGACAGGAAGGGGTTCATCTCAGCATGCTGGGAGCCCAGACCAGCACCGCATTAACCCATGGCTGTATCCCTAGGTCAACCAGAACACACTGCAGCTGCAGCCTTCAGGAGAGTGAATCACTGGCAACTGTGGGGGTTTCCAGACTTATCAACCCATAAGAAATAAGGACAAAGTGAAAGGTCAGAGGAACTCAGCTAAATTTGGGGGAGAGAGTCCAGCTGTCTGCCTCCAGGGTAAAAAGCAGTTGTGGCAGCCCTGAAGCTGCCTCCACATGGCTGCTTCAGAGCTTCTGGCCTGCAGATTGCAGGGTGGCCAAGCAATCATTGAGAGGCTAAGTGCTCTTGCCTTAGCCTGCCTACATTGGGATCTTGGTCTTGGGTGGTGGTCCTGAAGTGTGTGACCAGGGAGCCAAAGCTGATGGGGGCTGCAAAGACTGTGGCCTCCTAATAGCTCTAGCAGCTGAGAAAACCCCAGTAATTTCAGACAAAGTGTTCTCCTCTGGAAGAAGAGTTCTACTAAGCCCAAAAGTCAAGTAATTGACTGGCAACATGAGTAGGCAAAGGAAGCAAAGTAAGCACAGCAATCCAACTTTAGATTCCTTTTTGTGGGACAAAAAGGATCAAAGCTTTGAATAGGAGGAAGACAACACAGTCAGAACTCCTGTACCAAAAGCTTCCAAGAAAAATGTAAATTTATTACAAGCCATAGAGGAGCTTAAGAAGGATTTTGAAAACCAAATAAGAGAAGTGGAGGAAAAATTGGGAAGAGAAATGAGAATGATGCAAGAAAGTCATGAAAAGAGAGTCAACAACCTGATTGAAGAAAATAACACCTTAAAAAACAGATTAACTCAAATGGCAAAAGAGACCCAAAAAGCCAATGAAGAGAGGAATGCCTTAAAAAGTTGAATTTGCTGGATGGAAAAAGAATCTCAAAAGCTTTCTGAAGAGAATAATTCCTTCAAAATTAGAGTGGAGCAAATGGAAGCAAATGACTTTATGAGAAATCAAGATACTATTAACAGATCCAAACAAATGAAAAAATAGAAGACAATATGAAATATCTTTTTTAAAAAACCGCTGACCTGGAAAATAGATCCAGGAGAGACAATATAAAAATTATTGGACTACCTGAAATCCATGATCAAAAAAAGAATCTTAAAAGCATCCTTCAAGAAATTCTCAAGGAAAATTGCCCTGATATTTTAGAACCAGAGGGTAAAATAGAACTTGAAAGAATTCACCGATCACCTCTTGATAAAGATCCCCAAAAGAAAACTCCTAGGAATGTTATAGCCAGGTTCCAGAGTTCCCAGACCAAGGAGAAAATATTACAAGCTGCCAAGAAGAAACAATTTGAATACTGTGGAAACACAATCAGGATAACCCAGGATCTAGCAGCTTCTACATTAAGGGACTGAAGGAATATGGTATATGATATGGTATATGGAATATGATATTCTGGAGATCAAGGGAGCTAGGATTAAAACCAAGAATCACATACCCAGCAAAATTGATTATAATGTTCCAGGGGAAAATATGATCATTCATTGAGGTGGATGACTTCTAAGCAGTCTTGATGAAAAAACCAGAACCAAATAGAAAATTTGACATTAAAATACAAGAAGCATGAGAAGGTAAATGTGGAAAAGAATTCATAAGGAACTTATCAAAGTTGAACTATCTACATGCCAACATGGAAAAGCAATAATTGTAACTTATGAAACTTTTCTCAGTATGAGGATAGTTGAAGGGAATATAAATGTATACATACACATATGTCTATATAGGAGGGTATATATGCATAGGAATACATATGTGAGTGTGTGTACATGTGTGTACATAGACAGAGGTCACAGGATCAATTGAAAAGGATGGGATAATATTTTAAAAGGTGAAATTGAGAGGTGGGAGAGGAATAGTATGAGAGGAGACAGGGAGAGACCGAATGGGATTCATCCTCTCATATAGAAGAGGCAGGAGAGAACTGTTACAATGGAGGGGAAGAACAGGAAGGCAAAAGGGAATGGGTTAACCTTACTCTCATTGAATTTGGCTTAGGGAAGGAATGACATACACTCTAAATTGGGTATCTTGGCCTCCACTAGAGTAGAGGGGAAGGAGATGAGAAGGGGGGAGGATGGAGGGGAGGGCAGGTTGGGGGGAGCGATGTTAGAAGCACACACTTCTATAAAGGGACAGGGACAAAGTAGAGAAT
>CM053583.1:328630787-328712874 GCA_028627135.1 Pseudochirops cupreus
GGAGGGCAGGTTGGGGGGAGCGATGTTAGAAGCACACACTTCTATAAAGGGACAGGGACAAAGTAGAGAATAGAACAAGTAGGGAGAGGAATAGGGAGGAAGGACGTATAATCAGTCTCTCACAATATGTCCATTGTGGAGATGTTCTGCGTAACTACACATGTATGGCCTGTATTGAATTGCTTGTCTTTCTAGTGGGGGTGGGTGACTAGGGAGGAAGGGAAAGAATCTAGAATTTAAAGTTCTAAAATCAAATGTTAAAAATATATATATGTATATATATATATAAAAATAATCATTATTATTATTTACATGCAACTGGGAAATAAGATATACAGGCTCAGGGGTAGGGAGATACATCTTGCCCTACCAGGAAGTCAGAGGGGTGACAGGAGAGGATATACGAGAGAGCTGATTGGGGGAGGGGGTAAACATGGGATCACTCTTTTGGGGTGGTGGGTAGGGGAAAGATGGAGAGAAAATTTGTAATTCAAAATCTCATGGAAATGAATGATGTAAACTAAAAATAAACAAAAGTTTAAAAAGATCAAGTAAAAAAAGATTATCTTTCATTCATCTTGGGCATATCTTTTTGTATATAACTGTGTGCATATTGTCTCCCCAATTAAACTGTGAATGCCTTTAGAACAAAAAAAATTAAAAATTAATTAAAATTAAAAAAAAACAAAGATAGAATGCTGTTCTTGATGAAGTATGGATTTGACCCATTGAATTGACCCCTTGCACTCATAGGATCACAGCATTAGAGGTGGACAGGACCTCAAAAAGCTATCTAGTACATCACCTCATTTTATGGACAAGGAAACAAACTCAGTGAGATTAAGTGACTTGCCCAGGGCAATACAGCTAGTAAATGTCAGAGGTAGAATTTTAACCTGCGTCTTTCTGACTATAACCAAGTCCAATACTTTATCCACTCTGCCTCCCTGCCTCTCTTATGTGAGAACTGGTATCTCCATTGCCCTTGCTACGAAGCAAATGGGAAAGAATTTAGATGCTCTTGAAGAAAAAAAAAATACCAGTTTCTCCCTCCTGGAAGTCATGCCTTTCTTCTTTCATGAGAAGCTGTCATGAAAAGAGTAAGGGAAGGGGGAGGGTAGAAGGAGAGGTTTCTAGTGATGGATGAATCTCAGAGGAGGGGGAGTTTCGATATGAACCATCAGCCAAACATTAAATATCTTCCTGCCCAGCACCTGGCCTTCTTGGCTCAGCTTAACTGGAGCTGGCCGTGCTGGCAGAGAGATTTGGCTGGCATCATCCCTGGAGAGCTCTGCCTCGGGTCAGGGGGCCAGCCTAGCAGTGGCCAAAATAAAACATTCAAGGGCTGGGACCAGGAATATGACAACACACAACGTGAAAAATAGTGACAGTGACTCCCCTCAGGGCCCAGAGGTAGAAACTTCTCTTCTTCCAAGGGTAAGAAAAGACCGGAGATTGTTCCCCAATGTGAATCAGTTCATTTTAGCAAGATGATGCATTTGGTAAAACAGGAAAAAAAATCACTTGGCCCCGGATGCTCTGGATGGAGGCTTCGAGTCACTGTGTTCTGTGTCAGGCTAAGGTTGTTGAGAGGATGGGGGTGACCTGGAGTGACCCAGAGGAGGCATATTGCAAATGGGAAGCAACGACCCTACTGTCTTAAGTTACTGAATTCAGGGCAGGTGTGGGGTAATGGAGAGGAAAAGGTGACCTCAGTGTAATTTGGGAATGACATCTTTTTATACCCTAGGGCTGTATTAGCCTGAATATTTTTTTCTGCATAGAGTAATTCTTCTTATTCTCTGTCCCACTTTCAGAGACCCAAGTAACTGGTGCTAAATTGTTTCCAAGGTGTGGCTACATCCTCTTAAACATCTCCCTTTTCTGCATCATAGAGGGGGAAAAAAGGAGAGAGATAAATAGAAAGATTGACTAAACAGAGAAACAGAGATAAAGACAGAAAGAGAGAGCCACACCTTAAGACAATATTCAACACTGATTCATCTCTCTGTGTCTGTCTGTCTGTCTGTCTGTCTGTCTCTCTCTCTCATTTTTCTTCCCCTTCTCCACTCCCATACCAAAAGTCATGACCAATGCCTACAAACATGTTGTTCATTTGCCACCTTCAAGTCAAGGTTCTCTGGCTGCAGGGACACCATGTGCACCAGAAACAGAGTGGGAAGGGAATAGGCTCCTCTGTTTCAAGTATGGATGATCATTTCTCCTGGGGTAATAGGCTCCCCTCAGAGAAAGAAATTACAAATTACCAGTGGTTCATATGGCTGAAAATTGCAAATTCAAAAGAAAATAAATATGTTCTTCCATTGCTAGAGTTTGCAATTGACTAGAAGGTAGGAGGAGGCATCATTAATAGGCAGCTATCAAATAGAACAGTGTTGTTAAATTACATAATCAATTTAATGTTCTGGGTCAGTTGACAAAGAAATCGGTTCACTCATTGCTACAGATTTAGAGCTTTCTCTATCCCATTCATGAGTTTTTTTTGGTTTTTGTTTTTTTTAACTTGGGTGAGTGGGGAAGCAGGAAGGGAAAGTCAAGATATCACAATCTCGCAGAAACAGCTGTCCAGAGGATAACAAACTGAACTTTCTCAATTTATATTGGAAAACAGGACCTGGTGATCAGTGATGAACAGGCCCATAGCAGGGCCAAGTCCCACCAGCCAAGCAGCTGTTGTTGGTTTTTCAAAGGAGGCAATATCCTTTCTCCCAAAATCCATAAAGGAGCCATATCCCTTGAGCATACTAGTCATGGCAACTATACTCCAGGGGGAAAACAGAACAGAAGCCAGCTTCCTCCCTACAGATATGGCTCAGCTATGGCGTTGCACAATTCTGTCTTGGTTGATCATGTGACAAGTTGTAAATGGGAAAGAGTGGACCACAGGAATTGCATGGGGCTGCTTCTCCTGGGAAGTGCAGTTGCAGTAAATAATAATAATCAACATTTTCATCTGTATTTCCTGAATGAGGAAGCTGAGGTTGAGAAAGGTGGAATAGTATGCCAGTTATTAGCAATGCCTGAACTAGGCCTCACAGATCATGAGAGTGTTCAGTCCAAACCCATATTAAAATCCACTCTAGCAAGCACTCAACACGTATAAAATTATCCTACCTTTGCTCGAAGACCACTAGTGAATAAGAACTGACTATACTCTCCCTTTCCATTTTTGAATTATCTCTAATCAGTAATAAGTTTGCAACCTAAGGTATCTGACCTTAGATAAAGTCCAACAGTCTTCCCACTATACCAGTTTACCCACAATCTTAGCCACATGATCTTCAGATATTTTGTCAAAACTGAGCTCAGTTAGGTAGGGTGGTCTACTCTTAAAGATCCTCATTGCTGTGTACGTGCCAGGGGGTTTTCAGGTGGAAAATGTCATTTGTGGCTACATATTTTATTTGAAATATCCTTTAAATGAGATGATGCAGGCATTTAAGAATAATTGGGAGAAAACCAAAAGGTTTTCCTAGACATATATTAAATTTAAATCTAGAGCCAAGGGTGTACTGGTGAAAGCTCATATGGTCTCATAAAAGCCAACTGTTAACTTTTCAAATTAAGTATTTTCATCTCAGAAACCAGCAAATACTACAAAATCAGGGCTTGATTTATTGTTTCGTTGATTTCTAGACTTAAGTGATAGAGAGAATATTAATACTGCAGATTAAATTTAAAAGTATACCTTTTCACAAGGCTGGTCGTTAAACATTTATCAGCATACCACTACCTAGAGTCCTAAAAGCTTGGTTGCTCAGTGATCATGGTGGCCAAAGCAACAACCATTGCTTTGGTAAGGCCTTTACGAAAAAGTTAGTGCTAGTTACCCACTCATGGATTATCCACTCATTGGATTATCCCAAGTAAAATTAAAATGCTAGAATGAATTCCCTTTCCTGTCCTCTATCAGTTGTGTTCAGGGAATAACAACTAATTAATTATTGGCTCAATCAGACATAATTACGAATGTAAACCTACCAGTAGATAAGTCAAAGAAAGTCTTTCATGTTCACAGATCACAAAAGAACGGCTCTTTTTTTTTTCAGTATTCCCTTCTCTCATTATAAAATCTATCCATATTATCCTACTCATTTTTTCTTCACAAAACACATTCTATTTCCCTTCTCTATGCCTTTGCCTTGGCTGTTTCCCATGCTTGAATGTATTCTCTCCTCACTTCCACTCATCAGCATTCCTTGTTTCCTTCAAAATTTCACTCAAGAACCATCTTCTTCATGAAGCTTTTCTATCTGTCTCCTCTCCCCTACCTCAGTTGCTGGTGGATGCCTTCCAAAACTTTGCAGAAATTCAGTCAATGTTTGATTGTTGTTGTTGTTGTTTTTGGCCTACCATGTGCCAGGAACTGTGTTAGGTGCTGGGGATCCAAAGAGGAACTCACAGTCTGCTGGGGGAGACAACATGCAAACCGCCAAGCTATATACAGGCTAAATTGGATATAAATCAACAGAGGGAAAACGCTAACATTAAAGGAAATCGAGAAAGGCTTACTGCAGAAGGTGAGATTTCAAGTATATTTTATATGTTTATAATGTCTCCTCAACCAGGATGAAACCTTGTTGAGGGCAGGGACTATTACCCTTATGTCTTTGTGTTTCCAGGACTTAGTATTGTGTGGGCCACAAGGGTAAACACTTAATGAATAATTGTTGGTGGATTGATTTAAGATGAAAAGGAATGCACTTGGGAATCTTTCAGTAACCCACCATCAAAGGGAACTGCAAACAAGGCTTTGACGTGGAGTTGATTCTCCACAGTCAGGTCCATTGTTAGCATATGAGAAGGAATTTAGTAAATGCTTGTTGATGGGTCTGATCCAGTATGGCAAGTTGGATGGTCTCTTTTCAAGAAACTTATAGTCTAATAGAAGAGATAAATACTATTCAGGAGAGGCAACCTGACACAGTGGATAGAGACTAGGCCTCAGAGTCAGGAAAATGCAGTAAAAGTCCTGCCATGGACACATACTAGTAATGCACCCTTGGCAAGCCATTTAAACTCACGGTGCCCCTAGGCAGTTCTTTAAGACTATAAATTGTAGAGAAGCTATCAATCTGCATTAGTAGAGGGAAGTTGGCTTCATTGAGAATTCCCTCGATCAGCAAAATTGCAGGTCTGGTCTCCTTCACTTCCCTCTCATACCATCAAATACTATACACAAATAATTCCAATAGAAACTAGTATGGGTGAGGTGGCTAGGTGACACAGTGAATAGAGCACCAGCCTTGAAGTTTTTAGGAAACTTGAGGAATGGCACAGAGATAGAAAAGAGGGGCATGTGGAGGAAATAGTAAGCATAAGGTACAGGAAAAGGAATAAAGTGGGAAAAAAAAAAGCTACAAAGGTAAGTTGGAACCAGATTTTGGCAGGTTTTGAGTATCAGGCAAAGGCTACAGTTGAGAGGTAATTTATATTATTTTGAAGGAGTCAGGGGAGAGACAAGTCATTTGTCTAATGATTGTTGGCAAAGCCATGGTCTTCTCTCTCAGGAATGTCTAAGGGATTACTCTCTCACTCCTGAAGCTCAAGTTCTTCATAAATTCAGCTTTAATAAAGAATTATGAGAAAGTCATTTGCCTCCCTTTTTAGATTCCACTGTGAGAAACAAGAGGAAGACACTAACAAAAGAGGGATATTGTGGGTCAATTGCTATTTCAGTCCTGAATAAAATAGAAACTCGTGTGTGTGTGTGTGTGTGTGTGTGTGTGTGTGTGTGTGTAAGAGAGAGACACATGAATAGTTCTAAAAATATTGGCCCAGAGGTACTAACTTGACAGAAACAGGTGTCAGAATTCAAACAGGGATCACAGTTTCCAGTGAAGGCTTTACATACTGTCATAAGTCACTTGTGCAGTCCATTTTTCAGGCCAAGTAACAAAGTTAGTCCTGGAGGTTTTAGTTTAATACCTACTGTTCTTGAGCCAAAATGAATTAGAAAGAACATTAGATTTGGAGTCAGGGGCCCTGAGTTCAAATCCCAGCTCTGCTATTTATTACCTATGGCAAGGGTTTGGTTTTTTTAAAGCATCTCTAGACCTCAATTTCCTTAAGAAGTTAAATTAAAATTAAAAAGAGTTTGAACTAGATGACCTCTAAGACCCCTTTTAGCTTTAAATCCTATCGAAAGACCAAAAGGAAAAAGTGATCCTAATGACTATCTAATCTTACCATCCTCTCTACTACTACACCCTTCTGCCTTCTAAGACTTGCCATCTGCCCAGTAGCTGCACCTAAAAGTCCTCTTGATTTTGACATCCAACCTATTGCCGAATTCTATGAACTTTTGTTACGATATTATTATGACGAATGTTTCACCAATCCTGTATCTTAACCCTCTTATATTTGTTGTCTCCCCCAATAGACCACTTCTTATAGAATTTAGAACTGGAAGAAATCTTACAACTTCTAGTTAATGGATTATTAACTTTTCTTGTATGTGTCCTTGGACCCCTTTGAAAGTCTGATGAAGCATATGGACCTTTTCTCAAAATAATGTAATCTTAAATGCATGTAATAAAATATAGAGGATCACATTGAAATGCAGTAATCAAAATATTTAAATGAACAAGTGTATACATGCCAGGGTACCAATCCCTTGAAGTCCAATCTTCCCTCATCATATTTTAGGAATGGGAATGTAAACTTCTTGAAAACAGGAACTATTACTTTTCAAATTGTATTGCGTAGCACAGTAGTTGGCACATTGAAAATTCTTAATAAATACTTTTCCGTTCATTCATTCATCTTGCTGAAGCCATAGTTTCTTCCCTTCTAGTCACACAAGTTACTTACCTGAAAATTTTTCTTCTATACCTTATTAAAAAATATTAAGCCTGGGGATGGAGAAAAAAAAGTCATTCTTTACCTTTTCTCCTTTTAAGAGCATCTGTTTCCTTTCCATGTCCTGATAGGGTCATAATGAAGCCATTTCTTCAGCACATCATTTTTTTTTCCGGTATTCATTTTCATAGAAATATATTTCACCCTCTGTATCTTAACAGAGAGTCTTTGTGAGTTATTGTGACCAAAATTTTCATTACCCTCTGGATTCCTTTGTGGTGAGCCTCTCCAAAATTAGCAAGGATGGTAAGCAAGCACCCTAGCTTACCCAGGATGATCTATTAGCACAGGGTCTTTGATCTGCTTTTCTTAAAGGAAAGCAACTTTTAAGGGGTCAACAATCTACTTTTAATTACATTCAGTTGTTCAGGGTCAGCACCCTTAACATGGAGAAAATACAAGCAGAGAAATTAGCACAAAAATCAACAGACAGGGCTCCAGCTGCTATATATAGCGATATATACTTTATATAGCCATATTACTTTATACTTTACACACATGACTAGATCGAGGGAGCACAGAAATCTGAGCAGTTGGGGAACTCTGAACAAATGGCTACTCAGAGTCTCAACCAGGAAATCAAAAAGATCCAAAGTCAAATGCCATCTCCCATAATATATAGCAAAGGCTCAGCCCCTGATTGACTCAGAGTCAGAAAGCACAAAACCTACATGATTCAGCACAGCTATAAATTATCAGGGTTCAAAGGAGATTAATCCTTCAGAGGTTTGCAATTTAGCCTGAGCCTGGGAAACGGAACTCCAAAAAGAAAACAACAAAAATCCCACCTGGCTTGTACTTACAGATGGTCCTTAAGCATTAAATACCTTTAATCTAGTCCACACTATAAAGCCTTTTCAGCTTGGTAGGACTGCTGGGCTTGGGGTCTACTGGCATAGCCCTTGAGAAATCAGAGATTCCCTTCTACATCATGATGGTATACTGATAAAACACTTTAGAAGAGGCATTTTCTGTAAGCAAAAATCTTTCTTTAAATATAAATTCATACTTATATATCTATAATTTTTTTAAAGTTTTCCCTCTTAGATGCCTGTCGATTGGGGAACTGCTGAGTAAGGCGTGGTATATAAATGTGATGAAATGTTTTATTTGTTGTTGTTTGTCTTCTATTTTTGAAGTATACCAATGATAGGGTGATGTCTTAACTTGCATGTAAATTGGATTTAAGTGAGGCAAAATCGAATGGAGTCATCAGCCTCACTTTCTCAATGTCCAATCGCAAGACAAAAGTCAAGACAACCGGCAAAGACTCTCAATGAAGTGGATAACCAGAGCATCTTTGATGCCTGACCAAGCTCTAAGCCCTCCACAGTGCCTGCTTTAGCTGCCTTCATGGCCACTGGAACAAATTGTTCTCACCTGCCCATTCAGGGGAAGTCTTCACATGCTTGAGATAGACACCCTCCTAAAGTCACCAAAGGGCTTGAGAACTGTCAGTTACCCTCAACCTGGTTTAGCCTGTCTGCTGAGACAGTTTTACAAGGGTATGGGTGCTGTGCATGCTACAGCTTCTCGGAGCCACAGATGAGAGTTGAGTGACAGGTGAGTGAGTAGCCCTGAAAAGGTCTCAGCAAGCCTTCACACCAGAGGTGTTACTACCACCTAAACACCTCATACACTCTGTGCTATTGTGCTGTAAGAAATAATGAAGGGAATGGTTTCAGAAAAACCTGAAAAAACATATCAACTGATGCAAAATTAAGTGAGAAGAAACAGAACAATCTATACAGTAACAGTATTATGAAGACAGTTAACAGTTAAAGACTTAGTAACTCTGATCAGTACAATGATCCACCACAATTCCAGAGAATTAATGATATAAAATGCTATTCATCTTCTGACAGAGAAATGATCATCTCAGAGCACAGACTGAAGCATAATTTTTTTCCTTTTGTTGTTTTTCTTGTTTCCTCCCCTCCCCCCCCCACTGAACATACCTAACATGGAAATGTTTTGTGTTACTTCATCCATAGAATGGGCATCATATTTCTTGCCCTCTCATAAGGTGGGGCAGGGGGAGAAGAGAACAAAAGAATTTGTAACTGAAAATAAAATAAAACTTTAAAAAGTTTTCCTGTAAAATATGGAAGATCTCTATGAATTGATGCATAGTGGAGAGCAGACTAGAATAATTTACAAAATTATACAACATTATAAAGAAAAATAACTTTGAAAGACCTTAAAATTTTGACCAATGCAATGAAAAACCACAAGTCCAGAGGACCGGAGATGCTATTCACCTTCTGCCAGAGAGGTGATGAACATAAAATGTAGAATGAGATGGATATTTTCTTTTCTTTGTTTTTTTTTTTATAAGACAGAAGCAAAACATTTATTCAGACACCAGAAAACAGAATCCTCAAACCAGAAAGCTGAATCCATCATAGCAACAAAGAAGTTAATACACACAGTAGGGAGCCGCACCATCCTTTAGCCTTCCCACAAACAAACACTAGACTAGTAGTCACAGCAGGGGGCAAACAAACACAAACCTAGCTGTCTCATCGGGTGCATCTTCTCCCTCCAGCTCTAACTGCTCTGACTCCCAGCTTCCTGTGGGCTCTGCTCCACCCTTCAGCAAACTCCTCCTACCACAGGCTCCATGTGATTACATTCAGCCCGTTAGGGGGCAGGGAAGATCTTCAAATTGAGATAGATATTTTCAGAAATGGTCAAGGTGAAAATTTATTTTGCTGGACTATGTATATTTATTATGAGGGTTTTCTTTTTCTTTTTTATTGTTCAATTAAGGAGGGCAGTGGGAGGGAAAGAGAATAAATGCTTGTAAAATAAGGAAATGATAATTGAAATGTTTCCTTTCTAGACTAGCTCCTCTTTCATTCCCATGGTTTATGGTCATTTTAGCTAAAAGCATCAGAATTTATGAAATGTCTATGCCAAGAAAAGGGAAAGAAACAGATATGATGAGGAGATTGGGAATTGCCCAAACAGAAAAGTGCAGGGCTGGTATAATTCTTGCCCCATATAACCCTTATTCTTTGACTACTAAAAGATTTCAGCTTCTGCCTTTCTAGGACAAATTAGTTGTTGTTGCTTTGGGTTGGGATGCCTATAGCACACTTCATTAGACCATGTGTGGTGCTGGGCTCAATTGATCTCTCCTAGAGGAAGCTCAGAATGAGGGCGTTGTGATTTAAGATTAGGAAGCAATTTCTCATTGGTCCCTTGGGTTTGTGTGCTTCCCTTCACCCTGTAACAAGGTTTTGAGTCCAAGAGAATTGTTGACTGAACCAGGAAGAGGAGATATCCTGAGGGAAGAACATCTTTAAACAAGTATTGTGGGATGGAGAGAGTCACTTCCCATACTCAGTACACCA
Source organism: Pseudochirops cupreus (assembly GCA_028627135.1). Lineage (NCBI taxonomy): Eukaryota > Metazoa > Chordata > Mammalia > Diprotodontia > Pseudocheiridae > Pseudochirops > Pseudochirops cupreus. The sequence goes on from CM053583.1 coordinate 328,641,029, forward strand.
GGAAAGAGAGGAAGAATAAAATGAGAGTAGAGGTTATATCTCCCTTTAAAGGCTACTATGAATTCTTGATTATAAGGAATGACTCTCTAGAAGGGGAGAAAGAGGAAAGATACAGAAAGAAATATAGGCTTTGTAAAAACAAAAGAAATCAATACAAGTGTATTTTAAAAAATAAATTCTACTGTGTAGTAACTTTTGCTGCGTTGGTGTTCATTCCTCTTTGACACTCAGGAATTATTAAAGGGGCTGCTTCATCATTCTAAAGTCTAAGCTTTTCAGCTATGAGCCACATGCTCTGATAGGATGTGTTCTAGCCAGAGCAGATCAAAGTTAGTAGGAGGAGGGAAAGGAGGTGGGGACAGGAGACAGGACATTACCCCTATTTGGTCATAAGGAGGCAAAGGAAAGAGACTAGAAGACTTAAAACATTCAAGTGTATGAGAGCCTAGGGGAAGTCAGCTTTGAGCTGCCCATTTGCTGTTCCAGACCATGGAGACTCTCACACCCGAGGCTGTCTTTAGACGTGGCATTTGATGATAACTTTCATTCCAAAAGCACTTTGGTTTCCAAAGCCCTTTCATATCTTCTGTAAAATCTTGTCTATTCAAAAGGCAAGGAACCGGAAAAAATGGAATTAACTGAATTCAGATTATTCAATATCTTTATTAAAAGAACAATATGGAATCTTGTCAGCTCAGAAATGGAAGTTGCTTCAAATTATGTGCTAATTTGAATAAACCAATATCAGTTTAATGAGGTTTTCCTGTATTTCATAATTTATCCTTACAGAATTTTTATTGAAAATATTTTCACAGAGGCTCTCTGGGAAAGCAGATAGGGTCAGGCATTATCACCTCCATTTCATAAAGGGGAAATTCTAGAGTGGAGGGGTACAGTGCCTTGCCTAAAGACACAAGTCAAGCAAATCTTAGATAACAGGCTTCTCCATGTGTTTAGCACTCCTAATTTCTTGGAATACCCTTACAACTATTATCTCACTTAGCTCTTCATGGGGGGAAGGTAGGTATGGGAATCATTATTCCTGTTTTACAGATCAGGAAACTGACACCCTGAGAACTAACCACTTCATTTGCTAGTCCTGGCAAAATAAGGACTAGAAATCATATCTTTCGGTGTTCAACTCAGTGTTCCCTCCACTAGGCTATCCATTATCTGTATTCAGTCCCATTTTTTAAAAAAGAGGGTGGTGGTGAAGAACACCATGCTATAGGTGCTGAGGAAGTTACAAAGTTTAGGTAAGATGGTGTCTCTGCCACCAGGGTGCTGAGTGTCTAGTAGAGGAATAGGACAAAAGCTCAGATAACTATAAGATGCAACATTATTTGACAAATGTATTGGAAGGAATTGAAACAAAGAGAACTACGTGAAGTCCAGTGTGGGGAAAAGCCTTTCTCACCTGCAGGAATTGGGGAAGACTTCCTATTTTTACTAGAGTATTTTTTTCACCCAGAAGTTATAGCAGTCTAGCGAAGGACTAGTTCTCATTTAACCTTTCTGTTGGAGTCATTTTGCCCTTCTTTCCTAAGGTCAGGACTCTTCCTTTCTCGCTTTTCTCTTTGCTGGATGATTGTTTACCCCAGCAGGTGTGTGATCGGATGCTTTCTGACAACAGTAGCAGAGGGCTGATGCTTCCATTCTGTTTGGTTAGGCAAGGTTCTTGGTCTGTGACAATCTGCAGAGAGCACACATTATCACTCACAAACCTGTGGAAAGGCAGGGAAGGAAAGAAATATTTTTCAGACCAGGAGAGCTGAAAGATCCCTCCTGAATGGTGGTTAGAAGGCACCTAGGCCTGAAAAAAGAAGAAGGAGGGGGATAGAGCATTTAACCCTATGCTCTGTGCAAATAGCACATGGACTCCAGAGTCAAGCTGGGCTCTTCTATTTACTACTTTTGTACTTGTATAAACATACACATGGCATTTATCCCTTTAGGGCCTTGGTTTTTTTTTAATTTGTAAAATGGTACAGTTGTACTATATGACCTCTAAAGTCCCTTCCAAGTCTATGAGTCTTTAATTCTGAGGGACCATTTGGAAATTAACATATTCTACCTGGTATGATTATATAGCTTTTTATGTATATGAGCTGTCTCCCAAATTAAATTGAGAGGGCAAGAAATGTATTTTATCTTTTGTCCCCAAGGCCTACCAATAGTACCTCGCAAGAAGTAAAAATAGCTTCAGTAAATGAATCAGTATAGTGTTGGGAAGAGAGCACCATATTTTAAATCAGAGCATGATAGGATCTTAAGACTTAGGGCTGGAAGAACCCATAGAGCCCATCAAGTCCAACACTTTTATTTTATAGTTAAAGAAACTGAGGTACAGAGAGGTTAAGTGGAGTTAAGTGACCTTGTCCAAGGTTATACAAGTAGCAGCAGAAGCCATTGCAGATTCCAAATCCAAGGCTCTTTCTACTGTGTCATGATATTTCTCCTGAGTTTGAATTCTGCCTCTGGGACTTGCTTACCTGTATGACCTTAAACAAGGTACCTACACAAGTTAACCTCTTTGGGCTTTAGTTTCTTACTCCATACAATGAAGAAATTAGATGAGGTGACCTTAAAGGTCCAGTTTTAGATCCCGTGACCCTGTTTGTTGATGATTAATATAGCGATACCACAAATGCCCTGGCCTCCTTGTTCATTGCCCTCCTCAACTCCCATGTCCTCCATCTCTGTTCTACCTCAGTCTCCCACAAATGTGCACTTACCCCACACCTCATCAGTCCTCAAAACCATTTCACTTAAAAGATGCTGAACTCAAAAATTCTCTTCTGATTGTAAATTGCTATTCTTCTGTCTAAGCCTGTAAGTCTCACTCCTCCTAACACTGTTTCACGTTGTAAGTATGATCTCCAATCTTGCATTCCTTTCTTGTTCTACTCGTCCATAACTCCTGATCTGGCCTTCCTCTACCCCCTTTCTCATCTTAACCCCACAGCTAACTAGTACATTGAGGAACTATACTCCTCTCACACATTTCTTACTCTTTCATCCTTCTCTAGAGCAGACAGAGAGCTAAGCCTAGAGCCGGGAAAACCTGAGTTCAGAACTCAGGCACTTACTAGCTATGTGACTCTAGCCAAGTCACTTCACCCTGTTTGCCTCAGTTTCCTCATCTGTAAAATGAGCCAGAGAAGGAATGACAAACCACTTTCAATATCTTTGTCAAGAAAACTCCACATGGGGTCATGAAAAGTAGGACACAGCTGAAATGACTGAACAACCACAAATGTACTTACCCTTATACCTGCCCCTAAGTACCCACCTCTAACCCATTTCTCAGGCAATAACATCCCCTTTTACAGTACTAATAAACCATAGGCCAACTGTCACAAGCTCCTTTATCTTCCCTCCTTTAGCTTTCAAAACTTCTCTCTATATTCAGTCATCCTTTTCTCCTCCTCTCTAGTCTCAGAGAATAAGGCAAATCTACTGGCCATCTTTTTCTTGTGTCCCTTGTCCCATCTCCTCCAATATCCTCTAAGACAGTGGTTTCTCAACCTTCCTAATGCCGTGACCCTTTAATATTTGTATGTGGGCGTATCTGCTTGTGGGTGGACTCACCTGGAGACAGATAGCGGAGCGGTGTCTCCGTTCCTAAGACCATTGGAAAGATATGTTTTCTGATGGTCTTAGGCGACCCCTGTGAAAGGGTCGTTTGACCCCCAAAGGGGTCGTGACCCACAGGTTGAGAACCACTTCTCTAAGAGTTTGATCCATTAATCATCCCCCCTCACTTATCTTCAGTCTTGTGCTACTTATTGAGTCCTTCGCTGCTGCCTACCAATATTTCAGGTCACTCCAATGCTTAAACAAACAAACAAAAGCTCTCCTTTATTTTGTTCCTCACCCCTACCCCACCATTGTCGCATGCTATCATATTGTGTCTCTTCTCTTCTGGTCCGCTAAATAGTTTCAACTCCTCATCATTCACTCCCTCCTCATCCCCTAGCAGTTTAACTTCTGATTCCACTACTGCATCAGAACTGCTCTTTTCAAAGTCACCAGTGATCTCATACCTGCTAAATCTGATGGACTTTTCTCATGCCTCATCTTCCATGACCTTTCTACACTACTGACCACCTTCCCCTACATATTCTCCCCTCCTTTGTCTGTTGTGACACTATTCTGTCCCAGTTCTCATGTTTGTCAGTAACTCTTTTTTTGTTCTCCTTCACCGGTTAATCACCTTCCTTCCACCCTCTGAGTACAGGCATCTTTCAAGGCTCAGCCTTGGGCTTATAGTATTTGCTTTGGTAATCTTATCCACTGTCAAGGATTCAGAAATCATCTCTAAACAGATTAATCCCAAATCTAGAGATCCAGCCCTAATCTCTCTCATATGCTCCTTTTTTGCATCTGTAGCTGCCTGCTAGCCACCTCCATTCGAATGTTTCACAGTACTTTAAATTCAGTACATCTTGAACTGAATTTATTATCTTCTTTACCTTGAAAACTCACTAAACCATAGCCAGCTGCAGCTTCTGAGACACCGAGTTAGCCACTAGTCCAGGAGGGTCTGTGCTGGAATCCCATTGAATACTTTCTGAGAGAGCAACAATCCAGATGTAAGAGCACTCATATTATCATGACAAATGAGCAGTATACCTTCAGCACAACATGGGCCTTTCAATCTCATGTCTAAGTTCCATGGCTTTTCAATGATGTGTGAGCAGTATTCTTGTTGTACTGTCCATCCTTGTTATATTGGCATGTCTTCAATGGTACATGAGCAGTCACATGGTGCCTTTTATGCATCTTTATAAAGGGCCTTTTGAAGTCCCTAACAAATTGTATCGTAATTTGACACATGGACCAGATAATAGTACAGGAAGAAGGATTCAATGGCTGGACGCAAAGAGTGGTCATTAATGGTTTGATAACAACTGAGCAGGAAGTCTCTTATTTATTGGCCCAGGAATCTGTGCTGATTCTCTGATATTTAACATGGGTAGCAGTGACTCAGAAAAAGACATAGATGGCACAATTATCAAATGAGCAGATGACAGAAGGCTTAGGAGGGGTAGATAACACAATTTCAATTTAAAAAAAAATCTCTTCTCTAAACTTGAACCCCAACATAGAAACCTGGGAATTATTTCTCTTTTTGTCTTTTTTTTGGAGGAGGAGAAAGCAGGGAAATTAGAGTTAAGTGACTTGCCCAAGATATCCTTGGCAGAGACCTTGCTAATCCATGTGGTTCCTCATTCTCCTTCAAGGAGCCCCAGAGGTCAATCCATACAAACTGGTATATCCCTGCTCTAACTGTCCTTCCCCCTACTCCTTTGATCTGAACCTCCCCAACACAATCTTTTGGTAGGAGGAAATATAGTATGTAGTCATGAAAGATCTAAGTATTTCTGTGGCAATCTTTTCTCAGCTATGACCATAGCTAGACCTCGGTATTTGATGAGCTAAGTGACATCATGGAAGCATTACTTATACAGAATAAATCCCTATTAGAAGGAAAAGACTTTTTAAGTCACTCACTTGAGGATCAATTTTCTCCATTTTAAAAATATGTAAAAGATGGAAAAATTCCAAAGGAACAGAAATAGGACAATAGCAGTCATTTATGTAGTACTTTAAGGCTTATAAATATTATCACACTTTATCCTCAAAACAATTCTGGGAGGTGAGTATCACCATTTTGCAAATAAGAAAACTGAAGCAGATTAAGTGACTTGCCCAGTTAATAAGTGTCTGAGGCCAGATTTGAACTCAGATCTTCGTGACTCCAGGCCCAGTATTTTATCTACTGTACCATTTAGCTGCCTAAGTCACAACTGGAAAAAGTGACTGAGAAGACACCAATTACTGATCCTCTGAGTACTTTCTCTTTTCTATAAAACATTATGAGAATGTCTCGTGTGTACACATTGGGGTTTTTTTGATAGAAATTCGAAATGGGAAGAGGTAAGCTTCCGGCAGGTTTTCTAAAGTAGATAGCATCCTCACAATGACACAATTGGCTAAGAAGTATTAGTGAACATAAGATCTAGCTGTATCAATTATTTGCTGATTATCAAAAATTACTTCTGACTTGTAAGGACAAATTGAAGCCCAAAAGGCTCCCATCAAACATGCCATCTCCCAAATACATGTTAAGATTACGTACGACTGCATGCTTGATGTGATCAGGACCATAACTGTCGAATTCTCAGCTATGTATGAAGATCAATGGAAACACAAAAGCAATCAGACTTTACCAAAGCTGGTCATCATTGTAGGTACGTATGGAGAGATCAGAGAGAGAGCTGGTTCTTTGTTTCTCCCTGTAGATAAGCATCGAGTGCCACTAAAAAGTAGAGGTTGTTCTGTTTTGCTTTTGTTTCTGTGTTTTTGTAATTTGCTATGGCTCATTAAGGCAGTGCCTCAGCTTGATGGACCAACTGACCAGTGCTTAGGTTCAAATAACAAGGTGCTGGACGTAAACTCGAGAGACTTACAAGGTGGGAGAGGCTTATTAAATCTCACAGGCAGAATTAGTTATGAATCAGCAGCCTTGATGTTTATTCGTTTAAGCCTTGGAGTGAGAGCCCCATTCCTTATCGCTAACCCTGACTCTGTTTTCTTCACTTTGAAGCATGCAGGTACATGAGTATGCAATAGACAAAGTTATCTGGAAATATGTTGGATGCCATAGAAACCCACTGAAAGGAAAGAAGTTGATAACTCAGAATAGAAAAATACTAGTGGTATTTTCATGATACGTCCGAGGATAGTGCTGTGTAAGCCACCTTAAGGGGAGGAAAGAGACTAAGAGAAACTTATGACATGAAGGCAATGACTAACCTCATGTCTGGGTGGGGCCTTTAGGAACTGAGGACAAATGGTACCTACTTGTCACATTGCAAATTAGGGTCTCAGGCTTTCCTGTAATTCCTGTGCTGGGTTACTAATCTTCTGCAGCCTTTTATAGACAACTTTATAGGTGGCAGGACTGGTATTTTTTTTTTAATTTTTTAAAATTTTTTTGCTTTTTGGAGGGCAGTTGGGGTTAAGTGACTTGCCCAAGGTCACATGGCTAGTTTTTGTGTTAAGTGTCTGAGGCCATATTTGAACTCAGGTCCTCCTGACTCCAGGGCTAGTGCTCTATTCACTGCACCACCTAGCCACCCCTGGAGTGGTATTTCTGTGTTAAAATATTATGTAATCACCCTCTTGAAGATCAAAATCAAAATATATCATTGATTTCTTTAGCAGTGATGATTCAACCATGGTTGTACTGGCACAGTAATAGCCTTTAAGGAGAAAGTAGCCTTCATAGTAATCTATAAATCCATTCATAAGAAAGAAATGGGAACACCAGATTACCGTATAGTAGAGACAGTATGCAATGCTAAAAAGAGATATGGACTTGGAGTTGGAAAAGTATTTAAAGCTCAATTCTGACATCTATGACCATAGCCAAATCACTTTACTCCTCTGAAACTCAGTTTTGTCATCTGCAAAATGGGAACAACAATATTTCTTCTACCAACTTCACCAGATTATTCAATCGATCAACAAGCTTTTTAGTACCAGGCACTATGTTAGGTACTAGGTACAAAGGAGGTGCCATGGATAGAGTGTTGAAGTTGCGGTCAAGTAACTATTGAGTTCAAATCCTATCTTAAACACTTCCCAGACATGTGACCCTGGATAAGTCACTCAAATCAGTGTCATCATGTCTAAAATTATGATGGTAATAGTACCTACCTCCCAGGATTACCATGAGGATCAAGTGAGATAATGGAGAGAAAGGTTTTTGCAAACCTTTCTGGAACACCACCTGTCTTGTACTGGTCCCTTTCAGTCACAGCAAGAAGGACTGTTAATCCTCCTAGACTCCTGAGCTAAAAGACTGCTATACCCCATCTTTCTGCTGGCTCCACTATTGCAGGATTTTTCCTAGGGCAATATTCTCTGTGTTTTTCAAGGTCAATAAGAGAGGGTGGAGGCCACTTACTGCTTACTCCACCATCTTGGCTCCTGGAAGTTTAAATAGGTGACTTTCAAACATGTAGTCTGTAGGCTGATAGCCCCTGGAGCAGCTGCTGCTGTTGCTGCAGAGCATGCCCAGGACTGCACTTTTCTCTCACCCAGTTCTGATAAACCCGCCTCCTGTGCTGAGAGGTCTGAGAATTCCCACTGATGCCAATGATTCAGACCTCTGGGGTTTGTTTGTTCCTGCCTCACTACAGTTGGGTCTGCACTGGTGCAGCCCAAGCTACACTGTGCTCCTCTCCCAGCCCAGGGCAACAAACCCTTCCTGTTGATCTTCCATGTTGTCTTGGGTGGAAAATCTCATGTGCCGTCTCTTTGTGGATTTGGCCACTCTAGAATTTGTTCAGATTCACTTTTTAGAGGTATTTGCAAGAGGATTTGGGGAGAGAGCTTACTGTGAGTCCCTGCTTTCATTCCCATCTGGGCTCCACCCTCCCTTTGCACTAAATAAATGCTAGCCGTTAAAAGAACAGAACAATCCCTACCTTTAAGGAGCTTGTATTCTAATAGAGACACAAAAAATATATACATGATTATACACATATATAAAATGAAAATTATATATATATATATATATATATATATACATTTTTGATTGGTTGATTGTTTTCTCAATTTTCTTCTAGAGGTCTTTGACTGGAGGCTATATTTTTATTTGGTAGATGTTAATTTAGTTGCATGGTCGCCATGATTAGACTAGAACACTTTGCCAACCAGGATTAGAGGCAGAGAAGCAGCATAAAGGATGTCATAAGAGAGATATATAACTAGAAAACAAGGGGTGGGATGTAGTCATCTGGTGAAGGCACTGGGTATCTCACTTGTATGTAAGCGTCTAAGTGTATAAATAAAGCGAATTATTGCAAAGACGTACCAAGTAGTTCAGTACAAATCATTTGAGAGGGAGGACGTTAGCACTCTGAGAGATCAGAAAGGGCTTCATGCAGAAGATCAGGCATGAGTTATGTATTAAGGGGAGAAAGGGACTTTATGAAGCTGAGGTAAAGAGGAAGTATGTTGGGCATTGAGTAGTCTAGTACATAGGCTTAGAGATGGGAAATGACATAGTGTCATGGGTGAGAATCAATAAGAAAAATAATTTGTAAATCTTGAAGTGTTAAAAAAAAAGAACTACTGCTGCGTTTATATTTTGAGGATATACTGTTTCAATTTCTGCTTTTGGATGAGGGGGCATGTATATGAGGAAAGTATAATGACTACCAAAGTGTGGGGAATTACTCTTCAAATTTGCACTCTGTTGCTATGATGGGTGTATAATTTCATCAAAGTAGGAAATTCCTTTAATGAAACAGATCATAACAAACCCACAGCCTCTCGGTTTGGGAAATTCTTATCCTTGTCCTCCCATAAATCCTCTATAGGTGGTCCCCCCAGTATGCTAGGGACCTTCCTGTACATCTCATGATATTTCATGGATATAGAAGGAGCAAGTGAGATACCCAGTGCCCTCACCAGATGACTGCACCCTACCCCTTGTTTCCTAGTTAGGCATTTCTCTCATGACATCCCTTATGCCAATTTTCTGGCTCCAATCCAGCTTGGCAGATCTTGATGACCATGCAACTAAACTGAAATCTACCAAATAAAGATTTAGCCTCCACTCAAAGGTCTCTGGAAGAGAATTGAGAAAGCAATCAACCAATCAAAAAGCACTTATTAAGCTCCTGCTGGGTAGCAGGAGTTGTCATAGGTCTTGAAATTACAAATAGAAAAATCCATGCTCTCCATGATCCTATGTTCTACTACTAGATTTCTTATTTATAAGATAGTAGGATCATTACTAAATCATAATAAAATATAAATTATTAATCTCTTTGTATTTTGGACTTCTGACAGTCTAGTGAAACCCATAGGCCCCTTCTTAGAATAATGTTTTTAAATGTCTAAAATAAAATATATTGGATTACAAATGTTGCTCAGGATTCAAGCCTGGTATATTTGCATAAGACTCTTCTCATTGGCAGAGAGATTAATTAATTACTTGATATTACACATCTTTTTGGTGAGACTGTTGGTATGAGAGCTTGAGAGAAGAGAGATATTCTTCTTTTCTGCTTTGAGAGAAGGCACAGGTGCTTCCAGATCCTCTTTGAAGAGGACCCAAAGGAGAAAGAAAAAACTCTGGAAATCAGAGCCATGCCAAGAGGTCAGCTGCCCCGCCACATGTCTGCCCTTCACAGTTTGCTCTCATCCTCTCTCTGTTTTTCCCCAAAAAGGGTCTAGAACCATAAGTCTCAAAGTAGGAAGAAAGAAGGTTTCTTTTCTCCCAAGCTCTTGTACCAGCTCTTCCCTCAAGTGACAAGAAAACTTAAGTAATCATTCTCTCTACAATGAGAAGTGTTTTATTCAAATACACCAAGCTTGAACCTGGGTTTCACAAAGGAAACCAATCATATTGAAATAATTATCAAAATACTTAAAATACATTCACATACCCTAAGTTGGGAGCCCCTACCTTTGACTGTTGAATTCACCCACCCTCCCATTTTTCAGATGAAGAAACGGACTCAGAAAGGGGAAGTGACTTCCCCTCATTCATGTAGCTAGTAAGGGTAACTTGAACCCAAGTATTACTGACTCCAAGTCCAGTCCGCTAACAGAAACAGATCCTTGTGGCTGCATAATGATGTTGTATTTATTTTGTTAAACATTCCTCAGTCATATTTTAATCTGGTTCCTGCTCCACTTGGGAGTTTTGCTGGCCCTGGCTATTAATAGTTTGACACTTCTGCATTAAACCGCCCTGCCCCTCACCACTCCACTAGATATAATTACATAATGTACATATTTTGTAGGACATCTTCCCTCATTTAAAAGAACCCAGCCCGAGCACACTGTCAGCTTGTACATAGTCTTGTTACCTCTAATGGCTCATGTTCCATGCCCAAGGCTAAGCTGACAAGAGAAAACTGCCCAAACAACAGTAACCAGCATGCTCATTCCAACATGTAGGCCGCACCTAACTGGAGGTTGTTTGTCAGAAGCACTCAGTAATGGGAGTGCGCTGCAGAGACACTTTAATTAGACAATAGAAGGTTTCAGTTCACATTAGCCTTGATTTTGGCTCCTGGGCAACCCTTCATCTCAGGCTCGGGTTTTAAACATTTGCCTGAGGTTTATAAAGCTTGCACCACTAAGGAAATTACAATTAATTTCTTTCTAAGCTACTTCATTCCAAGGTCAAATAGTGACCAAAAGGCTTTTCCATAAGCTAAAGGAAGAAACCACTTTTGCCTCAGTTCACTGAGTTTGTCAGCCCAGCCCGGCCCAGTCCAGCCCAGACAGAGTTGCCATTAGAAGGCAGGAGTTTCTAAGGCATTGGGCACAAAGGCGCACACATCCCTCTAGGTCAGTAAAGGTTATATCAGCTATAAAGATCACATAGAAATAGTGCACCTCTTTAATGAGGCGATGTAGCAGGTGAAGCTACAAATTCCACATAGATGACAAGTTACAAATTGGGTGAGGTGCCTTTGGCCTGTTTGGTGAAGGGGAACAAAGGTCTGGAGAGGGGGTGTTATCCAATACTAATTTCAGATTATGATAATGCTGTCATGAGAGGATGATAGACTCAGCCCAGGAAAATTAAGACAAGCTTTTGGGCAAAGGAGTCAATTGTATCTCTTTGCCCCCATGATTATTGAGTGATTCACTCTACATCCATTCAAATTCTGTCAGTAGGAATGATTCAGGAGTTACATCTCTACTGATCACCTCAAACACAACAATCAAGGGTACCAGAAACCAGATCTTGACCATACAACAAACATCATGCTTGGGCAAAACAATGAGAGATACATGGACCAACCCATGCAACCACCCCTAGCTATGTCTTCCCCCTCTTATTCCAAGGAGCACTATTTGGAAAAAGCAGGTCACAGAATCAAACATTTCATGTTAGAAAAAAACTCAGAGACCATCAACTCTGTCCCTATCATTTGTAGATGAGGATGAGGGCTCAGGGAAGAGGTCACACAGGTAGTGTCAAAATCGAGATCAGAAGCAATGTTGCAGGAAGATTGGAGAAATATGCTAGCTATCACCATAGGGGTCATAGGGTTCAGAGAGAGAGGGGACTTAGGGAATATCTAGTTTACCTTCCTCATTTTACAGAGGAAGAAATTAATGACCAGGGAATTGTAACTTAGACAAAATTCAATTCAGCAAACATTTATTATATATAGGATATAAAGACAAGAAAAATTTAAATAATCCTTGCCTTTAAGACACTTAAACATAACATAAACACAGATAAAGAAGTGTAAAACAACTTGAGAAGGGAGAATATTAATAACTTGGGCAGGGGGTAGTATCAGGGTAGGCTTTGTGGCGGAGGTAACAACTAAAAGCTCCTGCTGGGTAAAGAGGGTGGAAAAGAGGCAGAGATGAAAAGGAATTTCACTCTCAATGCGAAAGACAGCTTGTACAAATGCATAGAGGTGGGAAATGCAATACTGCTTGGCTGGAACAAAAAGTGTGTGAACAAAAGTAGCGGAATAAGTATAGTACAGTACATTGATTTTGGCATCAGAGGTTCTGTGTTCAAGTCTCATCTCTACTACTTACATGTGTGACCCTGGGTAAGTCATTTGACTTATTCTCATCTGTAAAGTAAAGGGGCTGGCCTAGGAGGCCTCTGAGATCCCATCCATCCCTAGATCTATGATGCTTTTGTCCTATGATTCTGGCTACAGTGGGGCCAGATTGCATAAAGTCTTAAAATTCATACCGAGAGTATCTCAAGTTAGAAATTATGGGAAGCCAAGGTTTTTGAGAAAAAGTGAATGGCCAGATCCTAGCAAAAATATTTTAGTAGCCCCATAGAGGATGTATTGGTTATTGGATAGATTGAAAGAAAAGAGAACAATTAGAATGCTATTATTATGAGTCCAAATGAGAAGTGATAAAAGCCTGAATTAAGGTAGAAAGAGCCGTATAAGTAGAGAAAAGGTACACACACACGTATGTATTTATATGTATATATGTATGTATGTGTAGCTATGTGTCTATATGTGTGTGTACATGTATACGTATATGTACAGATAAAACGAACTAGGAATCACTTCACAAGTTTTTGAGGAAAACACTTTTCAAATCTTAATGTGATGTATAAATACAAGTTACCATTATTATTGCATGTCTAGACAACCATCATAATTGCACCCATGGGAAAAGATTAGCTCACTAAGGGGGGAAATGTGAAAGAAAAAGAGAAGGCCCAAGGTAGAATCATGTGGAACATCCACATGTAGGATATTGAAAATGAGTGATGGCCCAAAAAGGAGATGGAGACACATAGGAGGGAAATCAGAAGAGAGCAGCATCATAGAAACTAAGGAAGGAGTGAGTATCTAGGAGGAATGGTTGATAGCATCAAAAACTATAGAAAAGACAGAGAAGTCAAGGATCGATGAGAGGGTACAGAACTTAGCAGTTAGGGGATCACTTTTGAGAAAGGGCATTCAAAAGAGTGGTGGGACCAGAAACCAGATTGGAAGGAATGGGATGGTGTGCAATGAAGAAGAGGAGACAGTGAATGGAGATGACATCAGCAGCTTGACAGTAAAAATGAAAAAAATATAGGATATGAGGTTAGAAGGGCTGGCATGGTCTAGTGAAAGGTGTTTTGTGTTTTCTTTTTCTTTTTCTTTTTCCTTAAGGCTAGAGGGGATCTGTTCATCTCCACTAGATCTCAATCTATATAACTTGTACGTAGAGCTTCAGTATTTGCATGTTATCTCCACCATTAAGTAAGCTCCTTGAGGACAGGTTAAAAGTTTTTTGTCTTTCTTGATATCTCCCTCACTTAACCTAATCTCATTTAACACAATGCCTTATCTACAGGAATTGCTTAATAAATGCTTGTTGACCTGATCATGTTTGGAAGGAAACAATACATAGGAAGAGATAAGATAAGGGAAAAATAGTTGGGGCAAATTCCCATAGAATACCATAGAGGATGGAATCAAGGGCACAAACAGAGAAGTTCCCTTTGGCAAAGGAAGCAGGTCATTTCTTCCCCAGAGACAAGAGGAAAGGAGGAGAAGGTAGGTAACAACATACACACAGAGAAAGGTATGTGGTGAGAAGTTTGTTTGGAAGTCATTGCGCTGTGTCATAGAAAGTTAATTAAAGAAGAATAAAAGGATTGGTGTACAGGTGTGAGGGACCATCTGAAATCAGATAATATGTATTTATGCTGAATCCACTTGTATGATTTCTTCTAGCCTTGTAAGCCAGGACAGAAGTGGGAGTGGATAAGACGGGTGGTAGAAATGATTTAGGGTTGAGGTTTGTCAGAGTGACTGGTCAAGAATTCAAGGCAACTAAGAGAGAAGAGTAAACAGCTGAAATAATCAATTATTGATTCAAAGCAGAAAAGTGAATCCAGAACAGAGGTGATGGATAGAGAAAACAGAAATGTAGATGGAAGGACTGAAGATTTCATTATGATGAAGACTAGGTTTAGGAACATTGAGGCAAAGTAAGAGATGGAAAAATTAATTCATTAATTAATGGAAAGATTAATCTAAGATTGTGATCAGAAGGGGAATTTCAGGGTTCAAGATTCCAGAGGCACTCCTGTAGGTGGCTGAGGTGGAATAAAAATATAGGTCATAACAATTGAGGAGAATGATGAAATAGGACTGAGGGTATCTGAGGAGCTTCCAACATGTACTTTGAAGTCCCTAACTTTGAGGGGAAGAATTGGCTCTAGGACTAGGAGCAAGATATTGAATTCCTTTTGAAAGGAGAAAAAAGTGACTTGGTGGTCAGTAGACCCAAAAAGGAGCTGGACTGAGTGACATAGATTGACAGAGTGAGAGGTTGCCGAGTGGTGGTGGGTGAAGGAGAATCCAAAAGTGGCAGTGGGAAGCAAGGAATATATTGACCAGGGAGTATTGCATGGTATTGTGGAGCATTGGCTGTCAAGTTAGAGGACATGAGTTCAACTTCCATCTCTGATGTTTACTGCCATTGACACTGGCCTCTTTCTGTTCCTTGCTCAAGACACTCCAACTCTTGGGTCTGTGCATTTTCAATGACTGTCCCTCATGCCTGGAATTCTCTCCCTGTTAATTCCTTTTTTTTTTTTTTACTAAATTGTTGTTGCATATTCTTATTCTATATTTTCCCCCTGCTATGGCTAAGTAAATCTCCTTTTGTTAACTATTAAAATTAATTCCTTTTTTTTTAACTAAACATATATTTTTAATCTAATAACAGGCAGTGTTTGGATTAGTCAAGTCAAAAAGCATTTATTAAGTGCCTACTATGTGGAAGGTACAAAGGAAAACAAAGAACCAATCAAAACAAAACAGAAAAAGTCTCTACTCTCAAGGAGCTCAAAATCTAAATGGTAATATGACATGCAAACCACTATAGAAAAAAATACAAAGAATAAATTGGAGGTAAATTAAATCAACATCTGATGACATCTCAGAGCAGAGGCACGAGCATTAAAGGAGATTGTGAAAGGATTCTTGTAGAGTGAGGGATTTTAATTAAGTTTTGAAGAAAGTCAGGGTAGTCAGGAGGCTGAAATGAAAAGGGAAAAAACTCCAGGCATGGGGAACAACCATTGAAAATGCAAAGAGTTGGGTGATAGAAGAATTGTAAAGGACCCAGTGGCACGATGTTATAGGGTTACATAAAGGGGGTAAGGAGCAACAAGACTGGAAAGCCAAACAGAGCAGTATATATTTGATTCTAGAGGTATAAGGAGATACCAGAGTACTGGAGTTTATTGAATAGAAAGGATTACATGTTCTCACCTGCACTTTTAGGATTAAATTCCATTAGAACCCAGACTTGCTGATTCCTAGTCCAGTACTCTTTTTGAGGACTGGAGAATTATGTGGTATTTAATAATAAGAATAAACTCTATAGGAAGAACATATTTAGAGAAATTTATACCTTTGTAATACCAGCTAATGCATACTTTAAAAGCAGTAGATTGGATCACAAAACAATTACAAAGAAAAACCTATATAATGATCAAATACAAGGTTATCCCATCATCCCAAGACAGGTATAGAACAACTAGTACTTTCTTGACAAAAAGGAGGAAGATTGAAACAAGTCTCAAAATGTATGATGAAGAAGCTTAAAACTTACCAAAAATGCTTCTGGAATAATAACTGGAGCAATGGTATTAGCTGTTAGTTGTATGCCATGGGATTTATTGAAAGTATGGGAATCCTTCATTGTTCATCCTTCATTGTTGAAGAGGACCAAATGACATCATGGATGATGTTGTGACTTATGCTTAAACTGGATTTAAGGGAGGCAGAGTTGCACAAAGTCATTAGCCTTCCTCTCTCTTCCAGAGTCATCAAAGTCCAGAGGCAGGACAAAAGTCAAGATGACTGATAACGGTCCAGGATTCAGTGGATAACCTTGGCATGCATTCCAAAGGCCTGTTTCAGCCACCTTCCTGGACACTGGAACAAATTGTTCCCATCTGCCAGGGGAAGTCTTCATATGCTTAAGGTAGTCATCACTTAACTCATCAGCTTGTTTGAGGCCTGTTTTACCCTCAACCTTACTTTAGCCTGTCTACCAAGATGCTTTTACTGGGATGTAGCCTCTGTGGGAAGCTTCTTGGTGCCACAGGTGAGAGTTGGGTGACAGGTGGACACCAAAGGCGAATGAGCGCTTCTGCAAAAAACTCAGCAAAGGTTCACATCATGGGTGCTAGTCCTCCCTGAACATCCCATGTACCCCAAGTGAACAGTGCTTTACCTCTGATAGGAAATCATGAAAACAACTTTCCAAGGGGACTGAGCTCCCTTCAAACTCAAGTTCTATGACTCCATAAATTATACCTGCTTTTCATCTCAGGACCTAGCTAAAATCTCATCTTCTACAATTAGCCTTTCTCATCCCTCTTCTTTTTTTTTTTTTATAGTTAACAAAAGGAGATTTACTTAGCCATAGCAGGGGAAAAATATAGAACAAGAATATGCAGCAACAACACTGAATTGGTTCAGCTGAGCAAAGCTCTCCTGTTTCTAAGTTGCCTGCCCATGGTGGTCTACTAGATGAGCATCAGAGATTGTTCATTTTTGTGAATGCTTTGTGCTCAGGCTACCAAGAAGTGATGGCAACAGCCTGACCTATCAGTCCCCTGAGCAAATCAAATATCAAGGATAATTTTAACACCTTTTTAGGAAAAACTAGCCTAGCTTGCCTACAAGGTGGAATGGGGGAAAGAATATTAGGACATTGTTCCCACACATGAGGATTAGGATTTGGCAAGATAGTGGTGACAATATGACGATGGGATTTGAGTATGGAGGACAGATGTCACATGAGTAATTAAGATGGAGGACTAGGCATTTTTTGTGATCCTCATAATCCTTCAAGCCTCTCCAAAGCAGAAATTACACACCAAACACAGAATACCTTCAGCTGTCTCCATAGTTTGGGACCTCCAGAATCTAAAATAAGGTTATAAAAACATACCATGAACTGATGCCTACCTTAAGCCCAGTCTGCACTACTCCCCCACCTCCTCTGCTACTCCTTGACTCAAGAATCTGATGTGAAGTTTTTTTACACTCTAGTCCATCCCCTACCCTCCTGCTGCATAAATTTTCCTTGACAGCAAGCATGAGAGTCAGAAGAAGGAAAGAATATAAAAAGGAGAAATCTAGAATGAAAGAGAATTTTTTTTACCTGTAGCTCAGTGATCCCAGAGACACAGTGGAAGAAAAGGAAAGGGAAGAAGAATGGAGCTTAGCTGGATGGGAATGAGGGTAAGGAAAGAGGTAGCAAGGAAAGGAGAGTTTTGTTTGTTTGTTTGTCTTAGCAGATAGCGACTAAATCTCTAGACTCAAATTAGGGAACGTAGGGGAAAAGTTTGCTAGCCCCACTTTCCCCCTCCAAAGTCCCAGTAAGTTTCGATTCCCGATTATCTCAGTTCCTGCGATAGTCGAAGGCAGAATTTTTGGGAGTAGAGCCTTATTGGAAGGGTTTGAAACCATTCTCTTTTCAAAATACAAAGGAGTTTGCAAGGAGGAAGGTAAAGAAACAAGATACCTTGCAGAGATGTTCCTGCTGACCATAAGGATATGAGGTGAAGGCTTCAAATGAAGCCTTCCAGTCATAAAAACTAGAAAGGCCTAGGGATCATTTGGTCCTCCCTTTTTGCTTTACAAATAATAAAAATGAGGTCAGAGTGGCTTGCCTACATGGTCACACTAGTAAATAACAGAATTAGAATTTGAACTGAGGTCTTCTGATTCCAAACCACTCCCTTTCCCACTGAATCACAATGAAAACTCTCCTATCTGCTTAAGACAACACGCTAGATGCTCAGTTTTAGCTTCTAGACATCACTACCTTTCAGGCAAACATGTTTAATATCTTTCTGAGATATAGAAAACCCATACCTATGAGGAAAACTACAATTCGTTTTATTGACTTTAAAAGAGCTGGGACAAACTTCCAATTGCCAGAGCCGTTGACGGCTTCTAAGATAAGTTAGTCTATCACTGACTTTTAAGCATAAGACAACGAAGACCTCCTAAGCAAAGTTGGTCCCTTACACAAACGACAATTGAATTTTGGGTAAAATGGGTCCTAGTTCTGACCTATGGCCTCATTTCCTGAAGCTCATGTTATTTCCCTCCCTCCCCGTTGGGGAAGGCAGCTATTATGTAACAGATGATAGAGGAGTGAGTCTGAGTCAGAAAACTCTCCATTCAAAATCTGAACTTCAAACACTTTGTGAATAGTGCCCTTAAATTTCTTTGTGACTCGTTTCCTTCTCTCTACTATAGGGATAATACTATATGTATTACCTGTCCCATTCTGTGGTGGTGTAGTTTAAGCAAAGTAATGTAGTTGAGTCACTTAGTAAACCATGAAAGACTATATAAATGTCCACTCTTATTTCTGTTACCACGCTCTACTCCTGGATACTCATCATTGCTTTGGAGTTGAAGAAGCAAAATTATCACCTGCTGATAACTGTAGATGTACTAATGAGAGAAATGATTATTAAATAACAAATCATTGGGGAGATCCCTAACTTTTCTCCCAAATTTACCCCTCTTAGACTATCTTATGTAGGTGGAATCATTGCCCTATCAAACAAGAAAACTGTGCAAAGAATTTAATGTAAGGTGAATTCTGGTCCATTTTGTTGCACTCGGGCAGGTTGGCGGGGGAGGGGGGGGGAGGGTAGAGGGTGGCGGGGCGCAGATCCTTTGCCTAGAAGATTGCACAAGGCTGGGGACCCTAATTAGAATAGGCCCACCTCTTATTACAATATTCATTCTGTCTCATGACTTGTTAACCAGTCAGAGTTGATTGACACCCTCAGGAACACCCACTCTTTTAAGGGCATATAAATGTTAAAAGGGGGGGGTCCATGAGGGATCTTTGGCATAAAACAGTGTCGCTGACCCCTTTTATTAATTATATGCTAGCACGACTAAAAAATGATTAATTACCCAGAAATTATGTCTCTAGAATTTTTTATTCATCTTACCAGAAAGAATACTGGTCTTAGAATTAAGAATTGTAACTCCTTTGGCGTTTATAAGCATTATGATCCAAAGCAGGTCATTATTTGGCCTTTTTGACCTTCAGCTTTGCTATATGTGAAATGAGAATAAAAGTGGATTTGAAATCAAAGATGTACACATGAATCCCTCCTCTGATCTTATTATCTGTGTGAAGTTGGACAAATACATCATCTTTCTGGCCCTTTTTTTCCTCATCTGCAAAGCAAGGGGGTGGACCAGATAGCGACTAAATCTCTAGACTCAGATTAAGGGAACGTAGGGGAAAAGTTTCATCTTCTAAATCATCTGAGATATCCTACCTACTCTGTCTCACAGGGTTGTTATGAGGAATGTACTTTGTAAACTGGAAAGTACCCTATGTATGTGCAGTCACTATGATAATTTACACCTCTTCACTTATGAACAATTTTGCCCAATTGAATTTCAGAGTCGTCAAGTAAACCTACTTTCTCTTCTTATCATTAAGGAGAATTCCATGACTGTTTTCAAATTTAAATTAGTTCTCAGTCCTGAGAAATTATTTGGAGGATCAATTCAATTCCCCAAATCCCATGATTTGGAAGGGTCCTCAGCCAAATCCTGCACAAGGGGAATCCCCACTAGGAAATACCTGACAAGCAACTGCCCAGCTCCTGCTTGAAGAGCTGCAAGGCAGGGAATAATAAACACCATCTCCCAAGGTAACCCTTGCTACTTGGGGAAAGCTGTTGGGAGCTTTTCTTGACATCAGGCTAAAAGTGGATTCTTTTCAACTTCTACTGTTTGTTCCTGTTTTTGCCTGTTAGGGTCAAACAGAACTAACCTCCTGTCCATATAAACAGCCCTCAAATACTTGAGGGCTTGAATTCAAATACTTGAATCTTGAAGGTTATCAAGTGTTCCTGGGTCTCATATTCTGATGAATAAATGTCTCCCATCCTCAACAATATTTCATTAAGCACCTACTAGGTGCCAGCGCTGGAGGAGGTGAGGGAAGAGGGGAATGATTGCTGTCTCTAAGTATATTAAGGACTTTCACATGGAAGAGTGACTAAAATTTTTCTGTTTGATGCCACAAGATGCCATTTTGAAAGGATAATTTTTTTGCTCTTTGGGAAATTTTCTCCCTTATGAGTATTTAATGAGAAGAACTCATTTAACTCATTAGAGATACAAAAATAAAAAGCGGCTTAGATTATATTGAAGTTTCAAAGCGTTCCAATGGATCAGATGGAATTGAACATGGCTGGAATAAATCTTATCTCATTCTCTAAAAAAAAAAATTCTTATAAGTCATACAGCAACACACTCATGAGATTTGGCAGTAGGCAACGACGAGAGACATTTATTGGAGATCATGTCCCCTTGGCTCTCAGGAGTGCCGCAGGAGAAAAGTTGGTTTGTTTTAAGAAAAAGAAATTGCTGGCCAGTGAAGGAGTTAAATTAGGAAATCTATTCAAGTGAAATTTTATGGTCCTCATCCTTTCAGTTAAGAAGTGAGAAGAGCAACCAGTGATATTCCTGAGGTACACAAAATAGGAGACAAAGGGTTTGAGAAATGAAAGATATTTCCTGAAAAAGAGAAAGTATGGCTTGAGAAAGATTCTGTAGGCCATCCAATTTGCTTCCATGCCAGCCAGCATCAGACTATTCTAGACAAAAGAGTGTCTATCTTTTTTTTTTTTTAAATAAAAGCCAGGAAGAAGACTGAAATGCTATCACCTGCACTGGGAACTCATTTAGTAGCTTACCACCTTCATGGTCTTAGCGTCAACAATTTGGAAAAGAAAAGATATTCAGAATGACTCCTTTATGTTGTAGATAAGAAAACTTGAGATCTGTTGTTGAATGACTTGCCTTAGGTCACACAGTAAGTTCTTGGCAGAATCTAGATGTGAACTCAGGTCCTCTGACTCCAAATCCAATAATCTTTCCATTATATCCTATTGCCTTTGTCTGGCTTTGCCATTAAATAACAGCTAGCAGCTAGGTAGCTCAGTAGACAGAATGCCGGCTCTGGAGTCAGGAGGACCTGAGTTCAAATGTGACCTCAGACATGTACCTGCTGTATGACCCTGGGCAAGTCATTTAACCTTGTTTCCTTTTTTTTTTTGCTTTTTAGAGAAGGGAAGGCAAGGCAATTGGGGTTAAATGATTTGCCCAAGATTACACAGCTAGTTTTGTGTTAAGTATCTGAGGCCACATTTGAACTCAGGTCTTCCTGACTCTGGGGCCAGTGCTCTATTCACTGCACCACCTAGTCTCCCCTGTCTTAGTTTCCTTATCTATAAAATGAACTGGGGAAGGAAACGGCAAGCCACTCTGGTATCTTTGCCAAGAAAACCCTAAATGGGGTTACAGTGAGTTAGACATGGCTGAAGAATTGAGTGACCTGAGCATTCATATAGCACGTTAGAGTTTGCAAAAGTACTTTACAAATATTGTCTTATTTATTTTCACAACACCCCTGGGAAGTAGGTGCTATTGTTAGTCCCATTTTACAGATGAGGAAACTGAGATTGGGAGAGGTAACTTGCCCAACGTTAGACAGGAAGTATCTTGAATTTAGGCCTCTCTGAATTCACATCCAGCACTCTGTCCACAGAGCCACCTAGGTGCCTAGGTACCCTTAGGCAGCCTGAATTTCTACACTCCATTTCAAATTGTGTAGTCACATTTAGCTTACGCTGAAAAACCTAATCTTAGACTCTATAGCCCTGTAATTAACTCATTTATTTGTGATAATTTGATGATGACAAAAAGGGATCTTACTCACTATGCCTTTTGTGCGCAACTTTCTGTTAGTATTCTACATGTATTTTCTTTTTCTATTCTGAACTTCCAGGAAATTTCCAGATAGTAGATGTTAATTCCAAGTCTAGGGGATTTAAGAAGTAGCCCACTTATTTATTTTTACAACTTATTGTCCTCATAGCATCCCATAACCAGAGCAATAGAAATCACAGGATTTAGAGTGGGAAGAGATCTTTAAAAATTTTCTATAGGCCAATAAGCTTAACTTTTAAGTAGTGATAAAATTCTAGAATTATTTTAGCAAATGTCTAGAAAAGGAGATGTTGATCAACAAGGCCTAGCATGGGTTCATTTTGAACTGGTCATACTAGCTTAACCTGCCTTTTTGATAGGGTTACTAGACTGGTAGATCAGAGAGAGGAATATATGTAGTATACCTAGATTTCAGATATACATTTGACAGTCTCTTATGCAATCCTCATGGGAAAAAAAAGTGGAGAGATGTGAGTTAGATGAGTTTATAGGACAATTAAATCATTGAAGATTATAGTAGCATTATTTGAAAGGAGCAGGAATGTTTACTCTGAAGAAAAGAAAGGGGGGGGGGGTTGGGGTAAAAAGAGGGAAACGATTGCTTTCCTTAAGTATATTAAGGACTTTCATATGGAAGAAGGACTAGAATATTTGTTTGGTTCCACAAGATGCCATTTTGAAAGGATATTTTTTCAGTCTTTGGGAAACTTTCTTCTTTATCAGTATTTTATGATTGGAACTCATTTAATACATATTTTTGGATGTTTATTACATGTAAAGCCTCAACCCTCCTATGTCTATAAGAATAGTCTTTTTTGCGTAGCTCAAAAATCTTTAGTGGCTTCTTACTACTTACAGAGAGAAGCTCATATTCTTCAGAATGCCTAGCATTTGAGACCTTCCATAATCTCTCCTTCTAGTCTCCACAAACTGTGGGCTCTATTCTATGATAGTTCTATCTCTTCTATTCGAGTTCCTTCATTCTCTCTTCCACACACACATTGTGTTCTTTTTTTATGCTTGAAATGTCCTCCTTCCCCGTTCTGACCTGTGAAGTCTTCCACATCCTAACTACAATGCCACTTCCTCCTGCAAATCTTCCTTTCTCTCTTCTCCTCCTCTCCTCAGAAGGACCTTCCCACCTTGAGTCCTAGAGAGCAATTTATGTTATAGTTATTATGTTATATGTAATGTTATATATATATATATAATATAATATAAATATGATATATTCAAAATTATGTTATATATTATATATGTTATATAATGTGCTCATTATGTAATATTTGGAGTTCTTGTCTCATTTCATTATGAGACTGTAAATTCCACTGGGGGGAGGAAGGGGAGTAGCAACAACTTACCTAAACTTACTGTCTTTTCCACCACCAGAGATATATAGTAAATGCCTGCTGGTGCTGCTGCTACTACTAGGCACAGTTGGTGCTATAGAGAGGTGCACAGCCAAATATACAAGAGACTGAAACCTGTCATGTCAAACAGCATGTCAGAATGGCCATAAGAATATACAGTTTCACTATTCTTTCTATGCATCTATAAAAAGGTATAGGTATATCTTTTGAGTTTTCCACACACACAAAAATAATAATAATGAGGACCCTGGAGGCCTGTCATGTATTATGATATACAGAAGTATGTGACAATCTGGATATATAAAATGGGTAAATTAGGGGGTGATTGTTTGATTAATAAAAGAATTGTTCTCTATATAAAAGATCCATTGCTGAGTTTCTTTAGACAGAGAGCTCCTATAGTGCATTTAAAATATGACCCAATTTACAATCTGCTGGAAGCTTTTAAAGAACCCATTGATCATAAAAAGCAAGGTCTATCTGCATACCAAAGGCAACAGCAAATTCTGGATTTTTTATTGAAAATGTTGAAAAACATTGTGTAAGGGAGAGCGTTTTCAACTACTGAGCTTGCTTAATGAATGTGAGAAGGTTGCCCCCATTCTGAGTTGTGTGCAAAGTGGATACACAGTTTATATTTCTAATAATAGCTGCAATGTAGTAGAAAACATACTGGATTTGAGGTTCAAAGATTTGAGTGCGAACCTGTGCTCTGCCACTTATTATGCATAAGAATTTGGGCAGGTGACCCCCCCCCCCCCAATCTGTTTCTTCACCTGTGATATAAGCCTTGTGCTGCTAGGTGGCACAATGGATGGAGTGCTAGGCCTGGCGTTGGGAAAATTCATCTACCTGAGTTCAAATCCAGCCTTAGATACTTTCTAGCTGTGTGACCCTGGGCAAGTCACTTAACTCTGTTTGCCTCAGATTTCTCATCTGTAAAATGAAGTGGAAAAGGAAACGGCAAACCACTCTAGTGCCTTTACCAAGAAAACCTCAAATGGGGTTACAAAGAGTCAGACAGATATAACTGAAAGGACTTAACAACAATAATAATATATGCTTTACAATGCATGTAATTTCATTAGATTCTCACAACAACATATTCATTAGGTAGTATTAAAGATTTAAAGCTGAACGAGATGTTAGAGGTCACTTAATCTAACTTCTTCATTTTCCAGATGAAGAAACTGAAACCCATAAAGGGAAGCAAGGCAGTCAGGTTTCAAAAGAAGATCTTTTGATAGGGAAAAATGGAAAGTATGCTGGACTTAGAATCAGGAGGGATCTGGGTTTGAATTCAGGCTTTTATACTTACTAGTTATATGATCCTGACCTACCCTAAGCTTGATTTTGTCTCATATGCAAAATGAAGATAGTAAGAGTTTTTATCTTACAGAGTTGTTGGGGAAATCAAATGTTGAAAATAGTGTTTTGTAAACATTGAATCTTATCACAGTGCCCAGCCCATAGTAGGCATGGGATAAATGTTTATCGAGTGACTGACAGCATCATGCAACGTCAGCTATGTGTATTCCTCTTCTGAAGCGAAATGTGTGACAGGAAAGAGGCAGAGAGTACAAAAAAAAGAGCACAGCGTTTATACCATAGACATTCACTTAGTTTATTCTCTAAGTGTGAGTTCTTTATCTAGTGACTAAGAGTGGACATACGACTGGAGGAATGACATCATATCAGTCCTGATATTCTTATTATAAAGGAAACTAGCAGACCATAGGAAGTTGTCTTGTTATGGAAGGCTGGATCATGGCTTTGCTTTAGTTGTTCAGTCATTTTCAGTCATGTCTGACTCTTTGTGACTCCATTTGGGGTTTTCTTGGCAGAGATACTAGAGTGGTTTGCCATTTCCTTCTCCAGCTCATTTTTCAGGTGTGGAAACTGAGGCAAGCAAAATTAGGTGACTTGCCTAGAGCCACACAGCTAGTTAGTGTTTGAGGCCTGATTTGAACTCACAAAGATGAGTCTTCTTGACTTCAGGACTGGTACTCTATCCACCTCCCTTAGGTATCCATTTGCTTTGGAGAGAAAGATGAATGAAAGTTAGTGGAATTGGTTTTTATCATGTATCCAAAGGCAAGAAGAAAAAAAACATTTCATTAGACACTTGTTATCGGATGAGGTGCAGGCTCTGGGAGTCCCCTAGAGCTCTCCTAGAATCTTCCCACACAAGGCGGTTGCCTGAGGCCATAGGCCTTTCATTGTGGCTCCAGGCACTCTCCAGCAACTTCCCACCCTTAATCACTCATTACTGGAGTCTGACTTCATCTGACTCCTGAAGACCTTCCCCAAATTCCTTATTGGAGTCTGACCTCATCTGACTCCTCCTGGAGACCCTCCCCAAACTTCTTGTCTAGACCACCCCTAGATTCCTCCCACAACTTTTCTGTATATAAGACCCTATCCCCTTTATGTGGTATGAGAGTGCCATAGAATTTTCTAGCACAGACTTGCTCTGTGTCCAATATAATCAAACTTTTAATAAACTTTACTTTTCATTCAGCAGGACCTGGTATATTGGTATTTTGGGGTCTCAAGCACCCCTAACCCTATACCTCTTCATTATCAAATGTAACAATGCTCATGAAAAGTCTTTATAAAGTTAAGCAACAAATTTATAGTAAACTTGTTTCAAGATCTAAGAATTGTTGTTACGGCATTTAAGGTTATGTCATTTAAGGATAGAACCCGAGGGAGAAGTAAGAACATCACAGAAAAATGGAAAAAGATCTGTCAGGATTTGAATAATATATTTCTTTTCTCCATCAGTACTAATGAAGCCATCACATCTGGACTCTAACATCAGAAATAATGTTGAGGTGTAGGCTCTAGGACCCTCCTTGAGTTCTCCTTGAATCTTTGAGGCACAGGCTCTGGGAAACCCCTTGAAGTCCGATTGAATCTTTCCACTTGATGAGGCATTTGCAGAGACCATAAGTATTTCATTGTGGCTGGGCCCAAACCTCTGTTACTAGCCTGGCCCTCCATAGTCCATCTGCTTCCTACCCTTGAGCCTATCAAAATACCAATCCACTCTTGCATTGATCTTGTTAACTCTTCCTGAAGACCCTCCCCAAACTCTTCCTCTAGACCACCCCAAGATTCCTCCGTATATAAGACCCCATCTTCCCTCCATGTAGTGTGAGAGCTCTGTGGAATAGCTTAGCACAGACTTGTTCTGTGAGAGCGCCACAGAATGCCCTAGCACAGACTTATTCTGTGACAGACTTACTCTGCCCTGCTTGCCCAATGCAAGCATCACTGATACCTAGGCCCCTTAAGAGTCACAATATGGTGAAGTATTAATAAACTTTACTTTTCTTTGGCTGAGAAGACGAGTTGAATTCTTTTGGCAGGACCTGGCATGTTGGTATTTTGGGGTCTCAGGCAACCCTAACCCTCTTAGTGGGAAAACCTCTTCGATAACACCAAGAAAACAAAGCTGGAAGAATAGCTTGACTGGACCAAATAAATACAGTGGTGACATGCTGGAGATGATAAGATTTTATATTGATTGAGAGATCAGATTGAAAGCAGCTTGGTTTAATGGATAGAGTACTGGATTTATAGTCAGGAAGATGGGAATTTAAATCCTACTTTATAACCATGGCCAAGTTATTCAACCTTGTTCAGCCTTAATTTCCTCATCAGTAAAATGGGGATAATAATAGTATCCACCTCCTAGATTGTTGAAAGAAACAAATAAGATAACATGTAAAGTGTTTTGAAAAACCTTCATGTGCTATAAAAAAGCTAACCTGTTCAATTATTATTGTTATTATTAACAATAATAATTCTCAGACACTGAAGGAGGGTCAGATATCAGACTTGAAAAAATCTTTAAAAAGAAAACAAGAAATGATAAATAGCTACCAGACCACGCAAATGTCTCTTATCTAACCGCCAAATCTTAATGAAAATAATCAACACTTTCTAAGTACTACAAAGGTTTATAAGACTAATCTTGCAAATGCTGGAGATTTTAAAAATGATGTTTCACTGGAGACCACATCCATTGCAAACCACACAATTGATTGAAAGGTTTAAAGAATACAGAATTCAACTGTACTTGTTCGTTGATTATTTTTTAACAAGCCTCGATTTAGTTGAGTAGTATGTTAACTTCAAGCCCCTCCCCAATAAACCAATGAAAAATGAATTGAAAAAAATTTTTCTCCAATTTACCCTCTTATTATCAGTATCAAACAAGGAAGAAAGGAAGGAGATGCCAACAATTTTGGCTAATGTCATGGAAGATCTGCCAGTATTGAGGTCAAATAGTAAAATGATTCCCTCTAGGAATGCTAAGTGGTACAACAGATGAGATGAGGTACAGGCTCTGGGAATCCCCTTAAACTCTCCTTGAATCTTCCCACCTGAGGCATTTGCCTGAGGCCATAAGCCTTTCATTGTAGCTTGGCCCAAATCTCTGTTACTAGCCTTGCCCTCCATTAACCAGCTAGCCACCACCCTTGATCCCAAAATATCTATACACCCTTAAACTAGCCTTGCCCTCCATTGTCTCATCTCCAGGTAGCCTCCAGCTACTTCCCACCCTTAATCTCTCATTACTGGTGTCTGACCTCATTTAATTCCTCCTGAAGACCGTCCCCTAACTCCTCCTGTAGACCATCCCTAAATCCTCCCACAACCTTTTTATATATCAGCCCCATTTTGCCTCCATGGAGGGGCCAAAGAATGACTTAGCCCAGACTCACTCTGTCAGATGATTCTGGCCCGCTTGTCCAATACAAGCCTCACAGATCCCGAGGTGCCTTAAGAGTCTACCCATCATGGAGAACCTCTAATAACCTTTGTTTTTCTTTGGCTAAGAGAAGACATGAGTCCAATTCATTGGGCAGGACCCGGCCTGTTGGTATTAACTTCTACATTTTACAGTTCCCTTGACTTCTTCAGATGGAGTACAGGACATGGAGTTGGGAAGACCTGAGTTCCAATCCTGCCTCAGACATCTAAAAATTGTGTGATCCTTGCAAGCCACTTCCCTTTTTCTGTGCCTCACTTTGCCCATCTGTAAAATGTGGATAATAATATGTGAGGATCACATGATATAACATATGTAAAGACTTTGCAAAACTCAAAGTTTATATATTATATATAATATAAATATTATATATTTATATATTATAAACATTATATAAATGTTAGCTATTACAATTATAGAAAAATGATACTCTCTAAGTGTTCCTCTTTGTGGATGACAATGTGATGAAGACATCAAGTCTAAGGACATAGGGGAGCCTCCTAAATAAGATCCATGATCAGTCAAAAAAGTTTGACCTGCCTATTCACGTTGTGTTTGTTGTTCAATTGGGCCCCACTTTTTGTAACCGCTTTTGGGACTTAGCAAAGATACTGGAGTGGTTTTCTATTTTCTTCTCCAGTTCATTTTACAAATGAGGAAACTGAGGCAAACAGAGTTAAGTGACTTGACCAGGTCAAACAGCTATATCAAGTATCTGAAGCCAGATTTGAACTCAGGTCTTCCTGACTGAAGGCTGATAGTTCTTCCACTGTGCAAGATGATTATCATTAAGACTTTGTTATCCAGTTTTATGGCCTACTCATAGAGTTGGCCCATCAGCATACTCTGATTGAACAATCATCAATGAACAATCCAGAACTGAGTAGAACAGGTTGGATTGTTTTTGAGAAATCATTCAGGGATTTAAATGATTCTGAGTTTTCCCTGAAACAAAGATTCATCTTTTTAAATAAATATTCTATTGATGGTGCTTTTTGGTGACCAGTCAGCCAATACCATACTTTCTAAAGGATTTAACTATGTCTCACCCAAAGAATGATGGACATATACATAGAGGACTTTTTCTTAGGAGGGAGCAGAAATTACTTATTTTATTATTGGAGAAATGACTTAAAGGTAAGCCAGTCCTGGATTGGGAGTTAAACATAACCAAAGCATAGGCTACGTTTCATAATGGAATTCACACAATGGCAGCAGTGGATGCACACCCTGAGGAGAATTTGCTGGTGGACGTCAATCAGTGTCTCTTAGGATGAGACACTGGCCTGGATGTGAGTCATTTCACTGGATAATCCATCATCCCAACACTCAGCAAAGAGATCTCAGTGCCATCTAAATATTACTATCATTATTCCTCTATGCCAAAACTCATCCTCTTGGGATAAGATTATTTCCCCCATTTTAAAGATAAGAATCAATGTAGGCTGAGAGATGAAGTGATTGTGTGGGTTAGAAAACTACTTACCCAATTAAAGAAAGAAAAATCAGAGGAATACTTGTGGTAAACAGGAATATTTTATTACCAATTCCTGGGAATGGGGGCGTCCTTTCCCAAAACAGGTCAGCAAAGGAGGCCTATGAGTGTCATAAAGATACCTTCCTTTGTCATCCCTGACTTCTATTGGTTGTGACCAGGGTTGCAAGCTCAGCTGGGGAAGAGGACAAAGGGCCGAGAGTGAGTTCTAGGACTGCCTTTGACTCTCATTGGGGAAAGGGCAAAGTCTTGTTTAGGCGAGAATTCAAAGAAGTCTCAGACCACCCTGCCTTGCTGTCCCTCATCTCTGCTTGTGCAGAGGATGGGGGCACACTGTGATGTGGGAGGTTAACCATCCCGAATTGAGAAGTTTTCACTTATCCCATACATGATTTAATTAAGGGAGGCGGTGAGATGGCATATAGTGTGCTGGCATGATAGTGTGCTGGACCTGGAAGATGTGAGGCCAAATCCAGCCTCAGACACTT
Organism: Pseudochirops cupreus; assembly: GCA_028627135.1. Lineage (NCBI taxonomy): Eukaryota > Metazoa > Chordata > Mammalia > Diprotodontia > Pseudocheiridae > Pseudochirops > Pseudochirops cupreus. The sequence goes on from CM053583.1 coordinate 328,671,505, forward strand.
ATTAAATTGTGTGACCCTGGCAAGTCACTTAACCTCTGTTTGCTTCAGTTTCCTCAAGTGTACAATGGGGATAATTAATTAACCCTACCTCCCAGGGATATGAAGATCCACTACGATAATATTTGCATATATAGTAAATGTTAGCTATTATTATTATTATTTGCCCAAGGACACAATAGCTTTTACCTGTTAGAACCTGTCCCTGGCCCCTAGTTTCCTGAAGTCTAGTTCAGGGTTCTTTCCATCACACCCCACTACTTTAAATCCAGTAAGCTATAGAGCAACAAAATGCTTAACAGTGCTTAACTGCTCAGCCCCTCAGGACAGGAATGGTTATTCCTCAAGTCTTCCTTTGATTTGCCCATTCACTCAATTCCTTCTGCTTTGGGGTGACTCACTGCACTATGTAGGCTGATGAATGTGGAGCCAAATGGGTTCTATGTCTGCTGAATAAAACTGTCACAGGAAAATTGTAAGCAGCCCAAATGACTCATCCCTTCCTCAGTGTACCCCCTCATCCCTATACACACCTACACCCATGAAAAACCACTTGTACTCCTAGTTAGACTTTTAGTGTCTTGAGAAGAGAAAATACTTTCAATTTTTCTATGGGGTTCTGAACTGACAGAGCGAACAAACTTATGTTTCAGATCTAATAAGGATGTTGAGTATATTACATACTGCTTTTACTGGCAAGGAAAGCCCATTTGCTTGTTCCTGCTATAATAATGGCCTTTTTCTTACATTCTGCTGACAGAAGCAAGCAGAATGCATTTGGAGTTCAAAAGTATCCTATTTATAGCCCCAATGCAAAATGATCGCTATTCATTACAATGTCCTATATGCAGGTTATCAATCTCCCCGTCTATGAAAGCCAGTCACAGATGTTTGTACCAGATATGACTCACTGCATCAGGAAAGGAAAATCTTCTGACTTTCTTTGCTACTGTCTACATACTGAAAAAAGGAGGGAAAACTACTGGAGGGGGGGTTGAGAAGGAGGCAAAGATCTCTCTGCCCCCATTTCCTCAGCTGTAAAGTAGGGTCAATAATAGCACTTATATCACAGAATCATTGTGAGGATGAAATGAGATAATATTAGCTTAGTGCCTGGCACACAGTAGTTATTTAATAAATGCATGTTCCTACCCCTTCCACCAGTAGAGGCCCCATTTTTTTGCTTAATAAAGTACTAGTACTTTAAACACTTTACAAATTTTTCCTTGTTTGATCCTCACAAGGACTCTGTTGATGAGGTTACCCATGAAGAGGATTAGGGTTGCTCTGGAGACCCCAAAATACCAACACTCCGGGTCCTGCCAAATGAATTTGACTCAAGTCTTCTCAGACAAAGAAAAGCAAAGTTTATTAAATGTTCATTAAAAGTTCACCATATTGGGTAGACTCTTAAGGAGCCTGGGTATCTGTGATGCTTGCATTGAGCAAGCAGGACAGAATAAGTCTGTCATAGAGTAAGTCTGTGCTAAGTCATTCTATGGCGCTCTCACACACATAGGGGCAAGAAGGGATCTTATATACAGGAAGGTTGTGGGAGGAATCTAGGGGTGGTCTGGAGGAGGAGTTTGAGGAGGGTCTTCAGGAGGAGTTAATGAGGTCAATGAGTGATTAAGGAGGGGAAGTTGCTGGATTCTACCTGGAGCCAACAGACAATGGTGGGCTAGGCCAGTTCAAGGGTAGATTGATATTTCCATAGGCTCAAGGGTGGGAAGCAGATGGACAATGGAGGGCTAGGCTAATAACAGAGGTCTGGGCAGAGCCACAAAGAAAAGCTTGTGGCCTCTGTAAATGCCTCATCAAGTGAGAAGATTCAATCAGAGTTCAAGGGGTTTTCTAGAACCTGTGCCTCAAAGATTCAAGAATAGCTCAAGGGGGTTCCCAGAGCCTGTACCTCATCATTGTGAGGCAAAAGTTGTCATGGTCCTCATTTTACAGATAAGAAAGTTGAGGCCAAGTAAGGGGTTAATGTGACTTGCTCAGGGTCACAAACCTAGTGCCTTTCTAATGGAGGATTCCAAGTCTTCCAGACTCTAAGCTCAATGCTGTCCAATATGACAGGTGCTCCCTCAGCAGAATAGTAATGAATATTTAAGCCCTCAATTTCCAGAAAGGCTTTGGTGAAAAATAGTTATAACAATAACTATGATTTATATGGATCTTTAAAGTTTACAAAGTGTTTTATATACATTATCATATTTGAGCTTTCCACCAATCCTACGCAGTAAGTGGGTAATAGGTATTTAAAGCAGGATTTGGACTCAGGTCTTCCTGACTCCAAATCCAACACTGGATTAGTCTTTCCATCATTTAGAATGGGAAGAGATCTAATCTTCCTTACTTTACACATGAAGAAATTGAGGCTTAAAGAGGGAAAGAACCTTAAATAAAACTCTGAATTAAGTTTGGATTTTAATCAGTCCCAAAGGAATTTTAAGATATTGACCCTCCATTTCTACGGGGATATTTCGGAAGTGCCATTATAGTCCATTGTAACAGTGCTAGATGACATTCTTTTCATCACCTAAACCAGTCCTCATTCCATCCTTTGCCTGAAAAGATTAAAGCAGAGGAGGCAAACCTCCAGGGAATCTGCTGGGACTCCAATTTGCTTCCAACTATACACATAAGATAGTGTCCCAATGGCTGGCACACCACTGAGCTAGAGTTTGGGATTTTCTTAATCTATTCATTCAGATGACAAAAAAATCAAGGAGGAATCGTAGGAGAATTAGAAATGTGCTGAACTTGGGGCTAAAGAATTGGTGTTTGGATCCTGACTCTACTGCTTACTCCATGCACAACAATGGCTGGTCACCTCATCAATAATTAAAAGACCCCTACCAACCCTAAATCTCTGGCCTCACAGCTGTTTGTTGATGTGAGAAGGGAAATTAGCAAGTAGATTGATTCCCCTGTCTTTTGAAAGGTACCTTTGTCTCTGAAGGATTACTTGGACTCCAAAAAAATGCCACCAAGTTCTAGTTTGTTTTGGTTTTTACCTCTGAATTTAAAAGAAAACTAACACCAACATTTCTTGACCGATCTGGATGTTTACCAAAATGGAACAATTGCGAAAACATTTTTTTTAGTATAAGATCTTTTGGCTTGCACTCATGAAGCTTCCTTTTGATTATCTAAAGAGGGTATGCATACCAACGAGACATGTAGGCTGTCCACAAGTTGTCCTTCACCCTGAACCTGCATCCTATATGTTGTTAGCCTGCCAAAGAACTAAGGAACTCTCACTTTTACTTCTAAACCTGAATATTCTTATTTCATGACCTCAGCAAGTCATATGTTATAATAAGATCTGTTCCAGTTTTCCTAATTAGTGACTCAGAGGAGGGAGCAGTGATTCAGTCACAAGGACAGTGCAAGAAAAATAATTAATAACCATAAAACACTCTGTATTATACAGCACTAAACGAACACTAAAGATGCGGCAACGAAGTATTTTTTTCTTTTCCTCCACAGTAATTAACCTGGCATTCTATTTTCAGAGAAATCAACAGAATGATTCCTCAGCCTAATCCGTAAAATGGGTTGTCTGTTCTAGCATTTCCATTAAAATACATCCCCTTTTTGTCTTTGCCTGTTAAAATCCATTTCTTTTTCTGGGATCTACTTGGCTGCTACTTCCTCCATCAATCTTTTCTGATCCCCTTAGAAGAAAATTGTCTCGTGTCTCATGTTTTCTTAGAGTACACTTTGGATCTTTTCTTTGTCCCCATCACATTCTACATCCTACACATTTGTCATTTTTATATATGTTATACCTACTAGCATATTGTAAGGTTTTTTGTTTCCCCACAACCAGCACATAGTATTTCTTGAATTGAATTGTCTTTAATTCTCTTCTAATAGAAAAACCTCCTTAAAAGTCAGAGCTACAGAAATACTTGACAAATGTAAGCTTTTGTTGGACTCTCTCCTTTCAGGTACAATCCCAGGCTGAGCCCCATTTGGTCATTGTTTGGGCCCTGGTTGGCTCAGAGTGAATGTAAATAGCAGTTGCTTCTGTTTTGGCCAGAAACCCTGAGGGTCTTCCCCTCCCAGATTGATTTTTTTTTTTGACTAGGTAAAAGAGGCCATTCTCTGCCTCATTTCTTACCTCTCCTCATTCAGTGAAGGGACATTGCCTCAGACAAAATGAGACCTGTTAAAGACATTAGCTTAAAAAAGTCAAGGTCTCCCAGTGCATCCAGGGCCATCTCCGGTCATCCTGATCTATATCTGACCTTTGGACTCAGATGGCTCCAGGAAGAGAAAGTGAGGCTGGTGACTTTGCACAGCCCCCCCTCACTTAAATCCAATTTACTTGCATGTCATGGTATCACCTTCCTGCTGTCATGGTCGTCTTCCAGAATGAAGGACAAACAATGACTTTAAAGAAAGATTCCTGCCTGAGAGAGAGAAGAGAGAAGCAGACCGCATGTATGAATTTAGCATGAGGCCCTTTCTGATTTCCTAAATTCTCCCCATATAACTTTAGTATTCATAATATACTTTTGTCATTTCTATAGGAAGATGAAGCTATTGATATCCTGATATTTTAAGGTAACTGGTCCTTTGACTTGGTCTCCCAGACTCTCATCTCTCCCCTTTCCAAGTTATCTTTCTCCACACATCTGCCAAAAAGGATAATCCTAAAGCACAGGTCTGACCATGATCCTCCTCTGTTCTAGAACCTTCATAGGTTCCTTATTGACTTGAGCTTAAAAAATATAAATTCTTCTATTTGGCATTTAATGCCCTTCAAAATCTAGACTCAGCCTGCCAAAAAGAGATTGGTTTTACATATTCCCCCTCATGTACTCTTGATGCTGGCCAAACTGGACTAAGGCCTACTTGCAGTTTCTATCATGTGGCATTCCAATCCCTACCCCCATGCAATGCCGGGAATATTCTCCTTTCTCACTTCCACCTCTTGAAAATTCACACTACCTCCTCAAAGTTCACCTCATATGCCACTTCTTAAACAAGGCCTTTCTTGATCCCAATCCCTGACCCCCTATTTAAAAAAAAAACAAACTCATCTAGTATATATTTTGTATTTACCTATCTGTGTTCATATCGTTCCTCCAATCCCCATTGAATGAAAGCTCCTTGAGGTCAAGGACTGACCTTGTAACCTGGATCATACTAAGCACTATATAAATATTTGGTTGAATTGATATGAATGGAGTGTTTTGAAATATGACTTATTTCAGCATTTCAGGAACTTTTTCCAGCAAAAGTGACCAAAACCCCATCCTGTTTAATTTCTATCCATATTGCCCCATGTATATCTCCCATGTAGAATCAGTTCTGTGAAGTGGAAACCTCATTTTCTAATTTCAGCAATTTATTATTTGAAAATATCACTTGGATTATCCTTCAATCTTGTTATAAAATTAATTGGCCCATCATATTTAGATGCCTTCAGCAAAGCTACTGAATTATAGTTGTGCATTTAATTATTTTTTTCATCAGTGGCAAATGGTTTGCAGCAATCTTTCTCTAGTCTTGTTATGTTTTCCTTGTGACTGCTAGTATATTGTAATGAGATAGTTGGCTAGATTAAGGACATAGATTGCAACTAGCTGTCACATGTGAAGATCAAACTTGTGACCCTAATAAGTCACATTGACTTAGACAACAGAGGTGAATGGCGACAGATGGTCTTTGTAGCATCATCAACAATTCCTACCAATCCAAGTCCAATGATCACTTTCATCCCAACTGCCTAGAGCAGCAAAGGAAATTCCATACCTTAGAACTTCACTCCAGTGTTTTGCAATGTTTGCTGATCATAAATTTATCCTTATGAAACAATGAAATTTCCCAAGCTGACCATGTAAGTGTATTTTCTTCTCTTCTGTCCTCAGTGACAATGGAGAACTGATATTCACATTCCTATGTTTGCTAACCCTTCATAGCTTTAAAGATTATCTTCATGACCTTTCCTTTAAGTTTTCTTCATAAATTTTATTTCCCAAAACTGTGACTTTTCTTTTGAACTTTTATAAGGTCATAGCATCGCAGAATTAGAGAGAATCTCAAAAGCATTTGGCCCAATCTACTTATGAACAAGAATTCCCCAATTAATCATACAGTTTTTCCTTGAAAGATTTTAGTGAAGGGAAACTCATGAACCTGTGAAGCAGTTCATTCCATTATTGGACAAGTATACTTATTAGAATGCTTTTCACTACATGAAACTGAAACCTTCCTCTTGGTAACTTCCCCCATTGCTACCAGTTCTGCCTCTGGAGCCAAGTCTATTGCCTCTTACATGTGACAGTCCCTTAAACCCTCAAAGCCAGCTACCTGTTCTTCTCATATCTTTGTTTGCTTTCTTCAGAGTAAGTATTCTCTGTCCCTCAAATCAATCCTTATAAGATGTGAACTAAAACCCCTTCATCATCCTGGTTAGCTTTTTCTAGATAATCTCCAGTTCATCAAGGTCCTTCTCAAATGCTCCTTGAATGTTGAATATTACATTAAAAACTAAGCATAATACTCCAGGTGTGGTGTGAACAGGACTGAATGTGAGGATTTCTCCTGCTTCCCACTTTTTAGACACTAAACCTCTTTTAATAGGAGAAATTACTTAAAGGATGTCATGAGAGAGATTAATGACTAGAAGAGGAAGTAGTACAGCCATTGAGTGAGAGTTAGGGATAACCAATGGATACACTGATATCCAAATAAAGTTAGGAGATTTACAGGAAGGCCATCGGGTGGACACCTTGAGAAGGATTTACTAGAGGACAGGGACAAGAACAAATGAGATAGTTTTAAAGCATTTGGCAGAACACTTGGAACACAGGAGGAACTTAATAAATGCTTGTCTCCTGACTTTAATGGCCTTGAATTCTAGGTAATTGGCCTCAGACACTGGCTGTGTGATGTTGGGCAAGTCACTTAATTCTGTTTGCCTTAGTTCTTCATCTGTAAAATGAGCTAGAGAAGGAAATAGTAAACCACTCCAGTATCTCTGCCAAGAAAACCTCCAAAGGAGTCATGAAGAGTAGGACACAACCAAAATGACTCAACAGCAGTAATATTGTAGGACATACTATTGTTTCTTTTTGACCTTATGGTCTACTAAGATCCACCCCCTTTGGCCACCCCCAAACTTTCTTCAAGTCCTACTTAAGTTGTTGAACTTAGACAATGATGCCATATTATAATAAAGGCCTAACTATTGATATAGTGTGCATTGTTAAACATCTTATATTTCTACATAATGATCATACTATTTTTAAGAGAGGCAGTTTGGTATAGTGGATAGAAAGCCAGGTCAGGAAGGCCTGGGTTTATTCCTTGCCTTTGACACATACCGTGTGGCCAATTCATTTAACCTTAAAATGCTCCAGGAACTCTCCAATTTGCAGAGAAATTTTATGTATATATATAGATATATATATCTATATATCTATATATATATCTGTATATATTTATGTATGTATATATATATTTATGTGTATATATACATATATATCTCCATATATAGTTATGTATGTATATATATCTGTATATATTTATGTATGTGTATATATATAGGTGGGGGAGGTTTTCCCATTGGAGAGCAGTGAAGGTACAAGTCTGGTAGAAATGTGATGCGTACATTTGTATACACACACATACATAGACACACACACATACACCTCATTCACTCAATAAATATGTACCTGTCATGTGCATAGTATGATGTTAGGTGCTCTGGAAGATAAAAACATTAATAAGAAATAATCTCTGCCCTCCTATAGCATGGAGATAAAGGCATGTGTTCCGTCTTTTCAGTCATGTCACTATTCATGACCCTATTTGGGGTTCTCTTGGCAAAGACAGTGTGCAAGGGTTCACTGTTTCCTCTTCCAGCTAATTTTATAGATGAGAAAATGGAGGCAAACAGGGTTGAGTGACTTGCCCAGGGTCACACAGCTGCTAAGTGTTTGAGGCCAGATCTGAATACAGGAAGAGGCATCTTCCTGATTCCAAGCTTGGCATTCCATCCAATGGCATGTTCAATGCTATGTACATATGTTCTAATATAAAACGTGAAAGTGTTGACTCACCTTTCATTGAGAGGACCAAGATCACATCTAGCTAGTAGGATCAAAGGAAGATTAAGAGAGAAGATGGCATGTGGACAAGGTCTGGCAGGATGGGGAGTAACTGGAGTGACAGAACTAAGGAAGGAGAACATTCCAAGAGAATGAGAGGGAATTGTATAAGCAAAGGGGACTATTTTAGGGAATGAGCAAAGGTAGAATGACAGGGATTAGTGGGAGATAAAGCTGGAAAGATATAATTGGACTAAATCATAGATACCCTTGAAGACCAAGTAAAAGAATTTGGACTTTATTTGGTAAGAGAGAATTTTCTAAGTTTTTAAGTTTTCTAAGCTGGGAGAGGAGAAAAAGGGCTGATGAGGTTAAGACAAGTCAATAAATGCCTATTCAGCACTTATTTTGTACCAGGCACTGGACTAAGTTTCTGCTAAGAAAGGCCAAAGAAATGCCGTCACTGTTATTACTCTCAAGCAACTCACATTCTAATACATGCAAACAACATAATAGAAAATTAATCTCAGATGAGGCTCCCGCAGTAGGGGAGACTGGAAAGGCCTCTTATGGAAGGCAGGGTTTAAATTGAGTCTTGAAAGAAGCCAGGAAGCTGAAGAGCATTCCAGGTATGGGGGATGGCCAGTAAAAAGTCATGGAATTGAGAGATTGATAGTTGGGAAGATGAAGTGAAGTATTTGAGGAACAGTAAGAAGTTCAGTAAGGCACTTAAGTAGTGCAGTATACAGAGCACTAGGCCTGAGGTCTGGAAGACCGGATTTCAAATCTGGCCTCAGGCGCCTACTCTCTGTGTGAGCCTGGGCAAGTCACTCAACATAATTTGCCTTAGTTTCCTCATCTACAAAGTGAGTTGGAGAAAGAAATAGCTTTGCCAAGAAAACCCCAAATGGGATCACTCCAGTATCTTTGCCAAGAAAACCCCAAATGGGGTCACAAAGAGTTGAAGGCAACTGAGACAAATGAACAGCAAAAGAAAGCCAATTTTATATGGAGTAATATGGAGGAGACTAAAGCATAGGAAAGATAGAAAGCAAAAAGGCTTGTGAAAGGCTTTAAGAAGCTTGGGAAATTATCAGAATTATTCTTCAGGCAGATTTACCTGGCAACATTGTAGAGATCAGAACCTGAGAGACTAGTTTGAAAAGTTTTAGAATTGTTAAGGCAAAAGGTACCTCATCTAGAGTAGTGGCAATGCAAGTGGAAAAAAATGGGGTGACAACAAAGGATGCTGACAAATTAGAAATGAAAAGATGTGGCACCTGATTGGATACAGGGGTCAAGGCGAGAATCAAAAATGACTGTGTAAATCACTGTGTTTTGAGTGTGGATGGGCAGACAATGATGTCATTGACAGACTTGGGAAGTTAGGAGGAGGAAGAGACTTAGGAGAGAAGATGAGCTTGATTTTGAATATGTTGAATTTGCAGTGATTTAGCACAATCAGGTAGAAATGTATACAAAGGGGACAAATGGAAATAAAAGTTGGTCTTGAGCTCAAGGGGTGACAGCCAGATGGTGAAATGGATAGAGTGCTTGGCCTGGAGTCAGAAGACTCATCTTCATGAGTTCAAATCTGGCCTCAGACACTTGCAGTTGTGTGACCCTGGGCAATCACTTAACCCTCTCTGCTTCAGTTTCCTCATCTTTCAAATGAGCTAAAGAAGGAAATGGCAAAGCCCTCCAGTATCTTTGTCAGGAAGAATCAGATACAACTAAAACAAATAAATGTGAGCTTAGGAGAGAGATCAGGGCAGCCCTGAGATTTGTCAGCCAATTAAATAGCAGCTGAAGATCAGAAATTGTGATTCTGTCATGTCTGACTCTTCTCTCTTATCCTGCATCGTCAGTTACCAACTCTCGTCATTTTTCTACAAATTTCCCATACATGCCCTTTTCTCCATTTACAAAGACAACACTTTAAGAAATTGCCTCATAATCACCTGAATTTGCACCAGGAGTCTTTTTCCACTGTATTCCATCCTCCATATTGCTGCCAAAGTTATTTTCTTTTTTTTGTTTTGTTTTGTTTTTTCTTTTTTTTTGCTTTTTGGAGGGGGGAAGTTAGGGCAATTGGGGTTAAGTGACTTGCCCAAGGTCACACGGCTAGTAAGTGTTAAGTGTCTGAGGCTGGATTTCAACTCAGATCCTCCTGACTCCAGGGCCGGTGCTCTATTGACTGCACCACCTAGCCACGCCCCAAAATTCTTTTCCTATAGATCTGACCACATCACATCCTTTGATCAATAAATTCCAATAACTTATTACTTCAGTAATCAAAAATAAATCACTTTGCTTAAAATTTAATTTCTTTTTTTTTTACAACATGGCCCCTTCCTATCTTTCTAGTCTTTTATTTATTTTTTTTAACAAATAACTTCTGTTTATGCATTCTTTGGTTGCAATTATTCTCGCTGTTCCTTGCACACAATGTTCCCTGTCTTATCTGCTTCCCTCTGAATCTCCTAACCTCTACTCTATGGAATTCTTGGCTTCTTTATGTCTCACCCTAAGTACCGTCTTCAATACTTCAATAATACTTTCCCAGTCCCCCAAGATAGATGTTAGTGCCTTCCCCTCTAAAATTACCTTCCATCTATTCTGTATTTAAATGTTCCTGTCTATGAACATGTTTGTCTCCCTAATTAGAATGAATGCTTTTTGAAGATGTGTTTTTGCTTTTTCTTTGTATTTCTAGCCCTTAATGTATTGCTTTACACATAGTAAGCATTTAATAAATTCTAGTTGATTAGTTGTTACAAAAATAGGAAGAATCATATGGTCTCTACTCAATCTTATTTTAGAGTTGAGGTTGGAGAAGAGGCCAGAGGACAAGACAAATGGGGGAACTTTTCCATTTAAGTCATGGCAGGAGGAAAAAGAATTTTCAGCTTATTGTCAGATATCACTTTGGGATCTTTTTTGTCAAAGTTATTTTGTATTTATAATAGATGCCTACCCACCCAAGTCGTAACAACAAGAACAACAAGAAAAAACCTTTACGTAGCACTTTAAGGTTTACAAAGCTCTTTAACTATATTATCTCATTTGATCCTCACAACAACCCTGTGAGGTAGGTGTTATTGCCACTCCCATTATATAGCATCCAGAGGTTGAAAAAGAGTCAAATTTACAAAAAGTCACAAGGCTAGGTAGTGTCTAAATCTAAAACAAGATTTAAACTCAGGCCTTACTGACTCTAAGTTCAATGTTCATCCTGCAGTAACCAAATGATATGATCGAATCAGGCAAATGACTAGTCCTTTTAGTGGGAAAAGCAACAACAGTCCCATCTGTAATTTGGCATCAGGTAGAACAGAAATCATGTTTGGTTTATGAAATGTCTCACTTTATAATCACTATAGCGTCACACACACTTACCACTGGAGAACTCTCTAGAGTTTACTCCTATGAATCTTCATTACATTTATTTTTTACAATTTTTTTGACTTAGCACCATCATTCCTTTCCTTTTATCATCTGCCCTTAAACCCATGAGCTATAATAACTTAATAAGTAGACTTTTTATTTTATCACACAAATGATTTAAGCTGAGCCTTAAATCTATAGAACATTTTTTCAGAACATTCTATATTGATCTCCCCAAGAAATGTTCTGCATTAAACCTGGTACTCTTCATCCTTCGAAGTGTCAATGAGAGCTAAGAAGCTCATCTCCATACATTCAGAAATGGTGATCATACTTTAAATGCTATATTTGCTTCTAGGGTGTCTATCTTCCCCAGGGTTCAAAGATTGGTCATGTTCTGGGAGGTTCACCAATGAAATAGTAACAAGGAAATATATATGTGGGGTTAATCTAAAACAGCGGTTCTCAACCTATGGGTTACATTCAATTTGTAACAATGAAAATACATCCTGCTTATCAGATATTTACACTGAGACTCATAACAGTAGCAAAATTACAGTTATAAAAGTAGCAACGAAAATAATTTTATGGTTGGGGGTCACCACAACATGAGGAACTGTATTAAAGGGTTGCGGCATTAGGAAGGTTGAGAACCACTGAATTCTAAAACTAGGCAGGGCTCTCTCATTGGGTCTAAGGAATAGTCAAAATCTATGTTTTTGTTAATGGCTTCCTTCATTAGCTCAAAACTAGTTTTGTAAATGTTTAGGATCAAAGGACTCTGACTTTTCCCATAACTCTTTCCGACAATTGAACTAGTTCTTGAATTATAATAATTTTGAGGAAAGTCTAGATGATCACAAAAGGCAGCATTGCAGAACATGGCGTTGGATGACCTGGGAATCAGTTCTTACCATTAAAACATATTGGTTGTACGATGCTGGACAAGATACTTAACCTCTCAGGGCTCTAGGCAATTCTCTAAGAAAATAAATTATAGCCAGAGAAGTTGCCCAATTTGCATATTAGACAAAAAAATCTGCACCAAGAGTTTCCTACATCAATATTATCATGAGATAAATAAACACATCTTAAATTTAGAGATGGAGAACTTAGGAATGATTTAATTGAAATCCTCTCCCCCCCCAATCCTATCTCCATTTTACAATTGTGGAAATAGAGTCTGAGAGAAGAAACTGGCCCAAGGTAGGACTTGTTCTTTGCTGTTCTTTCTTCAGGGTATGCATTACCTTTCTCTTTCAATGAATCCTTATATAACTTGAACTTGTATTCCTTCACCCACTTTATTGGCACCTGGTTTTAAAAAAACCAGCTAGAGTTTTTAGGTCACCCAGGTCATCCATTAACAAATCCATTTCTCCTCCCCATACTGCATCCTGTTTTCCAAATAAATTCAAGCACAGTTTCTTTAAGAATCTCTAAGTTCATGAATCTTAATTTTGCTCTCAGCCAAGAACCCACCCATTAATGATTTACTTGGAAACAGTACCGAATCAATAGGGACTGGACCTAAACCTCCTTTAACATAGTCCAGCCATTTTCCCAAAAGAAATTACTTGAAAAGCATAATTCCAGGCAAGGGATACTGGCCCCTGTAAGATGGCCTTTAAAACAGCTGCCTCATCATTAAGAAGTATTGTCATAGCTTCAAGGTTACCATCACATTTATCTAGAAGGAAAGTGGCTAAAAAGCTGAAGAAGAACAGGAGGAAATAAATGGTTTTCATTTCAAAGCCAAGGTGTTTGAGGAAGGGGAAAAAAGAACGAGGGCTGCATAACACTGACATTTTTATTAGAATTCATTTGTAACAAATGGAACTTGTGTCAGCAAAGAACTGATTTTCATACAGACGTCTTTCGCCACCAATGTAACGAAGTAAGAAAATAAAAAGCACGCCTTTCATTCTGTAAAACATTTACGCGTACTACTAATTAGAGGTAATTGTATTTTTTAACAAGCCATTTTACAAGTTATTTTTTTTTTCAGTCTATGCATCCAAAACGAGAGCAAAGAACACAATTTTTATTATCTTTGTAAAGACACTCCAAGCTTGAATGGCAAAGCCACGGGACAGATGGAGAGGATGGATCTGCAGCCTTCTGATATCTGCTGGAGTATCAGGGCACCCAAAAACCCAAAGAAAACCAAAAGTTGAAAAAGAAAAATGAGTTGGGGGAGGGGAGAGATTAAAAAAAAAAAGAGAGATCTAGAGAGATAAAGAAACAAAACAAAACAAAAAAGGAAACAGGAAAGGAAAAAAAGCCACATCACCACTGCAGACTTTTCTTCCTCCTGTTTCCATGTTCTGTGTTATTTACATACACACAAGTGAATTTCAGAAGCAGTTTCTTACAGATGGGTTCAAGTAATAACATTATTGGGTGTAGAATCAATAGGGCAGTGCATAGTACAAAGGTATAGAAAGTGCAAATCTCCCTAGAGGCCCTTTCCCTCCCCCGGCTGTCCTCACCATTGTCTAACCATGCAAATCATTTTTAAAAAAGAGATAAAATAAAGTTCTGTACAAATCATTTTTATATATTTTGATTTTTTTCCATTGTAACTAATTACAAAATTATACATAACTACACATACATAGGTAAATAATAGCACCGTACTTATTATGGTGATGAAACTAATTTTGAATCTTGGAGAATTGTGAGAACTGTAGGTAAAGAAATTTACCTTGGAAATTAAAAAAAAAGAGAGAGAGAGAGAATGGCTATACAGAAAAGTACAGAAAATGGAATGCACATCAATGACGCATTTAGGGTGCTGTCTTTAAAGACAACTTCCCGAACAGCAAGATTTCTGGAATAGTCTCCGCCTCTTTTGTCTGTGGTACTTTCCTCGTTCGATTTGGTCTTGTAATTATTCTTGTCACTCGTTTTTAACAAATGGGCAGAAGTTTTCTGGAGAGACATTGCTCTTAGACTGACAGCTCTGGTGGGCAATGGTCCTTCCAATTCTACATTTCCAAAATGGTGTGTTTCCATGATGCATGTCTGGCTGACTCCCTATGTTTGGCTAAAAGAACATTACTGCACTAAGTTATCTGGCACTTTTAATAACTTTTCAAAAGATACAAATTAAAAGAGAACACAACAATAAAACCACATAGTGCACATTCTTCTCTGGTTCTGATGTAGGTTATAGAGTCTCATTCTGAGGTAGCCTTCTAGATACTTTTTTTTATTATTATTATTATATATAGTTTTTACAAAAGTGCTCAAATACAATGCTTGCAAGTGTTTGGTCTCTTGGATTTCTTTCTGCTAGCAATGGGAAAATATGAAAAAAAAATAGCCTTATATGTGGAATACACATGCAATTAAACTCAAACTGTGGTATTATAGTTATACCAAACCTCTTTCAGAGTTCCTTGGAAAAAATTTTTAAAGAGTTGCTCAAAATGGTACAGGACAAGGCAAAAACCAGTACTGTCCTCCATGGCTTCCTACATATTTTCTGGGAAATACTTGATGATGTTTGGCGGGCTTTTCCTCCTACTTGAAAAATCCAAATGCAGTGTTGATGATGCTCTAAAGGTTGCCAATGATGTGTTTTTCCTTAAAACAAATACATCTAGTGCAGTACTACATGTCCCCAATAGCAATACTGGCATTACATGATTCAGTTCCGAGAGCAGATTTGGAAGGGACTATTTGAAGGGAATTAGTAGCTTTGCATGATGCAGGGAATTATGGAAGGAAATAGGGCCCTGACTATCCAAGTGCTTTGGGCTGGTATATTCACTCATTAACATCCCCTACTCAGCTGAAATCTAGGAATGCATTATTACTCAAAGTATTTTTGTACATGTGCTAAAAAGATAATGCTTTAATTGGAAGGTTAACAGATATGAATAACTAATGTCGACACAAACAAAAAGTGAAAAAGAAATGCTATTAAAATAGGCATCAATTATAAGGCACTCTAAATGCAAAACTAAAATAAAAACCAGCATTTTCGAGGAATGCTGTATGCCACACAATGTTTCTGACTGAACAGAGCAACATGAGTTTGGCTTTGCCCCTGTTACATATCATAAATGCAAATTTCGTAGCACATACTATAGACAATATACGATTGAATACACTTTTTTTTAAACAACTTGATAGTTGATATATTACAACATTCTCCCCTCCTAAAGGGATATGCACTGACCTTTCCCACATGCACACCTCTTATTTAATATTTAATAATATGATTTTTATTGCACTAGAGGGTTACAAATATTGAACTTCATTGGAAGCCTCACTAACAAAATGTTACTTGGGTATGAGTATGAATTTGGGGGCGTGGGGTAGGGATTTAGGGGTGAGGTTTGACGACCACTGATGTGCATTCCTCATTTCCCTTAAAACCAAAGTTTTCTGAAATTCAGAAATGTAAAAATGTAAAAAAAAAAAATTGAATGTGGTGTGCTAGATATCTTGTCCACCACTTTAAAGAAATCAAATTGTGGAAGAATAGATAGCTATCTCTGTATTCATGAGAGGATACACTATATATACATACATATACATCCATGACAAATGGATCTATACATATCTATATATATATCTATGTGTTAGCAGCAGCTTTATACTTTGCGCCTCCCTGTTGATTCCAAAAGAAAAAAAAAACCCAAACAAACAAAAAAAGAAAGACAAAACCCAAACCCCTCACTCGGATTATCCAATTAAAATGGGTACTTCCTTGTACAATGAAACTGAACAGAAGTATAAAAGTAATATCTGACAAGACTGCGGTACTGTAGATAAATATAGGACTGCACAAAAATGTGCAAATTTTCAAATTATTTAACATTTCTACAGCAAGATATTACAGATAACGGTTCTACTGCTTAAAAAAATCTATGATTTTGAAATCAAAAATGAAGTTATGCAACTTTTGTCTTTAAATTCACTTCATTGAATAATAACCTTTTGTTAAAAAAAAGAGGAAACAAGTTTACACACTTGAAAATGAAGCACAGGTCAGCAGTATCTTTACAATACTAAAAAACTAAATCCAGGACTTTCTTTTTAAACATTCCCCCCTCCCCTCTCCCCTAAAGTGTTATTATGAGCAGTATGGTGGGAAGGGGTGATGTTGAAGCAGAGTCCATTGGTGTGTTTGTAGTTGTGGTTGATGTCGCTGTAGTTTTAAGGAGCCAGGAAGTGGCCTGCTTCACAAACATCTTGCCCTGAATCACAGGACTCTCCAGATTTCCCCTTTCGTGCAATCCTGGACAAAATGATGGTTCTTTGCAATAATTTCCTCTTCCCTTTAATTTCAACCCACGTTGAATCCTTGAGGTATCTGTAAATGAAATCCTTCAGATGCCTCACCAGTCAGGATTCTCCTTTATTATATTTCGGGTTAGATTATTAAACTGTGAATTCTTGGTCCACATGGAATAGTTTTTTCTTTGTTTTTGTTTTGTTTTTAGTATTCCCACTGATTGGTCTTTAGCTAGAAGTTACAAAGTCCTTCTCCAGCACGGTGTATGGCTCAGAAGAGGCTCTCTGCAGTAAAGATCCAGGTAGGGGCAGGGGATTTTACGTTGCATAGTGATCAAAGCTGCCCAGGTATTCTAGTGCGGCACGGTAGCAGAACTGATACTGATCCTGAAAGAGAAGAAGGTGAGAAGAACAAGAATGTAAAGAAGGCATTAGGCTCTGTTCTTTGATCAAAACCATGCTTTTTCATGGAAGAGAGAAAAGAGGTCCTTATGAAGCCAAAACAAGCAATCAATTCAATCAATGCAAACAATCAATCGAATAAGTAAAGAAAGTCAGCTTCTGTTGCCTCAAAGAAGCAGTTAAAGTAAAGCACTTAGTGACCAAGTGATCTCGGACATGTGGCTTTACCACTTTAAGTCTCGGCTTCGTTATCTGTAAAACACAGGTAACCATAACTAACAGTACACGTGTACATAGAACTTTGAGGAGCAGGGTGCCACAGTGGACAAGAAGAAAGCCTTGGGGCTCATGATAGATTAGGATTCAACTTCTGCCACTGATTTTTACTGATTGGGTTGACAAAGGCAAGTTATCTACCCCTTTTAGTGCCCTCAAACAACTCTAAGGTACAGATGAGTTATGTTTTTGCTTAGGTAGAAGAGGATTCCATACCGGGAACTCCCCCATACTAAGGAAGCTTAGGGTTTAGACGAATATTATCAGCATCTTTGTTACTGCAATATAACAGCATTTCACAAAAACTTAACAACATTTTAAATAGATTTTCGATACAAACTGCTACTGTTATCTCTAAGCTAAGTACAGAATAAGGAAAAGCCTTTGGTTTCAGTAGAAGAAATCAAAATCATGTGGGAATTGGGTGAAACATATATCATCCTGTCTGCTATGGAAGTGGTCCCTGAGATGTTTTCCATGAGCCTAGCACAGTTTGGTATACATTCTAATATTTCTTTTATTTAATTACAAAAGTAATGTTAGCTATATAGGTATGAGTCTACAGAATATTGAATGTAAAACAACAGAAGGATAGTGACTTTTTTGAGAACTCTTGTCTGAACTCCACCAAAAAAAATTAGAATGAGATAATAACAATAATGTAAGAATGAAATAAAAAAAGTTACAATATAACTTTCATGTTTGCAAAATGCTTTACCTATGTTAATCATTTTATGAAATGATGAGACAGGAGTTCTTGCTGTATGAAGATGAGCAGAAGAAATGTGAAATGTTAGCTGAAGAATTATAAGGATGTGATAGCTGTATTCGGTAGGCTGACTAGGGCACAGGAAGTGGAAAGAAAACTGGCATCGGAGCCAGAGCAACTGCATTTAAATCCTGCTCATAATCTAATGGGGGAGACAACTAGTAAACAATT
The DNA here is from genome assembly GCA_028627135.1 of Pseudochirops cupreus. Lineage (NCBI taxonomy): Eukaryota > Metazoa > Chordata > Mammalia > Diprotodontia > Pseudocheiridae > Pseudochirops > Pseudochirops cupreus. Next base: position 328,689,829 of record CM053583.1, read on the forward strand.
ATGTAGAAATTATACACAGGAAAAAAAGGAAGTAATTAAAAGAGAGAAAGCACTAGACATAAGAGGAGCTAGAAGAGGCTGCTTTAGAAGCTAGGATTTTGGGAGGTACTTGGAGGAAGCCAGAGAAACCAGTAGACAGAGATGAGGAGGAAGGGCATTTCAGGCACGGAGGAGATAGACAGCTAGATAAACTGTTCAGAACCGAGAAACGGAAATATCTTACTTGAGGATCAGCAAGGAGGCCAGTGTCACTGGGTCAAAAAATATGTGTCAGGGAATAAGATGTCAGAAGACTGAAAAGGTGTGTGGGTGGGGAGGTTATGAAGACCTCTGAATACCAAGCAGAGGGTTTTTTTATTTGACACTGGAGGCTACTGGGAGCTACTTGAAATTACTGAGCAGAGGGGTGAGGTGTGGAATAGTCAGAGCTGTGCTTTAGAAAAATCAGTGTAGTGGCTGAATGGAAGATGGACTGGAGTGGTAAAATACCTGAGGCAGGCAGACCCACAAGCAACTATTGCAATAATCCAGGTGTGAGGAGATGAGTGTCTGTACCAGAGTATCAGCAATCTCAAAGGAGAGAAGGGAGCATATTTGAGAGATGTTACAAAGGTGGAATTGACAGGTCTTGGCAACAGATTTTTAATGAGGAGTCAATGATGACCTATAAGGTTCCTTCCAGCTGCCAATCTATGACTCCACAATCCTAATTCTACTTGGTTCTGTCCAAGGTAGAAGTAGAGGCAATGTGTGGGTACAAGATGCAAAGAGACAGATTAAGGGTCAATGAAAGGAAAAACTTCCTAACAATTAGAGCATCTAAAATTGGAATGGTCTGTCTTAGAAAGCAGTGATTTTTCCATCCATGGAGGTCTCGTGTCCAATTGTCAGTGATACTGTGGAAGGGATTCCTATTCATTGGATTGGGCCATGTGAAACAGTGGGAAGAGGACTAGATATGGGACAGAGATCTGTGCTCAAACACTAATTTTGTTATTTACTACCTGTATGACTTTGGGCAAATCCTTTAACCTTTTAGGCTTCAGTTCCTCAGTTATACAATGGAGTGGATGCCCTTTAAAGTTTCTTCTAGCTCTAAATCTATCATTCTATCACCTCTGAGATTTTATAACGTCAAGTAGGGGGGCAGGGGGAACTAGATTCATTTTTCTTCTGTGTTACTTCAAAAAGACTTTAAATCACAAAATAAAATTCCTATTGGAAAAGTGGTACCATGATGCCTATAAGCAAAATTTCCAGTCTCCCTTCTGATGCACATAAATAAATGAATGAGGCTATTGGAAACCAGTGAGCATGGGACAGCAGGCCATGGGAATCGTTTGTACTATGGCCTGGACCTTCTATGCCCTCATGGAAAGGCATTTCATTTCATTCAATCTAGATTGCCATGAAAGGGCTTCAGGCCATCAGCTGCCCTGACACAAACAATGTGCTTCATTTCACATAATGTAACTTGATTGCTAGAGGTCTATATCATAAAGACCTGAATGAAAATAACACAGAGCATGAAATAATGCTGATTTTGATGAGGAAGAAAACTGTTATTTCAGGAGGGTCAATGCATTATAGCAGAGAGGGGACAAAGAATTGACGACAAGACTCCTGCTAAAGGCATGGCAATAGAAAAATAAATAAATGAAATAATAAAAGCAAGATTTTCCCAATGAACTTAAAACATATTTCCATGAACCAATGGGGCTGAAACTGAATATCTTCCATTGGTTTAAATGTGCTTTTCTTTTGTACAGTAAAAATGGTCATGCAAAAATAAATGGAATTAACTTTTCAATTTTGTCACAGAGAGTTAGTTACTTGGTTAGGTGGACTTTTGAGTGTTCTAATTTCTTTTTTTCTTCTTTAAATTACTTAGGCAATTTTAATAATTTTCCATTTCTCAAGCCAAATTCTGGTACTACTACTGTCTCCTGTATGAGAAACTACCTTGTGAATATTCTCCAGACAATTATAATGAGACATTTTCTTCCTTCCAAGCATTATTCCTCACATCATCTTTTAAGGTAGTAGGGCCAGTAGGTCTGGCTGACTAAAACACCATTTAATGCCATTCTGTGAATCGTCAAATCTTCTGCACATATACTAAGGAGACTGGAAAATGAGGGGAAATAGAAAATTCAGGGGTTTACTCAGTACAAAACATGACAATGAAGGTATTAAAGATGGGAAATGGAGAAAATAAACCTCTTCACAGGGTTGATGCTTCAATGAGGCAACGTAACCAAAATGCTTCGCAAAGTTTTAAATGCTATAAAATGTCAGCTTCTGTCGTTATCATCATCCCCTTTACCATCATTTTCTCCATCTCAACCTTACTTTTTTCCAGCAGGGTTCAGAGAGAAATGGTCTTTTGATAATTTGATGATATCTTGATAAATTTTTATAATACCCTGCTCTTATTATTCATTTAAAAATATTGCTCTACAGATGATTGCAGAGGTGGCTAAAATAATGTTTTATTTTGTTTTCAGCTGAGTTAAAGTATTCGGATATGGAAAGCTCATCCTCTGTAGACTTACTGAAAGTTTAGCTAGAAGGAGAAGAGTGGGAGACAGAAAAAGAGGGATGCTATCTGCACCTCATCCTATACCCATAGGATGGTGGTTTCTTCTTCTAGATCTTTATAGTTTGAAAACTTTTTATTCCATTTAGTTTGGAGATTATGACCATCTGGTATGACCCTGTCTACTAAAAATACTGTTCTTGTGAATGTGAGAAATAGTTCCATCTCTGATAATGACCTATTTTCAGTGCAGTTTAGCAGTGTAACTCTCCTGGATATTTTCAGGTCTGGATTTGTATAATGGAGATCTCTCACCTATCAGTGCATAAGACATAGTGAACTTCTGAAGTATAATTTTAGCTACTAGATCATGTCTTGCTAGGTATGTGACAGGTGCTACATTTTTATTACAGCCTTCAGTGGCATGTTGCAGTTTCTACAATTTCTTTGCATGTTTCTTTTTTTCTTCCTCAGGACAACCCTTTTGTAATTGCTGGTGGCAATGAGCTGGTATTGAATTGTCATGAAAAAACAACTATGCTTCTATAAACAAGTTCAGATGACTTATCCATTGCTTTGGATCTTTTCTGTTGACATACAATTGATTCTATTCATTTGTGCAGATATCAAGCATGGGGGGCAGGGTGTCTTTCAATTCCATTCTCAGATCTTGGTCATTTCACAGAGACTATATAGAAGTAAGCCACTTTTAAGTTTTATTATTTATTATCTCAGCCTTCTCATCTTTTTCAATGAGTCTGAGATTAAAAAATCATCTTATTATTATTTTTAAAAATGTGTCAGATATGCCATGGAGAATCCAAAATGATATAGGTCTATCAGAACACCATTGGGTGGGTGTTGCAAATTTTTCCTAGGTGTCATTGGCTTCCTTACAGGGAAGACCAGAGCTTGTTTCTTGTGAGATTTGATACCACCTGTCCTCCCCAAATGCAGATGGCTTTACTCACCTCTGTCTGTACCATAGCTGGCCGTTGTGTCCTTAGCATTTTGACAGTCTGGAAGATATCTACAACACCTTCATATCTCATTCTTTCCAATACAATGCTCAGTGTTATAAAGACACCTGTTCTTCCAACACCCGCACTATAACAGGAATAGAGTACAAGGTTAATCAATAGAAACTCTTAGATGTTGTCACTCACTTTAGAGGTAGATATAAAACTTATCACAACAGTTTCCTCAAACCAGAGAAGGAAGTCTTCACACAAAGGCCCGAAAGGTATGAAAACTTTGCATGAAATTTGATAGGGCCTCACCAAAATTAAAAAAAACAAACATACAAGAGCGACTGTTCTTGGGCAAATGCAAAGTGATACTACATGTAAGAATAAAGGAATGTGATTTCATCAGCATAGGAAACTATTTAAGAAAAATTTCCAAAAACATATATCTCAATCTGTCTATGATTTAATAGATAGGTCTTTTTAGTTACTTGAGGCATATAGAGGTAACTTGCCCAGGGGTCACATATCTAATAAGTGTCAAAGCCTGGATCTGAATCAATTTCTTACTGACTCTGCGTCACAGACCATCCAAAACCCCACACTGCCTTTTATATGGGGTAACAGTGATTAAATGCTCCAAAATACAGCAACCCCATGAGAGCCACATTGGGTCATTCTGAAATAACTCAGCAATTTAAAAAAACTGTTATACAATTGGATGTCAGCCAGTATACATAAAATGGAGGCTTCAATATGTCATTCTTATAGGCTGTATCTGTGGGCCCTGAAATTAACTTGAATATTCAGTGTTTTAAAACTAGAACTGTTGGTGGTTCAAGTGAGCTCAAATAAGGACATAAGGATGATGATTACCTTTGGGATATCTTTGTTAGTACTTAATCTTTTGGGGGAATCTACTTTTATATGAAGCAGGAAACACACACACCCACACACCCACACACACATATCTACATAATATACATACTCATCATATGAAAAAAATGGCCAAGGATATAGAATGAACAAAATTCACTGCTGATTCTGAGGAGGAGAAAAGGGGCATTTCACAGCAGTTAAAATGCCAGAATTCTCTTTGTTGTGTGTGCAACATTTTTTGGGTATTTTCCACTTTACCCACTCCTCTTTTTTCCTTTATTACTTTAAGATAACTCTTCAGAATCTTTCCAGCAGCAAGAGAAGGAAATTAATTCATAGCTGTACTCTTAAGAAGCAAGGAAGCATCTGGAGGCTTAGGTAATGAGGAGAACAGTGAATAATATGAAAAATCTCTACACTTTCAGATACTAATTAAGCAGCCTGTGTAACGCTTGGGTACAGTCTGTAGAAAACGGATGGATTCATTTACTTTGGGTTGTAGCTGACGAGCATATACAAACAGTATGGCATCTCTTTGTGCAAGATCTTTCTAAAGAGTCAAAACAGAAATGTTAAGTGATGCTTCTAATTTTTCTGGCATTCTTTCAAAAGTAGTCTGCTCTGCTGACCGGTGGATAGGACTTTTCTGTTAAGAAAGGCTAATTGATTATTTCCTAAATAATCCAGGTGGGTTACGAGGATGGTGCTACAACTGAGCAACCCTCACCTTAGTTTTGGCTGTGCAGACCTAATTGCAGTATTTTGGGCTTTTCTCCTAAGCAATGAGTGCCCTAGTTAATTAACTAGTTAATTTGCATGCTAAAATTAGGTACAAATAACAAAAATTTAGTGGTAGTTTCTGGGACTATAAAGTTCCTTGAAGGCTGGAACTGTTTTTATTTTTCTTTGTATGCTTAGTCCCTAGTACAGTTCCCCAGACATACAGTAATTAGCACTTAATGGGTGTTAGTGGAAAGTAAGCATTAGGGAATGGCTAAACAAATTGTGCTACATGAAAGTAATGGAATATTGAGTGAACTACAAGAAACAAGGAATTCAGAAAAGTAAGCGAGAAGTTATATGAACTGATGCAGGATGAAGTGAACAATACCAAGAAAAGAGTATGAACAACTTTAAAGGGAGGAACAACAACAACAAGAAGCAGAATGGAAAAGTGCCTCATTAGAACGGCTAAGGTCGACCCCAGGAGGGAGCTGAGAAGTCCCTCCTCCCTCATACAGCTGGGGGACTATGGATGTGGGACACCAATTATACTGCCAGATGTGGTTAATGTGTTAAGTTTTGTAGAACTGACTTTTTCTCTTCCTCTTTCTAAAATCTTAATTTCAAGAGAAAGTGTGCCGGGTAAAAGAGGAGGAAAAATGTATTAAGGAATAAAGGTTAAATAAAAAAAACCAAATTATATCAATAACAATAAAAGATAAATACACTTAAAAAACAAGTGCTTATTGGATTGAATGGTCCTGGAATTCCTGAGTCCCCAAGACATAGCCATATTACAGTGTAATAGCATAAATGATAATTATAGTACCTAAGAAACCAAAGAACACATTAGTCTAAAGCTACTGAACATCTTTAAGAATCAAGTATTGGTCAAAGAAGAGCTTTTCGATAATAATACCAAAATCATCCAACTTGGTGATGTCAAAGGTGGATTAGATAACAGGGGCAAGGGTTAAAACGACACTAGAATGTTGAGGCAATTATTTAGACAAATTTAAAAAAGGCTAAACTGGTCAGTTTCCCTGTGAGTTTTGATTAAATCCTGTGTAAAATTACCTAGTCCTTTTTATCCCTTCAATTGTTTAGAGAGAAACAAAAGATTTCTGAATTACTAGACTAGGAAGCAAAACACTCCAACTAAGTGGGTTTGTCCTTATGATATACTGCATGTATTCTGCTAAGAAAAGAACTATACCTGTATAAAATAGTATTAATATGCAAAATATTGATTGAATCTGAGAAAAAAGGTTAAAGATTAAAAATAAAGATTCTGTTAGTGAAAACTTAAAATATAAAATAAACTGAATAAAATTAGATATTCCTTTGATACAGTTTTAGTGCACAAATCTAAAAAAAGTACCATGAATATCCTTTCCAAAGAACTTCCTTCCCTTTTTTTCATTAATTCTGATAACTCAAATTAGAAAATGCTACGGAAACTATTAGAAACAATTAACTAGGAGAGATTCCATTTTCTGTTACTATACAGTTTTCAATTTGATAGTCAATGTAACTGGTATAGTATTCAGATTGTACAACCAGTCTATTAATGGGCAAGAAATGGAGTAGCAATTGTGGAGTGATTGCTTTTTATGAGTACTCCTGAAAGATATTTGTTAGTAATGCTGTATTAGGATAAAGGAAATATGACTATGTGAAGGAAAAAAAAATTCTCAAATGATAAACCAGTAGAGCTTTCAAGGAAAAAATCTAACCCCATTTCTTGTTTTATGTATAGTCTTCTCAGAGAAAAAAAGTACTTTTCAGGAATTTTCCAATTTCACCAAAACATAGAAGAATAGGTCTTTGCCTTTACTTTTGTAATACATAATATATTTTCAAGAGTTAATTGTAAATTCACTATAACAATTTGCTTAATATTCACACATATTAGTCATAGACTTATTTTCAAAGGTAATCATGCTTTTAAAAGAAAATTAATTTACCATTTATTCTCAACTTACCTGCAATGGACTGAGATAGGTCCATCTTGTCCAAACTGCTCTTTTGTTTTATGTACTTGGCCAATGAAGTCAATGAAACCTTCTCCGGATTTTGGCACTCCTTGCTCTGGCCAGTCAGTGAACTGGAATTGCCTCACTGTTCGGGACTGACCGTCCTTTAGAGGGACCACATGTCAGAAGAAGAGTCCAAGATCATTCCATGAAATGGCAGCAGTCAGAAAAGGTTAATTATTTTGTAAAGGACAAAGGGTGGGAGGAGAAAGGAAGAAAGTTAGGATTGTATTTCATCAGAAGCTTCTAATCACAATTCCTGATGAGTTGAGCTTTTGTTCAAACAACCAATGACATACATACCTGGCTCACACATGTAAGGATGCAATTTATTAATCACTATCACTTCCACTTATATATGTTCAACTCTCATTAAACATGGAAGTTTTCATTCAGCTTTGTGACTTTCCCTTTCTAACTGAAATCAGGCAACCATTTGGCTGAAACCCTAGAGAATGCAGGTTCTGTATGCTCCTTCTGAAGCAAAACATACATCCACATTTCCCTAAGCAGGCACACCGCTAAAACGTATCAAAATCTAAGTGGAGAGTGCAGGTCTGTCATATATTTATAACCAGAAGAACACACAGCCCAGACCAAAGATTTTGTTGATGTCACTGTAATCCCAAATAAGCTGGGACTGCTCATTTTCTAGTATTGTCAAACTGCAAATGGTAACGTTGAAAGGATCCGACACAAATTGAGTAGCTGCTGTTAACCTTCATACCTCCTGGACAACCCTCACATCTTGAACGCATCTTGTTTCCAGCCACGACACAGTAAAGAGCATATGCTACGTCACTGTGCCTTTAAGTAGGAAGAAAAGAGAGCATTAGCAACTAAATGCTCTATCCTGAAAATGGACTTCTGCAGGGTTGAACTCATGAATCACTCAGTACTCATTGGATGAAGAATGTGGAAGAAGAAAGCCAAACAAAGGGACAAACAAACAAAAGCAGAATGAAAGCTAGAGGCAAAAAGATTCTTTCTTTTCCAAAATGATTAAGCCTGATTGCTCTGACGTTTGAAATATAGGTCACTTTAAAAGATAAGAAAAAAGGTCTCTACTGTTTCCTTCTGGACATTTTTCTTCTTCTTCTTCTCTGTCTGTCTGTCTGTCTCTGTCTCTCTCAAAGCTACTGCCTTTGAACCTTAAGAGGTAGTAATAGAACTGACTACCTTTCAGGAAACCTATCTGCTTTTGCATTGGAAGGAATAAGAAATATATTTGTAGCCTTCTCATTACCCCTGTTTTGAGATTAGAAGGAAAGGGAATGCCTTTCAAAGTCTGTGCAAATGAGTGAAATCTCATTTGTGAGTGTCATCCTAATTTTGAGGCTCAGGTATGTGTAGCTTTCCCAGGATGGAAGCAAGATACAATGCTGATAAACGTTTTTCTTTTGGCCTCAGTGCAAGGAGGGTAGCTTGGGGAGAGATGGCAATGGATCAGCAAAGTTGACAATTTCCACAGGAACCAGATGTGATGCATGCTTCAGTAGCTGCCTTGAGCAATTAGGGAGGCTCTATCAACTAGGTAACACAACCGAGAAGTAGGGAACTAACCATTTGGCCCCATACCAACTGATGGTGGGTTCCTGCAGGAGCCCAATTTCCCCTTCATTGTTTCAGGAATGATCGTAACATTAAATTTACCAAAGGGCTTGAAAGCATAAGAAAGGAGGCTAGGTAATACATGATAATATTTGTTCTCTCCTGGACATCCTGGGGATTTAGTTTCTGAATGGCTACAGGAACCATATTTACAGTATGGAGGAGAAATCACATGACTCCATTTAAAGGTTACCTGTTCAATAATATTGTAGCGTTGAAAGCCAATATGCTTTCTAAATAGATAAGTTCAAATTAGAAATAGCAGGAATAAAATCAAAGAGTACTAAAGAAGCTATGAAAGACATAAAGTCCTGGGAATCTCTTTTTGAAATGTGAGGGAATTTTTTCTTTTTTATTATTATTTTGAAAAATTTTTACGGAACAAAACAAGCATTTCCATAACATAGTATAATAAAATAGATGATTGCATATGAAACTGCAAATCTATTATGTACAACTTGCAATTCCTTTTAAATATATAAGAAAGTTATCATGTGAAGAAATTACGGTTCAATCTCTTTTACTGATTTCACCTGGATTTGCTTTGAGCATGACTAGATTTGCGATTGAGGAGAATAGGTGAATATTTTTTATGTTGGGGGCTTTGGTTTATTTTCCTTTGCTGATTAGCACTTCTAAATATATTCCACCTCTAAATGACTCGCACTTATAAACATTTTCTAATTTTGAAAGGAAGCATGGAAATTTTTTAATAGTGTTGAAGAGTTATCAAGACTTTGGGCAGAGATTAATACTGACTACTCCTACATCTTTGAAGTTTATATCTATATATCTTTATGTATGTATGTATGTATATATGGATGTATATACCCTTCCACACACATATATGTATATCTATAAAATTTGATTCCGATAATAGACCTGTTGGGCAGATCTTATCATCTACATTTTTACAGATGGGGAGATAAAGACTCTGAGAAGTTAAATGACTGGACTAAGATCATATAGGTAGTGGCAGAGTTGGAACTCAAACTCAGTTCTTCTGAATCCAAGCCCAGTGACTATTTCATTGTACCAGATGACTTTTCTCAGACCAAAGCAGATGCAGTAGCTGATTCAAATACAGTCAATTTCAGCACAGTTAAGATTTTAAACTTTCTGACTCAATGAGCTTGTTAACTGAGGTCAACAAAACTGCTGAATATTTTTAAAAATTATAAAAAAAATTCCTCAGGTTATGTGAGCATGTTGGTTCCCCCTTGTAATGCCTTTTTCTGGGGGAGACTGAGGCTGATAGGTCACTTCACTCTCAGAGTTCTGAGCTGCAGGAGGGTGTCTGCACCAAGTCTGGCATCAGTATGGTAGTTCCCTGGGATCAGGGTGATCAAAAGCTGCCTGAGCAGAGAACTGGCTGAAAAGTCTGAAATGGAGTAGGTCAAAGCTTCCTTGCCAGTCAGTAGTGGGATTGGGAATCTGAATGGCATTGCACTTTCATCCTGAGTAAGATAGGGAGCTCCAGTATTAAAAACAAAAGCAAAAAAAAAAACAACAAAACCTCAAACCCAAAACCGAACAAGAAAAAAACAAAAGCAAAAAACAAAGAGAACAAAAACAGAAACAACTTTGGGTCAATCTTAGAGCCTGGTTTGGGGATTAGGAGATAATCTTCTAACATGACTGGTTGAGAGATTTGCTTTCTAGGAAAACAAAGAAACAAATAAATACATTAAATAAAGCACTATATCCTGGCGTTCTAGTTCACTATTCTACTGTAATTTTCCCAAAGACATAGCAAAGTTTTTGAGTGATTCTGCTACCCTAAAATGCCACTTTGAAATCATGATTTGGAAGTGGCCGGACAGAATATCTCACCAAGAGTGGAGTCTTAGAATCAGCCTAAGATAAGAAATGTAAAACAAAAATTAGCCAGCTAGGCTCATGCTTGGGTGCATAGTTCTTGTAGACAGACACATTAGAGCACTGAGGAATAAACCATGCCAGGGAGCAAATTAGAATGTGCAAAGACTGTCAGCCTTTTAAAAGAATGCTATTTGCTCTGCAGTTTTAAAATCAGACCAAATTAACCTTCCTGCTCACATGACCTACAGGGTTTTACAAAACAACAACATATTTATTGTCGTAAGTGATAAAAAAGGCAAAGAAAGCTCCAAAGAGAGCAAGAGAAGGTGAATGGAAGTACAACCTTCCAATAAGTAAATGTTTTCCAACACAAACACTTACAAAGTGCAATCCCAAACTTGTGCTGCCAGATGTTAAGTCTGAAATAAAGCCAACCCCTGGTTTTTGTATTGAGTTTGCCAAAGAGAGGACAAGTTACCATAAAAGGAAAGAAGGAAGGAAGGAAAGAAATTAAGAAAGAAAAAAAGATAGGGAGCAAGAGAGAAAGAGAGAGAGGGGGAGAGAGGAAGGGAGGGAAGGAGGAAGGAGAGAGAGAGAGAGAGAGAGAGAGAGAGAGAGAGAAAATATAAAAACAGAAGAGAAGAAAAAGGGAGAGCTAACCAAATGAGACCCTGCTAACTTACCCTCGCATCTGTGACCTTGAATTCCCTTAGGATATACTGTGGCATATTGTACTCAGCCATTGGATCTACCACAAAGTACTGATACCTCGCTGAACGTTCTGCAGGCCAATACTGGTGACATTTTTCCTAAAAGAGAGATTATTTAGATAACCCTAAATATGGACACTGAAAGGCATTTTTATATTCCTACCTCTTTAAAGTAAATTTAGAGTGTATAGACATGGGCAAGATACAGCAAGGAAAACTACTTCCATTCACTCACAAGGACAACTTATTGGGCTAGAACTTGAAACGAATGTGATTTTTTTAAGACCATGTGAGAAATCCCTTGACAATGCAGGGAAAAACAAGATCCCTCCTGTGCTCAGCTCCAGTACCACCTTCTACATGAGGTATGCTTATCTGTATATACTCATTTCCTCCCATGGAATAGAAGGTTCTTTAGGGCAGGGACTGTTTCATTTTTTATGTTTTTATGTCCAGGACCTCACAAAGTGATGGCAAATGGTTGTTGAATTTTACTGAACAGCTCCTGCAATGGTCAGCTTGGAGTTACAATTTAGACCAAATGTCATCGTAAGGAGGGAAAGGAATAAGCATTCACATAGTACCTTTGATATACTAGGCACTGTGAGCTTTACACATATTATTCCCTTTGATCCTTACAATAACCTTGGCAGGTAGGAGCTATTATCATCATCCCCATTTTATAGTTGCAGAAACTGAGGCAAACAGAGGTAAAATGTCTTTCCCAGGATTACACAGCTAGCAAGCGTCTGAGGCTGAATTTGAACTCAGGTCTTCCTGACTTCAGGCCCTGTGCTCTATCGGCCACCTAGATATCATCAAATGTTAGAGCTATAAAGGATCTTGGAACTCATCTAATCCAATTCTCTCATCTGATCGATGATAAGTATAGACATTTATATATTTTCGCTGGAACCTCATATGATCCCTATGAAACAGGTACTATGGGTATTATTATTGTCACTTTACAAACATTGATGTTCAGAGATATTAAATGATTAGCCCTATGTCATGGAGACAGCACTTGGTGGCAATGGAAAATGAACCCAGTTCCCTATGTCTCCAAGTTCTAAGTTATACCATATTGACTCTTCAATTGAGGAAATCCAGGGAGACTGCAGTTGGCTCAAGTTCAAACAGAGAGTTTAGTGGTCAGTCAGAATTCAATAAATGTTTATTAAGTACCTTCATAAAATAATAAATATCTTAATACCATGTTAATATTATATTAATCAATCTATTATATAATATAATAATAAAACAGCATGTTAGTAAAATAATAAATACCTTAATAGATAAATAAACAATGAACAAAAGTTTATTAAGTACCTACTATGTGGCCTGTGCTGCTGAGCACTAAGAATACACAGAAAGGAAGACAGTCGGTGACCTCAAGGAGCTCACAATCTAATGGGGAGACTATACAACTGTGTACAAATAAAGCACAGACAGAAGAAATTAGAAATAACTGGCGGAGGGAGGGCACCAGAATTAAGAGAGGTTGGAAACACTTCCTGCAGAAGGAGGGATTTGTGTTGAGAACTGGAGGAAGCCAGGAAGTGGGAGAAGGGAGGAGAGATTGGTCTTCACTGTCTAGCTCCTTCTGCTACACGGAATTTTGCACAAAGCTGACCAATATTTGGGCAGCTAGATGGGATAGCGCACCAGACCTGGAGTCAAGAAGACTCCTCTTGCTGAGCTCAAATCTAGCCTCAGACACTTACTAGCTGTATGACCCTAGGCAAGTCACTTAACCCTGTTTGCCTCAGTTTCCTCATTTGTAAAATGAGCTGGAGAAGGACGTGGCAAACCACTTCAGTATTTTTGCCAAGAAAACTCCAAACGGGGCCACGAAGGGATGGACATGATTGAAAAAGGACTAAACAACAAGACCCACATCTACCAAATTACGTGCCAAAGGAAATTGTGCTCCTTTTGCACAACCTGGCAAATTTGAGAGGGGATGGAAAGAGTATTCCCAGGGTGAGGAAAGGCTTGATTTAATGGATGCACTGATGATAAACTCAGTTATCAAGTTCTCCACACAGGAATCTTAATTTTTAAACTTTATCTACCTCTCTTGCAAGACCACATGATTATACAATTTAATATCACCAATTACTCTCAGCTTGTCCAATGGCCAGGTTTATAATGACACTAGGGATGTGGGAACAACAACAACAAAGAGAGTCCACTGACCAACTAATCATCTGTTTTTGCTGTTCTGTTCCAATGGAAATCAAACACTAAGGAAACTGATGACTTTTGTCAATGAGAAATCCACACAATTAAATGGCCCAGATGGGTTTTTGAGCACACTACTTTTCAAAGGGTTCAGTAGCATAAGGGACCTCAGAGATGATCTAATATAAACTCTTCTTTTTACAGATGACAAAAGTGAAGTCTGGAGAGAGGAATACGACTTTCCTAGGGCTATATGGCAAGTAAGGAGCAGAGCAAGGACTCAAATCTTAATTCTCTGATTTCAAATCCAATATTTTTTCTTACTATACTACATTGTGCCCCAAAGATAACATGTGACTAGAGAGGTAAAAAAAACAAAAAAGGAAGGCAACCTAGCCAGTCAGACTGTTCTGTTTAGATCTTACTTTCTTGCCTTGAAGTAGTATTCTTATGAAACAACATATTTTTAGGTGCAATATACTTACTCTGCCCATTTCTCTGAGTTTGGTGAGCATCACAACAATTGTGGAGTTGTGTTCCCACAGCATCCGCCAAAAATCTTCAGTTGTCTCTGCCAAAGGTCCCTGTGTTGCTATGTAAGCTTTTTGTTGCCTACATTAAAAAAAAGAAAAAGAAAAAGAAATGATAAAAGATGATTAAAACACAGGAGAATGTGTGAAGGCTCACTTTTTGTATGTAAACATTACTCTGAAACCTGCTTATAATAAAAATGAAAGACATATTAATGGCAAAACACATTAAATTCCTATTAAAATTGTTTAATCAAACAATAGCTGTTTTAATTTTTAGTACTTTGCAAAGAAAATTGCTTTGTTAATATTATGATGTATGTCTTTATCATTATTCTTTAAATTTTAATGCAACTCTAATAGCTCAATTTTGTGTCATACAAAGCACTTAAGAAACACTTAGTTGTGCTGCTTTGTGTCTAGCAATGACTGTCACACAATCTATTAAGTTTATGAATTATAGTACCAAACCGTTTCTTTATTAATCCCTTTTATAAGCTTTAGCAAAGAGGCAGTGGGAGGCTACAAGGGAAAATCCATGGTTGCATTCTTCTTAACTTTTAGTAAAGTCAGTGAAAAAACTGATCTCTAGAAATGGGATGCTGACCTCAGCAGAAATAATGTGGTGCTGCTACTTCTTGAAATTTATCACAGCTCTGAAACTAGGGCACATGCAAATGTCAAAAGCTTCAATGCATCAGGAGAGTAACTGTAAGTACCTGTATCCATCAATAAAGCTGGCATTGATGTAATCAGATCCTTCCACCCCTCGGATTGGCTGCAGGCATACCCTTGTGGATTCATATGGCATAATATTAACAAGGCGATTTTTGAATTTATTACATGGAAGATTGGCACTGATGAATCTCGAAGTGTGAGCTTTAGAACTAGCTAGACGCTGTTGAAGAGAGAACAAGGAAAATGTGACTAAAACAATTTCAGCATGTGGTTTGATTGTCATGAACCCAAGACTTCATTTTGGAACAGTTAAGCCTCCTTTCTACTTTAGATTATCTGTCTCTTCAGACCACATTACATTTCACTTATACAGAGATGATGAGTCCTTAAAATTTGCTGAATTCTTTTAGCTATTTTTTTAGCTATGATGATTCTTAAGTTCTCAGTTTTCAAATTAATGTTACAAAAAAAATGATCAACCTATTGTCTGGATGAGTAAAATTATGGGTAGGTAGAAGCAGAAAAAAAAAATCCCAACAAGTCACACACCTCTCCATAGAAACTGCCAAATTAAAATGTACAAATTCCATTTCCTTGCTTGAGAAAGGAAGCTTCTAATCACAATTTACAGGTAATATCAAAGAGTTACCCAGGCCTAGCATGTCATGCACAAAACCATACCTTAAATTCCAGTTCCATTCCTGTGACATTCTCTCCTGTCTCTATTTGTGTCAGCTTCTGAATATATGCATACAAGTTTCTAGCTGGCACTTCGGTATTTCCACATGTCACTGCTTCTAACAGTGCATCATGGATAAAGATGTATTGGTCCTCTGTTTGAACCATGTAATTCCTCTGGGCTCTCATTAAAGTTACGTGACCATAAATGTCTACAGTTTTTTCATGCTTTATTCTCTCTAACATGGCATCTATCACGATGAAACAGCCAGTCCTGCCGACTCCCGCACTATAAGAGAAGGGAAGACAAAAAACAAACAAGTCTCTTCAGTAAAAAACTAAGGGACTAATAGGTAAATGGTGTCTTTACAAGCAGAACCATGTAGAATTACCTTTGAAACCCATCGATTCTACTCAATTATCTTTTAAAAAGTTCCTAAACTTTTTGTGATCTCAGTGCACTAAGGTGTCAAAAGCAGTAAGAGGAAAGTGGAATCAAAGTTTTCTACCATCCACTCACCAGTTTACCCAAGTGTGAAGACGCTCATCCCAGAGGATAAATGCTTTTGGCCATGGCAGCCTATGAAATGATTCGTAAATAACGAGTTCTTTGATTGTGCAAAGCCTCTATAGAATACTTGGCTTGACTATTACAAAATCTAAAATACAGATCTCTGCCCATGGCCATGTTTATATTTGCAAATTGGGTAAGGAACTTGGGAAACTCTAACCAGGTCCCATTTTGAAAAATAATTCAGGTCATTTTAGTTAAAAAACAACAATAACAACAAAGCTTCACACAAATACTATTTTCATCGTGAAAGATTTCATGTAGTAAAACTTCAAGGAGGTTGTTCTAAAACTCACAATAAAGAGGTTAGCATCTTAATTACTGAAGCCCGCATAGCCATAATTAAGATTTGAAATTTTTCTCCTATACTAAAAATGAAGGAGAACGATACTTAATAGAAGCAATTTATGCAGTCGTGAGAGATTGGGGATATACTTCCTGCTGCTTTTCTCCCCTATGTTTTTGGGAAACACTGCTGAACATACTTCATGATTCCAGGTGAAATTCAAGAACTCTGGATGAGAAATTGAAACTTTTACTCTTTGTTACTGAAAATGCTCTGGGGAGTTCTTTAAATGCCATTACTGATAAACTGTTAGGCAATTTTCCAGTTGCTGAAAATAAATTCAAAGGGGGTTGGGAAAGTAGGCAAAGCACAAAACTAGACAGAATCCCTAGTTCTGAAAAGGCAAATTTTGCTGAACTGGATAAGATTATTAGATGGTTTATACATTGGAAAAACAAATTTCCTTGGGTGATCTGGATGATGAACAGAATACTAAGAAAAAACATATCTGTCATCCTATACATTACAGGTAATAATGGCATACTTCATATTTGCATAACACTCTATAACTAAGGCCAAGTGCATGGTATTTCTAATTTTACCATGATTCTGCAATGATTACTTATATTGCATGTGAAACTGTAAAGGAATTCATTCTTTATTCCTTCCTTGCCTCTCTCTCTTCTTTCCTTCTCTTCTTTCTTCCTCTTTCCCAACTTCTTTTTCTCTTTCCTTTCTTTCTACATACACATATAGTCAGGTATATTTATATTTAATATATCATTATATATCATATATTATTAATATATCATATTAATATAATTGGCACATTAATCATATCAGTATAATAATATAATCAACATACACTATTGTTAATATACTTTAATCGTATTATATTTATAAAACTATATGTACTTTTGCATATCAACGTATACACATATACATTAAATATGTATGTATGCATGTATAAACTTTTTAAAATACCAAGACTGTAAAATACATAGGCTCATTTGATGATAGTGATAAGTTATGTTTATAGAATACTTTACATTTCACTTGAGAGGCAACATGGCATATCAGAAGTGCATTGGACTCAGAGTCAGGAAAACCTGGTTTCAAATTCTGATATTTCTGGGCAACTCCCTAAATCTCTGTGAATTTCAGTTTCCTCATCAGCAAAATGAAGATAACAGCATCTACCCTTAAAGGTTGCTATAAATATCAAATATATTATTATCTTCATGATAATTGTTGATAATATTAACAATACCAGAAGTGCTATACAAATATTCTTATTTTATCTTCTTGATACTTCTTGCCAAAATATCTCCTTTGTTGAAATGCTCCATGGTACCACCCAGCATTTCTACCTGTTGCTTTGACACTCCTTTGTGGAAGCAGATAAGGTATTTTATTTTCATTTTGCAAATGAGACAACTGAAACTCGAGTTATATAGTGATATTTGAAACCAGGGTATCTGACTTTTCCACCAAACTATAAGATTTCTTTATGTTCCTGCTGAACTAGCTGGTACAGATGACCAAGACATAAACAGTATTTTGTACAGACCTCTAAATGGTTGCCACTCTGAAGGCCTTTCTGGCCTCTGTACTAAATTCAGAATCAAGGACTTTGATCTGCTCTGAGGTCAAACACTTTAGCATACACCAGAATTAGTCAACCAAATGTGTTTGACAGCCCCAAGTTCTATAGAAAACTATATCATCAGATGTCAACTTCTAGAATAATGTCAAAAAACTCAAGTAATCTTCAGTGTCATGTTCCTGAAAAGGGCTGAAAAAGCACCACTTATTGGAGTGTTTTTCCTTTATTGAATAAGCCACACAGTGCTAATAAAACTCAATATCATAAACATTTAGTAAGTTCCTGCTAGGTACAAACAAAAAAAGGAGAAAAGGAGAAAGGAGAAAGAAAAATAGTTCCTGCCCTCAAGGAGCTTACATTTTAGCATTCACTTGTTCCATTAAAAGGCCCTTGTTGAATTGGTTGGGAATTTTGCTCACCTGAAAACCTGACTATTTATTATTTGCCTATATACTCTTTTGGTGGGAGCAATGTCTTAAGTCCCTATCCCATGCAGGGTGGGCTAGTTTTTCCTTAAAAGGTTGTCCCTGAGATTATATTGGCTCACGGGACTAAGACTTAGGTTACTGACATGGCTTCCTAGTCACCTGAATTCAAAAAGTCAGGAGAAATTGCAGATAGGCCCTGATGCTTGACCTATAGATAGTCATAGTAATAGAAAGCCTGGGGAATTAAGTGCAGTTAAAAGAAAACAGTGTCCTCTCTGAATATACTTATTGATGTACTATGTTATGTATAAGCAAATGTCCTTTTGTTAACTACTAGATATACTATGAGTATCATTTAATTCCAATCTTGAAACTAAACTACCAGGGGACTGGTCTAACTAAGGTCTTTCCCGTAACAATTTTGAACACTAATTGTGGTGTGAAGGGGAACTTGAATTCTCAAAGATTATGGCAACAAAGCCAAAGCTCTGAAAGACCCTGCCAAGCTAAAAGGTTTTAAGTAACAGACCACAATGAGTAGTCCAAGAACCAGACTGAGGAAGGTCAGAGAGGCTCATTACCAGAAGATGGATAGCAGGTGATGAATTTTGAACCATGGTAAACTCATTAACCCATATCCTAAGGTTTGGGGATGTAGAAGTGTGTGTTGATGGAAAGGCTACCCATGATGATGAAATCGCAGATGTTTTTGAAGTACAGAAATGTGTAAGTGCAGTTTTTTTTTATTCCTTGTCCAAAGGACTCTCTAAATACAGATACCAATTTGCTAGAAATTGAGAACTTAATCCCACCACGGCAACCAAAGTTTTCATAAAAGCATCTGGAAATAACCCTCTGGGACCATATAATATGTGATGTAGTACAGGGCAGCATGAACCTAGAACCAGATGAAAAGGTAACTGGAGAATATTTAATTAAATAAATAAAATACCATAAAACATGGATAACATTACATTTTAAAAGTAAGTCAATATGTAGCCCACAGGAATTCACATATATTGATTAATGGCCCCATTTCTAATTGAGTTTGACACTACTGGTATAGGGAACCTGGGATTATTTAGTAACTCAGTACTCTTTTTCAAATATAGATATGGAATATTTTTTTAAAGAAAAAATCAAGTTGTTCAAAACAAGATGAACTTTATGACATTAGCATGCTTCCACCTTAAAAGGGAGTAAAGAAAATTACTTATAAGCCTGGGACTAACACAAGAATCAATGAAAAGAAAAATCAGATGAGAAAGACTATGAGCATAAGGAAAAATATGCCTCTCCAAGGAAACCTGCAGTAGCAGTCCTTTGTCTAATCCAGGCTTCTGTCAAGTACAGACAATAGACTTGCTACTGAAAGCTACCTGCCACTAATGGTTTTTATGCCCTAGGCATTGGTCTGGTTACTTTGGGAAAAGATATTATCATATGGCTGGAATAGGAAAATTAAACTCAATAATCCCTTTTGTTCATGCATGAAACTCTTACTAGCTGACTGTGGGACCCTGAGCAAGTCATTTATTTTCTGTTTTTAAAACATGATGGGGGTTGAGAGTCTTAAGGGTTACTAAGTCCTTCAGAATGGAGGCATCTAGGTAACTCAGTGAAAAAATTACTGGGTCTGGAGTCAGAAAGACCAAGATATAAAGCTGGCCTCAGGTAATTACTAACTGTGTTACCCTGGGGAAAGGCACTTAACTCTGCCTAAATCCTCTGGAGAAGGAAATGGCAAACTATTCCAATATCTTTGCCAAGAAAACCCCACAGACAGTATGGTCTTTGGGTTCTGGTCATGAAGTTAGACACAACTAAAGAAAGCAACAAGTGCTTTGGAAAGCTTGAGAACAAAATATGGCTACTTGGCAGGCAGGAAGAAGTTTCAAATGCTAGGATTGAAGCTGAAACTCAAAATCTAGGATCTTCCTATTAACTGACTTAAATTCCTCCCAAACAGTAATGTCAAAAAAAAAGGCAGATAATTACGGCATGGGTTTTTCAAATAAAACATCAAAAACATATCTTAAAACCTTTCATACTAACTCAATGATATAAGGAGACCTTTCCTTGCAAAACCCAGAATGGGAAGTCCTTGGTACTGTATCTTTGCTTAAAGCAAGTCAAAGATAAAAAGATTTCTTGTAATTAGATATAACATAACTGACTGATATTTTTGCTTTATAACAATTACACAGAAGTGATATTAGTCACTATTATTTTTAAGGAATTGAACTCTTTCCATTTAAGATCTTTGCAAATTGTTGGAGTATTCTTTTGTCTGGACCTTTAAGTTTCCAGAGCTGCCCATATTTCATTTCACTCCCCTAATTTCTTTTCTTCCACCCATCAGTATCTAAGTATTGTGCTGCCTCTCAGAATGAAGGATTAGTTTTAAACCAAATGCATTTTTTCCTCTGATCTAAAAGAACTAAGCTCCACATATGGATGATAATGACAGAACCCTATTTGTGCTGTGTGTTTTTCATCATTTCAGCAACCTTCAAACCCTAAACATGATAAGAACAGGGCAACTGATAAACCATCCGTATTTTATCTATTTTCTGTCACAGAGGTTGCCAGGCCCAGAGAAAGATTTTCTAAATATCTTTTACGAAAGGGAGTGAAGAACCCCTCTGTTTGAGGCCAAGTCCAGCATGGTTCAATATATTTATTACATAACAAAGAGCCCAGGCAAAGGAGAAGAGGGGAAGCAGTTTCAAATTAAGTTCTCCAAGAAGAAGGTTCCCATTATGCCCTGAAGCAAAAATCAACTTTTAAAGTTACCTTCCACAGAGGACAGTGATTCATTTAATGAGAATCAGACCACTAATGAACTTTCCATTGGTTATGACTTCTTTGGCTGATCTGTATCAAACCAAATTACTGCCAAACTTTATGGTTAAAAAAAATCCAATTTCAGTTAGTGATAGACATTCCAGTGTTTACAAGCCGAAAGCCTATGCAAGTCATTAACCAAGCACGCCTACTAGGAAATTGTTATTACTCCAATATTATCATTCATCCAGTTACAACATTTGTTTTCAATTTCTAAAAACATGATTGAGTTGGTCCCATGAGTTGAAATATGCTTAATATCCCGTGATGCGATATAGCAATAATGTGCAGAAAGGAAAATTAAGAGGCATGAGGGGGCTATTTTGTGCTAAAATCATCCCGTGGATGTGTTTAAAGGTTGGCTTTTCTGATTAATTTGTTGCTGTTTTAATGCTGACCCTTTATTGATATTTCAATGATCTGGCATAGAAAGACAATGTAATTACTGGATTTCACAGATCATTTCATTGGAAGCAAAGATAGTAAAATATGGACCAAAAAAATTATTGAGGACATTTTGGACATACATCAGAGGATAATTTGATTGGATATTGCCATTTCAGATATAACAAGATTGGCATTTATGAACTGCAAGTATATAAAACTGAATGAGATAAGAAAAAACTATAAAAAAAGACTGGATTTTTATGGGAGAAGTTTATATGATTAATCAGGTGACAACCTCAATAAAGCAGTAAAATGACTCTGTTAAGGGAGTCATTTTGACAATATATACTTTCCATCATCTCATGAGAATGCAGTACAAAAATATGCAAGAGATACTGGACATTTGTGGAAAACCTTGGGCATTAAATGAAACTGCTTCTGAGGCTAAGAGTCATATGAGAACTTCAAGCATTTCTGATGGGTTCAGATTGAATCTTCCCCCATCACCACAGATTATAGCCCTTCAAAACCTTGGTAAATGATTTTTGGATTGTTGTAGCCCTAGCTCTTCACTAAGTGGTCACCTAGGGACCAGTCTTCTAGGGATAGACCTCTCCAAAATGAATCTAGTCCTACAGATGACTGACATAAGTTCTGTCCCTGGAACTCTTCTCAAAGTTTTTCTAGCTTTGAAGAAGTTAACAGAATTTGTGCTCAGCCAGGACAACCTTGGAGAAGGTTGAGCTAATTTCCAAATCATGAAGCCATATCAAATTGATAAACATTTATTAAATATCTGCTATATTCAAGACACTGTACTACATGCTAGGGATACAAAGAAAGGGGGGGGTAAACTCTCCCTCCCCTCAAGGAGCTCATAGTCTAATGTAGGAGACAAGATAGAAACCACAAATAAGACATATACATGATAAATTGGAGATAATCTCAGAGAGAAAGCAGAAAGATTAATGAGGGTTGGAAGAGTTTCATTACAGCAGGTGAGACTTTTGTTTGAACTTGGTATGGAGGACACCAAGGAAACTGCCTATAGTCAGAAGATAGAGTTCCTTGCTCAAGAAATAGAAAGTCACTAGACCACAGTGTACACAGAGGTGACTGGATAAAAGTAAGAAAACTGGAAAGGTAGGAAGGAGTCAAGTTATGAAGGACTTTAAAAGTCAAACAAAGGATTTTATATTTGATTCTCAAGGTAAGAGGAAGCTACTGGAATTTATTGAATGGAGGGGAAGGGCTTACATGGTCAGACTTCCACTTTAGGAACATCAATTGACAGTTGAGGGGAGGATAAATGGGCATGGGGAGACAAGCAGATTAGTCAGCAAGCTAGTATAATAGTCCAGGAATAAAGTGATAAAGTCCTGCACCAGTGTGGTGGCAGTGCCAAAGAAGACATGGGGGTATATACTAGAGATTTTACAAAGGTAGAAACAACAGGACTTGGCAAGTGATTGCATCAGAGTGGGGACTTTCATGGAGGTACACAAGAGCAGTGTGGAAAATGCCTAAACATTTCTTGTCTAACAGATATCTACATGCAGTTTAGAAT
>CM053583.1:328718781-328749162 GCA_028627135.1 Pseudochirops cupreus
GCTTCCCAGAGTCTCATCTGGCCAAATCACACAACTCTTCTCAAAGTGAGCCTCAAAGCAAAACCTCACATCAGGGTGTATATATTGCCTTCTTCTAGCTCGGAGAATGACATAGCCCTCTTGACCCACTGCCCAATCACAAAGCTACAAGGTGTCGGCATTGCCAGAAAAACAAGCCTCCCACCACAGGCTCCACGTGACCACATTCAACCTATTAAAGGGCAGAGTATATTTTCAAATCAGGGAAGGTTCTCAGCGTCACGTAGCCCCTTTAGCAAAGGGCTTAGGGGCAGGGAAGATCTTCAGATTCCCATAACAAACCCAGAAGAACCCTGTATTCTAATTAGTGGAGGTGAGAAGGGAGTATATTCCAGGTATGGAAGAAGGCATAGGAACAGATGGACTGACCTAGTTGGGGTAAGAATAGGTAGGCTGATTTGGCTGACCATAATGTCTTTAGTAGATAAAATTCTTCAAGATTAGAGATTACTTCTTGTATAGTAACTCACCCACCTCAGTCTTGAACAGAAAATATCCTTACTAGATATAACCTTATAACTCATACAATCTAAACCACTTATTTTGCAGATGATTTAACAAGACTGGAGAAGTAACTTGTTCAAAGAAACACAGCTTGTTAGTAGAAAGATCTGTTACTGACACCCTGTACTTGTCATTTCCAATGCAGAGAGCTCTGTCCAACACTGCCTTCCATTTGTTTCCATGTGGTATCCCTAAGTGGAACTGGGAAAGCCAATACATGTTATCTTGCCTAGATTTCCCTATCTCCATTCTTTTAATGTGTAAACTCCTTTCCTATTCAGAGATTGGAGTGTCTCTGAGGCCTAATTACTAAAACTCAGCTACATCTAAGCTTTTTTGTTCTTGCTGTTGATTCAAGACTATAACACCAATAGCAAAGTGCATTAGGAATACCTTAAGTCATTATACCACATGAAAGTGAGCTAACTGTTGTAGACAATTATAAGATCCCAATCCTGTTATTTATTCATTGACCAAACAAAGATATATTAAGCATTAGCTGTATTCAATACACTATGATAGTAATATTTGGAGGTGAGGGTGTTGGATGGAGACAAAATATAACTGCTGCCTTCAAGAATCTTGTAAACTACAAAAGGGAATGCAACATTTACATAAATGATTAAAATGCAAAAGAGAATAGGAGAGTGTAAGTACATGAGAGAGGTATAGAAAGAAAAGAAAAATCTTGTTTAAGGGGTGCGTGCGTGCATGCGTGCGTGCGTGTGTGTGTGTGTGTGTGTGTGTGTAAATCAAAGACGTTTTCATGGCAAAGATCAAGTGCATTTGAGTTAAGTCTTGAAGAATGGATATGATTTCAATAGGCAAAGATGGAGTAGAATAGCCAGCATTTATATAATGGGAAGGCATTACAGATTCAGGGAACAGGATAGAGTAAAGGCAAACCAGTAGGAAATTAAATTGCGTCTTGGTGAACAGGGAATAATTCAGTTTGAATTGGTATATAGGATGGTATAAAGGAAAGGGAAAAGTGTGAGAAAAAGTGGAGAAGTATTAAGTTTAAAGACCTGAACTTTGGATATTCCTGAGTAATTAATGCCTGGGAGTGGTGGGGTGTGGGGGAGGAATTTAGGGATTTCAATAAGTGCAAAGACATGATAAGAACCATGTACTACTGACTGGAAGGAAAGCTGGAAGTGAGGAGCTACTGAATGGTGAAAAAAGGCCTGATCCAGGGTGGCAAGAATGAGGAAGATATGCAGGAAAGAGTCAAAATTGCTTAATTTTTTTGAAAAAAAATCTGTTTCTTTTTTTATGGTAAGATTTTCTTTTTCTGACAGCTAAGACTTCAATAAGGAGAGAGGTAAAGGGTGCCTTAAAAAGTATAAAGGTTTCCTTTCCTTTCTTTACTAAGGGCCAATATTTTAATCTCTGGAAAATGCAAAATGAATGGAATTATCAGGAAATAAAACTCAGATGCCAGAAGCCCACCTTGTAAATTTCAGTCACAAGAAACACTCACAGAAAGGAAAAAATGTGATACTGTGTAACAAGAACTAAAAATATTTTTTCAGAGACAAAGGAAAAATAACTCAAGCGAAAGAACCCAGATTGGAAAGACAATGCAAAGATAACAGGACTATTTTAAAGCTTCATTTTATGTCCAGGGGGGCACAGAAAAATAGTTGCAAAATAAAGCGTTTTCATGCTGATTACTTTAGATGAAAATACACTCTGTTCAAAAAGGCAGCCAACATTTAAAAAAACGTTGCCAAGTTGATGCAATGTGTCCCAGTACACTTTTTGTCCATGAATAGCTGGGAAAATCATGTAGGTACAGCTGGGAAAACTCACTGATACCTCTGTCCAGATCTCTATTAGGTTATAAAAATATTTTCATATTTCCTGCGATGCTTAGATTCTTTTCTTCACTAGTAATTTTCATTCAGAATTCATTTTGCACAGCTGTTGCTTCTGATAGAACCTAACTGCCCTTTTACCAGACTCAGCTGCAAGCAGTCAGATTTCCTTTCCCTTCTAGACATATAAATAGTGGCAGGAGGAAAAAAAAAAACACCCCAAAACAACTAACTAATTAAATACGTGTGGACAAAATGACTCATTGCGAGGTCTGATCAAATAATATATCCAAATGCAACAGGTCAAAGGAAATTATAGCAGTTGGAGTTCACTACAATCAATATAAATATATGAGAATAACCATAAGCACTAAAATATATAGATGGTGAGTAAAATCCGAACATTTATACTTTTATTAAAGGAAATGATAAATGATTATCTTCAGGTAATTGGCAGGGCATTTAATATACTAAAAGATTGTTAGCCTCTTAGGGACCTATTTATCAGAAATTACATTATGCACAAAGCCACAGAAACCTTCCAAACTTCCCAAGACAAGAAATGTACTCAAATCTGGGAAGGAATGGCTTTTGCTCCTCGGATACTGTGTATCTGAAACAATGTGGCTTGGGGAACACACTTGCTCTTTAACTCAAACTGCTCTCACAGCTGGATGAAATGTTGCCCCTCACTTCACTTCACAGGAGGGAAGAATACTTGTCTGGAAAAATCACAGATGTGCTTTCAAAAGGATCTTCTCAAAGGTACCATATCATTTCAGCAACGCCCCGAGAGGCGAGAGAACAGCTCAGTGATTTTCATCCTTGTCATATGCCTCCCATTCATCCTGCTGAGTTCTAAGCCAATTCTAGGACCTCTGGCAGTCTTCCTCAGTGGACTAGAACCACTGGGGTAGTGCTAGAACTCCCCCCAAAGAGGGTTAAAACAGAAGACAGAATTCATCTGGGAGTTTTCAAACTCTGTGTGCGCGCGCGTGCGCGAGTGCCAGCACATTGAATCTAAGACTCAATAGCTTGTGTTATTTGCTATCAGCCTGACTCTAAAATTGAGGGGATGAGCAAACCAGAATGAGTAAGCCACTCTTCAGTAAGGGACTCATTTAAGGAAAATGAACTTTTTCTTAACACCAGGGCATTAAATTGACTTCCTTTTCTGGAGCATTAAATGGTTCCTTTAAAGACTTAATTTAACTCACATGGAGGAGGAGGAGCTATGAATGGGATATGTTTATTTCCCTGGTTCGCCACAGGAATGTAGGAGTTGTATTTCTAGTAATATTGTCATTATTGCTAATTAGAAGTGAAGTCCTGGAGTCAACACTTACAAAGTGTGATAGTTTAACTCATAAACACTTATAATTAAAGTTATTATTAGGCTTACTGAAAGGACAAATAAACAACTAGAAACCATTCTCCTATTAAGGTCAGTTGACATTCAAAGTATCAGTTCTATAAAAAAACCAAAATGTTTATTTTAAACACATTATTTAACAAACATTAACTAAACTGCCTACGATGTGCAAAGCTGTGACGGATATTAGAGAATCAAAGATGACTAAAAACGTCCCTGCCCTCAGGAAGCTTACCTACAATCTGGTAGAGAAGCTAAATTTCTTCTGATAGTGAGAAAATATGCTGTCTCACTTCCAGTACCTTGCAAACTTCTCTAGAAGAAAGACAGGTTTTTTTTCTTTTTGGACTTTTTGTTTACAATTGCTCTCCCTGCTTTCAGTGTTCCCCTTCTCTAATTCATCTTCCAAATGATTGCTAAAGTAATATTCCAGAGGTATAGATCTAACCCTGTCATCTCCTCAAAAATCTCCAGATTCGAATCCCCTTTGCTTCTAGGATAAAATAAAGTCCAAAAGTTCTCAGCCTGGCACATGAGGGCCTTGACAATCTGGTTTCTATCTCTATTTCTAGTAAATTTCAAATTATTCCCTTTTACACATCATCCATTCTAGACAAAGCAACCTGCTAACAGCTTCTGGGACAAAACATCTCAGTCCTGCTTTCCACATGTCAGGAATCTGCTCCCTCTTAGATTCCTTCAAAGCACAGCTCAGGTACCCCCTTGCTATAAAGGACTTCCTGTTCTCTACCTCAGCCCTATTAACACCCTCTCCTTAAAATGACTTCCTATGTACTTCTGTGCATTTTGCTTCACATTTCCCACCCCCTTAGGGTGTAAACACCTTGAAGTTTGTGACTGTCTCCTTTTGCATCCCCAGTACTAAGCAAAGTGCCTAGGACATACTATGTGCTTAAAAAATGGTCAGTGATTTCAATTGAATTCCACGTTAATGAAGTAACAATGTCTCTTGATTCATAGATGGCCACCAAAAGACATGGCACATCAGATCTAAAACATCTTGCTGCATTATGCACATTTGACAAAAATAGATTTAGGTTGTGTCTACCCGAGGACCTGGGTTTGACCGATTGAAAATAACTGAGTTATGCAGCAGAAAATATTCTGGAATTTGAATTGGGGAAAATGGATTCACATCCTTGCTCTTAACTACATGCGTGATCTTGGGCAAGTGCAATGGTAATAATAGTAATTTGAAGACCTTCCCTGCCTCTTGATAGGCTTAAGTGAATTTGAGGACCTTCCCTGATTTGAAAATATACTCTGCCCCTTAATAGGCTGAATGTGGGAGGCTTGTTTTTCAGGAAGGCCCACATCTTGTTACTTTGTGATTGGGCAATGGGTCACAAGGATTGCGATGTTCTCTGACCTGGGAGAAGTCTGCATATACCCAGATGTGAGGTTTTGCTCTGGGACTCACTCATGTAAAAAGTTGTATGATTTGGCCAGCTGTTGAGCTCCCCCGACTTTGAAAACCCAGATGTTGGTGCTTCCCTCTCTGGTAACTAACTACATATGTACGTATGTATGTATATGTATATAATGGTCAGACAGCTGGAAGGCCTGTCTGTTGGTCTGTTTCTCTGTATTTTTTTGTCTTCTTGTAACTTCTGTTTGTTTTCTCTAAAGTTCAAGGTGCTGACTTTCCCCCCTGAACTAGGTAAATGATACATGTTTAATTAAACTAACATTGTTAACCCCTTTTGAGTTGCTTTCCTTTAAAAAAGGAGATCAAGGAACCTGTGCTAGCAGCCATCCTGAGTATGCTAGGGTGCTTGCTGCTACAGCAAGTCACTTCACTGTGACTTTTCAGTGGCTTGTCCCTCATTCCTGGAATGCTTTCTCTCATTTTCAGCCTCCTTGATTTACCTCCTTCATGTCTCAGCCAAAATCTCAGTTCTGCAAGACTTTCCTAGGTCCCCTCTATGCTAGTGACTTCCCTATGAGATGCACCCTCTACACATCTTGCTCATTGACAGTTGTTAGTGTGTTGTCTCCCTCATGAGAATTGTGAGCTCTTTGAGAGCAGAGACAGCTTTTGTTTCTGCCCTCAGCTCTTAGCACAGTGCCTGTCTGGTACACAGTAAGCACTTCATAAGTGTTTGTCCACAAGATGCAACTTGACTTGGGTCTTTCCTTTTCTCATTTGTAAATGAAGGTGTTGGAGTAGATCATCTCAAAGGTTTCCTATGGCTCTAAATCTTATGATTCTTTGACCAAAGTGAGTGTTACTTTGATATCACTAGGAAAGATGTTTCTCAAATTGAATACACTTTTTGGTTACACAAAAGGTCAACTGCTGGGATATATACATTCAATAGGCAAAGGGCTACTATGATATGCAACTTTTCTTTTTTCCGTGGAGTTAACAGAGATGTGAAACTAACGCATTTCCTTTTCCATTTCTTTTCATCTTCACAGAATAGTGTAGTTGCCAGAATTATTTCTCCATTTAATATAGAAACATGTAATTTTAGTGATAGAAAAACAATCTATTCCAAACTGGTCTTTTTACACATTAGAAAATGGACAGTCAGGCATTTAGTGATGGAGCAGAGGCTAGAACATGGCCCCATTTCATTGTTTTCTTTGTTTTGAAGTGCTCCCTTCTCCACCTTCTGAATTTCTTTTAAGAACGTGATGCCTACACCCAACTCATTTGGCATTATGCAGAATAGTACCTTGTGTTGTGATATCTATCAGTGTTGCATATATGTCAATGGCCTATCTCCCAAGCTAGGTTTTCAATCCCTTAAGGACAAGATCTAGAGTCTGAAGTTCAGCTAAACACCATCTAGTCTGACTCCATTATTTTGTAATTAAGGAGATGGAGATTCTGAGAAGATAAATGACTAAGCTTCACAGAATTAGACAGATGAGCCCAATGCCTTAGTTTTATGACCAAGAAAACTGAGGGCTAGAGATGGTTGTCCAAGGTAACACAAGTTATACATCAGAGCTGCTACTGTGACCACTTTTGCTGAGGGATTATCAAGGGTTGATGAAAATGATTCATGATATCCTTTTGTCAATTGTTTAATCAATTTGAAAGAATTTACTGAGCATTCTCCTGTCTATTAGATACTGTGCTAACTGCTGGGAAAGTGAAACAAAGAAAAAAATGAAACAATTTCTGCCCTCAAGAAGCTCACATTCTCACGCGGGAGACGATACATATACATATAAGTATATGTAGCGATGATGATGATGATGATGATGATGATGATGATGATGACAACGATGATGATAGTTATTTATGTATTGCTTTAAGGTTTGCCAAGTATTTTGCATGTGTTATCTTATTTGATCCTGACAAGAACCCTGAGAGGCAGGTGCTATTATTATATCCATTTAACAGATGAGGAAACTGAGAGAAGTTGTGAAGAGATTTAAATACCAAAGAAAAGATTATATATTTGATCTTTGAGACAATCAGGAGACAGACGTGTTTGCTGAACATGAGGTAGACAGAGAAAAGGGATAAGAGGGGCTAATCTGATACTGAAGGTAGCTGGGGGTAGGATCAAGGGTGTAAATACAAGGGTTGGCCACAGAAAGGAGCGCTACCTCTTCATAAGGCACTGAGGGAAAGGAGGGAATGCTGGGGGATGGTTTCAAAAGGCTGTGAAAGGAGAAGGGGTTGTCATATAAGGAAGGAGGAAGAAAGAGTTCTTGATGAATAATCCTGATATTCTGAGAAGGTAAAATATAAGGCAAAGCCCTTAGCTGAGAGATTGAGGGGGAGATGCACTGTTGGATGCTTTAGAGGAAACAGAAATGGTTTAGGAAGATCTAAGTAAAGAGTGGAATAAGGAAATAATTAGAGAAGAGCAGAAGGATGCCTTGCTGCACTGAAGGTCCAATTGAGATGACATACAAATCTGTAGTGGAATTAGTTTGTACAGCTGTAAGAACTTCTCCCCCTTTATTCACACAGAATATGTATGGCAATAATGAAGGCAAATGGTGGAAAGAATCCAGGATTGGGATGTAGCACAGCATTATTGGTAACAGTATAACAGAGCAAGGGGACTGAGAATTAAGGGGAGGGCTGAACTGCTTTACTAAGAGGTTGAGAATGGCACAGGAAGACAATGGTCATAGTAGGGTTGATGGCCTGGCAAAATACAAAGAGAGTAAAGGGAATATATTATGATGAAGATAATAAATATGTTCGTGGGAATAGGGCATAGGGAGAGATGCAATTATAGAAGATGATATTAGGTTCAAGAAATTTCAGTTATTGGTTATAGAAATGAAATCAATTGTAGATTATGACAAGATCAAGGATGGGGCCATCTTTGTATATAGCTGGAGTTTGGCCTTCTGTTTTAACAAGCTGGTAAATCAGAACTAAACTGAGAAGAATGCTAGTACCCCAATCTGCATATACCTCCTCCTTTTGTTCCCCCCCAACCCCAGCTATTGACATACTCTTCTCCTGTCAGAATTTAAAGGCAAAATTCGCCTCAATCATTTTCACTTACTGAAATATCAATAAGCCTTGGGATGATGAAAACTACAAAAAACATGACCTGCAGAACAGAAAGGTAGCTACAATACTCCTGAATCAAGAAAAGATGAAGCATATATAAGCCAAATTTCTGGTGATTGGGGACTTCAAAAATTGGCATCCTTGGAAACGCAGCTTTCCACTCCTTACCAAAATCTCCAGGACTTATACTCAGAATATAGATCATAAAGTACTAGAGCTGGAAGTAATCTCAGTGGCCATCTACTCTAGCCTCATCATTTTACAGGTGAACAAATGAAGGTCCAGAGAGGGGCAGTGAGTAGTAGCCCATTGTTATAACCAGTAACTTTACAGCCAAATCCTTATTTCCCTGTTCCCGTTGCTTAGTAAAGAAGCTTTCAAACAAAGCTGCACTTAGATCTGATCACATTGCAAATACATACATTTTGGGTTGGGGAACATTGTAGATAGGAAATTGAGGAAAAGCTATGGTGAACAATTTAAGAAATGGCATATTTATTATGCATGCAACAAAGAATCATTCTTAAGAATTACATCCAAGGGGAATGTCTATTATTATTTCTGATATTTCATATGTGCTTATTTCTAAGCCTCTAAGCAGATATGAAAAATGACAACAAAGCATCTTTTAGCTGTACTACTTTTGCAGTCTCTTACTGAATTTTGGGAAATGCTTGACTAAGCCTATGAGTTTATTATTGGGTCGTACAAACCAATAAGTTTCACTTTAATTGAACCAAAATAAAAAGTGATTTTCAGGACACAGTACATAAGAGAAAATGTCCTATGACCA
The DNA here is from genome assembly GCA_028627135.1 of Pseudochirops cupreus. Lineage (NCBI taxonomy): Eukaryota > Metazoa > Chordata > Mammalia > Diprotodontia > Pseudocheiridae > Pseudochirops > Pseudochirops cupreus. The sequence continues at coordinate 328,727,826 of CM053583.1, forward strand.
GGTCTTTTGTTTTCTAATACATAGGAGGAGAGATAGAAAAAGAATGATCAAAGCCTAGGAGGGAAGGCTAATGGCTTGCCTTCACAAGTGATCATCATAGGATCATGGAGCATTCTTTCCTGCCCCCCAAATGTTAAATAAAAAACAAACAAACAAACACCTTTCTGACCCTAGTCTTGAAAATCTTCCTTGTCCAATAGGCTAAGGTTAGGAATTAGGTTGAAAATTTCCAATATAGATAGCCTCTCCAATATATGTGTCTATATAAGACAGACAGATAAATAGATGAGAGGAAAGTATAAATGACAAGATTTGGTAACAAATTAGATACATAAGCTGATTGAAAATGAGGAGTTGAGAATGACACTGAGATTGTGGGCATGGTTACCTGGGAGGATGGTGATGCCTTTTACAACAATAAAGATGTTTTAAAGAGAGGAAGATTTTTTGGGGGGAGGATGGAGATCTTGGTTTTGAATATATTGAGTATGAGAAGCCTACATCTAGTTCTGCATATATATTTAAAATACATCTGGTCAACGGCCTGGAGATTATAAAAGAGACTAGATCTGGATATACAGATTTGACCATAATCTCTATAGAGATAGCAACTGCACCGATGGCTGATGCTGATGTCAGATAAAACCATACAAAAAAAGAGCCTTGGGAGCACTCACTATTAGTGATCATGATACACATGAAGAACAAGCAAAGGCAATTGAGTGGTTGGACAGATAGGACAATCGAGAGAGTAGTGTCATAAAGACAGAGAGAGGAAAGCTTCTCCAGGAGATGATCAGTAGTGTAAAAGGTTATAGAAGTATAAAGGATGAGAACCGAGAACAAGCTATTAGATATGGCATTTAAATAATTGGTAAATTTGGAGAAGGCAGTTTTAATTTCATGATGAGGTTAGGACATAGATTGAAAACAATTTAGAAGAGAGTGTCAGAAGAAGTGGAAACACTAAATATTGACAGCTTCTTCAAAGTGTTTAGCTAAGAAAAGGAAGAGTGATATTGTATAATAGCTAGTGGCAATGGCTGGATGTCTTGGAAAGGAAAATGGGCACTTCCTCAGAGATCTGAGGTTAGGAGAAGGTAACTGGGCAAGATGTCTAAAGGATATCAGATGAGGAGAAAAGGGAATAAGGAAGCACTCTTGGCAAATGGTCTCAATATTTTCAGTTGATGTATGATGTAAAGTATATATCTGAGCATGTATCTTGAAGAGAGAAGGGATGGCTGAGAATAGTTGTTGTGGAGAAGAGTACAAAGGGTCAAACAGAATGTTTGCCACACTATAATGAGGACCTAATTGCGATAAGCTTATAGTGGAACCAGTAAGCAGAGTATTATGATTTCCCTCAGCTCCTTGAGCAGGACTGAATGGTAGTAGTAATACAGGGCTGTGGTTTGACAAGGTATGATAGATAATAGGACAAAAGTCAAAGGATTTGAGAGTAAGGGTAGACTAGAGTTGAGTTATTTCATCATTATGATAAAAGGAGAGTATGCATATAGGGATGATGGCCTTAGAAAGAACAGAGAGGTAGAAAGGGAAAAGGGGGCATGGTGAATAGTAAAAACAAAATTAGGGTTATAAGGCTTAAAAAGATGGAGTAATATAAATTTGTTATCAAATAAAGGAGTTTTGGAGGTTATGAACACGGAAGTGGAACCCTTGTGGGTAATAGCAAGACTATGAATATAACCACCTCCACATGTAACTGAGGTGGTGTGCGAAGCATGTCATAAAAACAGAATAGACTGATGAATTGGGAATTTAGAGAAGCATCAGTCTGTATGTTGAAGTTTCCTATTTTAAAGGGAGGAGATAGAAGGAAAGACTGTGAGTCAGGCACTAAACTCATTGAGGAAGTAAGGAGAAGGTTGTTGGGGTCTACAGAAAACAGTCACCAGAATTTGGATAGGATGATACATTAGGATAATGTGAACTTCAAAGGAAAGGCTATGTAGTAAAGGAGGTAGAGGAAAAGGCTAGAGAATGAGAATTTTTACTCTTCCACCCTGACCAGTGAGTGGCAGGGGAAGATGAGAAAATGTGAAGCTAGTACTAGGGAGAGTGGCATGAGAAGTGTGTCATGAGGAGGTATGTGGCATGAGAAGTGTGTCAGTAAGAGCCAAATGATGTAAGAAATGAGAAAGAAAGAATTTTAAGATAAAAGGAAGGTTATTAGTTATAGAACAGGCCTTCCAGAGGGGAGAGTGAAGGCTGAGCAGATCTGTAATAGAGGTAGATAGGAGTAAGGGATTAGGTACCTGGAGATAGTGAATGGGATCTGAATATCAACAGAATCACTGGGATGAGGAAATTACACAGGGATGGAAATATGCTAACCACTGAGGAGGGATTTAGGCAGAGTATCAGTGGTAAAAGAGGGTACTGAGGGATTCATAGGGGAGGCTTGGGATTTGATTGTTCAAGGTCCTCCGGTAAGTTCGCTAGTTCAACCTTACAGCAGGTGGTGATGTTGGGTCCTGTGAAGCTCCAAGAGACCCATATGTCTGTAGGCAAGGCCAGGTAAGGGAGCCTCATCACAAAAAAGCATATCTTGTCTGCCCTGAAGATGGTCCTGGGGGAGAAGGCAGTAGAAGAGGTACCAAAAGTGGTTTTGTCTAGGTGAGGCTCAGCACTACAGATGGCCTGAGGGTAAGGTTCCATGAAAGCAGAGAGGGCCTCTACCGGAGAGGACCTAGAAACTGATCCTATAACTCTGTGTCTTCTTTGCACATTGCCTGTGTGATGGAAAACATTTAAGAAGTGTGGACTGAATATATGAAAATTCGGACTGGATTTCCAGGAAGGCAAAGTAAATTTCTCCCTCAGATGTCTTTATCAAATTGACATTAGCAAACACAAAATATAATTCATCAACTTTTTTGTTCACCCATCTAAAAATACTCCTTTGCTTCATCCAACCATTTCCTCTGATGTCCCTCAAATACAAGCTACCCTAGATTCCTACAGAAAATGACCTGGATCAAAGCTAGTTTATAAAACCATTATTATTATCTCCTGTTTGATCAGATAGGTGGAAAAACTCAGCAGAAACAATAGTAGCCACTACATTCCTCATCTTTCATAAAGTTACTCTGGACTGTGGTAATGTACTCAAAGCATGTTGTAAATCTTAAAGCATTATACATACATACATACATATATACATACATATATATGTATATATATATACACACATATATATGTATATATATATATATATATATATATATATGCCAGCTCCTCCTCCTCCTCCTCATTACCACCACCACCACCATCATAACCATCATCGTGGTCATCATCTTCATCATCGTCATCACTATCATCCTAATTCCCTCCTGAGGCCTCTATTTCTAGACATCAAGAGGAATATTAGAAGGGTTATCATTAAACAGAGGAATTAAAAATATATATATAACTGCAAAACTTTTTTTTAAAAGAATCTGATAAAAATTTACTATTAGCTAAGTAAATGCATTTTAGAGAACAACAGATATTAGGGCCCAGAGGTACCATAAGACACTATGTAGTGACTGTGACAGAGTCACTTGGCCTCCCTGTACCCAATTTTCCTCATTTTCAGAATAAGGATCAAAAGAGCATAGAATTTAGGATAATACTCATGTTCTTCCTCACCAGGTAGTTGTGCAGCTAGTACTCTGGAAACCTTGTATCACTAGACAAATTGTGCTATCATCCACCACCCTAACCATCTCTTTTAGCTCCCTGCCTGGAAGGCTGGGTAGGCAACATCCCTATCTTATAAATGAGAAAACCAAGGTTCACAGAGGGTGACTTGTGCAAAGTCACAAAGCCAGACAGTGTTGGAATGGGTCTGCCCCTCAATAGTTCAATGATCTTTCCAGGATGGGCACAAACCATTTTCTCTATTTTTTATAACAACATTTTTTTTGGCAAAGTGATGGTACCTATCTTTAGGGTAGGTGTATTTCCTATTCTATCCAGTCAATCAACAATGTTTAATGAATGCCCATGTCATATAGAACATTACAGGAGATGTTTGAGAGCAGATTTCTATTTTACCTTCACAGGACTGGAGATGCTTCTGAATTATTGAGTGCTTTCAAATTCCTACTCTGAGCACAAAGAAGATCCAGTTAGGGGTTTTAGACTTCAACTCATCATTTAGGAAAAAAAAATATTTTTGGAGAATATGACTATCTCATATTATGTGTATAATCCCTCTAAGGAGTGTCTCTAATGGGAAAATCCCTCTCAGGTAATTAGGGAATAACCTAAGGAAACTTGGAGGGTTTATCCAAAAAGGAAATTGCAAATTACTTGGTCACCAAGTGTTTAGTATAAGCAAAACCCTGGGGGCAGCACAGCATTAGAAATGATACTGTACAAAGTCCAAAGTGCTCAATTCAAAATTTAGGCCTGCTGTTTATTATCTCTCTGACCTGGGACAAATGACTGAGCTCTGCACCTTGGTTTCTTCGTCTATAATATGGGGGAGGAGATTGGACTAGTTCATCTCTGCTCTTTCCAGATCTAAATATTGGTTGGTCAATAGAAGTTATTCAGCTGATGTTTGTGGTTTGAGGTTTAGGTGTCCATGAACCCAGATAAGAAATAAAAATATATTTTTATCTCCCCACCTCTAACCGAAATGTAGCATTTCTTTGAAGTATTTGAAAATGCTATTTTGAGAAGGATGCATAGATTTGATCAGATTGGCAAAGGGATCCATGACACTCAGAAGATTAAGAACATCTGAATCAGAGGTAGAACTCTGCAATAATTTATCCAAGAACAAAATACCACAGTATCCTATACCTAAAACTAATTGCATGGAAATGGCCTGCTTTTGAAGCACTGGTTGATTAAGGCCTCTAATCATAACTCACTCCTCATATATATCAATCAGAACACTCCTATTGGCCTACAAGAATGCATGTGAAATGAGGTACTCATTGGCCTCATGGACTGCACAGAAACCTGAATAGAGATGGATACAGGAGAATTCTTAAAACACCCAGAAGTTGTGCTTACTATTGAAGACCTTGGAGAAATCTGATAGGGTTAAAAGGACAGCAGCTAATGAGATTGAAAAGGAATTGAGGTGACTTTGACACTTCTTTCTAAAATTTGTGACAGGTTTTCATAGGCCTGGATAAGAAGATGAAAGAATGTCAATGGCAATTATTAAGCAAAAAAAAAACCACAACAAAAACCCAAACCCACAGACTAAAATTTTCTAGCCTGGGAAATTACTTTTTAACCAAGAGGATTTTTTGAAATGTGTTTGAAAGCTGATGGGATTAGGGATTCAATCCAGTTAACTGAAAACAATGAAGCTTACAGAACCATAAAATTTTCAGGCTGGGAGGGAACTTCAAACTCATCTTTTCCAAACTGTGCATTTTAGAGATGATATAGCTGAGGCCAGGAGCTGGGACTGGAAAGAACATCTTTTGGATCCCAGCTGTGGGACTGCTTGTTCCAGCACCATTTTTCTTGGTATGTATTCTACCTAGAGAAATGAATTTCTTTTCCAAGAATTGAATTTCAGCTACTATATTTTGAAAGCTAAGCATGAAAAGGCATTCAAGTATCTTTGGGTAGGAGTGCTTATGGATTTTTTCTGGTACTCTAATGGGGTTAGGTTACATATGTATTTCTAAGACAGAAGAGCTAGTTTCAGCAGCTGTTCCTTAGAATCTTCAACATACCTTCTCAATTCTACTTGCCACTGAGAGGGGTTTAAAAATACTCTAAAAATTGTTTATTTATGTGGAAAATTTTAGAGTTTTGCTTTGTTGGATTTAGGCATATAACAAACATTGTGTGTGTGAAATATAAATGATTACAGCAGATGGCACGGTCAGAGTCAATAGAATTGTGTGCACAAGAAATAGCTCAGATCCCAAAAGAGAAGTCTGAATTACTATAATTGTAATATAGCTACAGTAGAATGGAGAAGGTCATTTACATTATGTTGACAAATATAGGGGCAGATTCTTATCCTGTGAAATTGCATTACATAAAAAAAGAGAGAGAATTCAGTGAATAGTTACGAGAGGACAATATACCATAAGAGATTTTTAATTCTATTCCAGCAGAAAAAACAATACCAACAAATTTCTTTCTCTCCTTACTTCCCACTTCATTCAATAGAAGGGACAACAATAGCATCTGTTACACTTGGCTAGTATCTGAGATGAGGAAATAGCTTGTGAATGACAAGCATACAGGATCCCTTACAGAAAAAGGTAAAGCCTTGGAACTAAAGAGATACCAGTCAAAGGTGATGTACCACTATACATGAGGTGTAAGTCGCCTATTGGCGATTATCAATTGCCCTAGGAGATAATTTTCAGTGGCATGGGGTGGTTGTCACCAACATGATTCCAAGCAAAGAGGACCACATTGTTTCCTGGAATCTTCCCATCTCTCTTTCCGTTTATATTTCTAGCATTTCCCCCAAACTCCTAGTAGCACCTTTATGCTATTCCCCACCCCCACTTCCAGTTGTTCAAATGCCTCCACTGTGGCATCCCTACTGAAATATATTCCCTCCTAAAGCGGTTCAAGTTGCTAAACTGGTTTACTTTCACCTCCTTTAATGTCCCAAACCTCCCATTTCCTCAATGGAACTAAGTAAAAATCAGGTCTGTTTATTATGTGAAGTGCCTTGCACAGGCACTTAGAAATAATGAATTGACTAAGAAAAGTTATGTGGTGAAAGTAATTCACAATAAGTTGTGGATTGTAGTAATGATGAAAAGAGAAGTGAACTAGTTGTCAAAAGCCTGGTCTCTGCTCTTCCCTTAAACTAATTTTGCGACCTTCGGCAATAAAATGAGAGCTTTAGGTTAAATGATCTATGAGGTTTTTACAGATATTTCTTTGTGGATGACTTGGCACAAGTGTTAAGTGCATTTTTAAAGGGTTCTTCCTAGTTGCCTTTTATCTGTCCAGTCTCCTCAGTTTCCACGTTCTGCATACCACGAACTATGGTCAATTTCTTGGAACTCAACTTTAGAAAGGTTCTCAAGTGTGAAGTACATTAGGAATACCTTAAATGGACCAAAAGAAAGAAAAATGTCCACAAAAGATAGATATAACATAAAAGGGTTATGGAGAAGACCATTCAAAAAACAGCTTAGCATGGAAACAAATAGAATTCTTTTTTTTTTTTGGAGGGGGGGGAAGGTAGGGCAATTGGGGTTAAGTGACTTGCCCAAGGTCACACGGCTAGTACATGTAAGTGTCTGAGGCTGGATTTGAACTCAGGTTCTCCTGACTTCAGGACCAGTGCTCTATTCACTGCACCACCTAGCTGTCCCAACTAATAGAATTTTTAATTCATCTTTTGAAAAAGTTTTGGTCATTAAATCAACTCAAGTGAGAAATTTGGAAGCCTTTAAAGTGGTGGTTCTCAACTTGTGGGTTGCGACCCCTTTGGGGGTCAAATGACCCTTTCACAGAGATCACAGGGGTTGCCTAAGACCATCGGAAAACACATATTTCCAATGGTCTTAGGAACCAAGACACTGCTCCTCCATCCATCTCCAGGCAGATCCGCCCATATGCATATGGGCAGATATGCCCAGATACGCCTACATATGAGTATTAAAGGGTCGCGGCATTAGGAAGGTTGAGAACCACTGCTTTAAAGTCTAAATGGAAAAGGTAACCAATTCAATCTCATGTTTTCTACTTGTTTAGATATATTTTGAACCATATAATCTAGGTGTTCTCCACAATGGAATATGGAAAGGTTTATCAGCTACATGTCCATGGGTGGACAAAAACATATTGGGTGGTTTTATAGAGCAGAAAAGAAAAGGCATTTTCCTATGTAAAATGTTAGATTCATCAAAAAGAGGGCAAAGCCAATGAGGAAAGCCTCTTCTACTTATATAAAACTCTGCACTTTAAATATAAAACAAAAAATATTAATGATAATGATAGGCACAGTATGGAAGAACAGAGGTCTTCTAAGTCCTTGACTCACTTTATTCATTACATGAAATTCAATTTACTTCAAATCAACACATTTATTCATCATTACTTTATTAATTAAACAGGTAAGTCCTTCCTATCTAGTAATTCCCTGTATAGTTCAGTGTTTAGCAAGTCCCTTCAAAGCTGGCTCCAGGCTACCTTTCCAGTGTCATTTAACCTTTATGTTCTATGTTACAGCCAGGTAACCTAATTTCTCTTCCCAAACCCACTACTCCATTTTTTGCCTCCATGACTTTAATAGGAGGTCTTAGAATGCTCAGAATGCCTACAAGGTAAGCTCCTTGTGATAGTTTTGTTTATGCATTTGTAGCAGCTAACACATTTCCTTGCACATAGTAGGTGCTTTTTACATGTTTGTTTAATTTAATTCACAAAAGTCACTTTGCTAGGCAAGAGCAATACAAAGACAAAAATGACCTTTTTCTATGAAAATCCTTCAAGGCTTTAGCCTTTGTCACATCTTACAGGAAGTCTTTCCTATTTCCCCTAGTTGCTATCACTTTCCCCTTCACTGAAATTATCTTACATTTATTTAGCTGTGTGCATGTTACATCTTCATAGTGGAAAGTAAGCTACTCAATTAAACATTTCCTTTTGGCTTTCCCTTGGAATTAAATAATGGGACTTTCACTAATCTATGATACTGAGGTCATTTTGGTAGGTTTGATACTTTGAACACTAATCAAAATTTATGAAATTGTGGAAAGTATATAATAAATTTATGCAACTCATTTTGTTAGAAAAATTCTAACATAAAAAATTATTGCAGCCTTTAAATTAATTACTTAGATTTTATACAGCTATCTGTTCATTTTTACAATGGGACTATTGATTCTAATTTTTTTGATTCCCCTCATTTGAACTGTCTTTAACAACAGTGTACATCCTTTCAAGCATTCTAAGTGGTGATCAAACTTAGTCTTTTAAAGGTAGAATTATTTTCTGGAAGCATTTAAGAATGACTTAGATCCAAATGGGATGAATAGGCTGAATGACTGAGCAGAATAATGCTTTTCTGGGTCAGAAAATTAACGTAAGTGTCTCAAAAGTAAAGAAACTAATTTAAGGAGACTCATAAAGGTATTGAGTAATTTCCAAAACTAGAAACATCTAAAATTTTACAAGTAATGGAAATAGCATTGGATACCTATCAATTACCACGCAGCTCAACCTACAATGATGTAGACAGTGCTTTGTAAACTAAAAGGTGTTATATTCAAATATAGACATTTGGCTTGGAGTAGAGGACTTTAGTGGGTGGGGTGGAGAGCATCACAGTGTCTTATAGGAGAGGAATATTTATTCTCTCGGTCACAGAGAGTTGAACCAGGAGCAATGGGTAGACACTGCAAAAAGATAAATTATGGGTTGAAGTGGAAAAAAATGCTAGCAATGTGAGCCATCCAAAACTTGAATGGGGCCAATTTGAGGAGTGATAAATTTTTCCTTAGTAGAGGGCCTTACAAAGGCCTGAATAACAATCAGCCATGTGCCATGAGGATTTCTTACCCAATATACCATGGTGTAGATGCCCACTAACGATCCATTCAACCTTGAGATTCTATCATTCTCTTGAGTTTTTATGATCGTCATTATTTTCAGGCTCAAGTGAGTTAATTTATGTTGAATTAATTACTGTCGAATAAATGCAACACAAATGTACAATATCATCATGTCTAGCCCTTCAAAGTGGTTACTTTGAAGAGGAAGAATACTCATACGGATAAACAAATATGTTACATTTGTTTTTTTTAAAAGTTCCACTATCATATAGTAACAATTCCTATTAGTAAGCTCATGTTTTATTTAATATCACAAAAACAGCTACTAAAGTTTCTCTAATGTTTTGAAAGCAAAGAGTTGTAACAATTTCAATTCCTTTCCAGGATATATTTTATTCTGATGTGGTCAGTACTCGCTTACCTATGCTAATACAATTTGAAGAAAAAAATGAATGCATCTTCTTCCATCATTAAGGTGTATACATTAGAAATGAATCCTAATATTTAAATTCCTTGTACTTAATAAGAATTTTTTCTGACAGTGGGATAAATCTATTCAAAATTCTGGAAATCCAGATGCCTGTTTTTGTATCACTACTTGGCTTCAGAAACTAGGAATATACTTTTTTTTTGATGATCACATATATAAAAAGAACAGAACTAAGCTTAATACATTCCATATGGTACAATTACTTTCCTTAACTTAAAAATGTTCCCATTAATAAGGATATACCTGAGACATTTGATCTGATTCTTTATCCAGAGATGCTAGTAGTCCTAACAATACTGTCTTTCATCTACAGAATTCTGGCCTCTCATCTTACTTGTTTTACACATGAAAATGAATTCCAGGTTTAGAAATAATTGAGTCCACAGTTCATGCTTGTCAACACCCCAAATCCATCACATACTCTGGTAATATTTGCAGTCAAAAGAGACACTTGAATGGAATAAACTAGGACAAGACTCAGGTAGAAAAGTTAAAATGCACACACAAATCTGCATTGTACCCTTCTGTAAATGGCACTTGCTGGTGTGTTTTATTTCTACTGTTAGTTGTAAATCTTCTTAAATGTCTTTGAACTTCAAAAGAGTATTTTCCTTATTGTTGGACTAACTTCTCATGGGTCACTAAATAAGCTCCTAATATGAGTTAGGTAGTTTCCTAGATGTGACCAGATACACAAAAGAATATTTAACAATTTCAAGGAGATGTCTCAATATAAATTGGTAGATGATGCATTTTTGAGGGTGGTTACTTTTGTGATGCATTGGTATTACATTAATTTTTCAAGATAACAAAGCTAGTATATTATGGATCAAACTATACTCTACTATGTTGTTCTGTCCTTTTTATCTCTCTCTTCTCTGAAAGTTAGGTTGGTTATGAATTAGGAAGAGTTTGGAGAAGGTTTCTCCAGTCTATCATTTGAGAATAAGCACTAGGATGCTGAAGAGAGAACAAAGAACTCCTTTCAAAAGATCTGATTTGGGGACCTTTGATGGTCCTACGCTTAACCATTAATGCAAGTTCATAACCTAATGTGCTTCGGAAGGAAAATGTTCATTCTCATAAGAAATTGTGTTTTTATTAACTGTCCTCTCTTTGCCCAACTCAACTAATTGACTCAGATCAGATACTTTTCTATGTGCAATCTTCCCTGATATTCCCTCCTTAACTTTATGCTCTATTCCTCCTTAAACACTTTAATTACTTATCTGTATCCATATGTTGTATTCCCTTAGCAGAATAAGGCTGTTTGAGGATAGGGACCCTAATTTCATCTTTGTATCCCCAGTTGCTAGAACAGAGGATGTACTTCATAAATGTTTGTTACCTTGAGATGAAGTCAATTTGAGTAGACAGTCCTTTCACTGGCCCAGACTGCCATCCAACCCATGCCTTCTAATTCATACAGGTTATAACAGCAACAACAAAAAAAATGGTGATGATGATAATAGTGATGATTGCTAAGATTTATATGCTTTCAAGTTTGTAAAGTCCATTGCAAAGATTTCATTTTATCCTCACAACAAACCAGGGAGTTAAGTGCTACTATTACTCTTTATTTTACAGATTTAGAAACTGAGGCAGAGGTTAAATGACTTAAATGACTTACAAAGATAGTAGGAATCTAGAGCTGGATTTAAACTTAGGTCTTCTTGACTTCAGGTCAAATATTCCACTGTTCCACCTAGCTGCCTAGTGCTAAGATTTATAGTCTACAGAATTTCCTTTAGACTTTAAAAGAAGTATTTTATAGAATTCAGTATAGGAACTGGACTATTCATTTATCATTCTTGATGCTTGATACATGACCAATCCACCTCTTTTTTTTTTTCTTTTTGGAGGGGGGAATGCAGGGCAATTGGGATTAAGTAACTTGCCCAAGATCACACAGCTAGTAAGTGTTAAGTGTCTGAGTCCAGATTTGAATTCAGGTCCTCCTGACTCCAGGGTTGGTACTCTGTTCACTGCATCATCTTGCTGCCCCTCCACCTCTTTTTCTAATTATACACTATTCACACCAGAAGATGATATCCTGCATAACATCTCTGGTAACCCATACAATTATAAAGTCCTATGTAGACGGAGAATGTAAGCTCCTTGAAGATAGGGACTATCTTTTCTATTTGTATCTTAAGGTCCTAGTGTCTGGAACATAATAGATGCTTAATAAATACTTTTTGATTGATTGATGTAAGATACTATAGTTTTTACCAAGCTTCTCACTAAGCAGTTCAAAGGATTCTATATAATACCAAATATCTGAAATAAACAAATAATGTAGATAACATTTGTATATTTCAGATTTTGGGGGGGGGGGAGGGGTTGTCATGATGAAGACTGAATACACATTGGTTGGAACTTTTCTGTTTCATCTGGATGTCCATGGTCATAAAGACACTAGATTCTGGTACTATACAAAGAAGAAAAAATAGTTTCAATACATAAAACCTCCTCCCTGGTACTTTAAAAAGTCTTTTAACCATCTCTAGCATCTTAGTCCCTACTTTTTGGTTACAGAGAGTCTTACCTTAGAAATGTCCTTTGTACATAAATAGTATCAAGAACAAGAAATTCAATGCCTTCTGATATGGAATGAAGGACCCATCTTTCCTCCCAGTTACCAGTACCTTCAAGAATGTCTTTTCAAAGACATTGCCCTTAGGTTATATACTTCATCCCTTTGCTCTTATTTTATCTACTTTTCTCCATAGGCACTCATTACCTTCAAACTGGAACATTCAGTTGTCCTCCAGAGACCCAAACTGTCACTTCTCTCTAGAGCAGTGGTTCTCAACCTTCCTAATGCCATGACCCTTTAATACTTGCATGTGGGTGCATCTGCATGTGGGCGGACCTGCCTGGAGATGAATAGAGGAGCAGTATCTCAGTTCCTAAGACCATCAGAAATATGTGTTTTCCGATGGTCTTAGGCAACCCCCATGACCCATGTGAAAGGGTCGTTCGACCCCCAAAGGGGGCATGACCCGCAGGTTGAGAACCACTGCTCTAGAGATTTGGATCCTACCACCAAGGCTTCATGTTCAGGCCCTCCTCTACTGTCTACGTGCCCCAGATGGCTAAAGTTGGTTCAGAAATTGGGGGAGAAAGGTCCTCACTCTCAACAAGTAGAGTTGGAAACTCTAGAAAGTTTTCCTATGGCAACAATTTTATACTATTAATGCAGACTATCTCTACCCATTTAAATCTTGCCCATCTTAAGATCATCCTCAAATGGCAGAGAAATTAAGATTTCGGTGATTCTCTTAGTTAGAAAAAATCTTTCCTTCTTAAGAAGGATCAAAATATTTCCCTACCGCCCCCCTCCCCCAATGACCTTCTATTTTGTACATATATTTGTAAGAGACTTAATTTTCACGCTGGATGATAAACTTGAAGAGAAGAATGATGCCTTCTTTATGTTTCTGTCTTTCCCAGCGCTTAGTACAATGTACAGGGTATGTACTTCAGTAGATGCTTACTGAACTGAACTGAATAATGGATTAATTCGGCCTTTGTGCTGTGTTCCTGGAACCTAACCATTTAGAATACTACTTTTGTATAAAAATGTGCTGCAGGTTCCAAACCGCCAATATAGAAATGAACTTTAGAATCATAACTCATTAGTAAGTTGGAACCTATTCCTATTTCAGGTTTGCCTTACCTTCTATATAAAAATTATTTTCATTTTTTTAAATTAAAAAATCAATGAGTCTCTTATCCCAATCTTAATCTTTCCAGCTTCTCTGGGCTTCTCGTTTTACACCCTCCTTGGGACTCTTTCTTGCCCTTGAGTGCTTTTCAGAATTATTCTTTTCATCCTTGTTGGCTCTTTTTACTCTCAGTGTATTAATTGCCAGATAGGAGACATAACCCTTAGATATACATTAATTTTTCCCTGAGTGCTTTCATTTTCCCCTTTCTGCCCTTTCCTTTCTTCCATTCCTTGCTCCAATCTGATTCCTCTGAAAATGTCCTACCTTCTTATAAAATCCATTTGGCAGAGACATTACCCTTTGCTTTTAAGCTGACACTAGTTCATTTGAACAGAAAAAAAGGACATCACAGTGAAATTTCCTCTGAATTCCTACAATGAACTGTTCCATTGTAGCTAATGCTAAAATTAAAAATTTGTCATTTACACTGTTGCCTTTTGCCTTTTACCTCTTCTCAACTGTGGCAGAGATACCTTGAATAGAGAAGATTTCACCATTAGTATTTCAGAGATCACTGTATTATAGGAGTTTTTATAGTGGCAACAAGGACCTTGAGGCCATCTAGTTCAACTGGCACCGGATCAATCATGCAACATTCCCAGGAAGTGGTCAGCTTGACCTTAGCCGCAAGTAGTGATATTTACCTTTTTAGGTTCAGCTCCTACTTCTCTGACTGCAACATTGTGGTACCCTTTGCTAGTTTTTTTTCCTTCTTTTCTTGTTCCTGCTTCCTCTATACCAGTGGTTCTCAACCTTCCTAATGCTGTGACCCTTTAATACAGTTCCTCATGTTGTGGTGACCCCCAACCATAAAATTATTTTTGTTGCTACTTCATAACTGTAATTTTGCTACTGTTATGAATGGTAATGTAAATATCAAATATGCAGGACGTATTTTCATTGTTACACATTGAACATAACCCACAGGTTGAGAGCTGCTGCTCTATATGGCATCTCCTAAGATGCTTGTGACGTGGACCCTTACCTCTATTCCATCTACACTTTCTCTACTAGCAATTTCATCCACCCATATGGCTTCAATTACCATCTCTATGCAGAGGTCATTTCCATTTGGATGCCCCTCTAGAAACTCAACCCTCCAAACATTCACAACTAAGTGAATTCTCTAACCTTCAAAACCTGGATACCCTCCTAACTTTTCCATTTGTGGTGATGGCACCACTAGCTTCTTAGTCTTTAAGCCTAGAAACCTCAAACCTTTTTCTTTTAAATTAATGATGACTTTTTTTTCACAATAGACATTTGATGATATCTTTTCCCCAGAACTCTATACTTTAACCCCAAATTCCAATAGAGTGACCACATGATAGAATATACAACAATCAGTAGCTATAGTCTCCCATTTCTCCACTGAGAAGGTATGTTCCTAAGAACATTCTTTATCTTTCATTCTTTCTCCCCCAAATTCAATTATTTAACAAAAGCTGTCAATCTGACTACAGAAATAGCTCTTGAATTAGTATCATCTTCTCTACTCTACTCCATGACATCTTAGTTCAGACCCTCATCTCTCACTTAAATTAATTATATTATTAATTAAATATTAATTATCTTATTAATAGCCTACTAATGAATCTTGCTGCCTCCAGTTTCTCCTCCCTCCAATGCATCCTTCATACTGCTCCATGCTTCATACTAAGGCAAGATTCTTTGTAGGGTTTTTTCCCCATACCACTCCCATTATATATAGCAAAGTTTCTTAATGGAGGGCCCATGGATACCCAAGAGGTCTCTGAATTGATTTCAGGAAGTCATGAATACTTTTTGTACCATTTTGATGACATTTTTTTTTCAATACAATTGGTTTCAGGCTATCCATAGTCTGGCTTCAGTCTGCCTCTCCCAGTCGATTTCATTCTACTCTTCTTCATAAAGACTACAGTGTAATTATGCTGGATGACAATTCTTCAGGTCTGTCGTGCCATTTCCTGTTTTCATTAATTTTCCCAGAACATCCCCTACATGTCTATCTGTTGAATTTTTTTTTCATCATTCAGTAGCCAACTCATATATTACAACCTCCACAAAGTGTTCTTTGTTTCCCTGAGCTACAAGTGAATACTCCCTATTTCTCTTAATTCTCACTTCGTTTTATGTTATCTTCTTAGATTCCCGAAGAGGCCTTCTATAAGAAACTAATAGCTTAATCTGCTCTTCAGTAATGAACAACATCATTTGATCTAAAGAGAGATACACAAAGTACCCATGTTCTTAATTTCAAAGTTTTTATCAGATTCAATCTACTAATAGTTTGTGAAAAAAAATAATGTTCAGTGTACCCATTCAACCTCTTAGTTATCAATTAGGGCAAAATTAAAATGTAGGTTACCATCTCTCTTTTTGAGGCCTTCTTTTAGCTGCATCTATAAAGATCTACATGGAGCTTACCTGCAGTGAACAACCATAGGACCAGCATCTGGAGGGTTACAGGTTTTGACTCGTCTTAAGAAAGCTAGGAAAGGTGTTGGATGCTCTGGTACCCCATGATCTGGCCATGCTGTGAACTGGAACTGCCTCACTTCTCTCTTCTCACTTGAACCATTCTGTTAAATGAGAACACTGGTTAAAATGACCATTTCCCAAACCTTGGGCTCCAATGAGGAAGAAAATATCTGAAAAGACCTAAGAGTCAATGTTGGTAATGGTTATATCTCTATCAGTAACAGGTATTCTTTTGGAAGTTCAAGTAAACAACAAGAAAACTGCAAACATTTTCTAGGGAAAATGTTTCTTAAGAGAAAGAAATTGCATTTTCTGGTTGAAATATCAGGAGAGCTCCTATTACATCTCTGAAAAGGAGCTGGCAAAGAATCTGAGTTCTGCAGCTAATTCTTCATTCAACTAAACTTTTGTTCAGAGCAAGCGCTCCATATTTACTGTGAAAAACCTCCAGACAAGGAGAAAAATTGCACAGTGATAGTGGAGGAATTATTTCATTCTTCACTGTTGCCAGCGGGATCAAGATTTAAGTAAAGCCTTAAGAGATCTGATTTCTCAAAAGAAGCTTTCTTTAAATAACAGAAAAGGGAACAGAAAGGGGAAAAACACACCTTGTAAAGTGCAAATGTTCGAACACAGTATGTTGCCAATTCCACAGTATCTAGCAGCGTCACCTGAATCAGCCCATATGTTTCTGTGCCTCTGCTGGGCCAATACTGGTCACATTTCACCTGCAAGAAACATGTACTATGTTTATTTCATATATTCATCAGTTTCTGTTAACTTTTTCAGAGTCAGGTAAAAGTAAACAGACTAAATCAGATTTCTTGCAATTCATGTTTTAAAAATCTTTGCTGTTTTATTTCACATTAGACTTTTTTCCTCCCTTCTTTCTGGAATGCTTTTTTTTTTTTGAGTCTCAACACAGGAAAATTGCTCCTTGGGTGCCAGTATAAACCAAATTTCTGTATTAGGAATAATACTGAGCAGTGAAACATTCAGTTGCCCTGGAGAAAAATAAAGTGCAATTGTTGACTAAAATAAGCAGAGAAGTAGTTAAAACTTTGAAGTACTATAAAGAAAAATATAATTTTGTTCTCAGTTCAGTGTTATGAAACATATCAGGAAATTACATTCAGGCATTTAAAATATATGGCTGGATAGATAAAGGACTCATCCATCAAATTTTAAAAGACATAAGTCATTACATCTTGGGCAATCACAATTTCCAAATGTGCTTGTTTAGAGAAACGTGGAAATAATTTGTAAATCTATAAAATGATAATGCTCAGTATGAGAGTGTGTTTATTTTTTTTTCTGAAATGAGATGATTTGTTTTGGTTACAAAGAACATTTAAATCTGTGATGTGAAAAAAAAATTGCTAGTTCTTCAAAAAGAGTCTCAGGGGATCCTATAAAACTAATGTGAGGTTTAAATAATTTAAAATCCTGTTACTTGAGATGAATGATATACAGTTTCCATTGAGAGTCTGAGCAAAAGCTTATAAAATACATTTAGACCAATTAGGCTGATGTATGGCCAAAAAGTGTTCGACATGCCTCAAATATGCTGCATTCATACTGAATGTCTGTCATATGCTGAAGCGGACAAAAAATAAAGAAGATAGATAGATTGATCGATCAATCATGGACCAGAATATATCTGTCCTTTCTAGCTCAGATCAAAAGAAAAACAGGAAGACTAACTGACCCAAGATCAACTGTGGCTGATTTCCCTTGCTTACATTTTATTTTTCTGGATTTTAGAGCTATATGGGATCTTAGAGGCCATTTCTTCCAACCCTCAACTTTGAAGAGCAAAGTAAAGCTAGAAATGTTAGAAACATCTTTGTCCAGGGTCACATTGATACTAACTAGCAGAGCTGAGATTCAAACCTAGGTCCTCTGACTTCAGATATATCAGCTCACTGCTATTCATGGTGACATAATATGGTTGGAAGTATATTTTTTCTTTTTGAAAATTAAAGGGGCTAAAATACTTAAATTTGAGGAAAACAAATAGAACAGGACATATTAGAATTTTTTTTTTTGTCCGGGGAAAACGGTCTTAAGTGAGACAAGGTTTTCCTCATAGGGAACATAAACATTAATATCTCTGTATGAATATTAGGATTTTTTCTGATTCTGCAGCCAAAGCATCTGGTCTTCAAAGATCTCAAAACATTTCTTCAGGAGTTAGTTGGCCATATTTTACAAAAAAAAAAATGGAAAATTTCACCCACCAGTCACCCTTCCAGGTAAGAAGCAAAAAATAATGACACCAGTATAGAGCTACATAACAAATCAGAAGCTGAATTTTTACATCTTTCTGAATTTTCCACCTTTATTCTCATCACTAGAGTACATAATCTGAACTATTAGTAGGATTACCAAAAGACAAAACAAAAAACCAATTTTTAAGCATTCCATGTACTTGAAAAATATGGAAAACGTCGTCCTGTGGCTTAAAATTTGCCTAACCAAACTTAACATGCTCTAGGGCAGCTAGATGGCATGATGGGTAGAGCTCCAAGCCTTAGAGTCAAGAAGACTTGAGTTCAAATGTGACCTAAGATATTTACTAGCAGTGACTTTGGTCTAATCTCTTAACCCTGTTTGCCTCAGTTCCCTCATGTGTAAAATGAGCTGAAGAAGGAAATGGCAAATTTCTCTAGTATCTTTGCCAAGAAAATCTCAAATGGGGTCACAAAAAGTCTAACACAACTGAAAATGACTGAATAACAGCCACTTATATGTTCTACAATTTAAAAAAATAATTCATATGAGGAAAACAAACCTTTTCACTTAATAGTGAAGAACAGCCCATGCCCTGGGAAGGAGTGGACTGAACTTATTCTATAAAATGATCCAAGTATTGAACCCTGAACACATTATCCAACATGGATGTTCTCTGGCTACCAAAGTTGTTCCTCCCCATACGGAACATTTTGTGTTATCTGAGAGTATTTAGTAACACATTCATTCAGTAAGCACTTAGGGTCTGCTATATGCTAAGGCCTTCCCTCTGAGAGTACCTTTATCTCTACATATCTTGCTTGTAAATAATTGTTCCCATGTGGTCTCCCCTAGTAGGAATGTGAGCTCCTTCAGGGCAGGAATTATTTTTTTGCCTTTCTTTGTATTCCCAGTGCTTGGGACAGTTTTTGGCACAAAGTGAATGCTTAATAAATGCTTGTCAGCTGTATTTGATTTGTTGACTTGCTATGCACTAGAGACACAAATACAAAATCTCAGGTAACTCTGAAGTTATTTATATATTAAATTTGTTCATACTCTCTGATGAAGTAAGACTGTTGGAAAAAATAATAATCTGCCCCTCTGTGAAGGTAGGTAGGTCAAATTTCTTTTATTCACTAATTTAATTTCTTTCCCTATGGAATTGCTGCAAGAGCCAAGGCTGGGCTGGAAAAAGATTATGTTTCCCAGGATGCCTGGGCCCAGAGTACTAATGTTCTTTGGAAGAGAAGAAGGAGTCCATTTCCATAAAGTTGTCTGTCCTAAACACAGTTATTGATTGTGGAGTGAATACTTCTGGGAAGATGGAGGAATAATGGAGGTCACTGCCAGGTTTGTAACCATGCAGGGCTATCGAGGATTCTAAGAATGAATGCTGACAGTATCAGGTTTTTGTTTTTGTTTTTGTTTTTTTGTGGGCCTTTATATGACGAGTCATAGATAGAGAAGATCAAGGAAATGACATCCTGACTGTCAAGAACTGACAGGCAAGGCCACTTGGGAGGGATAACTTGTGCCTCAGTCAAGTGAAGTAGGAAGTATCTTGAGCTCATAAGAGAAATGGGCTGTAGATCCCAGCAGGAGCAAGTTTCAAGAAGGGTTGCCAAACTGTTAATACTGAAGTCTCAAACCCAACTCACGCTAGCACAGGAAGACACTGTGCCCATACTTCAGTCTGAGGATGCCAAGAGGGTAGCTACTTTGTGCCGCTCCTCAAATATATCTACCATTAACATTTTATGTACTAAAAAGGATAAGTCTAAAATTTATGCTTATGAGTTATGTATTAGTGATGAGTATTAAAGTCCATTATAAATTTTTAAAAAAGTAACCAATGTCACAAAAAGTCCAGTCCCTCCCCATGACATTAAATACATAATTAAATAGATTATTTTTATTACATAATTATTATTTATTACATAAATAAATAGATAATTACGCTGGTTTCAGGGTATTTCCCCACCAGACTGGAAAGAAGCAATCATTATTACCTCTTTGGAATGTGACTTTAAAGGAAATAAACCCTAGGAAGTATGTGTACATGGAGAGGCATAGGTGCTTTTTTTTTTTTTAAAGAAACCTAATACCCCTTAGCATCCTGATCTTGGAAAAAAAAAAGTCTATAAAGTTTTCTACCTCCAAAACCTGATGCAAATGAATAGAATTTCCATTTCTATGTATTCTTGAGCTAGCACATTAGACCGGAGTAGCGCACTTGGACAAGACTGCCTTTTTCTCTCAGGAAATGTTTCAAACTGTACAGTTCTAACATATTCAGCACCTATGAATGTGCCGAGTTGGGGTCTCACTTGCAAGATTAAAAGCTTGACTCTAAGCTTATTGGCACAGAGACTTTCTTCAGCATACAAGGGCCTTGGTGCTTTCTTTCCTGAAAGCAGTCTCTGAGGATCTGACATAGGATTCACCTGCCTCCACAGAGCTAAACTAGGGGGGTCTTAAATCAAGAGACAATATTTCTCTGAGTCTTTCTTTTCTAACTATACACTTAACAAATCATTTCCGATTTGAACCTTAAAGAGGAAGTCTGAAGTGTAGTGAGAAAAAGAAAGGCATAGGAGACCAGGCAAAATGATTTTACTAATTAGCTGATTCAAATGGGTATGCAATTTTCTTTTCCTCTTTCAGTCTTTCTTTTTACTTACTCTTTCTTGGAGATGTTCTCATGAGGTATTTATTTCCTGGGAGAGTTACAATTTGTTAGGCTGTAATAGTAATCAGTTTAGCAGGATACTTAGCACTACTAAGTGCTAAGTGTGGAAGATGCAAACTGTCCCACTGTTGAGAAGGCATGAACTCCCTTGTTGATATGGAAGAAGGGGACTGGCTGAGCCCCTGTTGATGTGGAAGAAGGGGATTGG
>CM053583.1:328749662-328782868 GCA_028627135.1 Pseudochirops cupreus
AATAATAATATATAGTGCTTACTCTACGCGAACACTGTGCTACACCCTTTACAATTATCATCTCATCTGATCTTTACAACCAGTTCCTGAGAGACAGGTGCTATTATTATTCCTCTTTTACAGATGAGGAAACTGAGACAAAGAGAGGTTAGATGACTTGCCCAGAGTCACAGACCTAGTAAGTATCCAAAGCTACATTTGAACCCAAGACTTGCTGCTTGATGACTTTAGGCCCAGTGCTCTATCCACTGTGTCACTTGGCTGCTCTAAATGATAACTGGTAAACCATGATCTGACAGAATAATAGAACAGTTGGAATTTTCAGAATGGAAGAGATGCTATAGATACATAGAGCAATATGAGGTAAGGGGGCAAGACAGAAAGACGACTGAAAGACCCATGAAGAAAAAGGCTAATGAGAATTCTAATGGCATTGTACAAATGTGTACAAAGTCAATATTAGGGAATAGATTACTAACAGCCATTCAGCAATTCAATTTAATAAACCCTAACCAAGTACATACTATGTACAGGGTACAGTCCTAGACCTCGTGGGAGGTACATACTTAAAATAAAACCTGTCCCTTGCCCTCATGGAGTTTAAAATATTAGGGTAAAAGGCTCCAACCTAGAGAACTGTCATATACAATATCTCATGAAAATGCATTAGGGAGATGAAAAACCAAGCATAATGTGAGTCTGTTGGCAGAATTCATAGAAAAAATTACAAGTAATGCAGCAAGGAAAGCCTCCAGGGTAATATGGTTTATGGGAGAGTAAACTGGATTTGGAGTCAGGGCACTGAGGTTCAAATCTTCACACTGACTCTTACTACCACCTGTATCCTTGGGCACAGTGTTCATCTCTTTGAAACTCAGTTTCCTCATTTATAAAAAGAGAAAATTGGATTAAATGTGTTCAAAGTCACTGCCTGCTCTCTGTTTATTGTCCTGTGATCCAAAAGAAATTTGGAACACTAGCATACCTTCAATTCTCTTCCCCACTTCACATTTCAGTACAGATACTCAAAAACATGTCTAAAAGATTGGTTAAAACAGCTCTTTATTTGAGTTTCACTGTTGATTCTTTGGGAAGGGAACATGTTAACAGGAAAGAGAGCAAAAGTTAGGCCAAGGGAAGAGGAGAACCAAACTGCCTAGATGAGTGGTGTCAAGCCCACATGCAATGGAATCATTAATCCACATAGAAGGATTTCTGTGGGCTGTGTGCTGACTTAGTTTTAAAAGCACATTATCTATGTTTAATTGTATCTTTATTTATTGTGTTACATAGTTCTCAATTACACTGCAATCTAGTTCAGGTGTACTAGGGAGTACTGTTGGTAGCGTGTTTGACACTTAGGGCCTTCACAAACTATTTAGAGTCAGACCATCTAGTTCTGGATTCCTGTTCTGCTGCTTGATAGCCGATATCACTGGGAAAGTTAACATTACATTCTGGGTTTCAGTTTCTTTGGCTCTTAAAACAGGGTTTAGATGGCATGATTATATACACACACACACAGACACACACAGACACAGACACAGACACAGACACACACACATACACACATAAGGCCCTTTTCAAGTCTAGCATCAGGCTTTAAATACGTGGATCATAGAGGGTTAATCCATATGCTTTGATGAGACTCTCTAGCACAGAAGACTGCCATTTTAAATTCAGAGGGTTTTTTGTATGTTTGTGTGTGTGTGTGTGTGTGTGTGCGTGTGTGTGTACATGTGTGTGCGTATACTCTCTCATGTAGTGGGTAAGGGTGGCAAAAAGCCTAGAAAGAAAAGACACTAACAACCAGCAAGAAATTGGTGGCATTCTTTTCTTTTTATCTGACACTGTGTCTGTTGAGAAGAGAAAACTAAGAGTGTGTAACTGGCTAGATAAGGAGCAAAACATCCTTTAGGCTGCCAGCATCATTCTTCGTGTTGCCAGCGTCCTATTTACATTAAGCATCCACCACTTTTCAAAAATAAACCCATACATCATCTGGAGACCAAAGGCAATGTTTGTGCTGCCGTTGTTCCTCCAATTTGCTTAAGGAGAGAGCAGTTTCTGTGGACCCAGATAGACATAACTTTAGGCAGCAATTGGAGAAATTAAATGCTCAAGGCCTTAGGTGCTTCCATTTCTATTTGCAAAAGTACATGGCCCTGACATTTGGAAAGCATTTGCTCCGCGTTAAACTTATCGAACCCAGACAAACTTGAGAGACCAAGAAATAGCTTTCTTGGGCTAAAGTTATATATCCCTTTCCAAGCACTGATAACTACAATAATCCTATTAATGGTTTCGAAGGAGATCCTCCTGATTTTTAATTTGTATAGACCTAATAATCAGAAGAATCTCAACATTCTATTCAAGAGAGAAACAGAATGATCATCTCTAAGCTCAAAAGGATCTTAAAGGTCACCAGCTCGTCTATCCTTCATTTTACAGAGGAAGAAACTGAGCCCCAGAGAGAAGAGAGAGAAATTACGCATTTATCAAGAACCTACTATGTACTAAGAACTCTACTAAGTGCATTATAAATATAATCTCATTTGAGCGTCCTAAGAGGTAGGTGCTATTATTATTATTCACATTTTAAGCTGAGGAAATAGGGAGACAGGTTAAATGACTGGCTCAAAGTCACACAGCAAGTAAGTGTCTGAGGCTGGATGTGAACTCAGGTGTTCTGGAATGTAGGAGCATCTCTCTATTGACTGTATCACCAAGGCAGCTAATAAGATGAAGTTATTTGTCCACGATCATGCTATGAGTGGCAGAGCTATTACCTGAACCCAGATTACCTACCCAGGCCACTCTATAAGTCAGAACGGAATCAGATAGATAAGATTTGGATGAATATGGGTCAGAAAAGCAAGCACTTCTGTAGCTGGATAATTATCTTTTTTTTTTTTTGAGGGAGGAAGGCAAGGTAATTGGAGTTAAGTGACTTACCCAAGGTCACATAGCTAGTAAGTGAGTCAAGTGTGTGAGGCTGGATTTGAGCTCAGGCCCTTCTGACTCCAGGGCTCATGCTCTGTGCCACCTAGCTGCCTCGATAATTATCTTAATAACTACAAAAACCAGTCATTATTGTTCACTTGGTTTTAGAACTGGGAGTACACAAGGAAAGACATAGAACAAGAGTCTGGAATTTCCAGTTTCTAGTCTTATGTTCTCTCCACTAACAAGCATACCCAAAATAGGCAATGTGCTTAATCAATTTCCATTTTTAATGTATCTCAAAACTTCAAACCCACTGGCACTGGCCACAGAGTGATATTAGTAAAGAGTGACTTTATGATGTCACCCACAATAAAGAAACTTTTAAAGTGGGGCAAAAACTCATTCTCTTCCATGAGGGGCTGATAATGGAAATACACAGATCTTCTCCCAAACCTCATTTAAGCCATTCCAATGTTCTCTTCCACTAAAAAAAAAATTGAATGAATTTTACTTATTTTTACTCTTTTTTACTCATTTCAGATTAAGAATGAGGGTTTATCTAGCAGTGAAATGAATGACCAAAATGTAGATGAAGAAAAAACAGAAAGACAAAGACCCTACAGAAAGTCCCAGATAGTTTATTAGCCCTCTAACTATACCAGGAATCACCATACAAGATCATACTTCAAGCTTCTTGTTAGAACCAAATCTGGCTCAAATAGTGCTTGAAACAGTCAGCTGCCAACAACAATATCCGACCACAAATAACACTCTATGAGCAGAAAAAGCAGTTGGGGATACATACACACTTTACCCTTCTATGGGGTTTTCATTTTTTCCAAACTGACTTTTACTTCTCTGTGTGCCTGCCCAGGCCAATTTATATGCTGATTGGCATGCCACGTAACATGGAAACAATTAGGGAATTGGGGACCACATTCTAGGGCACAAGAGTCAATGAATTAGCCTAGAAGTAGGGGAATCTGGCAATGAGAATGGAAATTATGAGGAAGAAAAAATAACCCATCAGCAAATAACCTCACAAGTTAATATGATGGCTTGAAATTGCTTCATGTTTTCAATGTATCTCAGCTTTGGATACTGCCACAGCACTGTCAGCTCAGTCAGCAACTGGGATGTATTTTCATAATCATCTGTTTTTAGCTAAAATTTGGGATATTGGATACCGAAACTCATATGCAAAAGTGAACTTATACTTTTCTACTAAGATGCTTTTGTTCAATATAGCTGTTCTGTTAAATCTGGGATTATGTTAGGTGAAGAATGAGACAATAATGGTTAAAACAATAAAGTAGGATGCTTCTCGTGGAAAGAGCGCTGAATTTGGAGTGACAGGACCTATGTTCAAATCCTGGCCCTGCCATTTGCTAACTATCTGGCCCTGGGCTCTGAGTCTTCGTCTTCTCACCTTTAAAATGAGGGGTTTACACAAGATGACCTCTGGGGTGCCTTCTAGATCTAAATCTAGGCCACCCCTTTTTGCAAACCAATAAAAGGATAACTAATTCAATGTGACATCTTCCGTTAAGCTCAAATGCTAACCTTGTAAGTTTGCTAAGAAAGGTTAGAGAAAGAGGGGACTCATGATAATGAAGCCACTCTCTCTTTTTGTCAGCTGAGGCCGGGAAAGCTCTGTGTGTATCAAAGGTTAAAAGGACCAGGGCTAAGCTTCGGAAAATGAATAACAAAGCAGCAAATGGAGGAAGCTAGGCAGATGCAAAATTGAAAGCATGAAAATGGTAAAGAGATCAGGTCTCAGGCAAGGAATTTTCAAGCCTCATAAAATAAATACTAATCTGGGACATGTGCAAAATTAGGCAGAAAAGCTGCATGCAGTCAAGAACATAGCGTCATCGAATAGGCGATTATCACTACAGATATTTCATGCCTACACTGTATTTTTGTCCTGCACTGCTTCAAGTAATGGCAGTGTTGAAAGAGAGCAAGATTTTTCTATCCTTGGCTTTCTGCAGACTGGGGACTGATTGCCAAGCCTGCCTGAACCAGTGGCTCCCTCCTGGGAGTGCTGTCTAAAAGGGCTAGGGAGAGCAGGAACATCTCATGTTCTCAGCTACTGGCTCTTCCTGACTTATGATGGAACGGAGCTCTAAATGAGGGACTGTGGCTGAACTGTGTCCAGTGACTTTGTGGGCCGGAGGCTACAGTCCCAGGGAGCAGAATTCACTTTACTTCACAGCCCAAATTAGTTAGGGAGAAATTCAAATCAGGCTTCAGACACTTACTTAGTTGTGTGACCCTGGGCAAGTCACTTAACCCTGTTGGTCTCAGTTTGCTCATCTGTAAAATGAACTATAGAAGGAAATAGCAAACCACTCCAGTATCTTTGCCAAGAAAACCCAAAATCAGGTCAAAGAGCTAGACGGGACTAAAAAACAAATGAACCACAACTAGGCAGCTTTATGAAGCACTTGGGCTTCTCGTTCGATTCCCTTTAATCACCTCCTCAGCACCCCTCCCTTTCCACACTTCTCCCTTTCTCTGTAAACTTCATACTCTATTCTCTACCCCTTTCTTAACCTAAACTGGCTCCTAGGTTTTGAGAGGCAAGGTGGTGTCCTGGAGAGAGGTCTGGACTAAGGAGTAAGGCAAATCAAGTTTGGGATCCAGTGGGGGTGACACAGGGGAAGTCACTTAACCACTCCAACCTTCTTAGGTGTATAATGTTGTTGTTCAGTCATGTCCAACTCTTTGTGACTCCATTTGGGTTTTCCTAGCAAAGACAATGGAGTGGTTTACCATTTCCTTCTCCAGTTCATTTTACAGATAAGAAAACTGAAGCAAACAGGGTTAAATGACTTGCCTGGGGTCACACAGCTAGTGAGTGTCTGAAATTGGATTTAAACTCTGGTCTTCTTGACTCCAGGCCCAGAGTTCTATCTACTGGACATATGACTACCTCAGGGAGTGTAAAGGGAGGATCCAAAGAGACAAAAATCTAGGTAAAGGAATTTGCATACCTTTCTATAAAGTCAGATGTTTTTATTTCTTTCACGCAGAGGTGTAAATAACTGATCCCTCCAAGGGGGTACTTTGCATTTTAACCAGACTTAAAGAGACACAGCATGTGGTAGTGGATGGGAGAAACTACATCAAAATTAAGAAGAACCAAATTCAAATTTAACCTTTGAGACAAACTGGCTGGGTGACCAGTTACTTAAGGACATATCTGAGGCACACAAAGCGTATAAATTGCAGAACAGCCTTAGATTGGCAAGGGTAGAAGGATTCTCCTCTCAAGAAGTACGCTGCACCAAAGAAAACATAGGTCCAGAACAAAATAAACAAAGAAACAGGACAAAGAACCAGGAATTCTTGACATCAGTGGGTAGTGGAGAATTATTTTTCAGACTTTTTGGATTATCTTTACCAGGAAGTATTAACAAGCTGATGTGTTCCAAAAGGTTGGTTTTTTGTTTGTTTGTTTGTTATTGTTGTTCTGGGTGAGGGGAGGTAATAGGGGAACGTAGGGTATCAGGGGAATAAACTGATTCATAGGTTTTAAACTGGAAATGTCCCTCCAAAGTCAGAACTACTAATTTTACAGATAAAGGAAATGAAACTCATCTAGGCAAAGTGTTTTCTCTAAGTTCACACAGAGAGCAAGCAGAAGAGTTGGAATTCAAATGCAGATCCTTTAGTTTGCAAGTGCCATAAATTTCTAAGCTTTTCACAGAAGTATATTGAAGCCACAATGTTCATAAAGTGTGGCCCTAAAGTAATCATTTCAACAGCTACGCTATAACACAACATTTCAATTGGCAAACATTCCACTTTCCAACTCAGGATAGCAGGTTCAAGTCTTCTGCCCCCCTTATCTGACTTCTGCATAAAACAGGGCAGTATAGGAGACGCACCGTTCCTTAGTGAAGAGAAGAGTTGACCTCTGAGCCAGGAATACCTCAGTCTAAGTCACATCTCTGGTATATTCTGCCTGTGTGTTCCTGGCAATCCACTTAAACTTTCAAAGTTTAATTGTAGAGGAGGTGCCAAAATGTGTTAGCAGAGGGACTTTCCTCATCTTTGAATTCCCAATATTAGTGAAATCCTAGGCTCAATCCTTAGCCCATAAAACACAGCCTGTCTCTTTGGTTGAATTGCTCTCCAGGGGTTTGGAATAGATTCAACCTATCTGTGACTGCCTGCCATCCTCAGTATAGGAGAACCATCTGTTTCTCGGCATGTGTTGGTACATGTTTAATAACTCCTCCCCAAATCCCCAAAACACTTTTAAGTTTAATCTGCAATATTACCTTTTTCTCCATCACTTTTATAAATTTAGACAATCAATAAAATAATTAAGTCCTGATTTGTGGTATTGGCTAATTTCTGAAGTATAAATGTACAAATTTAACAACTGACTAGAGCTAGCTCTAACGAACCCCAGTCTGTATCTATTGTTTATTAACTATTAAAATATGTTTTTTAATGTAGGTACACTTTTGGAAGGGCACTGATTTGCCAGAAAATATTTAGA
This sequence comes from Pseudochirops cupreus, assembly GCA_028627135.1. Lineage (NCBI taxonomy): Eukaryota > Metazoa > Chordata > Mammalia > Diprotodontia > Pseudocheiridae > Pseudochirops > Pseudochirops cupreus. Next base: position 328,757,125 of record CM053583.1, read on the forward strand.
GGAGAGCAACCAGGATGGTGAAAGACCTTAAGATAGACCATGCCATATAGAGATTGGTTGATGATACTGGAAACGTCTTGCCTGGAGAAGAAACACTTATGAGATAGAAATGATAACTGACAACCCTTCAAGGGTTGAAGGGCTGTCAGATGGAAAAGGCATTAAACTTGCTTGCCCTGTTTCCACTAGGGAAATTAGCAGTAAAGAATTGAAATTGGGCACCTTAGGATTTGATATCAGAAAAAAAAATATTCTTAACAATTGAACTGTCCAAAAATGGAACATTGGGAAGGCATCGATTCCCCATCGTCTGAGGTCTGCAACAAGAGGTTGGTAGACCTATTGTTGGGTATGTTGTTGAGGGGGTTCTGGTTCTTCTGTGGGTTGGACCAGGGGACAAGTGAGAATCCTTCCTACTCTGAAGTTCTGTGATCCTGTCAAGGGAGAAACCACCATACCAGATATTGAATGTATGGAGACTTTGGACTTTGACTCACCACTGTCTACTCCTCTGCATGTAGGAGTATGTTTGGGAATGACAGGAATTATGGGAATTACTGTAACCACTACTGAATAAAAGGTGGACTAGATGCTCCTTCTATTTGGCCACCTTAGACCACATAATAGTGGGGAGGCTTAAGCTTCAAATGGCAAATGCACCCAGCCAGAAGTCTATTTGGTTACTTCTAAATAAGCTTCTCTGTCTCTAAGCAAAGGTAGTCCTGTACTGTTAAGATAAACCAGGAGTTCTTAAGTCACAATACCTTGTGTGGAGGACAGCTCATTATCATCTGATGTTGTCAAAGCTTCGGAAACCAGTAAGAACTAATTTTATTATTAGATGCAATTAGTGAGGAAAGGGATGGAATTTCATTTGGTTATTTCAAAACAAGTTTATGTGTATGGACTAATGAAGGTCTGCAACGCCAAGATAAAATGAGCATTTTTGTGAAAATGTCTTCTGCAGTAGACTGCTTATTACCAAAACGCATGCCCGGGCAGAGCAGGGTATAAGGCTGCATTTTCAGCACTCTCTGAGTTGCTTTTATGCTCTTATACTTTTGGTTTAGACCACAGAAAAAAAAGAGCAAAATCTTTTCTAAAATGGGCACATTCTAAGTCCTGTTAAATTAATACTTTGATATACCATCACAACTTCAAGGAAACATCCATAGTTTTCTTGAAATGAAATCCCTTCATGAAGAGTGAATGTGTAAATAAGCAAATGGAGGAGGGTCATGAATTCCTTAAGGAAGTTTGTACAGAGCATATGATGTGCTCAGTGGGATTACCTTCAGGATCTTAGAAGTTTTAAAATTAGCTCACTTAAAACATCATCATTCCTTCTGAGTATCTTTGACAAGGCTTGACTCACTTTCAAAAGATTTTGTTGAACCTACTGAACTTCACACTTTCTGAATTCCCAGCCTCAGTACAGTAGCTGCCGTTTGTTACTATTTTCAGATATCTAGATTTCTCCTTATGAATCCCTTGCGTAACTTTTGCCTCTTCTCTAACTTAATTTTCCATATATATGCTGTAAAAGTCTTCTCAGTCAAATTATTATGGCTAAATCTCTATTTTCAGTAGATAAATGTAAGACTTCCCAGTTTGCAAATTCAAATGAGAATAATGGTGGCTGGCTCTCCTTTCATTCTTTTTTTTTTTTTTTAAGTCTCCTACAGCATCAATACTTAGGCTTCCAATCTGCAATGATTTGAAATGTCAAGGATCTGGGATTTTTAGTGTGTGTGTGTGTGTGTGTGTGTAATCCCTGCACTGATACTCATCCAGAGATTTCTAGGAATTTGATGATGAAAACTCACATTCGTATTGTGATTTAAGGTTTGTAAAGTATTCTGTGTATATTCTGTCATCTGTTCCTCAGAATCACTGTTCTAGGTAAGTGATAGTATCTCCATTTCACAGAAAGGGAAACTGAGGCCTAAAGAAGTTACTAAGAGTCACAGAATCAGAGACTATCTAAAGTGGGAGTTTAAATCAGGTCTTTTTGACTTCAAGTCCTAATTCCAAACACTATGTCATACTGCTTTGGTCAATAATCTTCCTGATTTCCAAGAAAAAAAAAGATTCATCACTAGGCAGCAAAAACTTCTGGTGGTGAAAGTCTGCTCACTTAGCTACTAGAACTATATGAAAGAAACAGATGCCATACTGGATCTTTATTAAAGCCTTTCTGGTATGCATTCTGTTGGAATAGCTTAAAAGTGACTAGCGTCACGTCCAGGCCATTATGAGATTCAAGGTTGTCCTTCAAACTATCTGCAGCAATGGTGGGTATATGGTAATATAATAGAAACCTATTCTTTGATATTAATACTCAACTAGCAACTAAATCAGCAAACTCAAATCCGATAAAACTGAACCAGAACATGATACAACCTATGTATTCAGAAGGCTTTTCATTGTTCTGGTTGCCCTGACTCACTCCCAGGCATGGATTAATTCAAAGGAAGAGTCTCTTTCATAGTGCTTTAGTCCTCCTCTAAACCTTGTTTCACAGCAACACATGTAGAAAAAGGTGAAAACATTTAAAAATATATTTTTAAATGGCATTCTCTTAAAACCTTGTCAGCTTTGGTTCAACATAAATTTTGGATAGAGGTTCAAGTTGATCTTTATTTTCTCTAACTATATTGTCTATCTCCTTGGATGTTACTTCTGTAAATCACACATTAGAGTGACATAAGAGCATTCCCCCATTGGCAAACCCAGCAGAATTTTAATGAATGTTGCCTCTATCAAGAGCTGCTGGTTTCATTTCACAATTGATGGTTGTCTGAAAATTAAATCTCAGGGAAAGGTCAGGTAATGAACTGAATAAAATGTAACACAGTTGGGGAGCCAAACTTGCTTTTTTCTTACCCTGGACCGTTCCTCCAATTTTGTCATCATGACAACGGTTGCTCCTCTTTGCTCCCACATCATCCTCCAGAAGTCTCCAAATGTTTCTGGGAGTGATCCTTGGGTTGCTATATAGGCATTTTGTTTCCTATAGCCATCTATGTAATTGGCATTGACATAATCACTTCCGGGTATCCCTGCAAACAAATATGATTTTTGTCAGCTGGGTGATTGGTCCACGTGAAGAAACTACAAAGAAACATGAGATCAGTAGAGGTACCAAAACTATAGAGCCTATGAGGCACAAAAGGATCTTTTTTTTTTAAGGTATATAGATTCTGTACCTGAAAAAAAAACGCTCCAAATCACATAACAAAAATCAATAATCATAATAATGAAAGTACTGATTATTTCATTCTTTATAACTGGCTCATCAGTGCCTCACACAGCACATGGAATCTTTTGGATACTTAATAAATGTTTGCTGAATGCTTGCTTGATTCAATGACTGATTGGCATGTATACTGCTCTTTAATGTCTGCAAAGCCCTTTATATCCACTACCTCTTCTGAGGTTTCAAAACAACCCAGTGAGGTAGGTATTATAAAATTCCCATCTTGCAAATGAACAAACAGAACATGGAGAGTTTCAGAGACTCACTCATTGTCATAGAGGTGCTAAGTGTTAGCAAAAGGATTCAGGTCCAGGTGTTCCAAACTCTAAGTGTGGTACTTCATTCACTAGCCCCTCATGTCTCAGCATGACCATCAAATCAAATACGGTTCTCAAGAGCTTAGGGTATACATGGGAGTGCAAAAACAAGAAAGCATCCCTTGAAAAGACAATGACCATATCTGATCACAGTCTTTCCTCATGTCCAAGACCATTTTTTACTCAAAGTCAAAGAACAGTTCTTGTCAAAAGATGATCAAATGATAAATAAAAATCAGCACAACTGAGAGCAGGCAATCCTTTTTTTTTTCATTTTTCCTGGTCTTCTCTACAACTGTTCCCTTTGTGCACAAAATGTCATTTGCAAAGGAGAAACAAATACCTGACCATAGTGTTCACTCATCTTCTAACCCCATCCTGTCCCACAGAAAAACAAAAATGTTTTAAAACAAGCTAGTAAAGGTTGTTACACTCGCTGGCAAACATGTATTTTTATTTCTATCATTTTCCTGATTCCTGTGGTAAAACTGTCCTCTCAAGGAAAGTAATCTACGTCATACGTCAGTGAGTAGACCCTGGGATGAACACATGGTATGAAATATCACAAACACCCGTTGGATCAGAAAAGGCCCTTTGAGCAAGGATGGAAATATGCCATTGGTTGTAACTTTACTCAACTATTACTGCTATTCATGAAGCAGGCAGGGGCTCTGGCAGCTGCTTCTTGATGCAGACTCTGTGGTTCTCAGACACTGAATGATGATGGGAGATTCAACCAGTTGTTTCAGGTCAGGAACTTCTGAGCCAAGGCCCAGTTCTGCTTCAGCAAAGATGGCTCTTGGAACTCCAAGTATGGTTTGGTTCTTATTCAAAAATCAGTCCACCTGGATGAGATTCGTTTCTACTTGATTGCATGAAGAAATCTCACATTCTCAAATTTCCATTTGGTAGTTACTAAAATTAAAAGACTTCATACAGAAGATTTTGGCTAAGAGCCTAACTCAGCTGTCAATCAACTAAAAACTTTTTTTTCAAGAAAATTCAGAGTAGAGAAATCTGGGTTAATGACTCAGAAAATACATCTGCTGGGCACTGTGCCATATTTTCCCCCTTATCAAGGATAACAAATGTTTCTGTACAATGTATTTGAGGAAAATAGAGGTCAACATAAGAGCTATACCTAAAGGAAAGAAATCAGGTAGAGCCAACACTTGCATAAATTTCAACCAATTATTATGTAATGAATTATCTTTTGACACATCTGTTAAGCTTGCACGGTAAAATAGTTCTCTCCCTCTCTCTCTCTTTCTCTCTTTCTCTCTCTCTCTCTCTCTTCCACCCTCTCTCCCGCGTTGTCTTTCCCCCTCTCTCAGAAAATGGATGACTAGTAAATTCAATAATTTTTTGGATGGTCACATTCTTATTGCCAAGAACACTCAAACTTTATCTTGAAGGTTAGTAGACAGAAGGTATGAATTCTGAGGCACAAACTGCTTTAAGAAAACCTGGAACTTTTTATCAAAAAAGGGGAGAAAATTTTGTTAATCTAATGCATAAGCTATTCCTTTGAATATTTCTTAGTATTTTGATTATTTTAGGCAGTTAGAGCCTAACTAGGTTCATGTCCTAGCTCAAGTAATTTTTAGTTGTTTCTTTTGAAAATCTATCTAATTCTCTCAGTTTTCTCATCTATGAAAAGGAAATTATCATAACCTGTACTGTTAACCGCATACGTTTGTTGAGAGAAAAATGTTGTAAGTTATCAAATGCTATATAAATGTGAGTTATTGCTATCTTCTAGACTGAGAGTCAAGAAGACGGGCCTGAAGTTGTAGCTGGGCCAGTTACTAGTTTTGTGATTATGAGTAAGACACTCTCTTTAAGCCTCAGCTCTCCCATCTTTAATAACAGTATAATAACAGTTGCAACACATACCTCGCTGAGCTGTTGTCAGGGGAGTGTTTTATGGACCATAAATCACTAAGTAAACTTGGTGAATCATTCATATCATAACTATAAATTCAAAATCAAGAGAACATTAAGTATCTATTGCAATACCTATAATCTAAAAAGGTAGCTGCTAGAATAAAGTTTCCTTCTACCTGGACTATAGACTTGTGGTGAGAAGAAATTTCAGCTGAGCCCTGGAAAGGAGGTGGGCAAATCTTTCTGTGACTGAAAAATCTGCAGGAGAGGCTATGGAATAGCTAAAAGAGGATTACCCTGTGTTTTAACAGCACTAGGGATGGTCTAGCAATTTAAGGCTAGCACCTTCATATCTTTTTTTGGGTATATAGACGTTTGCATATTGTCTTCCCCACTAGACTTTTGAGCATCTTGAAAGGAGGGACTGTCTTTTGCCTTTCTTTGTATGGTCCCCAGTGTTTAAGCTCATTGCCAGGCATATCGCAGATTCTTAAAAAATGTTTGTTGCCTGACTGATCTATGAAGGAGAAGAGCCTACTAGTCATTGCTTGTCAGCGAGGAGGCTTTGATTCTTTCAAATAGCAAAAACTTAGGAGGCAAAATGAAGTTAGAGGAACATTCCAGAGAGATGGGCATCTTCTATCACAGCAAATTTTAGGAGAAAGATTGACTGATAAAGTCACTTAAATAAAAGAAAAATCAATTCTGCCTTCGGCCTTGAAGCAGGAACATATTTTTAAGTGTCTTTCTAAATGGTACTATTGTAAATTTAATATTTAATTATTGGACTCTTAATTAGGAACACAACCTCTTCTTTTCATAAATAAAGAAACTAAGGCCAAGAAAAGTTAGTTACATATTAATACTGCTACTACTACTACTAAAAATAAAAATAAGAGCTAACATGTATATAGTACCGACTTTGTGCCAGAACTATGCTAAACAGTTATTTTTCTCATTTGATCCTCATGAAAAACTTGCAAAATAGGTGCTATTACTGTCCCCTTTCACAGTTGAGGAAACTAAGGCAAACAGAGACTTGTCCAGGCTCACATGAGAAATAAGTGTCTGAATCTGGATTTGAACTTTGGTCTTCCTGACTCCAGGCCCAGTGCTGTATCCAATGGGCCACCAATGACTTCTTGCTTTCAATCATCTCTGACTCTTTGTGCCCCTATCTGGGGTTTTCTTGGCAAGGATATTGGAGTGGTTTGCCATTTCTTTCCTCAGGTCATTTTACAGATGAGGAACTGAAGCAAAAAGGGTCAAGTGACTTACCAAAGGTCATACAGCTAATAAGTATCTGAGGTCAAACTTGAACTCAGCAAGATGAATCATCTTGACTCCAGGCCCAGCATTCTTATCTACTGTGCCAACTACCTGTCCAACAAATGACTTGCCCAAGTCAAACAGTCAGTAGCAGACCTGTGATTTTGGGAACTAGGCCCTCCGACTCCAAATCCAGGGCTCTTCCGAAAGCATCATACAAACTCTTGTGACTCCCATATGATAGCCATAAAACACCAGAACAGTATCATGGGTTGTATCAATGAGAAGAAGCACATTATATTGGCTTGTTTACATCAGTAACACAGACAATCCAGAATCCCAGGAGGTAGAGTCAAATACTAGAAACCTCTTCTGTTTGGGTAGGATCACAGAACAAGATCTGGCTTTTAGCCTCATCAGAAACTTGTGCAGCAAAATTAAATTATTTTGGAGTTGTAATAGGTGAAAACCTCCAGTAAGAAATTTAGGACTGCAAGAAAGTGGATTCACTGAAGTTTAGGTCAAAGGGAAGATAGCATGTTTGTGGAAGCAAAAGTGTTTGTCCTTCATAATTCAACATGCCTGTGACTGCTGTCTGTTTTGTGTGTGAGGGGCTGACAAAACTGATGACCAACAAAGAATCTTTTCTACACTGCAGGCCAACAGTATGGCAATGGGCCCTGGGTTCGCAGCTGTCACTGCTACCGGCAGTCTGGCACTCCAGGAGATTCAGCTCCTGAGGTTCATTGCCTTTACAGATTCTTTTAATTCAAGAAAAGCCAAAACATTTAAATCTGTATTTCAGGGTGGTCTGTTTATTACTGTTGTTTACACAGTTTCAGCATGTCATCAGTGAGTGGCTTTTAAAAAAAAATCCTCCTCCTATACGTCTTATACTAAGCAAGGTTCTTTCTTTTAGAATTCAAAATACTTTCATATTTGTCTTATCAGAGTATGAACAAGAAGTTAAGTATAGGACAAACATTATATGGTGATTCGTTATATATTCATATAAAGAAACTATCAATATTTACATGGGAAAAATAATTATAATTAAATTTTAGCTCTCCATGGTAGTAAGTCATGTGAGCTATAAGCAAGAAACACAGAGGACTGAGGGTCTCACTTCCAAGCAAAACTAAAGGGTGAATTCTGAATTGACCTGCATGGAGTGAGCAAGCAATATTTGTCTTTCTGCTAAGGCCAAATGCTACATATCCTGAAAATGTCAACTGGTTTCCCTTCTAGAAGCCAATGTAAAAGTATTCTAAGTATATCTTACTTCTCTCCAAAATGAAGTATTGATGGGGGAAAAAACTGGAAGAAGAAATTCAAAGAAAAAAAAAGAAAAAAGATATGGAAAGGCAGGGGGATATTCTGACCAATATCACAAGGTTAGAGGATGGAAGAATGGGTAGAGGGGTCATTAACATGCATATCTAAAGAACTGATAAGAAGCTCTAGAAGAAGGTGTTGAGTTCAGATTCAGATGTGGATCTGCAGGAGTGATCAGGTGAGAGAAAAGCTATTAGGAAGTAAAGGGAGAAAAGAAGTCCAGACACTGTTGGTCTGTGGCTCCTTGCTGAGGGATACTGGCAATAACAACAGGGAGTTCTGCTATCTTTCTGGAGCGTGCATCCAGGTCATGGCGGAGAACCTCCGAAGCCTTGTCAAACCCAAGAACTATTAGCATTTCTGGCAATTGTTCTACACCAAAAAGAAGTTTAAAAAATATCGTTAAGGATTATTAAATGCTCTATGCAAGAAATTATAGACACAGGGGATGTTTTCCATCTTGCTACCAATTAAAAGCATGGGTTTCACCAAAGAAAAGTAGATTTGAGAAGTTACAGTTCTTTAAGAAGAAGTTGTCTGAGAACGACCATTTATTTTTGGGAGAGAGGGGAAGGCAAGACAATTGAGGTTAAGTGACTTGCCCAAGGTCACACAGCTAGCAAGTGTTAAGTGTCTGAGGCTGGATTTGAACTCAGGTCCTCCTGACTCCAAGGCTGGTGCTCTATTCACTAAGCCATCTAGCTGCCTCCTGACAACGACCATTTTCTAAGAAAATCCTAGCACATTCTCTTAAAGGGACAGTGAATTTCTAGAAAGTGAAACAACAATCACAAAAACAGCCTGGTTTCATCAAGAAAAGGCCATGCCATATTAATCTCACTTGCTTTTTGACAGGGTTATTAGACTGGTAGATCAATAAAGTGTTGTGAATAAAGTTTATTAAAATTTGATCAAAGAATTTGACAAAGTCACTCATGCCATTCTTGTGGGAAAGGGAGGAAATGGGGTGAATTATAGAATAGTCGAGAGTAACAGGTGTAACAGTAATGATGGCTTACAGTCAGTACCTACAAGTGGGAGTAGGATTGGTCTCTTTAGCTCTGAAAGGCAGAACTAGGAAACAGTAAAGAAGATCTAGGCTTGATCTAAGTAAACAATTTCCTAGCAAGTAGAGCCATCAAAAAGTGGAATGTTTTGACTGGGAAAGTAGTTGGTTCCCATTCTTTTGTGGTTATCAGGAGACGCTGAATGACCACATGTTTTGGACAGAAAATTTATGCGCAGGTACAACTTGAATTAAATGATGTTTAAGGTCTTTTAAATGAGATTATTTCATTCTAGTATGAGTGGGATTGATGATCTTGAATTCTTGATTGTTACTATGAATGAAGGGAAGAGCTCAGCCAAACATTATTGTCTCACCTGATTTTTTTCTGAGATAACAAAGATACCATCACAGAAGACTGGATGACCTCTAAGCCCCTTTCAGCTCTATATCTATAGTCTTATGATAAAATTTGAGACTGTATGATAAAATCTGGGATCCAGTCCTACCCAGTACTAAGTTTGGAAATAACTTTGGTGTAAAAACAAAAGACATCAATAAAATATTTTCATAAAAATAAATGAAAAGTGATTTAAAGAAACAAATATTCCATATGTCACATTAATATACTACTAAACTATTTTCCTAGGGGATTTTTTCTTTCATTGTTTTGAGAAGGGCCACAATGCTTTTCATGAACAGAAATCAACTTACTTTGAACTTTGTACTTTTTGTTATCTGATACTCCCTGCTAATTAAAATTATTTAATGCAATTATTTTTGTTCTCATTATTAATTATAATAATAAAATATGCCTTCTCTGCTTAGACTCTACTCCTCTCCTCCTCCTCACTGACAGCATGGTCTCTGTCTCTCAGGTCCTAAGCTCTGATAGGTGACTGTTGGCTTTATTTTGCCAATGTCCAGGTTTCCATCTTACTTTTTGGCCTCCAACACCATGTAGCCAGATAGGTAACTCTTTTCTGGTTCCCCTTTATGTATTAACTTCCCCCTTTAGAATATGAGCTCACAGAGCAGGAACTGTCTACCTTGCTTGTAGCTTATACTTGTATTACCAGTGCTTAGTAAGCTCCTTGACACCATGAAATTATGTCTCTTTCCATATCCCCAGCACTTAGCATTGTTCCTGGCTTGTGCTTAATAAATGTTTACTGATTGATAAATTAGCATAGTGCCTTGAATATAGTAGGTGCTTAATAAATTATCTACCTACCTATATAATTAGGGATATCTAGATAATATTTCTGATGACCCCTTTATATAATTTTAAAAAAGTAAACAAAATGTAGTCAGATATGTCATCAAAATACCTATAATAAAAGACCAAATAATGAAAGGGTGCTTATGATAAGTAAAAAAGATAGTAATAGCTTAATTTTTGCTACTGTAAATAGTAAGACATGCCAACCTTTAACTCACCATGTAAGCCTCCCTAGAGAAATCCATAAATATGAAAGAGGCTATTATTCTATCCATATTGAAAACAAGGAGATGAAAAGGCCTATCACTCAGATGATAGCATACGGCTATAAAGACAGCCCACTGGATCAGTCCATGTACATGTGGATGGGTTTTTCTGATGGATAATAAGCTAGACTCAGAAATGAGTAGATGGGGATTAGGTTAGAGAACATTTAGGAAATGAATGCAACATTTTCATTGACCCCAAAGCTTCTCCCTGCTGTAAAAGTCCACTGTCCTAACACCAATATTCTAACACCAGTTATGGTATTTTACTCTGACTTATGTAATACTATTATTGCAGAGGAATTAGGATTACAAAAAATCTTGTTAAATAGAAGACCAGGCTTGAAATCTGAAAGACCTGCATTGAAGTCCTGCCCCTGACATCCAGTAGCTGTATGACCTTGGGCAAACCATTTAACATTTCAGTCTCATAAAGAGTTCTCCAAGACTTTAAGTTACAAATTGTTGAAATGTAAAAGTGGAAGGAATTTCTTAATGCTAAGCTCCTTTTGCAGATTTGCAAATCTAGACTAAAGAAACAAAGGTGATGCAAAGGACAAGGAAAATGTGTAGGATGGACACAAGAAGCTTGTAACATGCTATTGACAATGAGGACTTCTGGAAGAGATGTAGAAGACATTACTGAGGAAATATGTGGCTAGATTTTCCTTTACTGAGATTGAGAAGCAGTAGATGGACAAATGTCACATTGGTACATCTGAGGTTTAAAAGGATAAAGGCATGACACCAGCACCTAAGTCAAATCCTCTACAGAAAGTCACAGACAAAAATCATAGAGGATTAGAAGGCACAGGGAGGTTATGAGATGAATTGGTGAAAAGAACACCAATACCAGTAAAAGCATGGATCTACCAATTTACCACAGTAGAATTATTAAAAACAAGTGTTTATTAGTAACATTGCAATCATATTATAGAGTGACTATAATAAAAAAGAAATCAAAACACTTGGGTGCTCATCTTAGCTTTGCCACAAACTAGCTGTGTAACTTCAAGGAAGTCACTTAGCATTTTCTAGATCTCAGTTTCCTTGATTATAAAATATGAAGAGGTTAGTTGGTTCCTTCTAGATCTAATGATCTATGCCACATACTCGGTAATCATGGACTCAGAGTTCTATCTGCAGTTATTGCAAGATCAGCAAAGAACTTGTGCCTTTCAGATTAGGGTGGGAACTGAACACTGACAGTCTTTAAAGAGATTCCCATCAATTCTATTTATGACACTATAGGGATCAGTTTTTACCCTGGTATGCAGCCAGATTCCTAAACTGGTGGGCTGGAGATCAGGTTGCTATAAACCCACAGAGAACAGTTCTGTTTATGCAAGCATTTACAGAAAGGCACAGTAGAAGGAGGGAATTTTCCTTCCTGGGTTCCAAAAGGTCTATAGAACAGTGCTGCACAGATAGAATGAGAGAATTCTATCAAGTATTACACTTCTGGATTAAATCACAGTGTTGAATCAAATATTTCTCTCATAATTTTAATGTCTCTATAGTACAGTTCTACCAATCAGCAATTGAATTCATTTTGAGGTTTATTTTTTTTTTAAAGGACTTGTTTTTAGATCAACCTGTTCTTTCAATCCTTACTCCCTCTTGGGATCCTGAAGTGGTGAATTCTGAAGGGAAAATAAAAAGCCCCCTTTTCTTCTGCCACAGAAAACTGATTCTAGTTCACAATGAGGTGTAAAACTTGTTCTGGCTGCTAATGATTCAGAAAGAATATTATCTTCTCTTTTCCACTCCATGTGAAACTTGGAATTTAGAAATTAATAAAATTCAGGGTTAACTGCTATACAGAGAAAATAAACTGCTGATGAGGAATAAAATCTAGCATTCTTCTTCCATTATATCTGAGTTGTCACACATAAGGCTATTTCTGCTCTGGTAGAATGAAGTAGTCTACTTGCAAACCACCCAGAGGAAATACTGTTTTCCACAGAGGCAGAACCCATTTAATTGCCTCATCACTGTGAAGTCCTGTAGTTTAGTCAACAGATCCCTTATCTCTAGGATCAAATATAAAATACTCTGACTTTTAAAGTTCTTCATGACCTGGCCCCGCCCTTCCTTTCCAGTCTCCTCATATCTTTCTTTCATGTACTGTCTTCCAACTGTGAGCATTTCCGTGCTTGGAATCCTCTGCCTTCTCATCTCCACTTCCTGGATTCCTCGGCTTTTTTTAAGTCCCAGATGAAGTCCTATCTTTTGTAAGAAGCCCTTCCCAGTCATTAATCTTAGTGACTTCCATCTGAGTTTATCTCCAATTTATCTGCTATATCTTCTTCCTGCATTGTTGTTTCCCTGTCTTTCCCATTAGACTGCAAGCTCTCTGAGGTTAGGGACTGTTTTTGTCCTCCTTTTTACCTCTAATACTCAGCAAAATTCCTGGTACAGAGTAAACACATAAATGCTTATTGACCTGGCTTGGCTTCTTTTCCTATAGAATAAATCATTTCCTCTAAAGGGTTTTGCAAAGGCCGTGCTTCACTTGGCTACTAAAAGAACAGGCTAAATTGGCAAACACATGCTTTCTCTGTGTAACTAAATCCATATAGACAGGTCAGAGTGGTAAGATAAATTCCCATACAATTTTGAATTCCAGTCAATTCTTGAGCATGTATTAAGGGATCTCTCAATGATCCATAGCCTCTTCCTCTTTGATAACTGCCAACAACTGACCTGAGTTGAGAAGTTGTTGGGACTGGTAGAGGGTGTGGGTATGAACATCTGAGCAACAGTTGGCTTGAGTGTGTGCCTCAGCCTACATTCCAAAGTTAACTATAAATATGCAGGGGATTACCCACACCTGTGCTTGCTTCTGATTACAGAATTTGGAAGCGCTTTGTCCATAGCCACAATATTCTGTGGTCTTACACTGTATCTAATGTGTGTATCACATTCACAGACCTTTTAACCTCTATTAAACAAAAGGGCATTTTTAAAATGCCTACACTTCATCCTTCAAGCCCTAGCTTGCATTATTTCAATGAAGTTTTCAAGCCTCCCTAACGTAAGAAACACAAGCTACTTGATTCATACGAAGCAATTCCCCAGTTGCTTCTTTAACCAAAATGTTATCCTTGAGTTTGAATGCTCTTTTTTGGGTGCTGCCCAAAATAAACAAGCATCCCTCTAGGAGACAACACTAGTATTATCTGACTTCTCTAACAGACAATACATTGCATGTAACACACAAGAGACACAGCTAAAGGACAAAGCCTCAAAGGACAGATTTTTCGGAAAACCTCTTTTCCTAGGTCTGCCACTGACTAAGTCTATAGAAAAATTACCTTCCATCTACAGACCTCAGTTGTATCATCTGTGTAGTAGAATAAGAACCCAATTATGTAAGCTCACTAAGATAAACTGGAAGATAATAGAGATTAAAAAGAAATTTATTCTCAATAGTTTGTTCTACTCTTCCACACACTATAATGAAAGGACTATAACTGAACAGCAGCAGGTTAAAATGCTACATTCGTAGGGAAGTCATTGGCATTCAAATGATAATACAGCATGTGACGGAGAATGGAGATGTCAGCACTATTTGCTTGGTCTGATGTAGAAAGTCGCCATCTTAAATAGTGGTAATTGGATGTTATATTTTACTCACATATATTGTAAACACCCTATGAAATGGCTTCCAGTCTTCCAAAGGCTAAGTAGACTACTCTTTCTAGCTAAGATAAATGAAACCATAAGCATTCATCTGTGTATGGCTCAATAAGAAAGATGCTAGTAGATAAACAAACAAACCCCAAAGTAATAGGATTAAATCTCCCTGTGCTTAAAAACAATTAACTTGAGCAAAAGCAGTCATAAGTTGGAAATGCTGACAAAGTTGTATTATAGACTTCCATCAGTGACTGACGTGATGTGAGCCAAATGAACTAAAGTTAGTAGAAGACAAAAATAATAAGAAGTGTCTCTAAAAATTGTTCTTTTGCTACAAAATACATTTTGTTGAGAGAGAACATCTGCACTGGAGGTGTTTTTAAAGTACAGATTCAACGATTTCAGCGTAATCCAGGAAAAGAAAAAGGAGTGCATAATAATAGTCACAGAGTCAAGCTCAAAACTAAAAAACTCAAAGGCAAACAAGAAAAGAGATCATATTTAACAAGGCTACATGGAAGGTGTCAGATGGCAGCTATCAAAGGGATTCTTTCAGGAGACAGATAATAACTTCAATTCCTAAGTGACAGAACTTCCTACAGAATGCTTTTCTTTGCCACAATTAATTAGAATATTGCACCAGGCAACAGCAACAATTCTCCAAAATGCTTCATTTTGCTTGAACAGTTGTTTTCATGTATTTTTCCACCTCGTGAATTTATAACAGCTTTGTAGACACTGTGGTTTGTACAAAGGCCTCTCAAAAGAGGGCATTCTAAAATGGCTGGGATGGGCGACATGCTAGTATGTCAACCTGTGCTGACAACTGTTCCTAGCCAGAGAGCAACTCCAGAGACTGAATGAAGAGAACCTTCTCCTCTTGCGTTAAATATTAAAAAAAACCCAAAACTCGTGTGGTGGCGTACAACTGGTGAATCAATATTGTAGAGTAATAGTAGCAGCTTCCTGCCTTTCTTTTATTAGATTTATCTTATAGAGGATGATTCCCCTGGGAAACACTTTCCCATTTTAAAGGTGCTAAATTACCCATCACACAAATAATCAAGCTGTTGTAATATGATCTATATTATTTACACTTGGATTTTCCTGAATTGCTTCTATTATGCAAATCAAACAGCAGATGATACATTTTAGATTTCCATTTAAAAGGACACATTTCCCCCTTTTGCAATTTGTAGCACTATTATTTGGCTGGTCTCCATTTATCAAACATCAATACTTTCTTTTGCTTCACAGATTATTTCAAATATATGCAGCTTTCTCACTTATGTATTATGAGGATGAGATCATACCGTATCAGGATCCTAACTAATTTCACTGCTGCCCTCACCCACAGTTCTTTTACTCAAGGAGCTGCAAATAAACCTGAAAGAAGTTTCCTCTACTTAAATGGTTGGGTTCAAGTATATAATGGGAAATTTAGAATTTTTTTTTTAACTGAAGTTTCTAGGAAAGGGAGTGGAAACATGGAGAGTGGGCATTCTTTACATATATGTACATGATGAAGATGCTAGAAAGGCTCCTCAGAGACCATCTACTCCAATCTTTTACTTTATTTATTTATTTTTTGCCTTTTTTTTTTTTGAAGGCAATTGGGGTTAAGTGACTTGCCCAAAGTCACATGGCTAGTAAGTATGTCAAGTGTCTGAGGTTGGATTTGAATTCAGATCTGCCTGACTCCAGAGCCAGTGCTCTATTCATTGTGCCACCTAGCTGCTCCAACCCATTATTTTATTAATGAGGAAACTGAAGAGCAGGGAAGGTAAGTGACCTGCTGAAGGTCACACAAGTAATAAGAGGCAGGATTTTAAGCCAGGTCCTTTGACAACACTGCATTCCATTATTTACAGTTCAAATTCTAGAAACATTTACCATCAAAATGCAAAACTCATTTTGTGGTGTGTGTGTGTGTGTGTGTGTGTGTGTGTGTGTGTGTGTGTGTGTGTGTCTAACTTTAGCATCACTGAGGATTACAGAACCAAAGCTAGTGCTACATGGTCCTTTGGAGACCATCTAATCCAATTCCCTTAATAGCAGCCTAAAACTGAGAGAGGTGAAACTGACTTCCCAAGGTCACCCAGCTAGTTAACAGCAGAGCAGGAATGAGAGCTCAGCTTTCCTTATTACCTAGTCAGTACTCTTTTTTGCTCTGTATTTGAAAGTGTTTCTAAAGCAATCAAATGAATATCTAGAAAATGATAGTGTACTACACGAGTGTTACATTGTCCTATGTTGTTTGCTCCTTGAAAAATATACTACTCATTAGTCTACTAAAAATGCTACTAAGAAACCTCAAAGTTTTCATGGGAAAGGAAGAGGATTCTGATAACACCATTGAAAAATAGGAATTTAAGCCCAAACAAGAGCTCTAGATACTCTTTATGAATAAAACAGATGATACTTCATAATTGAGGAAAAGGTCAGGGTATAAAGACATTGCCAGTGGGGTCTCTTACACAAAATCCTTTCTTTAACTTATTACTTCCATACAGAATTTCCTAGCTCACTGCATGGGTAGTCATCACACACTCAAAAGAAAATGAAATGGCTTCAAAAGTGAGAAGTAAATTGGACCCCATTTACAAGCAAAGTATAGACTCATCTGAAAGAAGCAGGTTTCTTTACTAAAGAAAATGATTGTTAGCAGGGAAAGTAAGTTAAGTTATTGTAAGTTATAAGGCATAATGATATAAGTATAAACTACCATTTAAGCATTCCACATCTGGTGGATATAATAAATTAAAAATGGAGGGGGGAATTTAATGTAGTTGGATCACCAGCTTAATATAGCAGTAATAACAACAGTAACAATAAATACATAATGATGATAACGGTGAGCTTGTGAGAAGAGTATAGTTTTCAATGTCGGTATTTCCAAATTATTATGATTTGGAAAAGACTATCGCTTCTTCAGTGCTACCATCTTTTATCTCCAGGAAATAAAATGTCTGCTTGAGGGTAGACTACAGAAAGTATGGTGTAAAATAAATATTAGTTAGATGGAAGTGAATTGTTGAATTTATAGAATATCTGAATCTGAAGAGGCTTCAGGATTTCTAGTTCAGCTTTTAATTTGGGGCTCACTTTGGGGAAATTAGATCTAAAATAAACAAAAGGCATATTTTTCATCTGATTCAAATTATTTGGCTTTTAAGACTAGAGGCACAAACCCTAGGCATTTATTGACCTCTTTTTTGTGGGGAGGCCATGGAAGTACACTCTTTCTACTCCAATATCATTTACTGTGAAGATGGTGGGAAAATAGCTTGTAAAGCCTAATAATGACAAAGAAGGCCAAGTGTAGAGAGGAGATAATACTGAATGACCTAGTTTAGCAGGGAGAAAAGAGTCCTACCACAAAGCAGCCTGACAGTGCCTCTGTCTAAGACCATTACTGATCTGTTCCTAGCATCCAGTCCAAATTTTTAGTCTTTCATTTCATCCTCTTGCTTTCCATAGTGGAGTAAAGATTCTTGGCTTTCTGATGTCTGAGACTAAATTGCTGCTCTTTGTTGGAATTATCTGAAACCAAAGGATCACCATTGATTTGCTCAACTTATCTGCAGAGTGGAAAGAAAGATGTCAAATGTAATCAATCAGTACTCATCCAGGATCTATGTGCAGTCTGTACTTTGATGTAAACAATGATCAATGAAGTATTATTCATAAACTACTTGCCCCCAAAGACAGCTACTTTGTTGCCACTATCCCATAGATAACTAACCTTAGCAACCTAATTTTTTGAAGAGGCTGAGGTCAAGTTTCTTTATTTTGTGAAATGGAAAATGAGCACCAATTAATCCGGTTATTAGAGGGGAATCAAACTATTATCCAAAAGACCCCACTTTTCTTTATAAATCAATTTTGTTTCTTTATAACTACAAACAAAATCCATATCACTTGGCACTTTGGCAAAGAAGGGAGATTGGGACAGTTGTTCATTTCAATTCAACAACTATTTTTAAAGCATTACATGTAGGATATTATGCTAAGAGCTGGGATGCAAAAATGAAAGGCAAGTTGGAGTCAGATTGTGGAAGACCACAGTACACCCAAGTCACAATTCTACTGTCAGGGTAAGAACTTTCTATTTGATTCTACAGGAAAAAATGGGGCTAATAAAAATGTCCTGTAACAATGGGGAGCTACGGAAGGTTTTTGAGTAGGGGAATAATATGACAAAGAAAGAAGGTAATAATTTAAAAAAAATAGGAATAAATTAATTCTTTACTGAAGAGACTTTTGAGGAGATTCCCAATCTCAAATTTATCTTTTGGAGAGGATATTGTGGAATTATTGCAATGGCAAACATAATAGATTTAAAAAAGGGAAAAACCCCACAAACTTAAGGATAAACAGGCACTTCTCTAGACTGAAAAGCTTAAACAGCAAAGTCTCCATGGATTAGAGTGGAGGATCTTAGCTTAACAGCTGCTCAAGTGGAAAAGAACTCAGGGTTTTAAGTTGACTGCAAGCTTCACATGAGTCAACAGCACAATACAGTTGCCGAAGAAAGCAAAATAAAAAACAAACTAATCCAACATTGAGTTTCATTGAGAGAAACCAGGAGAACAAGAAGAAGGCCTCAAGCACTTTTTAAGTGCCCTTTGGAGAATGGATAGAAGAAAAGGAACAAGAATCACATAGGATGAGGTAGTTTGGGTGAGCTGTGATCTACACTGATTGAAATAAAATCCATACTAAAGAGATCAAAGATTGTTTAAACTACCGAAGTATAAAAAGGATCCTACAAAAAGAAGGTCTCATCAATCTGCGCTCACCTGACCCTCTCTGGAGTAGCCTTCTTGGCATTTCATGGTAAGAAAGGCACTAAACAAAACACATGTTTAAATGATGGCAACTAGAAACCACTTCCCAAGAGGACAAGTAAAGGAGCCAGGAATGTTAGACAGGGAGAAGAAAAGACAACAGGGGACATAAGGAGTGTCTTCAAATACCTGAAGGCTGTCTACAAGCAATATTAATGTAGAAGCAGTTAGTACCATATTGGAGAAAGTGGCTTGATTGGCCATCCATCACTAAGGCTAGAAAAGGTGCCACGCTGAAGTCTGATGGACCTGAGTTTCAATCTTGTGTTAGATACTTACTAGCTATGTGATCCTGGAGAAGTCACTTAACCCTGTTTTCCTCAGTTTCCTCCCCTGTAAAATAGGTTAGAGAAGGAAATAGCAAACCACTCTAGTAGCTTTGCCCAAGAAAACGCCACACGGGGTTATGAAGAGTTAGACACAACTGAACCAACTGAACAACAAGGCTAAGAAAAGCAACAAATTCAGTCTCAACTATGCTGCAATGGGTGCTGTCACTGCGGAGCAGGAAGAGTTAGGGAGAAGGGCTGCCAGTGAAGTGATCAAGCTGCCCCTTCTTGTTGGCTTTGGGTGACTTGGACCGTTTGTAGGACCCTGATGAGTCCACACTCCTTTGGACTTCTCCATTGTGCCCCAGGAGCCGCTTTATCCTGTAAGATCACTTCGGCACAGGAACTCATGCCTCATCAGTAGCCTCCACCCCTGGGGCCCCTCTCTACCTCTAACTGGAGGATGCAGAGGGTCTCCCAGAACTTTCATTTAAAGCAGGTGCTCAGGCCAGCTATCTCTTCACCTTCCATTCAGCTGCATTCCTCTGAATTTCTCCACCATGCCCCCTCTCACTAGGTACTTCTGTGCCCCACCAGGTACTTTCCTCCTCATCTGCTTTTCAGCTTCCTTTGGGATGTAGTCCTCTCCTACAGGATCATAAACTCCTTGAGGGCAGGAACTATCTTGTGCCTTTCTTTGTATCTCCAGTGCTTAGCACAGTGCCTGTCATATAAGATATACTTAATAGACATTTATTGCCTGCATGAGCCTGGGGCTTGAGAAAGGCACAAGATCACAAGTCTGGAAGCCTGAGGAGAAATCTCCCCCTTGTATGTTTACATGTCTCTTCCTACACGTTGCCTTGGCAGAAAAGTAGCTGGGTGTGTGTATCTTTGCTTCCCTTCCCAGGCTGTCAAGAATCCCATGCCAATGCCTGGTGCTGCCCCTAATGCCAGGGCATTCGTTTCATGTTAAGGGATGAGTCTATGATGATACAATCTTTCTGAGTTAACCTTGATTCTGCCTTCTCAAGCCAAGGGAATGTTTGAGAGTCCTTGGAATATATATGGATTAGATTTATTGAAAGTACCTCAAAAAAGAGCGAACTAGTATGAAGGTGGAAATTATAAGGAACTGGAATTCAGCTAAATATAAGGCACAACATTCTGACAAGGAAAGCTGAACAATAAGGGAGAGGTCTGCCTTATGAGTTTGGGAACTCTTGGAGAGATTCCCACATAGGGTAGAAAGTTAGACTATAGGATTTGTAAGTTCCATTCCCACTCTAACCTTCTAGCCTGGGATTATTATTAAGACTAGTTTTACTTAACTTAAAAAAAAACATACTGGAAATAAAACAGAGGGTGCAGTGAATTCTAATTTGTTGGACTTAAGTTCTTATGAGAGGTACCAAGGACAAATTAGAGGCAGATCACATAAGGCTGTATGAGTTGACAGAAAAATGGTGGATGTGTTTTAAAGAGGGCGTGAATCAAAAGAAGTGCTATCCTACTCTTTAAAAATCCATGCTGAACCAACATGTGGAATATTAGAAGTTATCCTGTAACACAAGAAAGACAGGATTGTACAGAAAAAGAGGATTGGTTTACCAGGCAGGATTCTACTTGTAGCTCTACCCAAATCTAGCTGGATGACTTTGGGCAAGTCATCTCTCCTTTCTAGAAATTTACTTCTTTCTCTATAAAATCAGAGTTAGACTGGATTATTTCTTGAGGCCCCTTGCAAGTTCTAGCATTCAGTAATGTCACGATTCAAGCAAAGTTGGAAAACAGCTGGAACACAGCAACTTTTTCAATCAAAGAACTGTATCAGAGAATCTCTGAGTTGAATTCTCATATGACATTTATTCTAACCCATATGGGAAAAAAGAATTCTCTCTTATAATACCTGAGAAGTGGTCAGCCAGTATCTTCAGGGAGACCTCCAAAAACAGGCAACTCAATCGAGTTTCAGAAAGTTCTAAAGGAAGTTCTGACTTGACACAATTATTTCACTTTTCAGGGCTGGCTAGCAACCAGACACATGAACTTGTCAACCGATGGAAAGGATGTACATGCTGAGAGGGTTTCCTTACCTTCTATTGCTGATAGGAGAACTCGAGAATGGTCATACGCGATTACATTTGCGTACCTATTCTTTGGTTTGTTTACTTCCAGATTTGAATGCTCCCATGTGAACTGCTGACCAGGGTCAATCGACTTGAAAAGAAAAACAGGTAACAAAACAAAGGAAGAATCAGTATTTGTATAACAATGCATTGTGGACATTTATCAAAAGGAACCAACATAACCACATTTTCTATACTGAAGCCAGATTATATCAAGATGATCCTTACTGCAAAAATGAAGATTAATATGGAATATAACATGAAATAGTCATATGAAGAATAGCTGCCATTTTTGTAGTGATTAAAGGTTTATGTGATCTTCCTTTGTCCTCACAACAATCTTATGAGGTCACTACTATTAGTAGTTGTGGATATTGGATATACCCCACATCCATTAAACTGTGAGCTCCTTGAGAGTAGGGACTGTTTTTAAGTAGGGACAGGTTTAAGCCTTCCTGCTTAGCACAGTGCCTAGACCATAATAAACATTGGATAGCAAGCTGTGTCACTGAAAGGAATCCCCATATTGATGAAATCACAGGAACATGGATTACCAGAATAAGTAACAAGGCAACTTGTTTGGTTCACTCAAACAACTGAAAGAGTCAGTGAGAAAGTCAGATCAAACTTTACTTCAGCCAAAAAGTTCAACTACATAGCCAAACGTCATTGGAGAGTAATTGATTTTCTGGGTAGATTGGTTTTCAATTAAAACAAACAAACAAATAAAACCCAGGTTGCTATGGAGATTTTACCAGAAGATATGCATAAGATTTGCCCAGAAGGATCAGCCTGCAGTACTAATATCAGACTAACTGTTGGTGGTCTTTATTTCAGTTTACCCTTTATTATCATTTCTTCTCTCTATATATATTTTTTGCATTCCTCTGACCCCTTAATTCATCCACTGTTCATTTTACTTAAGAGAAGAAGTGAAATGGCTTGAAGAACAAAGATATTAGTTGTAAAGGAATGAATAGACGCTCTGTTTATATTTAATCATAGTCATCCTTTTGGGAATTGTTTCTGGTCTTGACTAGAAAAACCTACATTTTTAGACAGATTTTAAAATTTGTAGCTTCTATTATAGTCAAATACGGAAAATTAAAATGCTCTAAATTTCTAGGATAGTCAAATCATTCTAATTTATTCATTCATTATTCATGTCTGCATAGAATTATGATGAAGGCAAAATGCACATATATCAATCAATTAATAAGCATCTTATTAACCCTCTACTATATTCCTGGCCCTCTGCTAGGTACTAGAATTATAAAGAGAAAAATTGAAATGGCTCTTCCCATCTAGGAGATTAGATTCTAACAGAGGAGACAACATAATATGTGTGTATATATATATATCACGTGTAAAATATTGTTGTTATTTAGTCATTTCTAGTCAAGTCTGACTCTTCATAATCCTGTTTGGGGTTTTCTTGGCAAAGATACTAGAGTGGTTTGACATTTCCTTCTAAAGTTCATTTTACAGATGAGGAAACTGAAGCCAACAGGGTTAAGTGACTTGCCCAGGGTCACATAACTGGTAAATGTCTGAGGCCAGATCTGAACCAAGGAAGATAAGACTTCTTGACTGTAGGCCTGACACTCCATCCACTGTAAGCACCAGGTGCCGGAATCAGTGGCATTTGATCTCAACTTTGAAGGAAAATTGAGATTTTTAAGAGGCACAAAACTTGTATAAAGCCATGGAGAGAGGTGATTGAGTGGTCTTTGAGAAGAACAAGAAGGCCACTTTCCTGGAACCATAGAGTGTGTGAAGAGGAGTAAAATATAAAATGCCCAGAAATATAGGTCAAGACCTGGTTCTGAAGGACTTTGAAATCTAAACAGAGGAATCTTTATTTAATCCCAGAGGAAATACAGAGCCCTCAGGCTACTGTAAAATGCTTTAAAATCCAAACAAAGAAATTTCTTATCCTAGGGGCAATAGGGAGCCACAGTTCACTGAGCAAAGGAGTTACTATGATCAAACCTGTACCATGGAAAACTAAATTTGATAACTATATTGAGAAAACTAACTCTGGTAACTATATTGAGAAAAAGCGGGGAGGCTAATCAGGAAGCAATTACAATCACAATAATTATATTATCAATAATTTTATGAGCATTTTAAATAATGTGCAATTTTCTGACCTCCCTTCATTGAACATTTAAGCACCAACTGTGTGTGGAGCCTTGTGCTAGGCACTGGGGAGACATGAAGTTCAGTAAAGGTTAATCTAGTGGGGGAAAACAGCTAGGATATTTATGTGATATGGTAAAATGTATTTTTTTGGCACTTAAAAAAATATGCCTATAGTTTTCAAGCACTTAAAAGATAGATGCATGCAAAAGTCAAAAGTTCAGAGTTAAATAAATACCTAAATATTAAATATCTAAAAATTAAATAGTCCTAAATATTTATGTACATCTGTATCTATATATATATATGCATATGTGTATATATGCATATGGATATGTGTGTGTGTGTGTGTGTGTGTGTGTGTGTGTGTAAAACCTGTTGAAAAGACTAAGTTCTATTTGGTAGTAAGTGGAAAAGGGAAGGGAAGGAGAAAGGAATAAGTATATATTAAATGTGTACTATGTGCAAGGCAATGTGCTATAAGTGCTTTATAAATATTACTTCATTAGATTTATTAACTGCCTCAAATAGTTTCTGAACATGATACAATTATCAATAATATCCAATTCACCAAGGACTATTTTGTAAAATCAACCCAATTTTACTTTCTGAGACTATGAAAGTCTCTCGAAATTGAGCAGCCCCAGTTGATCGAATAATTCTCTGCAGAGCACTGTACCTTAATGGGAATCTACCAAATAATGTAATTAAGGTCATTTCTGGTTTTGTTTGAGGCTCATAGTAAGAAATCCTAACATTATTATTTTAGATAGCACACAGATTGTAAAGAAAAGGTGAGAGTTAAGCTAGAGAAACTGCATTGTTAACAGTCAATAGTGTATCAACCTTTAATACTTAAAACTCATTAACTTGGGGCTTAGTCATTAAATACTATGATCCTGAAATTATAGCTGTCACCAACCTTAGCCTCAACTAATGACCAATTCTGGTTATATGAGCTCTTTCCCTCTTGTTTTTCTCTATAAAATATCCTAAGAACATCCTAGAGATGTTGAGTGTCTTTGTTGGAAGATGTTATTCTCTTTGATAAACTTTTCTTTCATCTGGATGACAGCTCACCTACAGATGTGCAAAACCACCTACAGTAAATGAGAGTAATTAAACTGCATCCAAGAATTCAAAGATTTCTGTCAACTTGTCTCTGCCTCTGTTCATTTCACCTTCTCTTCTTCCCTTGGATAAGATATCCACTATCTATACAGACCAATGAAGAAAAGAAGAATGTAATTATGGTTCTGCCAAAAAAAAAATAAGTGTATTTGTTCAGTGTGCTACAGAACAGCTTTCTAGAGTGTGATCCCCTGGGAATAATGCTTCAAGGGAGGAGAAGTTATTCAACCAGCCAGCTGGGTAGAACTAAGCTAATAGGCACAAGTCATCTCGATGAAACACACGAGAAAATGGCTATCCTTTATCTCTTCAACCCAACTTATATCTCCTTCTACCCTATTACCTTGTGTCATACTGGAGCAAATCCTTTGAGATAGCCTGTTAAAAAAATGAGGATGGCTTCACATACATGATGAAGCAGATGGGAGGCAGCCTACATTCATACCAGTTTCACAAAGAAAAAAAACAAACATTGATTAAATGTTGAATTGTCTTTAAGTAATTCAGCATTCGTCCATCTGGATTTGTCTTTTGGGCTGAATCAGTGCTGTTCCTGTAGCTTCTTAGATTCAGGCAATCAGTAAGTAAGCCCAGAAGTTTCCTAAGGATAGACAAACACTCTGGACAGGCAAAATGTAATAATGATCATTTAAAGCAGTGGTTCTCAACCTTCCTAATGCCGCGACCCTTTAATACAGTTCCTCATGTAGTGGTGACCCCCAACCATAAAATTATTTTCGTTGCTACTTCATAACTGTAATTTTGCTACTGTTATGAATTGTAATGTAAATATCTGATATGCGGGATGTATTTAAATTGAACATAACCCACAGGTTGAGAACCACTGATTTAAAGCTTTATCCATAATATGACAACAGACCTAAGCATGTGTGGTCAAATCCCCAGTATCTATGGCAATCAGGTAAAGCAAGAGGCCTGATGAACGCCATCAACTGTTTATCCTTGGGATCCTACTCACTGGTGTTTCACAGAGCTGATGATAAGTAATGTCAGTCAGCA
>CM053583.1:328783368-328905756 GCA_028627135.1 Pseudochirops cupreus
TAAAGTTACATTTAACAGAAGGAGAAAATGAGGCAGAGATTTACCTAAGGTACATTTGTGAAAAGCCAGAGTAAGGAATGAAACCTTTCCAGCTGCACTCCTTTACTGTCTCACTTAGCTTTTAACTGTTATCTCAGAATATAACATAGGGAAGAAAGCAGATGGCATCAGAGTCAAGTGGACTATTTTCTGTGTACGTAATCTGATTCCCAAACTTTGGAGTGGCTATAAATTTGCACTTAGAATCACAGTAAATGAGCAAGATTACATTGTTAGAACTGCCAGGCCATCTTCAAAAAAAAAATCCCAAACCTTAATCATAGAGAAGAACCCTAGGAGAATTCTCCGAGTCCTAGTTTACTTCAGTGGGAGGGGGAGCTTAACCACATATGACAACAGACTCACACCCACACTAACCACTAGTGTTTCACTGTCAGTGAGAGTGCTTTTAAGACAAAACCCTCAAAATATCTCCTTTAGAAAAGCATCAAAGAGAAACCACAAAAAGGACATATTCTTTTTTTTTGTTTGTTTGTTTTTCATAATAGCTAACAAAAACACCTAATTATATAGAAGAGATGGATCTTCTCATTTACTGGTCAAAATATGGGTAAAGCTAACTAGTTTCTTCTTACAGCAGCCTAAACTCTCAATGACCTCGAACCAAAAAAACCCAAAAAAACCCTTTATCTTTCTTTTCTCTTTTGTTTTTGGACACAGGTTATAAGAAAGTTGACTCTCCTCTTATGTAATATGCTTTGCCTCAGGACCTTTTAAAGACCTAGAACAGTAAGTTGTCATTGAGGGGATCTCTTTCAGGCAGTTAAGGCTTATTTTATTCTTAGAATGTAAAAAAAAAGTCATTAGTAGGAATTATTCTTCTAGCATATTAATGTAAGATAATGAAAAAGTACCCATGCTTCTAATGTTTTGCAATAAATATATTTTGTAAAATTTAGAAAGTCAAGGAATTGGAAACTGAAAAGTGAAGTTTTGCTGAGTATAATAGTAGAAAATGGAGAGCCAGTGTGAAATATTAAAAGAAAATATTGGCATGGAGGCAGAAGGTTGAGAATTCTAGCCTTGCCTGAGTCTGCCACTAATAACATAACAATTACATTATTATTTTATCATTTTAACAACTCCAATTTGTAAAGCACTAAAGTTTACAAATCACTTTCTTTGCATAGTTCTATGAGGTAAATCTTCTTGCCCCTTTTTGCATAGGCAGAAAGTAGAACTCAGAGCAAGTAACTGGTTTGCTTGTGGTTGAAAGGCCAGTAAGCAGCAAATTTAGGTCTTCAGCATACACTTAGTACCGTTAAGTTCATTACTCTTTCTACATTGCCACTGTGGGAAACAATCAAATAATAGTGTGCCTGAGAAGGGGAGCAAATACGAATATGAAGGGCTACATCTCATCCAAATTGTCTTCCTTGGTTCCAGGAAGTCTCAAAAAATCCATAGAGCACAAAGTGTGGCTTGGAGACAGTATATGGCACTAGGAAGAATACTCTTCTCACCTCCATTTTCACATTTCCAATTGCCGGCTGGACAACTTAAACCAGATGCCCCATCATTGACTTACACACAGACACACAGAAACCCCGACACCCCTTCCCATTTTCCTTTTACTGTTGAGGGTACTGCCATTCTCCTGGGCACTCAGGCTAATAACTTGAGTGTCACACTCGACTCCACTTTCTGCCAACCTCCATATCTAATCTGATGCTGAATCTTGTCAAGTCTACCTCAGTAACATCTCTTTTACATACCTCCTTATTTCCAATGACACTGCCACTACTCTGCTCCAGGCCCTCATTACTTTCTAACTGGACTATTGCAGTAACATGCTGGTTGGACTCCCCACTCCAAATCTGTCCCCGTTTGAGTCTGTCTACCACTCAGTTGTCAAACTGATCATCCTAAAGTGCAGGTCCAACTTAATGCTTTATTCAACAAACTTCAGAGGTTAGCTCAACTCTCTACTGTCTCAACTCTCCTATTTTAAGGACAAAACAAAATATTTTTTCTTCAGCTTTAAAATCCCTTCATTACCTAGTCTGTTTACACTTTACTTTGCTCCATGTATACTGAAATCTAATGACATTTGCTTCCTTCCTATTCCATGAACAAGGTACTCCATCTCTCAACTTTGGACGTTTTCACTGGCTGTCTGCCCCTCATGCCTGGAATCCTCTACTTCCTGGGTTCTCTAGCTTCCTTCAAGGCCAAGGCAAGCCTTTCCTGATCTTCCTTCATGCTGGTGCCTTCCCTCTGTTGATTATCTTCAATTTATCCATTTATGTATCTTGTTTTTATATAGTTATTTGCATGTTATCTCTCATTATACTGAGAGAAAGGCCTTTTTCTATTTAGTCTTTTTTTTTTTGCATGTTCAGTGCTTAGCACAGTGCCCACAGTCATATTGTCTGGTCTGGCTTTTAATAAATATATGTTGAGTTGGATTTGAGGCCAGAGGATCTTGGTTCAAATCCTGATTATGTTATTTGCTATGTGATCCTGGACACGTAAGCTTTCTCAGTTTCAGTTTCCTCGTCTGTAAAGTGGGTTTCTATTCTGCCATTTGCTGGCCAAGCAAATTTGGGAAAATCATTTAGCTCTTCTGGGTCTATATCTATTTATGTAATACAGAGTGAGGTTATCCTAGTATACCTAAAGTCCTTTCTACCTCTAATATTCTATGACTATACAAATTGGTTGCATAAAACTTGACTTCTTCACCTTTTCCAAAAGCACAATTTCAGATGTCATTTTTGGGGGTATTTAGTTCTAGACTGGGTGATTTAGATCTAATGAAAGTTTTTGTTTAGGAATCTTTTCAGTGCAGGGTACAAAACCAGTTTCAATATTCTTCAAATTAAGGGGGAATTAAGAAAAATAATATACTATAAAGCTCTCCCACCAAATGGACAGGAACTATCTGAATCATAGACCACCTAGGAAAAAGAATATAAAGGCATGACTCCATCTCTGCCCATCTCCCATACTGATAGGGCTTCCATACCTTCCTGATAATTCAATCACATGGAGAAATAGAGAAGCATCACTATTCCATCCAATGTTCTGTTCTCAGTTCTCAATGTCCTTGACCATTCTACAATGATTGACATTGTGGCTTATCCCACTTACTATTGGCTGCTTTCTCTTCCCATATCTATATGAATACTATTGCTATACATGAAACCAGAAGTTGGACCCAAACAAGAGCCCCTAAAGGGAAGGCTGGCTCACAGGTTTTCCTTACAAGACAGATTTATAAAAAAGAGTTGCCAAAGTTGTTTTTATGTTGTGTCCAAAGGAAACAAGAAGTAAAACTTTATGGGATGCTTAATCATTTTTCCTTACTCTGATCCTAGTGAGACCAAGAAAAAGATCACAGTAAACATAGTTTCATCTTATATACTGACATCCATTTGGAAGGCAAAGAAGTTGAGGTTCTATGAGGAATTTAAAAACCTCCAAACTACATACTTTGATACTTAGTGACTTCAGTGTGAAAGTAGGCCCTGAGGAAGATGTCATAAATAAGATTGTTGCAAATCCTGATGCGGGATCAGGAAATTAACAAGGAGAAATGCTTTTAGAATACTCAGAAGTAGAGCTATAAAAGGAAAATTAAAAAAAAAATAAAACATGACTTCAACATCAGTAAGATATACCTGGTTTCCATGATAAACTATTGCCCAGACTAGTTAAATATTGACTGGCAGCAAGAGAGGACCTCAGAATCATACTTTCTTTCCTCAAGAACAGAGGTAGAAAGTATTTGGATGGCATCAAACGACAACATAAAACATGAAATTGATTATATTTCAACAGATAATAAGCTAATGATTATAGATGTGAGTTATTTTAAAATCAGCCATCAGGGAACAGTCATATTGTCTGGTCATAAGAACAAAAAGCTAATTATATTAAAATTGGACTTTCTTGGCTATTTATATAATACAAGACTTTAAAAATTCCTTCTTTTTTTTGTGAACCATAAGGATGTCCTACATCTGATACCTCACCATGGCATGGGGATGACCCTGGGTCTTTCAACAGAATATAAACTCTGGCAGGCTCTATCAAGTTGTATACATTTCAGCTATAGGCCAGAGATGGACTGCGTTCACATTGTCTAAGCAGTTCGTTTGGAAAGGATCTTAGCTTGAGTCCTGAAATTTCTGGCTACAGCAGCTCTTGAAGGTTATATTATAGAGAGGCTGTGATCTGCATTGAGATGACAGTATCGATACTATTAAAATGACATATTAATGAATATTATTAATATTAAATAAATATTGGGATGTTGGCAAATCAATTTCACATGCAACATTTTGATGAAAACATGCAATAATTAAAAATGGATATTACTTGCAATAATTCTCAGATTTAAACCAAAAGAAGTGATTTTAAATTGATATATGGTGAATCAGCAAACATAAACTATACCCTGAGGGTAAATTGCCCAACCAGGTGAGGTGAATTAATTCTCTCAGGGAGCCATTTGGCAAATAATCTGTTCTAAATTATACCTAAGAGAGAGTTAATTTGTCTCATGCAGTTTACAATTTACTTCCAGAGAGTAGTTTACTCACTCTTATTTACCATGGATTTAGTACAATAAGATGAAAAATATTGTATTCTATTTAAGTTTAATGTGGAGCCATTATTTTGTTTCCAAAATAGAGTTAAACTATTTTTCAATTTTTATTGGTGAGATATAAAATGTTAGGTTTAGGGAATAAAACCATTCAAATAAGAGTTCAAAAAAGGGACTGTCTGTTCAAGGGTATATAACAAAGGAAATGCTGATACTTTCTATGCCATGAGAAGTTTCCTTAATTTAACAAATGATATATAACTTGTAGAAAGTGGAATCCACATAGTTAGGTTTCTGACACTACTGATTACAATATCTTCCTTTACTTTTAAGTATTTTTCCAATATTTTCAAATGCTTCTTGGTTACTTTTATTGATGGTCTTTGCTCTATCAGCTCCCAATTGTGAAATTCTTTCAAGGCTCTGCCCCCAGCCTTTGTTTCTTCTCCATCTCTATTCCTATCTACTCCTATGTTTCAGTTATTACCTTTAAGAAGACGACTCAAAAATCTTTACCTCTTACTCTCATTTCTGCTCTGAGTTCTAATCCAGAATTTCCAACTGCCTACTGGGCTTCTCATTAGATATTTCACAGACAACTTAACAAATATCCAAAACACAAGTAATACTCTCTGCAAAACCTGCCCCTCTTCCATAATTTCTGCTGATGCTGTCCCTACCCTCTTAGTCCCCCAGGCTGGAATCAGTGGAGTCATTGACTTTGGTTTCTCTCTCTCCCTTTAACAAAAATCACAGGATGTTTTACCTTGTCAAGATATTTTCAGATCCTAATTCAGTTATTCAGTGTGCTAACTATCCCTTTGTGTCATCACTAAATTTGAAAAATATGACATTTTGCCTTTATACAAACCTTTAATGAAATGTTAAGCAGAGCTGAACCAACTGGAGATCTTCCAGGTTGACACTGAACAATCTTCAGGTTCACTTATCCAACCAGTTCCATATCTACCTACTTGCAGCATTGTCTAGCCCATCTCTTTCTTATGTTTTCTGTGAGGATAATATGAAAGCCTTTTTCAAATATGCTAAAATCTGGGAAAATGCTTATCTACAGAATTCCCTGATCTACTGGCTTACTAATAATGTTAAAAAATAAATTAAGCTTAGTCTCCCATGACTATTCTTGATGAAGGAATGCTGGCTTTTTGTGATCAGTGTTTTATAGATGCTCATTAGCCAGTCCTTTAGTAATATATTATAAAGCATTTTCAGAAATAGATAACTCTAATCAATTTGATTTTTGTCCCTTTCTTTCTAGTGTCATTTGCCCCTTCCCCTTCTTTCTAATCCCATTTCCACAACTTTAGTTTTCAAATCCTTATTACTCTTCACATCTACTATAATAAAAGACTCCTAACTGTTATTACTTCTTCTGATCTCTCCTTTTTCTTATCCATCATTCATGCCACTGCTAAAGGCCTTGATTATGTATAATCACTGTTGCATAAAACTTCTTTTCCATCCTTTACTTTTGCCCCACTTACATGGCCACCACTCTTCAGACCCTAATCACCTCTTGACTGGACCATTGCAACAGTTTCCTAATACCCTTTAATGTCCATGATGTTTTCATAATTCCTCTGACTAGAAGTGATCCTTTCCCTCCTCATCTCATTAACGTCATTCTTTGTCCTTTCTTATACTAACTTGTATTATGCAAGTGGTGTACATATTTCTCCCACTTACCAAAAGACTGTAAACTCATCAAGTGCAAAGAATGAATCCCCCCCATCTTTATATACTTTTCATCTATGATAATAAATTACATAAAGTAGTCAATGAATGTTTGTTGAACTGATTAATTATAATCTTTCATTTACATTTAAAATAGCCTCAGATTTCCTGGTTAAACTCTACTAAAAGACACAAAAATCATTTGATTTCATATTTCCAAGGAAAAGAAAGCAAATGTGAGCTGGAAAAATTACAAATTTCAAATTAGTTTAGGAAGTGATGTTGCTTCATGGAAAGCCACTTCCTTGAATTTCAATAATGAATCAAGGTTTCTAACACTAACAGAAAAATAATAGTATTCAGAAATTTGTCAGATTTCTTGGGAACAAATATTTATTTTTTGTAAATTTAGCTAAAAATTTTGAATGAAAATAATTAGGATGAGTGAATTAAAGTCAACAGAGTTTGTGTATATACATATATTTGTATGTAATAGATATGTGTGTATATATGTATACACACATATATGGATATGTGTATATATGTATACACACATATACGAATTATAGAAAAGAGCCCTCTTGGTCAGCAAATCTCGCATCTGAATCCTGGCTATGCCACTTTCAACTTTGGTGGCGTTAGTTACTTAACTTAGATTTAATATCCTTACATAAAAATGATCCTGAGAGTTCTGAATACCAGGATCTAAGAATATAATTATTATGGACAGTCCATCTGTTTATTATATACATAAAATTTCTCTAAATAAGGTTCAGAGCACAGAATTAACCAGACATATGACTTAGTTCTTCACTTCATTTTGCAAACAGCTATATTTTTATATCTACTGGCATAAGATAATAAAAAGATATTCAAGACAGAGTTGTGTTATGCCTATTGGATCTAAGGATACTCTGTTTAGCTTGAGAAAAATGCAAAGGGGTTAGATGAAGTTCATTTGCTAGGATGACCAGACTGAGAAAAATAAAGCATGAAGAAGAGGCAATTACCCAGATAATTTAATCAATTTCTATTTCACTTATTTTGTAAGATAATATACATCTGGATAATTGTGGGAAAAGAAGTTCAAAATGAAAAAAGAAGTCATGAGATCTGAAATCAAGGTATGATAGCTTAAAAGATCCAATAATTTAATGCCTTTGTTATATCTAATATCTCACTTTTAGATAAAAAATTTTCATAACTGAAGTCAACAAAAAAAGGAAAACAAGTCTTCAAATTATTCTGAATTCAAAGAGGAGACAGAAGCATGAATACATCTCCTCAAAAAAAATAAACTGAGGAATAATAATAATAACAGCAGCAAACATTTCTATAGCACTTTAAGATTTGCCAAGTTCTTTACACCTTCATTAGGGTTAGCTATGAGTAGCCTACTATAATTCAATTCAATTTAATGCAACCCAACAAACTATTACCCAATACCTACTCAGTAAAAGAAACTGAGCTCAGTGAGGCATTGAGTACAGACAAAAATTAAGTGATCCCTGTCCTCCAGGAGTAAATTTAAATTCTATGTGGAGGATATATAACATGTGCCTAAGTAAATTCAAGAAGGAGAGAACTAATAACTGGAAACACCTGGGAAAGCTTCAAACAGAAGGTCACATCTGAACTGAATCGGAAAGGAAACTGGAGAGTCTAAAAAGTGGAAGTAAGGAGCAAGTAAGTGCATTTCAGGCATGGGGTACAACAGCAGAGAAGTCACAGACACAGAAAATAGAATGCTGAATCCAAGGAAGAAGTGGTAGGTCAGTTTGGTAGGAACAAAGAATAAGGAAAGGGAAATAACATATTACATAAGAGTTTTTGTATATCCCATTGTAGGGCAATTTATATGCAAATAAACTCTTAGAATCTAATATAATAACTGACTAGAAAATAAATTTTTAAAATAGAGCTCTTATCTGAGTATTTACAATTTGATCCCCACATTGCTGATATTTCATTTTGCTTTGGCTTGCACCTTTGATTTCACTGGTGTAGGGAATTCTTGCTGAGGAAATACTCTACCAGTAAAGATTAGTACTTGTTATTCGATTTATAGCCTTAGAGAATTTTCTGGGAGCAGTGACTTGCCCCTGTTCACATATTCTTCCTGACTCCAAGGATGGCTCTCTATCCAATAATCTGAAGCAGCCAGCTGATAACGTAGAAGAGTGCCTGTTAGGAAAATGAGTTCAAATCCAGCCTCAGACACTTACCACATTTGTGGCCCTAAGCAAGTCACCTAAACTCTGCTTCAGGTCTCTCACTGGCAATAACAGCATAACAACTTGGATTGTTGGAAGGACCAAATCAGATAGTACTTTGGAAGTATTTTACAAATTTTAAAGTACTTTATAAGTGCAAGTTGTCATAATTATTAACAGTGACGATAGTCATTGGTTCTACGTTTCACAACAATGGTAGCAGGGGTTTATGCAAAAAATTCTCAATAGTTCCTCAAGCAGCAAATAATTGTAAAGAACATGATGAATATTGAAGTAAATTATCTAGGGGTTTCACAACACACATTTCTTGTCAGAAGGGGTTCATGGGAAAAAAAACACATTGGAAACACTGCACTAAACCATACTGCTTTACTATAAGGTTGTATTTATCAGTAAGCAAAAGTTATCATAACACAAACATCAGTGAAGTGACCATTTCTAAAGTTAGTCCTCACTCAAACTCCCTTCCCCACTCCTTATCACTAGTAGCTATCCTTGCCTATTCCTGTGGAGGGGTCATTCACTCTTGATGGTAGCAGATGCTTCCAAAGAGGGTGATTCAAATAACAAAGAATTATGAGTCCCTTGGGAAAACTGATAAATCCCTTTTATCTTTTTTTTTTTGCAGCAATCATCCTCTTTACGATCACATTGCCAAAGTAAAGCGTGAAGTGAAAGATGCCCCACTGGGCTGTCATCTGACTTTTGTCAGAAAAAAAATATACTAAAAAAATTCAATATTTGTTTCATTTTTAGTTCTGTGAAACAGTGCACTGTTGCAGTTCTAACTTAAGACTGTGAGTGCAAAACAAACCACTTCCATAATTTCTAACTGCATTTTTTAAAGATAAAGTCCCGATTAAATGTTTTTGTTCCACTATTTACTAAAAAATGGTCCCTATTTTAAGTAATTTCACTTTTGTGGACTTATTCCAGTATTAATTATCCTTGGATAATGAGGAGCTCTTGTACACTGTATTGAACAGAGGCATTTCATAAAAGGAGACAGAGTGCCTGATAGTTTCTATTTTTACACATAATGCCCAAGTGTACTAGTCATTATTTTATCAATAGAAAACCAAAATGTCTTTCTTCTGAGACTTAATGATACAGGATTAAACAGCAATTTCTTTTCATTTTTCAAATGTGAGGTTGAATACACATTTCTGGACAAAATCTTATGTCATAAGTACATATATATGTAAACAAACACATATTTCAACCTTCATCTACCTACAAGATGATTGTGAGAGAAGAGCTTTCCAGTAAAACTTTGAAGTACCTTGTAACTCTTAGCCATCAATATCAACAATAAATGTAATAGCAAGTATCAGTGAAATAATTATAAAAGGATTAATCATATTGATTCATCCTCGCGATTAAACAAATCCATCTCTCCCAGGCCCTTTAAAGGAGAGTTTTCTTCACGTTCTTTATTCAATCCATTCATTTATTCATTAGACATTATTCATTAGCAATTATTAAGTACCTTCTTCATGCAGAGCAATGTACTTCTTACTGGGGGCAATATAAGTTACAAATAAATCAATATCCCAGTCCTCACTGATCTTAAAGTATAGAAAGCAGGTAAGATACTAATCTTCCTATATATTTTGGCAAAGGAGAACGCCTCCAAGGGCCCACTGTTTTTCAGTGGTCCCTTGGAAATGCATAAGGAATTTTAATAGCTAGTTTCTACCCACTGATGCTGCCTAGTATAGAGTATTTGTGGTCCCTAAGAGTTAGGGATAAACTACTATCTAAAAAAATTATTGGAAGCATCACAAATGATTCTTTTCTTTGCATGCCCTTACAAAACAGTGCAGGGACATTCAGACAGATTAAATATTTTTAAAAATTGTATATTTAGTATGAATTACCAGTTTAGCTTGGACATCCTTGTGTGATTTATAAGTTTAAATTCATATGGTATTAGGACAGATTCAAATGCCAGCTGTTTTTTTTCATTCCTGCCTAGCTACATTATCAGCACACGATCAACGCCACATCATTTTTACTCTCCTCCCCAATATTTAATGATATAAAGCAAACCAGCCTCCTACACAGCAAGACAACACATTTCTCATCAAGTCCAAGTGAATGGGGCCTTAACTGTAATCTCTACTCTATTTCACTCAACTGAATTAGGAACAAAGGGACCAACCAACAAACAATAAACACTGTGAAGGAATAGGGAGAAGGCTGATGTTCACTTTCTTGGAACTGAATAGCCATAATGGAACAAAGGGTATGCTGGTATTGGCAGACACATCTCAGAAGTGGGAACGACCAATAACTCATGAATAACAAGAAGTCTGCACTAACAGTTTTAATGAGAGCTCTAATGGTTTAATGGATGGCAATTTAATAGGATTTCGAGTAGAATCCTTCTGAAAGCTTGTCCTCAATAAATCTGTCATTGACAAAGACCTGGAGTTCTTCACAGAATGGCTATAATATGGGGGCTTTATACACACAAAAATTAAGGCAGTTGTAATACTGTTATTACCATCCCTGCTGCAACTAATCTTCTAACTATTGTGACACAGATGGCTAACGGCTCAAAGTGGGGTATTACTCCTGAAAGACCAGCCCTTGTTCACCACGAGGTAATGTTAGTTCATCAAAGTGATCATGCGGTCTGTTTATTATAAAGTTCAAATTAGTACCATATTAAGTTGGGAGAACA
The DNA here is from genome assembly GCA_028627135.1 of Pseudochirops cupreus. Taxonomy (NCBI): domain Eukaryota; kingdom Metazoa; phylum Chordata; class Mammalia; order Diprotodontia; family Pseudocheiridae; genus Pseudochirops; species Pseudochirops cupreus. The sequence continues at coordinate 328,794,599 of CM053583.1, forward strand.
AAGGTATGAATGATACTTGCCTAGCAGCTCAAAAGACATGCAACTATAATAAGCAAAATTCAGAATCATTCTCCATCATTTCTCATTCAATTCATATAATTTATTGTCTGTTTCATTGCTCATTTGATGTATATTATTTGATATTCTTTTTTTGTTTGCTTGGTTAATTGTCTTCTAAGAATTGTGGCTATTTTTGCACTAGGCTGTAAGCTTCATGAAGGCAGGAACCAAAATAGATGACTTACCCAAGGTCATAGAAGTAAGAGAGAAAGGAACTGGGATTTGAATTTGGGTCCTCTGACTACAAATCCAGTTCTCTTTTCATTGTATAGCATCTCAGTCTTCAAGGGGAGACAATAAAGAGTGAAGAGTGGAGAGATGGTCAGGGCTTGAACTTGGGATAATTAGCTATCTTTTAGTGACTTCTAGTCTTTCAGACATTGAGTGATTGAGGTAGACTCTGGGGAAGTGAGGCAGAGGAGGATGAGACTTCTCTCTTGCCTTCTGCTGCCTCATCTCTAAAATGACAGAGCTGAAGTACAATAAGGTCACGTTCACCTTCAAATCCCATGGTGCTATGGAAACAAAGCTCTCTTGCTCTATTCTATATTTCCATCCTGTTGGATATTTGCACTTGGATGTCAAGCCATTGCCTCCAAATTTAACATTTTTCTTTATCTTCAATGGCAGTGGCTCTTGCTTATTTCTTCATTTCTGTTAATAGTCTCTCCATTCTCTCAATCACCCAGGATCCAAGTCTATGCTTTGACTCCTTCAAGGAATTCATTCATTTTCCACATCTGATCAGCAACTGATACCTGGTAATTCCTCCTTTGTCAGGCAGATATCAAAGGTAGCCAACTCTTCATACTTGTACTAGACAGAGTGCTGGGATCTGGATTCTAGTCACAGTTCTTGTACTAACAAGCTGTGTAATTCTGGGCTAGTTGCTTTACTGTTTTGGGCTACAGCATCCTGTCGTATAAGGTAAGGTTACAGATTTAGATACTCTCTATGGGCTTTGGTTCAGATCTTACCTGAGGCTTACTATATATGCAAACTCAGGCAGGTCACAACCTCTCTGGCTTCAGTATCCTTATCTGCAAAATGCTGGTTAGGCATGGTGGCCTCTAAGATCGCTTCCAGTTCTGGATCCATGATCCTATAATCCTCTCAAGCTCTAACACATTGTGGTTTTAAAATCTTAATTCAAACCCTAATTGCTTCACATTTGAACCACTGTGGTTTTATGGTTATTATTTAGTCATTTCTATTCATGCCTGACTTTTCATGACCCCTCTCAGGGTTTTCTTGGCAAAGATATGGGAGTGGTTTGCCATTTCCTTCTCCAGCTCATTTTAAATATGAGGAAACTAAGGACAAGGTTAAGTGACTTGCCCAAGGTCACACAGCTAGTAAGTGTCTGAGGCCAGATTTGAACTCAGGTCTTAATTGACTCCAGGTTCAGTGCTTTATCCACTGAGCCACCTGGGTGCCCAAAGACTACTGTGATACCTTTCTAATTAGTCTCCCTGCATGCATTCCATGATTCCTTCCATCCATGCTACATGGTTATACCAACTTATCTTTTCAGAATATCATTCATCACTTATTTACAGATGTTCTAACTAATACCTTATTCTGATATACAGGATCCTCTACAATTTAATTCTAGTTTTACCACTTCACCACTAAATGAAATCTGCTCCAGCCAACTGGTTTACTATTCCTCCAACTTACTTTATACTTTCTTGCTTCTACACAGATAATGTTGCTGATGTCATTCTCACCAACACCATACACTACTCCCTCCCTGAATTAATGTCACTTTTTCTCTCTGCCTATTCACATCCATTACTTTTTCAAGACCTAACTTATGGTTCACCTCTACACCATGAGTCCTTCCTTGTGTACCTCAGAGAGAAGTGCCTTCTCCTTCCAGATTCGACAAGCATTTCTTTTTTCATTTCTTGCAGGTTATAATTAATCACATGCTACTTTTCAGTTTGGCCAGCTAGCTGGCTCAGTGGATAGAGTACTGCGGCTGGAGTTAAGAAGATTCATCTTCCTGATTTCAAATCTGGCCTCAGACACATACTACCAATGAGTCCCTGGGCAAGTCACTTAATCCTGTTGGTCTCAGTTTCCTCATCTGTAAAATGAGCTGAATAAGGATATGGATATCCATTCTGGTACCTTTGCCAAGAAAAATCCAAATGGGGTCACCAAGAGTTAGACTTGAATGAAAATGACTAAACAACAACTTTTCAGTTTCTTTTCCTCTCTTTAACTGATATTTAAATCTTGCTCTTCATTTTAACTTTCTATCTACACTTGCGACTGTAATTAGCTTTTTGAGAGCCACAATAGGGTCTTGTATTTCTCTGTTTCCCCTATAGTTATTAACACAAAGCCTTGCAAGATAGGTGCATAATACATATTTGCCGATCATTAGCATTTTAGATTTTTGTCTCATTTTCCCCCTGAAAATGTTCTCAGAGAAAAGGCTTGTCATGGAATCCTGGAATTTTTAACTAGAAGGAACTTTGGGAATCATTTAGCCCAATCCTGTCATTTTCTAGGAGGACCCAGCTTTTTTCTTTCTTTTGTGACTGTTTTGCTCACTGGAGCATGCAGATACTCTTAGAATGTCTACAAAATAGCTGAACTTGTGTACAGTCTGGCTGATCCATTTGTTTAGCTCTTCTTCCTGATCAATACTGATAGCTGAGATAAATTGACTGCTCAGTGATCTGTATCGATTATCAAGGCTGCTGAAAATAATGGATGGATCATGCTACCATCCATTCATTCTGCAGAAATAGAATAGATCTTAGAGAGCTTTTGAGAGGAATAAAAGTATTCACTACCAAGACTTCATCAGGGAAAAATTGGATAAGACATAACCCAGAAACTCAAAATATGTGAGGATATCTGCATCTAATGGAGACATTTTAAGAATCATAGGTAATGTAATTTCAATGTTCAAAATTCTAAATTCAATTAAAGTTTTCCAATGAAGAGGATTAGAATTTTGAGAAAAGCACAATTTATTAAAGGAGACATCTAGGTGGTGCAGTAGATAGAGGGCTAGGCATAAAGACGGAAGATCTGAGATCAAATTCAGCCTCACACACTTACTAGCTATGACCTTAGGCAAGTCTCTTACCCTCTGTCTTAATCCATTGGAGAAGGAAATGGCAAACCACTCCAGTATCTTTGCCAAGAAAACCCCATGGATGATATTGTCCACAGGGTAAAGAAGAAGCCAATGAGAAAGATGCAAGGTAGTCAGAAGTGTTTTTAATCCCCTATTACAACTGAAAGGCAATGAACTGAGAATAATTCTTTGAAGAATGGTCCAGACATACTATACCAAGCAGGATTTCCACTTTTAAAGCTCAAATTATTTATTGAAAAATCAAAACGAGGAAGATCATATCCACCATTCAAACAAAGATTTTAACCAAATTTCAGGCAAGATTTCATATCTCATTGAGTGGGGCAAAAAAAAAAAAGTATAACTGTGAAACCTAGGAATCCTAGCAAAACCCAGCTGCTAAGTGGTCCAGTCTAAAGTTTGTCAAAGCAGAAAAGCAGAAGTACACAACGGATTATTTTCTCAAAGAATATGTTCTATTAAAAATGTTTTGTGAAACCTCCTCCTCCCAATCTTGCCTCCATGGTACTAATATTTCCTTTGTTCCTGAAGATATTTGAAAGTCACCAGAAGCTTTGTTTTTAGAGTTTATCATTTATTCTCTAGCTAAAATTATAATCTTTGGTTTGTGACTTCACCATTGCTTGCAGTCTAAATGATTATATGTCAAAAACAAAAGATTATGCCTCTTTTCAAGAGGGAATGAGTAACAAAAGCAGATAAAGGCTTAAGAAACGAAGGTGCTATATTCTTGCAAATATTTTTATGATACAACAGAGATAAGTATTGAAAATACGATTTTTCATGCAGTTTCTTAAAAGATATTTAGATCTGAGGGAGAAAGAAATTGGTAATTTTTCTTGGGATAGGCCCAAAGACATGGAAACCACTCCAACCCTATAACAATAGTAACATACAGTAGAAAGAGCCCCAAGTTCAAGCGCCACTCATGTTCCTACAGTCTATTTGACCTTGGTCACTCTCTTCTGCTGGATACTTTTTGCTCTAAGTTTTTACAGTATGTCTCTCTTCTGGACCATTTCTTGGTCTTTTTTGCTGAATCGTGGGTGTCCCACATTGCTCTGTCCCAGACCCTCTCTCTTCTCCATCTAAACTGTCTCATTTGGTGATCTCATCATTTCTCATGGGTTTAACTATCCTCTCAGTGCAGATGATTCTCTTACCTATTTATCTAACCCTAAATTTTATTTGGGGGCAGCTAGATGACTCAGTAGATGGGGTGCTGAGCCTGGAGTCAGGAAAATCATCTTCCTGAATTTAAATCTGGCCTTTGACACTTATTTGCTATGTGACCCTGGGCAAGTCACTTAACTCTGCCTCAGTTTCCTCATCTACAAAATGAACTGAAGAAGAAAATGGTAAACCCCTCCAGCAGCTTTGTCAAGAAAACCCCAAATGGGGTCAACAAAGAGTTGAACACAAATGAAAACAACTATATAACAATTAACTATCTTCTAAACTCCAATCTCTACCTCCAGCTACCTACTGGATATCCTGAACTGTAGGTCCTATAGATATATCAAACTGAATATGTCATATCTCCCTACCCCAGACCCCTGAAAAACCCTTCACCCTTCTAAACTTCCCTATTATTGTTAAGGGAACCAATAGCCACTCAGCCATCCCATATACTCTATCTATTTTGCAGTCTTAAGGTTTCTAATCCCCCCCATCCCCATACATCTCCCCTCCACTCATGAAGCAACTACTCTGGCATAAGACCTCATTACTTCCTGCCTGAAGTATTGCGATTGCCTGGTATTTGGTCTCTTTGCCTATAGTCTCTCCCCACTGCATTCCATTCTCCACTCACCTGTCTAATTGATTTTCCTAAAGCACAGTCTGAACACGTCACCATCTGTTCAATAAACCCCATTCCACTTTCCCATTTCCTCTAAGATCAATTACAAAATCTGCTATTTGGCTTTTAAGCCCTTCATTACCTGGCCCCTTCTTACCTTTCCTGTCTTTTGCTTTTCTTTGTATCTTGAGCACTTAGCATGGTACCTGCCACACAAATAAGTGCTTATCAAATGTTTATTGACTACCTGACTTACTGTTTCTGTAAGCATGGGCCAGTCCATTTTCCTCCCTGAGTCTCAATTCTACCACAGAATTCATAATTTCCCATAATCCTTATCAGCCAAGCCAAATGTCTATTACATTTTCAATTTGTGTTTTCATATAGAAATGTTTTCTATTGTCATTTGGCCAGATTTGTTGGTTTATTAATCAACAGAGGCAGTATGGCATAATGGATGAAAGACCATCCTTCAAATTAGAAATACATAATTTCATTTCCTTCCTCTTACAAATCCTGGCCATCGTTATGTGGTCGAGTTACTTTCCCACTCAATGCCATAAACCACTTTTTGAGATTATCAGTCCCAAACACGTTGCCAATCTGCACTGAAGGAGGAAATTTCCTCACTGGGAATTACTCATATCAATGAAATAACAAGTACAGGCCACAAATAATATTTTTACCAAGTCAGTACATTTAAGTGGAAGTAGATTCCTGATTTTAAAAGTGTATATGTTCATTTCATTTGAATGTGTCATTAACATAACTCACTGGGCCTCAGATACCTCATCTGTAAATAAGGGAGTGGATTAGGTAATTTCTAAATTCTCTTCCAGCATTTTATTTGAATTCACTCTCTGACCCTTTGTCTCTTCATCTATGAAATGATTTAGTATTATAGATTAGGTGAACTTTAAGGTCCTTTCTAGTTCTTAAAATCCTGGGTTCTTATGTTTCTCTAAACATTATTACTGCATGATAGAGAACTGCTGTCACAAAGTTCAAATCTGAAACTTTTCTCTTGAAGGTTGGGGGAGGTCAGCCTGAGAAATTGATATCAACAGATGTATGAGAACATCAATGAGCAGAAAGAAGGAAGAGTCCCTGGGGCTTTTTTTTTTCTCTTTTACTGAAAGGTGTTTAAATTTTTTTTTCTTCTTCTCCAGTCCTTGCTGACTATAGGATGCAAAGATAACAATCCTCTAAGGTTAAAAGTGAGAGCTAGGACCACTTACCTATATGAATTCAACACCACATGGCCTTAAATATGCATCATTCTTGGCTAACTTTACTCATTGATTCTCATTTGCTACAATTCTTTTTCTACCTCAAGGTCATGGATGGGAGGCAGATCCATTGCAAAAAATCATGGTAAAATGGAAAATTGTCCTGAGAAGAGATTTTTTTATCTATTTATCTAATTCTAAATTTTCTTGGGGTAGGTGGTGGTATCTCAGGGTTTAGTATTTGAAATTCTCTTCAAATAGCATGAATATTAGATGTTAGCTTTGTTGAACTCATGAGACTATACGTTAAATAATGCGTTGAATCATTCATTTAAACCTGAATAAAACATAAGGTTAATGGTACAGGGATCATGGGAGAAATTAAAGCATGAAGCATGTCTGTACTCTCTTGCCAAGCCAAAAAAAGGGCAAATGGTCTGGCAACTCTAGTGTCCTTTTCTGTGATTTCTGGCAACTATTTCACTAAATTCCTTGGCAAAATCTTTGAAGATGATTTCATGTATATATGAATGTGTGCTTTAAAAGGAAATCCAAAGAGCAAATGTCAGTTGCCACCCCTTTAACAGACTTGTGAAGCCTAATTTATTTCAAGGAATGAATTTTCCTTTCATTACAAATATTATCCACTGGAGGTGATAATCCACCTGCTTCTTTTGAGCAGCTGGGCCCCTTGCCAGAACTTTCTCCAATCCTCGGAGTCACAACTTCAGGCTAACTGTAACCACCAACCACAAAATGTCATGCTGAGAAATATGAAAATGATATCCAGCACCTTTGACAAAGCCATGGCTAAATATACACGTTTTCTTTCCACTCCATTCTTGTTGTTCCTCTGTTCTGCCTACCCAACATATTCTAGTTTCCTGATAAACTGGTTTCCAACATAGAAATCAATGTCAGTCAATCTACAATTCTCTTCTATCTGGAATGAGTTTTATTATTTCAAGCATGAGACAAAGCCTGAACCTAAATGCACTTGAATCACTATTGTGATACACTAATGTGAGTGCATGTGTGCATGTGTGTGTATTCATGTGCAAATGCGTGTGATATTTAGAGCAGGACAGTCTATTTCACTGAAAATATTCTTTATTTGGGTCTACAAATTGTGACATTGTCTATTTTGACTGTGTCATATGTCTTGGTTGCTGTTTCCTGGGTCAAAAATATTCTTAGCCAAAAAATTCATCACCAAGTAACAAAACCTTCTAGGGACAAACCTCCTTGTACTTATATGGGCTGGTTCTTCAACAAGCTGTCATGAAGACTATAGTATAAGCCCTTTAAGCATAGTAGAAATTACCACAGTCCCCTAACCTGCAAGAACCCAGTATCATCTGCATTACATGATGAGATATTAGAAAGAAATACTTCAACACTCTAGTGGATTTTTATTTCACTGTTGTGAGGATAACCTCCAACACAATCCATATTGAACTTTCCTAAGGTCTTCTTTCCACCCTATTTCATTTTGCTCTTCATCATGCATACTGACTTCTGGCCAAACTGAACTCTACCTTGCTCTCTGATCTCTTCTTGTACTCTCAAGCCTCCCTGAAACCTCTGTGCCTACAACATATTGGCAGTACATCACCATCTTTCAAAATCGTTCTCTGTCTTCATAGGACAGATTATATTTCACCAGCTCCATGAGGTTCTCCAACTCCCCTATGTAGGACTGCTAATGCTCTCTGCTCTCATAAAGGAAGACACACACATCTAAGCGTAGGGCTCTACAGGCTGTTAAAGCAGAAAACAACAACAACAACATGGTGAGGCTAGATAAGTGAGCTGTCTGATTGTTCAGGCTGCCAGAGGCAGTGGAAAATACTTAAATGGGAGTCACAGGTCCTACATTCAGGTTCTGGCTTAGATGTTTACTATTTTAACCTGTCTGAACAAGTTGCTTCTCTCTTCTGGATCTTAATCTCCTCAGCCACAAAATGAGATGAACTTGATGGTATGGAGGCAATGTGAAGCAGAAAGAAAGCTGAATTTGGAAACCAAGAATCTAGATTCAAATGCCAGCTCTTCTTTTTACAAGATGTGACTCTGGGCAAGTGACCTACTTTCTCTGGACCTAAAGCTTACTTTTCTATAAATTAAGGGAAGGAAAGAATGAAGGAAGGAAAGAAAGAAGGAAGGAAGAAAGGGAAGGAGGGAAGGAGGAAGGGAGGAAGAAAGAAAGGAAGGAAGGAAACAAGAACTTATTAAGGGCCTACTAGTACTCAGGCATTGTGCTAAGTGATTTACAAATATTAGCTCATTTGATGCTCACAACCACCTTGGGAAGTTATTATTATCCCTCATTTTATACTTGAGGAAAATGAGGCAGATTTGCCCAGGGTAACACACCTAGTAAATGTTTGAGGCTGAATTTGAATTCAAGATTTCCTAACTCTATTGTACAGAGTCCTATTTACTGGGCGACTTAGTCCCCTTAGAGAACTTAACTAGATGGCCTATAAATTCTGTCCAGGTCTTATCCCATTACAAATCTCTTATAATACTTTGCCTGGATCCTTATTTTGCTTTTATCATTTATGTATGTATATATCTTTTACCCCTAGCAGAGTACACACTTTTGGAGGTCAGGGACTATGTAATTTAAAAAAAATCCCTAGCACCTAGTACAGAGTCTTACATGAAGGGGATGCTTAATTTAGTAAATATTCATTGAATTCAGTGAAAGGAGGATGGGCAAAAATCCCCTTTCTAAAATGTTAAGGATTTTTGACTGAGTAGCTGCCAAATGGGAATTTGGACAGACTGAAGTAGGAAGGATGGAAACAATCCAATTAAAAATATCAAGGCATATTACTTGGAAATTAGGAGAAACAAAAATGCTATGCTAGATGATGTGGTCACAAAATTTGATATACAGTATTAATGAAAAATGTGTTTACAGGAAACAGAAAAGTACCTGTTAGAAAATACTGAGTCTTAACAACCTAAAAAAGGTTACAGAGATCTAACGCAAAAAGACTAGCAAGAATTTTCTTCTTCAGAGAAAATGTACCTCTCTCCCTTCTTTATAGAAGTGGAACACCACACATACTGGCAGTCTCAAGTGATATTTTATTAGTTAACGATGCCCTTCCCCTTTCATACTTGTATTTATCCTTTGTTACCAGGGATGTCTCTTTGGGGAAGGGACAGGAGAAGGATATATTGGGAAAGGAAAATTATATAAAAACAAAGGACATTCATTTTTTTTTTGCCTTTTCCTTCTTCAAAAAAGCTAGAAAATGACAACTCCACAAGCTTCTCAAGCAGGAGTTATGATTGATGAATGGAGTATACATTAAGTATACTCACACAGCAGGCGAAAAAGGATGTAGTGTTAATTATTGTGGCAAATATGAAATTTTTGGTAAAAGTGAAATTCTCTAATTGCTATACAGGTATTGCATATTAAACTTTGTTGTTTTTTTTTCCTGCAAGGCACTGCTAAATCTTCCCAATTCATGTAATTTTTTCTGTTTATTTGTCCTCCTTATACTAGGCCTTTAGGATGAAAGGATTCCTCCGATACCTTGTCATGGTGTTTGGGTCCAGTGGTAGAACAGGTGCTTTTTGTCTGAGAACCATGCTAGTTAAGCTCAAACAGAACAGATTCCAGAAGTTCAATCCCTAGTTGATATTTTTTTCCTGATTAAAAGACCAGCTCTTAAAGTCATCCAGGAGCTGTAGTCTACTGTGCTTGAGAAATTACCCACACTAACGAAGGAAAAAAATCCTTGCTATATCAAATTAATTGCTAACCTAACACAACAGTATACCCAAAAGGATTTTTGAAAAATGACAAATTGTTCTATGTTGCAAAAAAAAAAAGCATGGTTATGTCCTCTCAAAGAGGCCCACCCCCCTGTCAGGAGGAGTATGAGTTCAAGGGAATTTGAAACAGGAAATTCAGAATTATTCTATCTTCATTTTAAAGTCTTAATTTAGAATGAATGGACCAATCAAAAGTTGCTGTTAAAGCATTACAATAACTGGCTTATGTTTTGAAATTTCCTTCTGTCTCTGAAACATCAAAGGGCAGTAAGGCGCGAGGGGATGGTGGGAAAAGAGATGGAAGGGTATACTATTCACTTAATAACTAACTTTTGGAAATAAAGACATACTTATGCCATCTACCTACTACTTTGTCTTTTTTATGAAAATTCTTGAGCCTGGGAGAAAAAACAAATTACCCAGAAAAGGCATTAAAAAATGTGGCATTTGTGATTGGTAGAGTCTTTGGTCGGCATCTATATGAATGGCTACCCTGTAGAGTTTATATTTTAAAATATAAACACAAAGACAACAGGAACTGCAACTCTCTTGGTATTCTATATACTACTTGGATTACAGAATGTGGCCCTAAGAATAATAGCTTCTGGGATTTGAAATGGCCTTCTAGCACACTTCATTAAAGACATCCCCCAGACACCCCCTACTTCCACCCACCCATTCTTTCTTCCTTGGGAAAATGGCAATGCTTTGTTGTGTGGTCACTGCTTTAGTCATAAAACATTTTCGTCCTGTATACAGTGAAAAATTCAATGTTTACCATTGGGAATGGTGAGACTAGCTCATGGGAAAAAGAAATACTTTCTTAGCATTTCATAGAAAAACCTCAGGTTTTTCCCATGGATAGTCATGTGGTGAAAATTAGTAGCTGTGATTTCTTCATAGTAATTTTCTGCATATGTGTTATTGTTCTAGTTAAAGATTTAGACTATAGGAATCTGTCCTCAGGCCAAACTGAGAAATAAGCTATACACAGTCTAGTCTAGAGCAAAAACCCAGGAATGAATAAGTCAAGGGTCTGTCTAGCTCTCCATGTTTCTTCTGTGAGTCTCAATGTGTTTTATTATTCATAGGGAAAATAATACATCTTTTTCTTCAACTTGCCTCCCTGGGATGTTGTGAAGACTAATCAGATAGGGACAGCAAGATGACTTAAGCTTGTCAGAGAAAGGTACTGAACAAACACCCGCTGTTATTAAAGCAGAAAGACAAGGGAACAATGCTGTGAACATTACAAATAAGAGACTTCATTATCATCTGGAGAGACAACAGTTGAGAGATTCTTGCCTTGAGTAAGGGAGAAAATTATTAGCACATTCAGGATGCTAACTGGTAGGAGACATACGAGTTTATCTTTGGTTGTCTTCAAGATCAAAGATAATTCACACCCATAGAGTTTAGTAAAGAAGTTATGCCTGTGTTTTATAATGTGAACACAGTAACTTAAGGATACCCTTCAGAGTCTTCTAGAGTGCTGTAGAGGTCTTTTTTTCCTTTTGACAAAAATACGACTGCTTTGCATGGAAGACTTAAATAACTAGATCTTTGCATTACAGATTTCAAAGCTGAATGCGCTCTCTTCCTTCACAAATTTTCCTAAAGCACTTTGTCTATAGTTCTCCCTTATCCCTTTTACTTTGTATTATAGCTATCTATGTCATGCCACATCCTGAACTATTGCAATAGCCTTGAAATGGTTGCCTCGGTTCAATTTTAGCTCTGCTCTGTTCCATTCTTCATTCAAATGATAAAGTGATTTTCCTGAAGCACAGGTTTGACCATGTCACTCCCCTACTCAAGCAAAGTCAGTGGCTCCCCATTGCCTCAATGAAACTGAGACCCAGGAAAGATCTTGACTTAAAAAGGTCAAGGTTTCCTATTTCATCTCTGTCTCCAGTCATCATGATCTATATCTTGCTACTGGGTACCCAGATGGCTTTGGAGGAGAAATTGAGGCTGGTAATTTTCCACAGCCCTCCCTCACTTAAATCCAATTCACTTGCTAGTCATGGCATCACCTTTCCGAGGTCAAGGTCCTCTTTGAGAAAGAAGGACAAATAACAACCACCACCACCTTTAGGAACTAAGAGAAATCCAGTTTGGTTGGACTTTGCAGTGTGGGAAGGGGAAAATTGTATAATGAAGGAACCAGGTTGTTACAAGTGAAAAGATAGTGGGGGAAAGTCTGGGACAATTTCAGAGCCAAAAAGAAGACAGTGTATTTTAACCTAGAGGCAACAGAAAGCCACTTAAGTTTATTGAGTAGAAGAATAACCTGGTCAGAGCTGTGTGTAAGAAAAATCACCTTGACAGTCATGGGAAGCATGGACTGGAATCAGGAAAGGAATTGAGTCAGAAAGTTAATAGGACCATTGGAACTATAATATAGTATACATAATATTATTTCAACTATTCCTAACCACCACTTACAACTTTGTTTCTCTGGTAAAACGCATCCCAAGTGCTAGTGGGAACAAGAGTTGTCAAAGAATATTTAAGGCTCTGGAGAATCACCTTAACGACAGCTCTCCTCCAATGATGAGTATTATTAATATAGCCATTTGTATGGTAGAGTTTTGTGGCTCATGAAACTTGGAAGGGCCTAGGATAACTGCTGCTTTTGTCTTTAGGTCCACCTGCATCTGGGAAATGGGGATGCTCCTGGGGACAGAAAACAACCATTTTTATCTGCATGAGGGAAAGTCCTTCTCTAAATCCACTGATTCCTAGACAATTAAAAATGGGCAACAAAGGAAAGTTACCTCTAAAATATCTGGGATAGGAAAAAGAAGGTAGTAGCTAAGTTCCAAAACTGTATGCCTATTATGTTTTGGAACCAGGACTGAAATCCAGGTCTTGAGATGTCCAATGTGATAGTTTTCCAATCAATTCAATGGAATGACCTAGAAACTGAGGAAATGAGTTTCTGGAGTGTGGTTATTTACAAGACTTCACTGGGAATTTTAGACCAACTTTTAGAAAGGAAACTATATTCTAAAGGAACTATAACCAGCAGAATTGTGCATACTATTTTGTGGTGTGCCTAGAGCATGTACAGGGCATGAAGCATAAACTACCTTCCACTGTTTTACATTTTTAAGTACATGTCCAATTTCTTCAGCAAATTCTTGGAGAACAGGAATTATTAGGTTTTATGCATCTCCCTTGACCTACCTTTCACCAAGCACAGTGCCTCATCAAAGTAAGCAAGCCCTCAGTGTTAGTTGATGATAGCAATAAGTTCCCTGCCAAACAACTACTTATGACCGTGTAACTATGGAAGTGGACTGAAACCTGGAAAATCATCTAACCCTAACCTCTACTACCTCTTCCATCTTTGGCAAGACTCTAGGCCAAATTAAAAAAAAATTATCATCATGGGACAGGATAATGCATAAACCAGTTTAACGTTCTGACTTTGACAGTAATACCAATTGTTCTGGAAGGTCCTGGTATCTGCTTTCTGAGATGTAGTTTTCTAACAGGGAGGAACATACCTACCTTTAGTGCATTTAAAAAAAACCCAACAACTTTTCAACCACTATGCATTGACTAAGCCAGGCTGTTGTTATGATGTTGAATACCAGCCTACTGAGACCATGGTCAAACTGGTCAAAAGTTGCCCATCCATCAGTGTAACATTATTTGACCTAGAGACTAAAGCCAAACATGAAGGGATAAAGAAAATGTCTCTATACATTTATATGGGCATTCTCCTTTCCTTGCCCTTAAATAAAAGAAAAATAAAACAACTCCCCTGATACTTATTTCTCTTAGCAATAGGCTGGTACAAATTAGTAGTCAGTTCCAGTTCAATGACTTGACAATGGGCTATGCACTGTACTTTTGAAGGTAAGGTCCACTTTACCATTTATCCAGTGTAGCAGATTTAACACTTACAGGTTATAAAAGGCACTTTTCCTCATGTATTTTCTTTGACTCATAAGGTAACTTAAAATAAATTATTTCAAAATTTTCAAGATGTCTGCTGTTTATTTCATTTTTTCCCCTTTCATTAGAGTACTGGAAGAAATATATATGTATACATTGTATATATATATATATATATATATATATATATTTTCAACATTAAGGAATTTCTCTAAATCCTTTAAGAATGTACACTAATATTTCAGAAATTAATGTTTTTAAATATGTCCTATCTCTACCCTCCCAACCCTCACCAGCAAAAGTGATTCTACAATTTCCCTTAGGAAACTGTATTATCTTCTAGTGATTGAGTATTTCACCAATACAGGTACTACTTCCACTGAAAGAGATCTTCCCTTGGTGTATTAGCCATGTTGGTCCTCAAATGAAAGATGTCTGTTTTGTTTCTAGACTTGTACTCAAAATCTTTTCACTTTGATGGGGAATTACATAGCTTGTTTTCCCCTAGAATACCTCCCTAGAGCTCACTGTACTCTAGCCCATGAGGTAGAATCTGGGGATAATGTCAGTGTAGAGAGTAAGGCATATCAGTGTCTGATTCCCTAGTGATTATAATTAGGAAGGTCTTGGATAAGACCTAAGGCCTTTGACCTACAATTTAAACCTACTTTCTCTTATTCTTGCCTCAGGATTAATGAAAACAGTTTTTAAACTATTAACTATTATTTTGGTTCCCAAATCAGCATCAAGTTTAGTAACAAATATGCAGGGGAGGGGAGAAGCTAGTGAAGGTTTAAAATGGACTCTCCCCCCCAAAAAAACTCATGATCCACTTTTAGTTTAGTCTGCATTAATATTTTCTCTATCACTTTCTTATACCTAGATCCCCAACAAAATAATACATCAGGCTCTAATTTATAGCATTTTCTAATTTCCAAGGTATAAATACTCACACGGAAAAATTAACAGTTGACTTGTTCTGGTTTGAACTAACTTCACTCTACCCTAGCACCTATCTAATAATGTTGTTGCTGTTCCAGTCTTCAATTTCATCAGTGAAGGCAACTCCCCAGTTCCTTCAATGAAAGCAGATCAGCAAAAAATCTTGTTACCTATAACGTAGTTGCCTGGGGCACTCAGAGTTTAAACAACTTGCCCAGGGTCACAGAGCAAGTTTGTGTCAAGGATGGTACTTGAACCCAGTTCATCATGACTGAGGGCGAGTCTTCTTTACATAGTAAAGTTCTGCCTCTCGATAATGATCATGTTAAACAAAATATAGGTAAACTAATAAAATGTCTACTTTTGGTCTTTTCTCTGCTCTGAATTATAAACAAAAACTATTTCTATTTTATTTAAACAAGTGATGGTGAGATGGCTCCTTCTTAGCTCAGAACTGTAACCTAATGTATGGTGTGAGATCCCTAGTCTAAGTATCACTGATGAATATGATCCTTAAATACCACTTACATGGACAGTATATTACAGCACAGCCCATGCATCCAGAGAGGGAGCACTTTAATCACAGGTCATCATGATGATGAACTAGGAAGAGTCTTTGAAGGCTACTTTGTGTCAATGACTACTGGGGGAGTCTTTAGACCATGGATCACTAGCCCTGTAAGTCGTAACAGCTTTCAAGGAGTACTTCTTATCTTTAGTTCAATGAACACCATTAGGGTATCTGGATAGGTGGAATTTTCTGATGAGTTATAAGTTACTATATTAGAAGAAGGCAATTTATCATGCTTAATAGGTGCTGTCACCTACTATATGTTGATAAGATAGATACAACATTGGGTTCTGTGGTGTCAGCCAATACTTATACAAACCTCTAGATCATTGGAGGTGAAGGGAATTTAGTGGTTATCTAGTCCAATTCGCTGATTTTTTTAGATAAGGAAAGTTTAACTTCCAGTGGGGAAGGGACTTGCTCAAGGTCCCATTACAAGTGCACGGTAGATATAACATTAGAAACCTTTCCAGGACAGGGTTTCCTCTGTGGTAGCAGGTTGTGGAGAATGATTCCATGGGATAATTATAGATAACTCATCACATGGATAAGAACAATAATGGTAAGAATAATAACAATGAAGTTTATGTACCGATTTATGGTTTGCAAAGCACTTTCCAATATCTCACTTGATCCTCACAACACGGGAGGGTAGGTGCTATTATTACCCCCACTTTACAAAGAAGGAAGCTGATGGAGAGGTTAAATGATCTGCTCAATCAGAGTCACGTAGCAAGTAAGTATCTAAGGCAAATTTGGACTGAGGTCTCACAGACTCATGGTCCAACCCTCTATCCACTGTGCAACCCAGCTTCCCACACCTAAAGATTTGAAACTGTCTTTGTTTTTGAAAGGAAACTCCCAATAGTGTAAATTTCTTATGTGAGATACTAAAAAAAAAAAAAAGAAAATTAGAAAAATGCTGATTGGGCAAAAAATTTCAATTAGTGAAGAGATAATTCATATTTATTCAGGTAGTATCTCTCAAAGGCCTTGCTCTCTCTCCTGAAACCTAAAGCCCTGAAGTACCTAGGAATGACTTTAGCAGTCTATCATTTAAGTGCACAAAAAGAAAATGATAAGCAAGAAACCATTTGGGTGAACCAAAGCTAATTTATATTCCAATATTTCTTTTATTTTATGTACATTTCCACTGGATGAAGGAACCTGAATCATGTCCAGGTTTACAAGGTATTTTCCTCATTATGACCCTGTGTTTTAGAGGGCATAATAATGATGAAGATCAGATAAAAGGTAAGTGACTTGTACTGTCAGAGCATGACTGTCACTAGTGATTTGGGGCCTCAGGTTTTTTGAGTTCAAGACCAGGGCTATCCCACTATACTAAGTTGCCCAGTCCTACTAAGAAGAACAAATTATCTTTTCCAAACTGAGGAGCTCTGAAGAAAAATATCCTTCAAGAAAGATGGAGTGCTTTAAAAATGCAATTTTACTCAAAAAAATAAACTTCATGTTTTGAAAAAGAATCATCTCTTTATAGCAGAGATACTAAAGCTTTTCAGGGAGAGGAAAATGTTCTCAAGATACCAATGAAAATGATGCTTTGCTATACTTATGCATAAGGGAAGAGTCAAGTGACTATCATCCAAGTGTTGGAAGTTTAGCCTTTTGTTTCCCACAGCAGAGATAATCTTCTCAGTAGACGGTGTTTACAAGGAATTCAGGTGTTTGGGGTATGATTTAGTTCAGCAGTCTGAATTCCAGCATTCAAGGTTTATGTCGGTGGATATTGGACAAGATGAAGTAGAGGGTAATTATTCAGATTATTAAAGGGCTCTTTGCATTAAAAAAAAAGATTCCCATGTTTAACTATGTTTACAATGGATAATGGGAAGATGGTAAGTCACTGACTTGCTTTGTGACTGTGGACAATTCACTTCCCCTAGTTGGATCTTGGTTTTCTCCACAGTAACATAATTCATGTTGTGTTGGATCAGATTCCAACATTCTCTGATAATTCTACAGAAGCATAAAATGACTTCTTTTTACCTCTAACGAAAGATATCCTCTAGTGTGTCTCGGCTCTGATATGTCTACTTGTGTGATGTTCATTACTTAATTACTAATTCGCTACTTAATTTCTCTGGTATCTACTGTCTTCAACGGTCAAATGAGGAGTTTAGAATGACTGATCTTTAATGTCCCTTCTACCTTTATATCTACATTTCTATAATCCTAAATAGATGTGATTAGGTTTGCAAAAAAATAGTTATGTACAACTTAGGGGGAACACATCTCCTGCATAGTGTACCTGTATTGTGGCCTAAATATTTTTAAAAATTGTAACATCATCTTATAATTATAGAATTTTTAGTCCATGGAAGACTAACACAATGTACTAAGATACAACTCCTTTCTATTATATTTTATCATTTGATGGAGATTCTAATCCAAAAATAAAAACAATGAAACAAATTTTAATTAATGTACATATATATCCCTTTGGAATCCAAATGTATTGGCTCTGTAGGCAAAAGATCTGAGTTCAGGTCCTGGCTCTTACACTTGATAAGTATAACTTGGAGAAAGTCATTTAACCTCATTGTTTCTCAGTTTCCTTATAGGTGAATTGAGCATCTTAATAGCTGTGCTACCTCATAGGGTTGTAAAAAGGAAAACACTTCATAATCCTTAATGTTTTCTAGAAATATGTCATTATTATCAAGGCGATGTTTTATTGAAACCCAAATAGAACAAAAATTAATCAAATCCATTAAATACTCTATAATGAATGAGAACTAATAACACCTTCTATGAAAGCAACTAACACACGGAAGTTAGCACAATCATCCCTTTGCAAAGTTGGTCATTTCATTAGCACATTTTTATTTCTCTTATTTGCCATTTCTTATGGTGTAATGGTATTGCGTTACATTCACATATCACAATTTGTTCAGAAATTCCTGATCAATGAGAACCCATTTGCCCCCATATTTTTAAGCATCTGCTTTATAACAGGTCCTAGCATTGCCTAATGATTTGTAAAAACAAAACAATACAAAACAAAACCACTGAAGGAAGTTATTTTCAGAAATGTGGTCAAGGAAAGAGAAAGTCAGGAGAACGTATCAGAATATTGAAAGCATTACCTCATACTCCTGGGAAAACTTCAAATTGTCATTAGCTTTCAACCTTTCAATATGATCAGCAAGTTCCAAAATCGGTATGGGAGGATGGCTAGCCATGCCTATTAAAATGAAACAAAGGGACATGTTTTGAAAACCCAATGTAAAGGCTGATAACAGTTCCAAAATATAGAAAATACAATAGTTAGAAATGGCTAGAAATATGTAAGTAGTTAAGATGTTTTATGTGAGAAAGCAGGCAGATAGTTTGGTTACTCAAAGCAGGACATGCACTGGAAAGATGAGTTTTATAGCCAAATGAAAAGTCACCAAGCATGATCCCCAAGCTCACATTCCTGGTGTAAAAGAAAGCATTATTGTGCCATGAATCAATGAGGTTAGCTAGGTGGGGAAAAATGAGACAGTTAGGCCTGATGTCAACTTCTGCTTTGAGTAATAACTTATTTCAAACTCCTTCTCCTGCACTATGTGAGATGGAAATTGCATGGAACTGAATGGTGAAAGGTGAACTTATAAAACAGACACTGAGGAGAGCCTAAAGGGAGACAGAATAATATTTTAACAAAAGAAAAAAGTGAATTATGTATAATCAAGGAAAACTAACTTGGATGAAGGTTACCAGCGTAACCGGATACACCTGAACCTGCAAAGGAAATGATGGTGTAAATAAAACAAAACTTAAGTAATTTCTTTTTTGTCAAAAATGAAATGGAAAGGCTGGTACTTAAAAAGGGATGGAGATGATGATGATGATGATATGTCCAGAGGTCTGGAGGTTTCAGTCTACATTCTGAATAGATTAGGGACATTCTACAATGTTTGCATGTCAATGTTTCATGAAAGCTCAAGGTGACTGACATTCACATGCGACTATGGACAACAAGAGAAACATGCAGCACTGTTCAGAGACAAGAATTCACTGGAGACAAAAATCAGACACCAAACAATTAGATTTTCAAAAATGTTTTCACTCGTAGCAGATTGCAGTGATAGGGGACAGAGAGTTCTCCTGGTCACACTAAGAGATTTCTGGGCTTTGGCCTGAATGGCTGTTATCAACCCCCAGGGATACCTACAATCTACTTCAGGTGTAAACATCTTTGTCTGCTCATAGGAAAACTAGTTGCAAGAAAGTGAGCAAATGAAGGCAGGAGGCACAACGAAAGAGAAAGGTTGAGGGAGAGAGAGACAGGGATACAGATGTGGGGCAACTAGTACAGGCTGCCAGCTGACAATATGCCAGTTTAATGGGCTCTTTATTTAAAAAAAAAAGATCCACAATTATATTTGATGATTCCCTCCACCCCACATCCTTATGTTCCAAGACCCCAAATGTTTTGTATTTTATTTATTCCTGATTACTTTTAGTATACACAAAATGGAATGGGACAGCTGACTCAGCACTTATAGGGAGAAAGCACAGCTGGCTACAAAAATCCCAACTAGTGTACCCCAGCAAAGCCTTTGAGGTGACAAAAGGAAAAAAAAACAGGAATGAGTGAGGGGCTCAAACTGGAAGTCATGTTGACCATTCTCTTATGTCATTGCGAATCTCTGGAAGGCATTATCCAATGGAATGTCTACCTGGTATATGTCAACATGACTGGGTGATTACTTTTGAACATTTTAAAAGTTGTCTTACATTTTAATGTCACCCAATAGTGCCCTTATGAAAGGCCATGATAAATTGCTTCTAACATTTTTGTTCTGATAGAATAAGTAGAAATATTTCCCTCCTACAAACATACATTACTTTATAGCGGTATTGTGAATTGTGGGGTTTCAGTATTAATGAATATGATGATATGTGGCCAGTCAACCAAAGACTAAGTGGAAGACCCAACCAAAGATGATGTTTTTTGAATGTGGAAGCTTCCACATTGATATTCATACCAATTAAAAGACTTGGATCCCCTTTCTGGAGGGTACCCATTTAGATAGCTGAGTTACAGAAACGTCCCTCGATTTGGTGGTGTGACCGTGATACGATAATTAAAGTGATCTCATCCAGATGAAGCACCCCCAATGGAAAGTATGAAAGTGAAAAGGCACAAAAGACTCTAGGCTTATTCAGATATAGAAGTGGACAGATGAGGACATCCATAACAGTGCTTGAACAGAGAAAATAATAGAGACAAAGATGTTTAGACCTTTTCGAGCGAATCGTGGGAGAGAGTTATTATCATATAAGGACTGAGTGGTAGTTTGGCTAGAGAGGGAGGACACAGAGCCAATCAGGGAGGCGTAGGGGACTGAATTACTGCTCAAAGCTGTAAAAAGTAAAGCCAATCGGAGATGGGAAACAAATTAGTATAACAGTAGTAGAAGACCATAATAATTAATCAACGATGCGATCAATATATTCACTTCTGGCATGCACTAAAAATGGTTGATATCATTATTCTTAGGACTATATTCAGAAAGTTTCAAGTATTCCCCTTTCCAAAGAAAGATGGAAAAACAAACTGAGAGATCAATGCTTGATGCTTCTTCACCAGGGAAGCTAGTTTCCTGCATTGGGCCTAAGCCCACGTTTAAATTCAAACTATGGGATCTATGGAATCATTCTTCACAGGTTTCCCTCCCCACCCCCCCAACAAATTTTACAGATCTGAATTAACATATCAAAATTAGTAGAAACCATTAGGAAAAAAAGAGGTACATTTCTTTGCCTAAGAGACAGAGTAATGTACTTGAAAGAACACTGGATAAAGAGATCTAGTGCTGACTGTGGTTCTTAGTTGCTCTCTGATAGTGGGCAAATCACTCCCCTCTCCTGCTCTCCTCCCTATGGATTGATTTTCCTCATCTGTAAAATAAGAGAGCTGGAGTAAATGATCTCTCACATCTTTCTATCTTTAGGACTATTTCACGCTGATTTGAAGTCCAGCCTTTCCTATATACTGAATAGGAGAAACGAATGAGACAAAGAACCACAGATACTGAGCTGGAAGGCACCTCCGAAATTTTGTAGTTTATCTCTTTTATTTTACACAGGGGGAAACTTTAAATGACAAAAAGGAAGTAATCTGCCAAGGAAATGGAGGTTGAAAGAGCTTGTGATTTGCTCAAAGTCACACAACTACTTAGTATCAAAACTGGGTTAAGGTCTCTTGACTCCCAAGTTCAATGTTCCTTCATTGCAGACTGTTTCTAACATGACTTGGTACAGTTCAAAGGGTTTAGTTAAGTTGAGACTATTTTTCTTTAAAAGGTGGCACAAAACAGCAGTTCCTAAACCTGAAAGCCACATTGAAGACATATTACTGTTTTCTTGATTTAAGTCAAATGCCATGTCCCTTAACTTTTACACCTGCAAATGAAGAAGCAACCATATAGATCCTCTTTGAAGAAAAGACTGAACAATATTATCACTATCATAAATTCTCTCAAATATTTGAGAGAACAAAGTCAGGAAAATGCTATTAATGGAGCACTTAACATGGAATTCTAGAAAAGGAACAATTTTTCTAGATAGAAATTGAAATTAAGTTCAGAGGGCCTATTTCAGAGTACCGTTCACCTGTCTCAAGAAATTCTTCAATGTTGAATACTTTAATTAATTTGCATAATAATCTGCCTAAGTCCAAAACAACAAAAACACCTGTGGACCATTACGAAAGTAAAAATTTTCAGTATTAGAGTTTGTTTGTGGCCTACTCATGACATTCATACTTCAAAGCTGTTCAGCTTTGTAAGGATGGTCAAAGAATGTGGTCCAATGACAAAATCTTCAAGCAATCAAGATTATATGCATGCCATGATGAAGTGCTGAATTAAGACTACAGTGGGGAACAGATTGGGTAATATGAGACTACAGACACCCCTTTAAAAGAACCAATATTGGGGTATTTTTCAAAAAGATTTGCATTACTTAAACTGCTTCATTATGTATTATGTCAGAGAATTCATAGGATTTAGAATTGAGACAATTGGCAGGACAGTCTGAGGCTATGGTGCAGAAAGAACCTAATGGTTCATCTGAACCTCAAATTTGTAACCAAAAAAACTTATTAATAATTCACCTAATCCTTTTTCATATAGGAAGGTTTTCTGGGAGGGGAGAGGTTAAAAGATACAGAGGAAAATGTAGGTAACACATAAACAAAAGATATCAAAATAGCCTATTAGACTAACTAAGCAAAGAAATTTATTTATTAAATGTTTTATTTTGACATAATTTTATACAATTTTAAATATTGAATGAAATACTAATATACATTATGTTTGAAATTAGCTTATTGATCTTTTTTTTTAATAAAGGGAACCCTCAATGCATAAAACAGAATAAGTCTAATATGAATGAATTGTTGATAATTTCATATGGTGGATATTTATAAAATAAAATGGACCTCAAGTGCACACTAAAGAGATAATTATTGACCTTTTAATGAGAAAAAAATGGGATGATATGGATTACCAAATTTGTGTAAGACTTTGACAATATAAATTTAGAATGGAGAGGGGATATTCTTGAAATTTTCTGAAAGAAGACACAGTGTTTGGTTTCAATGATTAAAAAAATATGAATAAGAAACAGAAGTGGGGTGGCTAGGTGGTGCAGTGAATAGAGCACTGGCCCTGGAGTCAGGAGGACCTGAGTTCAAACGTGACCTCAGACACTTAACATTCACTAGCAGTGTGACCTTGGGCAAGTCACTTCACCCCAATTGCCCTGCCCCCCCTCAATCCCCCACACCAACCAAAAAAAAAACCCACGAGTGCATCTTTCCATCACTAAAAGAGGAAAGGATAGGTAAGGAGGTTTTGTTTCTCAAAATTATTTGCCTAATGAAATAAATAAGTTGTTCAAAAGACCTTTGGTGTCTGAGCAGAAAGATTCTGTAAACATGAAATATAAGCATAATTATTATGAAGCTTTGTATTCCTTTTATTTTGAACTAAAAGACAAGCTAGCATTCTCTGTGCAATTTAAGCACCACATAGATCTCATATGTGTAAACATGAGCCTATTTGGGTCACCATATATGTTAGCTTTCTTCTATTTCAAAACATCTTTTAGTGACTTCTGTAATTATTTTAATTGGCATTCATTAATAACAATTCCTTAGGATGTTGGCTCAGTTTAGAAGTAAAGGTTTGTGCCATAAATATTTTTTAAAGTCAACCATTTTATTTTAATTCAGTTTAAGAAATATTTATTAAAGTGTCCACTATACACATGGTTTGGTCCTAATCTTGGGACTGGCGAGGCTGACTTGTACATACAGTAGAAGTTTATTTACTAAAGCAAACTTAATGGTGAATCAGTTAAAACTCTAGACATTAAACTATAATGAAGTTATATGAGACTTTCTTAGACACTTCCTTCAATGGCATCTTTTATAAAGGCTTTTTTATCCTCGACTCTATCCCTGAAGGCCTTACTGATTTACCAGCCTTGCTTACTGAGTTAATGATTCTAATCAAATATGACCTAGTAAAATACTTGAGGTAGCATGCTAAGTACTGAATTTGCTTTCCCTACACACCAATTATCGTAGACTTATTATTAATTGTAAATAATTATCTCAACAATCTCTCTGGTGAGAGACAGAATATTTCAAAGTAATAAATGCAATTTGGCAGACATTCAGTCTACTTAATGACATATGAGCCTTAATAAAACAAGTGTCCCCTTTGATGGAAAATATATAAGGGGAGAAGAGATACCAGCCTTGAATGTAAACCAGTGTGCTGTTCCTCTCATGTTGAGTTTTGGAAAATGTGGCATTTGGCGCTTAGAGCAATACTTGTTCTAATAGTAACTGAAACACTTTATTGAGTTTTTAACTTGGCATCTATCCATTTGCAATTGGAAAGTCATTATTAGCATTTTCACTACCATAATAACCCAATTATCACCCAAATAAGTGAAAAAGTTATTATTAGTAATCCTTCTCCAAACCACATACAGTAATTAACTTCAAACAACATTACTGGTAGCTAGGTCTACCTCTACTCGCTTGCTTGGTTCAGGTATGTATGTTTGTTTAGAAGTTCAGTGATTTGGGATATTGCTTTGAAATATGCACTTCTGGAAAATATTGGGATATTCAGCTTATGAATCTTAGCAGCAGCCTTTATTCATATTATGTTTCTGTATATGTGATATTCAAATTAATTTTTAACACAATTCAGGCAGCATTGAGAAATATTATGATTCTTTCTAGGGTCAATCTCTTCACAGGAACAACAGCAACAAAAAAAGATGAGCGTCTTGTATTCACAAAATTACATAGGTTAAATCAGTGGTTCTCAATCTTCCTAACGTTGCAACCCTTTAACACTCCTATGTGGGCGTATCTGCATGTGGGCGGACTCGCCTGGAGACAGATAGAGGAGCCATGTCTTGGTTCCTAAAACCATTGGAAATTTGTGTTTTCTGATGGTTCTAGGCGACCCCCCACAGGTTGTGAACCGCTAGTTAAATGAAATAAAATTTAGAGAAAATATCAAGTGCTTTCCAGTTCTTCTTTTACTTTTCTCCATTATTTTTAGCAGTGATATTCTGCACCTCATTATCCAAAATCCACCAAAGTAGAACTCTGAAGTCTCCAATCTTTAAGAATCAATGTTCTTTGAGGTTAGAAACCCTCACATATTAATTATCTTCTCACTCTTAATAGTAATAAATATGACAGAGTAGTGATAACATTCAGGAATTGGCATTTATGCAAACAGGGATTATGTATATGCAGTAAAACCTCATTGAGTTGAAATTCTAAGAATTTTATCTCTGAACACTGTGGATTCAAGAACTTGATATCCCATGTTAACTGTGTAGTACACATAAAGAATGAGCTTATTTTTGTCTGCCAAAGGGCTGATTATTTATCCTTAAGAGAAGCAAAGCAACAATGGCAACACATATTCTCTCTCTCTCTATCTGTCTCTGTCTCTCTCTCTCTCTGTTCTCTTTCTTCACTGTCCTCCCTCCTTCCCTCCCTTTCTTTCCCTTTTTATCTCCCCAAGGCAATACAGATCTCACTCTAAATGGAATACATCCAAGGCAGAATATGTGGTAATTGATACTTAGGGGGTAGTTAGTCAAGTGAGATGGCCAAAGGATTCTGGGGTAGTAGTAGACGGCTTACTCAGGAAGAATGAGAGAGGGCTGTGCATAGAACAAATGGGAGAGAGGCTAGGAATCTGGATCCAAGTGGTCTGAAAGGTAGAGGAGATTACAAATTGTATCTGGATCAGCAAATGTGCTTGGAGTAAATTTTAAGGGTATAGTTGTCTTTCTGCCTTTTTTTCCCCTCCCTCCTTTGCCCCAGTCTACTCTCAGTTACAACCAGAGATGATACTTTAAAAGTACACCCATCTTTGTTAAGAAGAGCTGCCCATTTTTTTAAAAACTTTGTAAGGAATAATCTAATTTATTACCAACTCACATTCATATGACATGTTAAATCTTTAATATTCCCTTTGGGAAATAGAAGAAATGTTCCCACATCAACTGGCAATGCTCAACTGCCAATGGCTTCCTTAGGAATTGGTTGTTTTTGCCAAACCACATGAGTGGTGTGCCAGAAGGGAGAGGAGCATCCTAAGTAAAGGTACTTCTTGGTTCAAGTTTTGAATTTTTAAAAAACTAACTTGTAATGTTCTGCCAACCACCCTTGCTGTGAGCTTCCCATTTTATTCATCTGAACTGGGGCTGCTTCTCTCATCCTCTGTGACTAACTGGTTCTTTCCCCTTATATTCTAGGTTCTGATCAACCTTTCTTCTCTTGTTTTCACTTTGTACCAGATGAGTAACAATGGTCAGGGGAATTAGTGTACTAGAAAGCCTCCAAAAAGAAGGTAGAGGGAAGTTACCTTTCAAATATACTTCATTTATTTCTCTGTCACTCAATGTTAGTCCCAAAGAATGAACAGATAAGACCCTTCATGAGTTCACTTCTCCCCAACAAAGCCAGATGATTACATTAAATTTCAAAGTTTATAATTTTTCAAAGTAACCAAGCTGAGAGACATACCAAGGTCTATTAACATTACCAGGGAAATGCGTAAAGAATTCTGTACTTCCCATAATTTAACATTAAACAATTTTTATGATAATGAGCTAAAACTTGCCAATCCTGTATTGATATCATCATGCTTTGTATTTATAAACTTGTTTTTTTTAAACATTAGGGGATATCATAAAGAATATTTTAGGAACATAAACAGCCTCTTCCCTTTACTAAATTGATGAAGATATATGTGGTATATATGTGTGTATATATATAATGTATATGAAAGTATAATCAGATGTACGTACAGATATAATCTGTATGTTTATGCATGCGTTGCTATTTTCAATAACTTACAAATTAGATTTCTAATCTAACTAACTAGAATGAAATTTTTAAAAGGTTGATCATTTATTGGTTATTCAAAAGAAATTAAGAGCATTAAAAACATCTCTCACCAATAATAACTTGTTGGAATAACTAATTGGTCCCTTAATACAACATTATTAAGCATTTTCAAAATTTCATTTCAATAAATTATTTTTTTTTCAATATTCATCTTGTGAAAAAAGGAAGATTCCAAGTGGAAGAGCTTATGTCTTTTTTAAAATTCAGAGTGATTTGAGTCTATCTGCTTTGATAAATCTAGGTCAGAATAGCTTTATACAGCTTTTACAATCTGAACATGAACAATTTCCCAATTATTTTAGGTATAAGACCATAATAAAAATTTAACTGAATACGATACTTAAATCACATTTGCCTTGTTTATTATCAGAAGATATAAAACTACTGCCACTCATTTTATTGAGGCTTTTCTGCCTTCTCTTTCTGTGCCTGGCATTCAATGATTCTTTTTTAGGAAACCAGATGTCTTGGATAACAGAGAGAGAAACACAGCTCAAAGATAGATCACTGTGCCTCCAAACTATTCCTTTGTGGCAATATTGCTTTCATCTGTTGAAGCACTTTAATGCTCTTTGTTTTAAGGGGCAAGGATATTTTCTCAATGTCAGTTACATTATGCATCCCCAAAATAAAATGCTAAGAAATTTTCATTGGTCAATGAAGTTTGGTTTAGGGAATATGAAAAAACAAAGGGAAAGAATGCGTGGGGGATGGAAGTCTGTGCTTTCCTAAATTTTGTAAATGATGTGTTCAGTCATTCTAGAGAATGAGACATACACTTCCTTATAGATCAGTGTCACTGTTAATGTCAGTACTTTTTAACATACATTATGCTCCATCAATGTAGCAGGTATCGTCCTTCAAAACACAAAAAATGAGAAATACCCTACATTCTGGGTAAGGAACAAGGAATGTAATTTCTATCACACCTACAGTGTTGGAAATCTCATCAATATTCACATCCGGGAACTGGCCACAAGGCAATGATTCAGGGCAGCAATCTATTTGTGTCTAGAGGCATACTGCTCCCTGAATTCTAAAAGCTTCCAGAGAGACAGAGCTGTAAGAAAGATAAGTGGTCCTTCTTACCTGGTGTTTGAAAATTGAGGCGCCTCAGTTCGACTGGGTCAGTTGGATGATGAGAGGGAACCTCTTTACTGTTTGGTATACTGCTTTTTCTAGAATCAGATTCTGCCCTCTTCCTGCATGATTAAAACAAATGTTAAAATAACATTTTTTAAAGGACTTAGATAAATAAAAAAAATTGCAGCCCCAACATTTCTCTTCTTCCTAATAGTTTCTCACTAACTACCTGTGTTACTACGGGCAAGTCACTATATTTTTCTTCATTTGTTTCTTATTTGTCAAAAAAGCAAACAAATAAAAAAAAATCTTTATATGACCTCTAAGGTCCTTTCAGTGCTAGAATTCAATAATCCAACCAATGTGTGTGATGGGCAGTGGGGTGTGTGCATACATGTTATATACTCATAGCTAGGATAGGAGGAAAGAAGTTACTCCACATGCTCCCATCATCCTTTCTCAAATTGTTTTCCCAAAATCTAGTTAGAAGGAATATAGCATCCTGTATTATAAGCTATATAGGAACAGAGCTATGAGATTCCTCCACCTTTCTAAGTACCAGGCAAAGTAGTGATTGCGTAAGGCTACAACTGTCAAAGTCTTTGTCATTCTTGTTTAAGAGTGTGTAATGGGACATGTAGTGGTGATGTACCTGTATTACTGACATTAGGACAGTCAAATATATTTAGTGGATTCCTACAATGGCTGTCCTCATCTATTGTGGAAGAACTGAGTCTATAGAATACTGCCTACTATACCTCTGATCTTGAGTGATAAATTGCTTTTGTGGTTTATGATGGTAAAGCTAACTGCAATTTGTGTCATTAAAGAAACTCAATCATGGCAATGTCAAAGAAAAAGTAATTGCTTTGAGTGGCCCGTCTGATCCTCTGGACGATCATTCAGGGCAAAAGCCTCATTAACAGTGCCTAGTTATAAACGTGAGCTTTCAGACAACCCATTTTATCTCTGTTCTAAAAGCTACCCACTGCTTTTCTTAAACATCCTTGTTTAAGCTGTCATAATGTAATTTTAACAAATCCATGAACAAGATTTGTCAGATTTGATTCTTAGTCTGCTTTATTCAATTGTCCCTGTTCCCCAACTCAAATAAACATAGTGAAGTCTATTTTTTTCTCCAAGGTTGTAGTAGATCAAAAGTGTAGCTTGGCAATTAAATACTTCCTTTTCCTCCTAACCCTGCCCTCAACAGTGATTCTCCTCTGATGGTGACAGTCTGACAGAGCTCCAGGAATCTCAGTTGGCAGAGTTATGACCAGAGTGTTACACTATTAATCGCTGCTCATTGCAAAGGTACTACAAAATTGGGAATCAGATATTCTGGGTCTTCCAGGAATTCTTGCCCTGACTTTTAAATTGTGGACACTACAGCATATCTACTGCCATGATTATAAAATACCATTCTTTGATGATATGTAGAGTCATTCTCTGGTTAGTCACTGATGTTTATGGTCAAAGGGTTTCTTTGTTTTCAGTTGTATTTATTTTCATTCCAGAGGATGAAGAGAGGTGAGGGCACAAAGGGAAGATGGGCTTCTGTTGGATTGCTCAAATGCACTGTTTTGAAGGCCATCCCAAATCTGCCTCATTTTTCTTGGGAGAAGGTATATTCAGATGCCCATTATTGCCTACTTAACCACTTCAGCTTACTGGCTATGTCACTTTGTGTGTTGAGACAAGAGGGTCAAGGATATTCTTTGGAGCCAGATCCACTTGGGAAATGACAGGACTAATCAGAGAAGAAGTAAAGTTGGTGAAGAAATAGAAGCTACTGGTAACTTTATTTGATAAAGGGATTGAGGGTGGGGTAGAATGGGCAAGTTCGACAGAAAGGGATGAGAAAAAGGAGAAAGAAAATGAGAAGGTGGGAAAGGACACAACAGAAAGAAGGAAAAGATGATTGACTTCAGGTTTGAAATTTAACCAGATCCCATACCATGGGAATGTATCGGACAACATTTAAACTACTAGAGAAATCTAAGGGTATTTTACAGATGAGAAGCTGAAACCAAATCACATTAATAAAATGAAGAGGCAGCATGGTATGGTGACAAAAACCATAAGAGCTAGGCTCAAATCTCAGCTCTGTTAGGAGCTAACTAGGAGACTTTAGGTGAATCGCTTAATTTCTCTGGGCTTCATTCTGCTTATCTGTAAAATACACGGTTGGACTGGAGGAACTCTTATGTCCCTTTCAGTTCTGATAGCCTGTGATTCTGTTACTGATGGGTCAGTCAGGTTCACTTGCAAAATATGCAAATTTGCTACAAGGTTATAGGAAATGTACTGTTGCATCTTTAAACTGATTTGTTGCAAAAGAAAGCCTTTTCCTTTCTTTGCTGGGATCAGGACTGTAACATGACACTGAACTCAGGGAAAGACCTAGCTTCCCTTCTTAACATCTTCATTTTTAAACACTCAAGAGAAACATTCTAATGCTCCTGGGCTCTGGAGGGGTAGGCAGCCTCTTCTGTTGTTAACATAAACTACTCAAGGTGGATTCCCAGCAGTAGTGTAAATCATTTTCTCTGACCAAGTAGTCAGGGGAAAAATCAGTCCTTCATGGCAATTCCAAACACAGTCAAATCACCAGAGCATGGATGCAACTCTTCAATGCCACATTCCATAAGTTTTTATCCCATTATGTGGAGTCTAACCTAATTCTACCTCCACAAATAAAAGTGAACCCTTCAAACAAAACCTTAAGTGTCATTTGATCCAATCAGTTTTTAAGAGTCTTCCCCTTCCTTTCCAGCTATTGCTTTTGTTTTGTTCCGCTGTGCAGTATGTGTTTTATTTACTTATTAATGGGCACATTTTTTTCACATACTGCAGTGTAAGCTCCTTGTGGTCAGTTGGTACCTTAGAAGTTTTCTATATATTAATCCAAATCAGTCAGAATAGTTCTACATATTTTCACCCCATTACTCTTAAGCATGTGGATGCTATGATACAGTCTCATCTAGCAATAACAATAACTGATATTTACATAGTACTTTAAAGTTTGCAAACCACTGAGGACATAGCACCTCACTGGAGATCCCTTTTTTATATAACCAAAAATATCTTTGTGCTTTTTAAATGCAGAATGGATTTGAGAGATTATGAAGATTCTAAGGTTATATCGATACAATTCATCACTTGTAATGATGGTAACCACTTAATACTACTATGGACTTTTGAAATGAAATTTGTTGTCCTTTAAAGCTTAAACAGAACAAAAAGAATAAAATAGAAATGATGTGGACATGAATAGAAAAGTCTTTTTGTCTCACTTTTAAAGACTACCTCACTCTCAAACTCCATTTCGAAAAAAAATCAAGGTATGGTAATTTTAAAAATTGGAATTTTTATCAGATGGCTCAGAGTTTTGCAAAAGCAATACAATAACTGCACAGAGAGTTTGCATCCTGGGACAACAGAGACCACGTCACAAAATGGAAAGAACACCAGAGTTGGACGTAGAAGAACTGAGTTTGAGTCTTGGTTCTACTGCTAACTACCTGGGACCATGTGCTCAGATTAGTTACCATATTTCTTTCTCATTGATAAAATTAGGCTAACAAACATTTACAGTACGTATTTCTTAGTTTGTTGTTGAACAAAGTGCTTTGTAAACCATAATATACTACAGAAATATGAATTATTATTGAATGAGCACATGTATGTACTTCCTTAGGGAGTATCTTTATATGACATACCAAGGCATGACATCCTGGGAGAGCTGGAAAAGGAAGGATCATTCTATCTTTCTTCAGCTGTTTCTACTGATGTTAAATTATGTCATGGTTCCAAGCTTCTATGCTAAAACATCATAGTTAGCCAGAAGTTCTAGTCCCAAGTCCTGCCACACCATAGCTATTTAAGCTTAGAGAAGTCCCTTGGTCTACTGAGCCTCAGCTTCCTGATCTAAAAAATGACAGACTTGAAATAGGATATCTTTTAAGTTGTCTTCCAGGCAAAAGCAAAGTATGAAAAGTATGGCGGGGTGACACTGGATTGCTTATCAGGTCTGGAGTCAGGGAGACTCATCTTAACAGAGTTCAAATGTGATCTCAGACAGCTGTGTGACC
Organism: Pseudochirops cupreus; assembly: GCA_028627135.1. NCBI lineage: Eukaryota > Metazoa > Chordata > Mammalia > Diprotodontia > Pseudocheiridae > Pseudochirops > Pseudochirops cupreus. The sequence goes on from CM053583.1 coordinate 328,826,683, forward strand.
TGGGGCAAGTCACTAAATCCTGTTTGCCTCAGTTTCCTCATCTGTAAAATGAACTGGAGAGGGAAATGGCAAACTACTTCAGTATGTTTGCCAAGAAAACCCCAAATGGGGTGAAGAAAAGTTGGACACAACTGAAAATGACCAAACAAGAGAACCTTTGGCCCAATGAGTCATCAACAAAAAGAATAACCTGCTATTTCCAAAAGCAATACTGCAAAATATATCTCCGAGAATATAAGAAGAGATCATCAGCCTTGGATATCTAACTGAATATTTTCTTCATTAGAGTGAATTTTAATAATTATAACCATGCAACATATAAGACACTGCTTTTGTGAGAGGTAGCCGTAATATAGAGGAAATGCCAAGGAATTTATAGTCAATGTATATGCGATAATATACTGACACTGTCACTAACTGTGTAATTGTACAACCTGCCTAACTTTCTGGATTTCTCTTTCTATCTGTATAAAATGAGGGAGCCAGAAGAAAAGACCTTTCTGACTCAGGTTCTAATGAGCTATCCATCACTGTATATATTCAAGAAAAAAAAACTATATTTTTGGGATGACAAAGAAAGTATTTATTATATAAAATTCATAATTATTTGCTTCAGGCCAGTATCGAGATGATCCCCATTTCTCAAAATTCATGGCAGGAAAAAATGAGCTCTGCAAATATCACCCAAACTGCAAAGATTTCCAGTGTGGTCTGGGAGGGAGAACATTTGTCATCTTTGGATAAATCTAGGTAGGTTGGAGGTAGGTCATCCTCATAAGGGTAGCCACCAGTGTTTGCTAAATTTTTTTGGTCACAATTCATAATAACTATCTCCTATACATGAGAGGGTTGCAATGTCCATTAGTAATGAGAAGATGCACACCAAACAAATAACCGATTTCTAAATATCAAAGCATAGAGGAAATAAATTAACTATGTAAAAGGCTGAATTAGATGTCATCTATGATCTGTCCCAACTCAAAAAAATCTTACTATTCTTTGTTCAATGTCAAATTGTGAGTGGCAACAGTCCGACAAGCTTTGGATTGAAGAGTAGTGGACATAACTGGAGCAGTGCGTCTCAAAAGTTGGTGAGCTCCTGTACTCCAGGAATTTCAAGATTACTTATAATTGAAGTAATGGCACTGAGTGGCAGGACACAAATTTTAGGTGGATAAAAAAAATAGACTATTCTTATATTCATAAGTGACCTAATTCAGGGTTTTGAGCCTGATCTCCAGTAGAAAAAAGTACTATGTAACAGACTATGTTTTCATCTTAAAGAAACTTTTAAGTGCACACAAATGTTCCTTTATTGCTTGACTAACGAACAGTCATGGAATAACTTCTGTCATCCAAAAGGAGAAGAAAGGAAAAAGGTTTCTTCCTCTTACATTGTGAGAATAAAACACTTCAAATTCCTTCCTATTTGCTTAACTCTCTCATATTAGAAGCAATTTGCAAAACTTAAAGCACCATATAAAAGCCAGCAATTATATCAGAAGCTTTTCAAAGTGTATGAGATTTGATGTGAATCTGCCCATGGTCCTCTGGTCTGACATTATCTTTGAAGTTATCACCATCATCATTGTCACCCATCATGCCAGGCTACTACTTTCCCTTTTCCTCTTTCTTACTGGAAGTAAATGCAATTTGTTCTTTACTTCTCACCTGTCAGGTTTACTGCTCCATTTTAATGCAGCAAGGAGGAGAAAAAAAGGCTAAATGTTAGTTGGCCAATGGCAAAAGGAGTAACCATGACAACCAGAGATCCAAGAAATGGTGTTCTATAGTGAGGACATGCAACTTACACAAATTAGCAAATGACAGCTTATAAAAACATCGAATGCTTTCTAATCATGGAATAAATGGAGGACACAAGGTTATGTTCAAATGAGAGTCTTTTGCTGTTGAAGAAAACATTTTTGGATTAATGCGACACTCTCTTTTGGTCGTCGCCTACAATATAATGCCACAATCAATTATATCCCAGGAGGTGGCTGATGTTAGATATATAATTTGATTTTTACTAAATGTGCTACATGCTGGGGGAAAAAGACTAATGTATCTAATGTGCATATAGTAAAGTCCCATGTAACAGATTTGTGCATATAAAATAAAAATGTCTTAGTTAAGTGGATACATTATTTCTTTAGTGATATCAAATTTCTAGAAGTTGAATTAAACTACAGGAAAAGTTTGCACAATGGTACTATATCTACTAAGTCATAAAGTGGCAGACATGACTTCTTCAAATATCTCTAGACAAGTCAGGTAATCATAAATCTTTATCTAATAAAGGACTAAATACATTTTTCAGTTCTGTAAAGTATAATACACATCATTATAAATCTATGATGCATGACCATCTATATAGCTGGGCTAATCGGGAAAAGCATTTTAATTCTAGCAACTGACAGGGCAGATATATTTTTAGTTCATGACATGCTGCCATGTCTGTACATTTATTTCTTATTTGTAACTTCCCCATCTCTATTAACATGTCAGTCAGTCAACTTGTATTTATTAAGTGCTTACTATTTACTAGACACTTTGCTAAGTGTAGTAGTTTAAGCTGCCTATAATGATAGTGAAAAAAAAGGCTAGTTATGAAAGTGATTTAATCTGTGTACTCCTATATTGGAGGCACTTTCTATGTACTATGTGATTTCTCCATTTAGCCTATTAAGGGATGGAGTCAACATCAATAGAAACAAAAAATGCATGCTTAAAAAAGATTATATGGCCCCAAATTGTAATCTGGTCATTGGGTTTCGCAAAGTTCCAGTATTTCAGTCAAATTTGTGCTTATTTCCTTATGATAAACATGTAGAAATACAACCTGAATAATGACAGTGACATATCTACCATAGCTAGTGAAATATTTAATCCTCAGATTCTTAAAGAGCTGTCCATTATAGGAGAGCATCTCTATTTGCACAAGCAGTATGCAATTTGAGAAAAGTCAACTGGCCACTTGTGATGGCCACTCAATTCCTTCTGGATGGTGGAACAGCACTAATGGGTTATCTCTTCCAGAGTCCCAAAATGATATTTGAGTCTACATAAGAATCAGCACATCTAAGAGAGTGATTTATTCATTCTCTCTTCTTTGGAGATTTGCTTACGTGCACGTATTTAGTATATCTAGCAACATTTGACTGAGGAAGCTTTATGGGAATTTAGGTTTATGAATGACATGAAAGTAAACTCTGTGCATGGGGCCAATGTCATCTCAATACATCAGCCAGACAAAATCAAAGTTCTATATGAGTGATTTAATAAGAAAGTTTTATTGTATAAACTTAAGATTTATACAGCATTTCCCTCCAATAATCTTAAAACACTAAGAACAAAAGAGAGAAAAAAAAATTCTAGAAGACGGGTAGGGGGTATGTTATCAATCCATTTAATGAACAAAAAGAAGTAATAATTTCCCTATGGTCACAAATAGTACTGGAGCTGGGAAAATATTCAAATAATTAAAATCTATGATCCTATTTACTTATCCCTCTTGTTTTTGTTACACATGAAACATTAGAGTAAAAATGAGCATTATTTGCCCTAAAATTATTTTTCTTACTATTCAGAGGTTTCAATTGTTCGTAACTCAATGTCCCTTTTCGCCATTTTTATCAGTATCTATTTTCTTTTTTCACAGTAAATACACCCCAACCACTGTAGAATAACATTTTTCAGATTTATAATTATTGGAGGAGTTGAGTCTTGTAATTATGGTTATACATAGATATATATGCATACACACATTAAATTTTTTTCCTTCATGGCTAAAGGTTTTTCCTCTTGTCTGCTAGTAATATTTGTGATTTGAAATTGAAATTCCGTAGTTCAATCATTATGTTCCTTAGTGATTTTGTACCATGTTCATGTACTACTATATCCCTTACTTAATACATCTCTACAACAAAAATGTGCTGTGGATAACAAGAGAAAGTGATGAGATAAGGTATAAGGAAAAAAACATACAACTTAAAACTCACTTCTTGTTGGTAGTGGGTCAGCAGAAGCATCTTTGTAAGAGAATGGTACTTAGAGAAATAAAAACTGTAAATCATTTCCAATGATCTGTGTAATGAAGTGAGTGACAACTGACAAAAGCAGCCATGACTTTTGAAAGAATGCATTTGGCTGAGAATGTAGTCATTAAAAAGCACCACTGACGGGACTCAGCCAAATTTCTCCCGCACTGCTCCATGATAATGACCCCAACGGGCATCATTATACCTACTTGAATTTCAAGTCAGTAATTTCAAATCAAATCTTTATTGCTGAGACAAGTATTTCTACTTCAGAAATACTTTGTAAGCCACCAGTGAAATGCATTTTCAGTTAGGGTTTTTTGTGTTTCAGTGTGCAAAGTGTAATGTCTGCATTTGAGTATAGTTTCTCATGCATATATTGCAAATATATGTGTTTTAATATGTAGGTTCTTCAAAACAGAAACATAAAAATGAGTCATCCTTAGGAGGCTTTTCTTAAGAGTAGGTAAAAGTAGCACTGCAACTTCCCCTACCCAGGAATATATAATATATTATTTTTTTTCCTTTAGGGTAAAAAGGCTTTTATATCTTTCTAAAGTTAACAGTGTTCTATGAGTGAATCAGCCTAGTTGAACTGGGAGAGATTAAAGACAACTAGTCTCACCATCTGGTAATGAATTTGTCTGGTTTAACTCCAGAAAAACATCTACTAAGAAATTTTGCTGTGCTTTATGCACCTGGGAAATCATGACTATTTTAAGAAGAGAGCCATAAGTCTAGAGTGAGAAGAGCTAGGTTTAAATCCAAGCTCTAACTCTCGGTAATTCTGTGACCATGGGTAAGCAGCAACCGCTCTGAGCATCACCATCAACACCCATAAAATAAAATTTTAATATAGCTGCTACCCACCTCACAAGGTGTGTTAAGAGGGAAATGCTGTATAAAGCACGTAGCATAACAAATCTATATATTATTATTAATAATATTGAAGGAAACCCTCATATTTAGAGAAAAGAGTTTCATTTGTTTTAGATAGACTAAAACTTGGCCTGCAATATATACCAGGAATTTAACTGTCAGCAAGCACTGACTCACACTGATTACTACAGGAGTGGGGATGCGGTCACTTAAATTAAAATAACCCATGAGAGCAATGAAAAATCTGCTTTTTAAAAATTAAACTCTCATTCCATAATTAGTGCTGTGTAAACATAGAAAAGGTCACAAAATTCTTATTTGGAAAAGTCTGGCCAGTTCTCAAGTATCATTCAGGAGCTCAGCTACACTTTTTGGTCTTTCCTTCTTCTCCACCTCACTTTCTGTCTTGGGAATATTTCCATGTTTGTTTATTATCCCAAACAGCAGAGGTGGCAGTGGGATAGCAAGGAAGCATTACATGAAAAACTGGGCAGTAATAGCCCTTAATAGACACACCAGGGAAGGATCTGAGTACAGACAATGTTTGAAACCATTGATTAGAGTGCGGTTCTTTCATTCACTCATTCCTTTTCCAAGTCTCTCTATGCCCCAAATGATCCAGTCTTGGCAGTAAAACATAAGCCAAAAAAATATAGTCAAGCATTAGGGAGATAACAAGACCATATGATGAATGAGAATTGAGAACTTACTTAATTTCTTCCCCCATTTTCTTGCATTTGAGAGAAATTGAAGAAGTATGAGAAAAGGATTATTTTAGGGGAGTTTTCACGAAGAAAGGAAGGAAGCAGGGAAAACAAAAAGGATGAGACTATTTCAGTAACATGTTTAACACCACAAATGAATGTTTACAAAACAGAACAGGAGAAACATAGGTTGAACTAATGCATGGAGAGAATGCATGAGGAGGAGAAAGAAACAATGAAAAAGATGTCGGCAAGGAAACAGTAAGGGAGAGGTCAATATCAAGAGGTTTAAATCTTATTTAGAAGGGCTAGATGGAAGGAGAGAGATGAAATACTTTGTGGTGATGAAAAAATATGATTTCAGTAGGCATTTCCAGAATGGACTGGCCTTCACTGAAAAGAGAGGTGGATAAAAGCACAGGTGTTTAAAGTGATCCAAGAGTAAAAAAAAAAAAGATTAATGTGAAGAATCTGTGATGGACTGAGAGAATGGATAAGTTCTAGAGTTTCTCTAAAGGATGACACTATAGGATTTGGTGGCATTGAAGAGGTTGGAGGGAAGAGACAAAAGTCTGGAAGCAGGTGGGAGGAATATAATGGAGTTAATAGCAGAGTTGGAAGGTACTACAGAGTTAAGGGGATGATGACCTTCTCTACCAAACTGACTCTTACTGGGCAGTAAGGTGGAAAAGGCATCCAGAAATAGATGATATAAAAGCAGAAAAGTTGAAAAACAAAACAAAACAAAACAAAATCAGCGATGATAAGTCAAGTAGGCAATTACCTGCATAGGAATGGAAGTTGAGATTATGAAGTATCATTAGAATATTGAAGAAAAGGAAGCTTAATGACAGGGGAAAAAAAATGGAAAACGCTTCTCCTACTCATGGAGAACATATGATAAATGATAAGAAGCAAGTTTTGAAGGAATAAAAATAAAACAGAAAGGTCAGAAAAATGTCGGAAGAGTCAGGTCTGCCTGTTTGAACCCAAGCTTTTCCATTCTTTTCATTTAAAATATTCATGTAGGGGGAAAATGTCAATGCATATAATAGCTATAAAACATACAGTACAAGATAATATTTATATTTTATAAAGAGATTGGAAATGGAGTGCAAAATTGGGCAAGTCATAAAAATATTTACCCTTATAATTAGGCATTGTTTGATAATGCTGCCTAGAAGTGTTAAGCTTAAATACATGAGACAGGAAAAGAAAGCAGAATGTCAACTGTCCTGATGGACAATAAACTAGTCTGTGATTCCTTTGGGGGCTGGGGGGACATCCCATGAATAAATGTCAGCTGAAAATGGTTACTATATAGTAAGATTCTGTATAGAATAGTCTATATTTTTCCTGTTATATAGAAATCAATGCATCAAATATTTCTGGAGGTTCCCTGAAAATATTTCTATTAATGTAAATCATACAATGAGGATACAACAGTTACCAAAGAATAGTAAGTATTCTCCACGCCCTACACCTCTCTCCCCCAAACAAATACCACGTCAACAGAATAATGAGGCAAGCCTACCTTTTGTAGAGGAGTATAGCTATGACAATGCAAATGATAAACACAACTGCAAGCACAGGCCCTACGACCCAGATCAATCCTTCTTCTTCGTCTGTCATGGGCTGGGGGTCGAGGTCCATTGATACAACAGGATCTGAGTAAGGGCTGGTTGCATACATGGTCTGAGGAAAAAAGGAGCGTGTTTGGTTAGAAAACAGTCAGATCGAAAAGAGCTTGTATGACGGTAAAGGAGAAGAAAGGGTAAAGCTGGCAATTAGGTGACAAGTAATGCTATTTCCCCCAAATAATTCCTTGTATTCGTTTTGCTGTTCCAAAAAAGGCCCCATGGGGGAAAATGTCATTTACAACATAACTTGTTGTAACGATGGAGTTTATTTTAAAGTTGTTCTGGAATCAATAACGTGTGATATCTTTTAAAACTCTTGAGTACTAGTCATTAACGAATCAATAAGCATTTATTAAACATCTACTGTGGGCTGGAAGACAGTAGTATATTTCGTGTCAAGGACATTAAGCTTAGGGGAGACTTAGATTTATTTTCTAGCTCTATAGTGTACTGGTTTTATGACTTCAGACGAGTCAGTTAAAGTTTCCAAGCCTTAGTTTCTTTAGCTATGAAATGGGTTTATAACAGCATCTTCATTAACCATGGCCCAGGATCAAATGACTATGTAAAATACCCCATAAAAAAGCAAGGTATCATGATATGCCCAACACTGAGTTCTTGTCCCTCAAAGACTCTGTAATCGACTTGGAGAGACAAGACAAATGCAGGTAAAACAATGAAAGAAGAGTTTGAATGTTAGATAATGTGATTATTTTGATCATGTAAAATTACACCGATATTTCGTAAAACAAGGAAGTGGGGCTTATTCATGCTAACTGATGTCCACAGTTATAGGATAAGCCAAGACAAGATTTAGACTCATCTTCTTTATTCATCAGATAACTGCTTGTTTATGCTGATATATTTTCTTCCTATATTGAAATGAGTATAAAACTAAAAAAGACCAGATAGCTGAATGGCGTGTATAAAAAAAGGTTGGTAGAAGATAAAAACGAATGGATACCAGAAAGGAACGGAACCAATGAATTCCGCTGATTATGTCATGAAATCAGATTTATGTCTTCTGCTACAAGTCAATGCTGAGTTTTGAGCATGTTCTCTTAGACCTGGGTGAGGCCCAGATACAGATATATAATCAATACCATGTGAAGGGTGATTGAGAAGGGCTGGTGGTAGCATAGGGCCAGACAGAATACAAAGTTCAAGAAGGAAGGTGTTCCAAGGGATGATGGGAAGCTTTTCATTCAGTTGTCTACTAAGACAACACAGGCTCTTGCTCACTGCTTTACATTAATAATAATAGCTAACATTTAAAGAGCACTTACCATGTACCTGGCACTGTGCAAAGCACTTTATAATTATTATCTCATTTGATCCTCAAAACAACTCTGGGAGGCAGATACTATTATTATCCTCATTTTACAGATGAGGAAACTAAGGCACACTGAGGTGAAATGACTTGCCAAGGGTCACACAGTGATTAAGTGTCTAAGGCCAGGTTTGAACTTGTGTCTTCCTGACTCTAGATCTCATGCCCAACCTAGCTATCCTGAGGTGCCCCAAAATGCATTATATACTCTTTAGTCAAGACTAACTATACGTCCAAGAGAAAGCTTAGCTAGCATTTCAGCTGCATAAAAAGGAAAGCTAAGCTATTTTTCTAACCTTTTAGAATCTGAGCTGAAAGGGACTACAAAAGACATCTTGTTCAACCTAATTTTACAGAAGAGAAACTGAGGTTCAAAGAATTTAAATTTGTCTTGCCCATCGCAATAGAAGGTACCAGTGATGGAGGATTTGAAGAGAGGGTCTGACTCTATAAAGCCAGGGATCTTCCCAGACCAATTTCTGAGATACCACTGCAAACAGGATCCTCAGATCATAGAGGAGAGATCTGAGAAGCAGAAAAGATATTACAGGCCACTTAATTCAATTCCTTCATGTTACAGATAAGGGGAACTATGGTGCAAGGATATGAATGGATGCCTGTGGTCACAAAAGTACTCATTAGGAGAGTGGGGATTCAAAGTCACATCATAGGATCATAGATCCAGAATGAATACAGGCTTCAGAGAGGATAAGTCAAAACCTCTCATTTTACAGATGGGGAAACTGAGGCCCAAAAATGTCAAATGGCTTATCCACAGTCATACTAAGGATTCTAAGGAATGATGGGTTTTTTGTGTTGTGTTCTCTATCACCCTCAGTCTTGAAGGACAGACTTTAAAAGTTTAATGACAATAAACACATAGAATTCTGTATGATGGAACTTTCAGCACAATTTACACATTTAGATATCATATAAAAACCAAATCAAGAAAGACTGAGGCCACTCAAAATTAAAAACAAGACAAAAATTTTACCCAACTTTTTTTTTTCCAAGCCTCCATTCATTATGCCTTAACCTTCCGATATTCTTGACAGTCTTTATATTTTCTAAGTCAATGTAGGGGGAGATTGGTGTCTTCATTTCTTTTGTTTGCTACTCTCATTTTTTTTTTGCAGGTAATTAACTAATCTATCTATAAAGATGCTAAGTACTTTATTCAATTGGCAACCAGAAAGCACTTTGTGAAGACCATAAGCCTGCATGAGTACTGAATACCAGTACCATCACTGAACTGAATACCTACTTGTCAGAGACAAGACCTCTCAGGTAATGATGTTCCTACACTGAAGGCACTTAAGAAATATTTGAGACAAATGATGTTGGCTTATTTTGACTTATTGACTTATTTTGATGGAAAAAGTGAGTGGGGGAAAATCCAAGAAAAAAAGAGATGAATTCCACAGTGAAGGGATAACCTCTTGATTTGAAATGTTTTAAAAAATCATTCAATCATGATTTCCAGATTAGAAACAGGAAACTTTCTCTGCTGTCAGTTGGGCTGGAAAAGAGATTGAGTTTCTCTCTTTGCTGTGATTTTCTGATAGTATTCCTCGATGAGTACCTACTCCAATACATTACAACACTGTTTTTAATATATTTAAATTCAGATGAGGTAGTTTTTTTAATAAAAAATTTTCCAAATTTCCCATCCCTTGATGTTCTTCTGCCTTATAACCTTTACATCAAAGTAGAAAGTTTATCTTGCACATTAAAAATTTCGAGAAGCCAATCTTTCTGTTTTTTAAATGGCACCTTATGCACAAAGGTAACATGTAGAAAGGCTTTCTTTGGGTTTGCTTTTTAACTTGGGAATTTCTGCAGTCACTTGAAAAGAAGCCCTACAGTTCTGCACCAATACCTGATGTGGAGAATCCTTTGATAAGCTTCCTATCATTGAAAGGGGTTGGGTTAGGGCAGTGGTTCTCAACCTTCCTAATGCTGCGACCATTTAATACAGTTCCTTATGTTGTGGTGACCCCAACCATAAAATTATTTTCATTGCTATTTCATAATTGTAATTTTCCTACTGTTATGAATCGTAATGTAAATATCTGATATGCAGGATGTATTTTCATTGTTACAAACTGAATATAACCCACAGGTTGAGAACTGCTGGGGTAAGGGAAGAGGAGTGAAGGGAACTGACTGGCTGAATCCAATTACTCTGCCTGGCACACTGAGGAACCAATTAGAAAACTTACCACCCAGAATACGAGATGCTAAATTTTAATGTGAACTACCATGTTTTTTTTCCCCTCTCCATCCTATTTGTCTTTCCTTGATTTAAAACAAAACAAACCAAAACAAAACAGTATTACATTCAGCTAAAGCAACCCGAGCATGAAGGGACATAAGAACAAGATGAATTACGTAAGAGAAGATAACTCATTATTTAGATCACCTCAGGAATTCTCCTTATTACTGAATTATTTTCTAACTTTCTTATATTCCACTGACAGAGTCATAAGTAAATTACTATAATTAAAGAAGTTGGCTGTGATTGTCTCACATTAGACAGATCTTCCCAATGAATTCTGGGAATGAGCATCACTGTCTCAATGGTGCTTCCAAATTCAAAGCCAAAATCAAAAGAAAAAACAAACCACATCCCTCCCAAACTTCATTTTTGAGTTATCTTTAAAGAGAAACTCAGTTTTTCCAGGCTCCAACAATAATTTCATAAACTCATATTTCTGATTTATGGAGGTTCAACATGGTGATTATATAATCTGAATATTCTCTTTCAACTAAAGATGTATTTGGGTAAAAATACATATATAGAATAAACTGCAGTCTTATCCTAACATAATTATTTTTTATTTGGAATCTAATAGGATCTATCCAATAATATTTAATTAACAGAAGCACCAAAAGAATCTTCTTATACTATAGCCTCATATATTTTAAGGATGGAAGGGATCTTGGAAATTATGTAGTCTATCCATGTCACAAACTCAAGGCCCAAACTAGATTAAAATATAATTGGGGAACGTGTAATAAAAATAAAGATTCAAAATAAATGTCAATTTATGGTTTTCTAAGTCCATTTCTATTTGAGTTTGATACCACTTATCTAGTCCAACTCCTTCATTTTACAAGTGAGAAAAGGAAGGCCCCGAGAAGAGAAATCTTGCTTATGGTCATAAGGCTTGTAAGTAATTGAGGCAGGGTTTGAAGTGAGCTCCTTAACACCAAATACAGTGCACTTTCTGCTATAGCATACTGCCTCTTTGTAGATAACAAGATTTCCAGCATTGGTCTAAATAACTGTATCACAGTACAGATTTTGTATATTCCTTTTAGGCTAGATGCTCATTGGAAATAGGCCACAAGAGCCCAGAGACACTTACTGAGGATGACGACTCTGTATCTCTCCTCCCCTCCACAGTCTAGAATAAGCCATCTAAATTCATTGCCATCAATCGCTTCCTAATCCTCAAACTCTTGAAATCTGAATTCTAAGCCTACAACTTGAATGAAACTGTTCTTTCCAATTTTCTCAGTAATCTCATCTGATGGTCTCTTCTCAGTGTTGACTTTGAGGTAGTTTTTTACATCATTGGCTGTCTGGGTACTCCTCCTCTCTTGGTTTCTTTGGCATTGTTCTAATTCTCCTTCTCGTTGTTACACTCTCCTTTGCTGGTGCACTCTCTGTCTCTTCATTTTCCTGTCTCTTTACTTAGCATCCTCCACATTTTCTCTTCTCTCTTTAAATGAAATACCTTAAGTGATCTCAACAGGTTCTATTCTATGAGTTTAATAATCATCTATCTGAAGATGAGTTAGCAATCTTTGTATCCAGAACTTTCTTTCTCTCCTAAGTCTAGAAGTATATCATCAACTGCCTGTTGGTTACTTCCTCCTAGATGGTCAACAGAAAAATAACTTAATAGGCAAAAATGAAATATCAATCATTTTTATGTTGCTGGGGGGAACTATGTAAAGCGCCAGTTGTTAAAAACATGAACAAAAATACTACTCAAAAATGTATCTTTAAAGTCAAGCAACTCAGCCTAAGCTGCCTATGTAAAATAAAGACTTACCAAAACAAACTTCACATTTAAACAATTAGATTTTTCTCCCTAAACTTCTTAAATTTCATTTATTTATTTATTTGCTTTTTGGAGGGCAATTGGGGTTAAGTGCCTTGCCCAAAATTACAAGGCTAGTTTTTGTGTCAAATGTCTGAGGCCGGATTTGAACTCAGGTTCTCCTGACTCCAGGGCCAGTGCTGTATTCACTGCACCACCTAGCCACCCCAAAATGTAGTCTGAGAAAAATTATGCTCCACCCAACATGGGGCTCAAATCCACAACCCTGGGATTAAGAGTCCCACGCTCCACTGACTGAGGTAGCTGCGCAGGCTACTCTAAACTTCTGTATTAGGAGTAGATCCCTACTATCCTTCCTAGTTCATCTCAGCAAGTCTGGAGTAACACTTTGACTTTTCTCTCTCCCTTCCCCTTTTCTATATTCAACTAGTTGCTAAGTAAGTCCTGCTTAAGTTTCATCCCTTTCTCTTCACTCATAAGGTCCTCAGTCTATAGTCAAGTCTTATTATCTTATAAAGAAAAACTGTTTCATTTGCTGAATTTGTATTCCTGGTGCCTAGCCCTGCGTAGGAGCTAAATAGATAATTGGTGATGGATTGATTATCTAGATTCTTACAACAGACTCTAAGTTTATTTCTCTGCTTCCAGCATCACCACTCTTCAATCCCATCTCCACAGAGCTACAAAAATAACCTTCCCAGATCACTAGTCAGAATATATACCTATCCCGCTAGAAAATCTCCAGAACCTCCACTGCCTCTAGGAAAAAATCAAACTCACCACCTTTTTTTTTTCATTTAAAGTCCTTAACAGTCACTCTCCAGTCTACTTTTCCATACTTAAAAAAAAAAATCTTTACTCCCCTTTAAGCTTTCTACATTCTAGTCATTTCCTGAACCTGGGCATCTATTTCCTACCCTTGTGCCTTGGCACAAGCTGTCTCATCAGGGATACAAATTCAATAAATGAAACAGTCCTTATTTACAAGATGATAAAATTCTGCATTGAAAATCCTTTAGCTTCCTTAAAGAATCAATTTAGATGCCAAATCCTGCTGAAAACCTTTCTTTTTTTTAATTTTTAGTTATTTTTTATTTATGGGATAAAACAAGAATTTCCATAACACAGTAGCATGAAAAAAAAAGGTGATTGCACATGAAACTGCAAATTTATTATGTAAACTTTGCTATTCCTTTTAAATATATAATAAAACTATCATGTAAATTGCTTTTTTTTCTTGCCCTCCAATCTTCCCCCCAAGATGAAAGTCTTTCTTGATCCCCCGGGTTGTTAATGCCCTCTCTCTCCCCTAAAATTATTATATTTATTTATGTCCATATTATCTATATTTGCATATAGATAGATATGTGTGTATACTATATAGATTATACATGCACATGTGTATATAAAGATATATGCACACAGACCTATTCATACACATGCAATGCATAAGGCATGTATATATGTATACATATGTATATACACGTACATATATTTTGCATACGTGTGCATATGTTTATATGTATATACATGCATATATATTTTTGCATATGCATACACACAAGATATGTACATGTGTGCATATATACATAGGGGGTATGTGTGTGCATTTTATTAATAGAATAAAATTTCCTTTAGAGCAGGAAGTGTTTCATTTTGACCTTTTTGTGTCCTTTAGCACTTAGCACAGTAGTTTGCACAGGACAGGCAGTTATTAAATGTTAAACTGCATTCATCTCTACTGTAATAAAATCCACAGCACAGTAACCTTACCGACTCTGCATGCTCCATGACGGCCAAGACAAAGAAGACGTACTCTTGACCACTCTGGAGCTGTTTGTTTGTGAAGCCGCCATAATGTTTTTCATCCCCCAGGGTGAATTCAGTAGGAAGAACATCAAAATGAGCAGCAATATATGGCTTTAGTTCAACCTCTCTTTCATGACGGAGGCTCCTTCGTTTCCGAGATATCTCCTTAAGAAGCTTTTTTTTTTGGGAGGGTGAGGAGGGGAGAAAAAGAAAGAGACATGTAAAACAACATTAATAGAAACTATTGGCACATTAATGGAAAAATGTATTTCAAGTTCAAAATCAAACTAAATGCAATTTATTTGGATTTCACTGAGTATGTCAGCATCACTAAAATCTCAGATCTCTCTGTTTTTTTTTTTTCTATTTCTTGCCTTTCTTATTAAAATGAGGTACTGGAGGTTACTATCAAATTGCTCATAATGTTAATACAATCAAAGAGGTCAATTTTCAGTAAATGATATCATCCACATTGACAAAAGTCAATAGTACATTAAAACTTATAGAAGGACAATTAGCTTCTTGCAGGCAGCACGAGATTCAGTTAGGAGAGTTTACCAGAAAAAGAAACTGAGACCCAAAGAAGGGAAGCAACTTACACAAGCTTACATGGAAAAATAAGAGTCAAGGATCAAGATCTGAACAAAGACCCTGTTCTTTCCATTACCCTACAATTCCTTAACTAAGCAATCTCATCTATGCCTGTGTTTTAATTAGTCAGCATAAGCATTACTTGACTTTACAGACATACTCTGAGTCATAGTTTTCCTTATGTTCTGGCAAAAGGCACTTTACAGAGTGAGCAGAGTTTTCCCCAGCACCAACATAAAATGGCTCAATATTTTTATTTGTGCATGTGAAATGGACATGTTATTTATAAATATGTAAATAGATAAATGTAAATGTAAAAATGTAAATAGATTTATAAATATGTAAATGTAAATTGTATATGAGGTGCCTCACATTTCTTGGTTTTGCAGGGAGGTCAAGTTTTAAATTAACCATTCAGGAGGTTATTAATATTTTAATCCTAAATAAGTTTCTTCCTGACATATAGCATTCCTGGTATAGCTACTCCTCCTTCTATATAGTGTATATTAGCAAATGAAAATGTTTTAAACATGATAGTCATTTCTGGGATGAAAAGGGGCTACATTCTACTCTAAGATTAACAAAAAACTCTTTTTGGATATACGTTGTTTTGAATATTCATAAGACCACCCTTCTATGCTCAGTTATTATAAGTGCTCAGTAATATGCTATATAATGTGTTCTGGACTTCAGTAATTGTCAGCTCTGATCCAAAGACTGATAAAAATCAGAGCTCTTAATACAAAGAAAGTAGTCTTAATAAAATTTAGATCATATGTCTTGATTTTCTTCTAAGCTTCAATTTCCTCATTTGTCAAAAAGGGAGAGGGTTAAATTACATGGTTTACATATTTGAATTCTATAGCACTGTCTACTAGATTCTGATACCACATGGATGTTAATAATGTGCCACAGACTCCCTCCTCATCGTTGATGTTTGTGGAGAGTTTCAAGGTTCACAAAGCCCTTTAACTAAGGTAGCTAGGGGCCACAGTAGATAGAGCACGGGACCCTGAGTCGGGAAGAAGGGAGTTCACCCAAATAATAGCAGCATGACAATAACAGCACCTACCTCCCAGGTAGCTGTAAGGATCAAATGGGATAATATTTGTAAAGCACTTAGCACACGGTAGGTGTTATACAAATGTTATCTATTGTTATCATTACCATATACATTATTTTACTGAAGCCTTTCAATCATACAAGGAGGTGGATAGTAGAGGAATTCTAATTCACATGTCATGTGAGGAAAAAGATTCTGAGAGGTTAATAGGATTACCACAAGGTGTGAGAGGTAGGGTCTGATTAAAAGTCTGCCTGATTCCAGGTCCATCCTGGTCCATAGTAGCCCATACTATTCAACGGGAGAAATAGAAACCAGTCCAATGCTGACAGACTTTTGATGACACACTTTGATCACACATGTGGCTCAAAGACAAATAATTTAAGCTTGTACTAGTGCAAATAATGTTGATTATATAATCTCATATATAATTATTACATGTAATTATATATGTGTATAATTATGTAACTATTTTAGTGTCTAAGGAGAAAAGCGTACATTATTTGAAGTTAAATGGTATCTTATTTTGGTAAAATAGGTTGGTAGCTCTTCTGTACTTATTTCCAAGGGCATTCTAAATGAACAGCAAGTTATATTCATCTTGATGAACAAATCGCAGATTCACATTGTTCTAGTCCTCTATTTTTAATGGACAATGACAAAATCCAAACACTTAATTCCACTTATTATAATAATAGTGAAAATATTCTTGATCAGAAAAAGGTCTTTAGGCTTCCTTTGCACTGACTGATGGCTTGAGATTTCCTCCCTACTCTCTGTCTTCTCTTGGGCAAACTGGACCAACATCATACTTGAAGGTTAAAGATGCAGAATCATTGCACAGCCAGTTATGCAACTGGCTCGGCTTTTTGCCACACAAGTGAGGCTAACACAGTGGAAGGGGGAAGACATATTCATATTTAAAAAATGAGAAGGAAATCTCTGGGATAAGATAAACATAAGTAAAAAAGCAACTAGAGATAATTCTTATGAAATATTTTTATCATAACACATGCTAACTTCTGGTAAGCTGCAATTACAGTTTCTTCAAGATCCTGGGGATTGAGTACAGATCTTATTTTTGGTCCCCTCTGTTGATAACCAAATTCATCAGGCAGTTAACTCGAAGGCATAAAGGGTCATGTTTACTCTGCACTTCTTAAAGACACATAAATGAGTGGGAAATTTTTAACTAAAATTTTAAGGACACGCTATCACAACAGAAAAGAAGTATGTTCACATAATGATTATTTTTGAAGAAAGCTTTATTTCAGATATTCTAATATTTTCTGGGTTATTCGGATTTGATCTACTGATAAAATAGAAAAAAGATATATAAAAACACTTACATTCTACCCACATGTCTAAAACACCTTTTGTAACATTTGACAATATTATTGCCTACATGAACTTGATCATATCATGCAAACTTTTCTGGCCTTAGTTTCCTCATCTGTAAAACCAGGGAGTTGAACTAGATAGCTTTTAATGGCCTTTCCATATCTAAATCTATGAACCTATGTTAGAAATGAAAGATGTGTTAACATTGTACCTTGTTCTGGTTCCCTTTACCACCATCACCCATTCTAGGCAATACAGTCGGTCAGTTTATAAATAGCTGGTTCTCAAGTAATAATAGCAGGAAGTAAGATGGCAAAAGGGAACCTAGAATGCATGCACAGACCTTCCCAAAGATCAAAGGAGCATCATTTACAAACTGCATCATATATTAATCAAAAATCCCATCCTGGTAACACATGTTGAATCAGGGGGAGCCATCCAGACTCTGCTGTCAGGATCCTATGATATGGAAATCTCAGATAAATACTAGAAATCTGCAGTAAGACCAGCAAAACATTAGGTAATTCTGAGATAACTTGCATATGTTAACTTTAAAGTTTTACCAACAATTTTGAGATTATGTAAATATGTTAATGGACAGACAAGAGTTAGTCTGTTCTTCCACAAAAGCCCTATCAATATTAGACCTCAATCTCTTGTCCAAGAACCTTCCATCTTCATTTATGTTCATGCTGCCAAATGCTCTCAACTCGAATCCATGATTACGTGGGTGATTCCTTGTGCCTCTCTCCCTCCCCATTCTCTTCCTCACACTGCACCTCATCCCTGATCCCAAGTTGTCTTTCTCAGAACCCCTTCCCACTGCTTTTCTTGTCTTTGTACTCTCTGTGCCTTTTTAAAGGGAGGGCTGCCTCGCTTCCCATCATGATAAAAGAACTGGGCATGACTGCCTCATTTCATAAATTAATTCACAGTTCAAAAGAATATCAGGAGATCTGAGCTTAAGACTCTCTTTTGCAATAAACTAGTCTAATGACTTTTAGCTTGTCATGTCCCCTTCTTTCCTCCTTGTTCCTACTTTACCATAGGCCAGATCTCGGTTTCCCCATCTATTAAACAAATGTGTGTGAATTAATGCACTCTTAAGATCCTTTATAGTTCCCAGTGAATAACTCAGATTCTTTAATTACACATGGAAAAAATGAGATGTTAATAGAATTGAAAAAATAATTAAATCATGTGAAACAACTTTGATATCAAACGTAATCTTTCTGGTCAAAAGTTTGATTTATTTTGTAAAATAAGAAAAAAAAATCATGTTGTGGAATTTTATTAAATTCTTCAACTAATCCCCAAATAAAGAGATATCCTCATTAGTAGAATGCTTTAAGTTCTACTGATCCTACGTTTGTACTAAGAAATATTCAATAATTTGTGTATATGTCCTACATCTACAAGGTTAGGCTATTTTCCATTTAAAGATGTAGGTGTTCATATGGACAATTTTAAAAGTCCTTTTTTTTTTTTTCTAAACTGACCTCACATGCTAGAGGAAATGTTGCTTTGGGGGAATCAGGAAAAAGGTCAGCATAGATGTAATGTAAATGTCAGCAGTCACTAAGTGTGATAAAAGCAAACAGACTATTGGTCAGATATGTGCCCCTTTGAAAGTTGGTTAATCAAGTACAAATAACAGTAGTTTGTGTGAACATATCAGAACACCACTTCCACCTCTCTGATCAAACTCTGACTGCACCCTTGATTTCATTCATATTTTCCAAGTAGGATGCTATCATAATTCATTCATATTACTGTCATTCCCAGGGGTTACTTTCCAAACTCCTAGGCATTTGAGATGTTTGAATTGTTCAGGTCTGCAAGGCACAACAAATGTGCATCGTACCTCAAAAGTAACCATTCAGGTCGCACGTCGAACCCCTTGAGTTTGCATTTATTTGGTTGGAATGCTTCCTGTTATACTCTAAATCATGAAGATGAGTTTGAATGACAGCAAATGGTAACTACACTACTGTTACAATCACAAACTGACCCCATCATCCCATTAACAAATCAGTAATGTGCAATTAAACACAAAGCTCACATGATATTGTTTGGATTGTCTCTGTACTGATCAAGTCCTGACTTCCATCACATTGCCCTGAACAAGTACAGGACCTAGTATGTTCCAGTGGTAATATAATTAACTTTGATTTGAATCCTGTGGCAGTCATTTGCTGTATGGTTTTTCTTTTTTTGGCGATCCACTTCACCCTTCTGGGCCCCAGTTTCCTCATCTATAAATGAAGGGGGTAGACTAAATTCCCTTTATCCTCCTTTTGGCTCTGAATCTATGATCCTATGGTTGTAAGTGACCTCATTTCTCTGTTACCTCATTTCTCAGTTTCCTCATTTGTAAAGTGGAGATGGCAGGCCTTAGATTACCTACCCCCGAGGATACTGAGATAAAAATACCTTTTAAGTCTTAAAATACTACATAAATGTAAGCTACCAATAAACCTAACTAATCCTCTCATTTTGATATTGGTAATAATGGATGTGCCTGAGCTGGCCTTGATAACAGGAATTGTGTTCATGGAATTTATCACTTTGGGAGGCTCCCTAAACAGAACGGGACAAACGAGAAGATAATGTTGGGAGTAATTCTCCTTCAGAACCATCCTTCAATTTTTATAGGCATAGATATGAGTCATAGCTGCAGAAATTCCCTTAGGCCACCATTCTCTCATTTGAGGGGTTTCCAACAAATTGAATTACAGGCTTTTAAAAAAATTACTCGGTCAAACATATTTAAGACTTTCATCTGAGTAGCATTGCTTTGTCATATTTGGCAGTGCCAAGTGGCACTATGAAATTACAACAACGCTTTTATATTATCCACTATAAGAAAAAAAAAGAGTCTAGGGGGATCAGAAAGTAGATGAGTAAGCACAAAGTGAGAACATCACTTACTACTCATTCCTTCCCCTCTACAATAGTTACTTGATGTATTGGAGGTACTTCCAAAAGATATATGAAGGGCTTGGGTTCTTTATCAGAAATAATTTTCATTTTCCAGTCAATGCATATCTTATTTCTTCCACCATTAATTCTACAATGTGGTCTCAATTATGTCAGTAAAAAAGTGGGAAACAACCCATCCTGACCCAAATATTTCTGAATTAATAAATGTTCTTTATCAAACTATTATACAGATTAATGCACCACAACTTGCAGGATGATTAAAATGACCCTTTGTTATGGGAATCGGCAGCACAGACCCATAGAATTTAATTGCAAGGAAGTTCAATGTCATAGAGCCTCACACTTTAATCTATTAGCCCTACTGCATTATGATGGGGATTCTAGAGGTTAAAATTGGTCTGTAATATTAAGTCAGCTTTCATTACTTACTACCAAGTGACTTTAAAAAAACTGATCTTAATGCTTAAATGCATTTGATGCAATGTTGGACTATATATCTCAGTGTCATGAAAAACATTTTTGTCAGTTTATTTTCTAAGTAAAAGAATGAAGACAGTAGGTCACACCATTTAAAAATTTCATTCTAATCAAAATGGAATGGAGATATCATTTGAAATTATTTGAGAACTGATTAAAATAATGAAGAATATTTCAGTCTTTAATTGATTAGCCAGCTGCAAGAAAAATCATGTCTTGCTTCACATTACTTAGGAGAGACCAACTAATCCTTTTGCATCTTCCAATGATGGATTATTATTCTTCCAGGATCACAGATAATGATTTCCTTCTCTCTGTGTTCTGAACAGGAGGTGAAAAAGCAATTTAAAAAGTACCCAAATTATTTGACGATGTTAGGGAAGTGATGCCTAGGATATCTGATAAACCCCTCAACTACTGACTTAATGATAACACAGGGGCAAGTAGGTGGCGCAGTGGATAGAGTGCCAGCACTGGTGTCAGGAAGACGCATCTTCCTGAGTTCAAATCTGGTCTCAGACACTTACTGGTTGCTTGATCCCAGGCCAAATTGAAGTGGAGAAGAAAATGGCAAACGACTTCAGTATCTTGCCAAGAAAACCCCAAATGGGGTAATGGAGGGTCAAACACAACTGAAGTAACTGAACAGCAACAAATCACAGCAGAAACACCTAGGGATGACTTTAAGTCTTCTCCATTCTTTTCCTAAAGCTCATTTTGCTCTGCACCTCTGCTCTGCCTGGTTTCAACTACACAGAACTAAGATGCTCCAGCCAGGTTAAGCTCATTACTCCTAATCTCATCACCATGGTGGTGACTCAAGTCTTGACTTGAAATACCACTTCCCTCAGTCTCTTGTCCCCTCAAATTAATTAGCTGGAGAGAGGAATACTAAACTCCTCCCAATGCCTTTCATTATAGAGGGGAAAAATGGAACCCTCTGGTTCACTCCACTCTGCATCTGTTACTCTGCCTGGTTTCAATTCCATGGAACATGATGTGCTCTGCTACTGAATAATCCCTGTCTTCACCCTTCATTGCCATCTGCTTTCCTGACTCCTTTTGTATGTTGTCTCCCCCCATTAGACTATAAGCTCCTTGAGGGCAAGGACTGCCTCTTTATTAATTGTACCTCCAGTGCTTAGCACAGTGCCTGGAACATAGTAGGTGCTTGATATATGTTTAATGGATAAAGCTTAGGTCTAATAGAACAGGTGAGGCAATGGAGGAAATCATTGTGACTGATAAAGATGAAATGTTAATAGCGCCTGAGGAATGTTTCTGAGACTCATAAGATTTCAAAGCTAAAATAAACATGGTAGATTGTCTAATCCAAGTATCCCAATTTATACATTAGGCTACTGAGGCCATGAGAAAAAGTGGCTTGCCCATACTCACAGGAGTAACAAGTGGCATGGGGAGGATTCAAACTCAGGTACTATTGTTTTCTGAATCCACGTTCAGTATCAGTTTCACTCTACTACACTGCCTATAGTAAACACTGCTTCTCTGAAAATGTGTTATAGCAAGTTCTTATTCTTAATTAATTAGATTTATGGAGAAGCAAAAAATAACTAAAACAAACTAGACTAAATAAAGATATACATATGTACTGTATGCATGTATGAAAAAATGTAGAGTGAGTACCTTGCCTATGAAAATCTACTATTAAAAAGAAAAAAAATTCACTTTAATAAAAGTTCTTTTAAAAATCCTTTACAAAAAGGATATACGATACTATCTATTTAAATAGCAATACGCTTTGCTCCATTTACAAATGTAGCTTAGCTACTATATGTGTGCTTTGGGGCAAGCCATTTTGCTTCTCTTTACCTTACTTTCTTCACTCATAAAATAAGGAGATTAGACCTGATGATTTATAATAGCCCATTCAGCTAAAGATCCTATAAATTCAATTTACAAAAAATATAATTTGCACACAGTTGCTTTTTCTTTTTCTTTTCTTTTTTTTTGAGTAGCTAATTATATAAAATGAAATATATCCATGCATATTTTCAAGCAAGCTGCAGGAAATCAAGACCATAATTGATCTATATACTGTATTTACTCTACATATTGTATTGAATTTACTAGCTGTGATACTAGTAAATTCATTTATTGAATGAATAATAAAGATTCATTAAATACCTACTGCAGGTATGGCATTGTTGCATCTATAACACTATAAATTTCCCTCTTCCAAACCTAATTTGAATTTCTGGATTTAAGCATGAAAGAGATTGAAAAAATACTTTCCTTATCAGTAGAATTATATGCATCACACACAAAAGTCACAAGATAAGTCAAATGTTAAACTATGTTGTAAATTGCAATTTAGCACTTGTTATAACTTGGACCAACACCTTATTAATGAAGTAGACCATTATTGGAGTTCATATCA
The DNA here is from genome assembly GCA_028627135.1 of Pseudochirops cupreus. Lineage (NCBI taxonomy): Eukaryota > Metazoa > Chordata > Mammalia > Diprotodontia > Pseudocheiridae > Pseudochirops > Pseudochirops cupreus. The sequence goes on from CM053583.1 coordinate 328,849,974, forward strand.
ATGATGATTAAACTTTTAAGACAGCTCACTTCACCTTCTGTACGTTTGTTACTTGGTTTATAATGGGCAAAGGGGAAAATATTACAGCTAACAATAATTAGACCATTTGTACACTTTATTGCAACTAAATATCTTCTGATTTAAGTAATAGCATCTTTTTGCTGGTCCCCTAAGTACTGTAAACATATGCCATGATAACCCATATTAGAAAGACATGGAAAGGTAACAAATGGCTTAGAGACCATCATGGTGTAATTACTATTTAATTAATTAAGCAGCCAACATAATAAAATAAACAAAAAAGACATTCACCTCATCTAATTCCATTTCATCTGGACTTTCCCATGGCTTGATAAATTTTCCACGTGACTTCTTCAAAGGCACAATTACTATGTAGTAACCCCTAAAAAGAATTAGTTACAGACAAAATAGTTAAAATAAATTCAAGTAGTTAAGTGTGTATATTGACTTAAAACTATCTTTTCTACAATGATTGAGATTAAAAAACAAATTAAATGGAAGATACATCCATATTCTCTAAGTACTCATAACCAATTGCTTAGTTTTTTAAAAATTTTTTCAAATAGAACACATAGGCATTTCATTGCAACTTTGATGATGAAATATTACAATATCTCTTGAAGGAAATTCCATAATACAGATTATCAACTAACTCCTTTTGCCATATTTTATTAGAGAATTAACCAAGGCATTAAGAGGTTAAGTAACTCCTCATAGTCACAGAACTGGGATGTTTCAGGGGCAATCCAAACCAGGTCTCTCTGTTTCCTTGGATAGAAGGAGGTCTTCCAATTTCCAAGGTTACACATTCTGTTCATCATTGTCACACCCTCTCCATTTGAGAACTGGCATTTTTACAAGGGAAAGTAGTCATACTACAATGGTGCATTGGCTTTGTAGGCATAACTAAAATTATATTTAGACAGGTAGGATTTCTGTAATATGGAACCTCGCACTTTTCTTTTAATCTCTTCTATAAAGTGTTCATTTATTAAAAAAGAGCAACTTCTACTATTCTACTCTTATGTTCCATTATGAAATATAATTGACTTTGAAAAAAGACCACATGCTCTGATGGGTCCTCCTTGAACCAGAAAGGCTTCAAGTATAGGGCCAGCGGTGGACTTTGTATCTGGTTACACAATCAGCCTAGCTATATTCTGAGAAGCTCATTACAAGATGAGCCATTAGGATTGCCAATCCACAGCAACTCACAAAGACCCCCTTCTTAAGGTATGGAGGGGCAGGGATCCGTATCAGGGAATGACAAACCTTAGGTGTTAAGGCCACACTAGGGATCATGATGCTTACAGAAGGGTGATGGCTATGTGTGATTCCTTCTTCCATCTCAGTTAATTTTCTCAAAGAATATAATTGGGAATTAGGAGATTTTAATGTGCTAAAATATGTACATTAAGTAAGCATGGGGAAGCACGAGAGAATAAGTGTAAATGAGCACAAATAACAAAGCTGTAGACACATTTGATAGAGACTTCTGAGATCACCTCCCTTTTTTGTCAGTATCAAAGAAAATGGGCCCCACTAGCACGTTTTCTGGTGCCTCACAAGCCATATGCAATCATATGGAATCATGTCAGAATCAATACAAACAGGGCACAGAACCTGATGAAAATACTTTTATTCTCATCCTAATCATGGGAATGCTAGATACTGAGTAATGAATGTTTTCGGTCAAGCAACTCATACTAAAGTGTAAAGTGACCACAATTTTTGTCCATGGAAACGATAATTATATAGATAACATGAGGAGCTTTTTTTCCTGTACCTAGAGTAATGACACAACAAACTGTTCAATCAGTTAATCAAACAGGTAGTCAATTAGCATTTATCAAGTACCTGCTGGTCAGCTAGTATTTATCCAACACCTGTCAACGAGTTATTATACACCTACTACATACTAGAAGTCATTCTAGATATTGGAGGATATAATAATTTTAGGAAAGATAAGATTCCTGCCTTCATGGACCACATAGGCTAGATAATGTTATATGATAACAAACAAGTCATGATAGTACACAAAATTATACGATAAGTGTATCAGAGAAGTACAATGCAAAATTCTGTGTGATGTCTGAGGGAATAAGCTGTTAGTAACTGGGGTCATCAGGAAAGGCTTCTTAAAGGAAGTAGCTATCATTTGCACTGGCAGAGGTAAGAGAGGATAATTAAGGGTTTAACAGAAAAAGGGGATCATCAATGAGCTTCTAGCACCCTGAGCCAGGAAACCCAAATATTACATTAGACTGAGGGATTCAAGTTTTGAGTGACCACTTTTTCTACAGCCTCTGCATCCCCAGCTCTTTCTCTATTGTGTACTTTGCTCCCTCTCTCTCCTCTGCTCCTTGATCTATTCTTCTGCAGCAATGCTTAAATATTCCTTTTTTACTTGTGGCTAGGAAAGGAATGGAACTACCCCTCTCCACTGCAATTAATTAGCAGTATGGCAGTATATCTATAATGCTGCCCCTTGATTGATATCTAAAGCATTCATCAACGGCAGTCAAAACAATGACTGTTTCAAAGCAGTCCTTTAATATTGAAAACAACATGGCATTTAATATCTGCTACTCCACATAATTAAAAATTCCTGCTTCTGTCCCAGCCTCAACCTACTTACCCTTACATCTTTATAAGGTTAGAAAGGGCTGAATATTCATTTCCCTGCCTTATAGATGTGATATTAAATAGAGTAGGGAGTACTAGGCACAATTTTGCCTCTCATGTGACACTGGGAATGTCATCTGACCTTCAGAAGCCTCAGTTTCCTCACTTGAGAGAATTGGCCTACATGGCCCTGAACGTCCCTTCCACCTCTAAATCTCTGATACTTTGGTCCTAACTAAATTGCTCCTATCCTCTTCATAGCTCATACTCTTTGAAGAGGATACACGTATGTACTGTCTAAATTCTATCTAATGCATGCTTCCTTCTGAACCAAAAATCACCACTATTCAGTTGAATGAGTTTACGGGTTGAATGAGATGATCTCCAATAGAGGAAAATAAGCTCTGCACTATCTGCACTCCAGATTCAGGCAGGCTCCACAAAATTAGTGAATAATTGAGTGACTAATGTTTGTCTGCATTTCATGATGAACTGTATTCCCCATACCTATATTTCACAATGAATACTTAGTCAATAAATGATCTTAACCTAATGAATTACCTGTGTAAAACCTTTCCCTGTTGGGTGCACCTTCGGGTTTGAAGTTCACAGAAACTTTCTATCTCTCCATTTAACCCAAAGAAACTAAACATTTTATAATCTGTTACTCGGATCACAAGTCATGGGGGTCATTGGTCTTGTTCTGTTCTTTTTTCCTGAGTTGATACTATCGGTGCACAATAAATCAACCTCAGCTACTTACTAGGAAAAAAATCCCCAACAATAGACACTTATAAAGTGAAGGTAAAGATGGAAATCGAGTAAAATGAAAAGCATAGTTAAAGGTTTTAGCAAATTTCTCTATAAGATATTACCAGCTTTCAGGTCATGAAGTGAAATAACTGATTTTCGGTAAATAATTAAGACTTTTTGCTTTCCCACCTACATGTCCTGGCTCATGCCATATTCTTCTCTTGCCTTTCTACCTATCAGAATCCTATTTGTTCATTGAGAACTAGGAAAAAAAAACATCTTCCATTAATCTTTCCCTCATTGCCCAATGATCGCTCCCTCCTCTCAACTTCTGCTTTCTTCAGCTCCTGTGATTTGTCATCTCTAGCCAGACGATTTCCAGATTTATAAACCTAGCCACAGCCTCTCTCTTGAGCTCCAGTATTCTATCACCGACTGACTATTAATTGTTTCAAACTAGACACCCCACAGTTATCATGAACAAAACACATTTAAAACAGAATTCATTATCATCTCCCCAAAACCTGTATCTCTTCCAAAGTTTCATATTTCTATTGAGGACACCATTATCATCCTGGTAATCACCGAATTTTAAAACCATGTTGTCATTTTCAATGCCTTACTCTGCTTCTCTTCACCGTATACAGTGAGTTGCCAAATCTTGTATCTCTCACATCTGTTCTTTACTTTCTACTCATATAGCCAGCCACTTGGTTTAGGCCCTCATCACATCATGCCTGGACAACGGCAAGAGACATCTAACAAGAGATAAAGTCTTCCTCCCTTAAGTGTCTCCCACCTCTATTCCATTATTCACACAGATGCCAAATTGATTCTTCTAACATACAGATTTGACCATAGCCATCCCTGCTTAATAAATCCTAATAGCTTCCAGTCACTTCCAAGATAAAAAAAAAAACAAACTGCTCTGTCTAGCTAGCACTTAATGTCCCTCAGAACCAGATTCTATTTTTAGTCAATCAGCTAATAAACATTTATTAAGCATTTACTAAGCACTATGCTAAGTTTTAGGGATACAAAAAGAGGTAAAAGACACAGTCCCTGCCCTCAAGGAGCTCAAAATCCACCATTGCTATGCTTTACTCCTCTCCCATCCTTTATGGCCCAGACAAACTGGTATTCTTGCTGATTCTCACACTGGACAATACATCTTTAATTTCTTCGTCTTTGCATAGGATCACCTCCCTTCTCCCATCTCTAGAATACATTCTTTCCTCTACTCCTCTTCTAAGCATCCCTAATTTTTTTCATGGCTTGGCTGGTCTTCCCTATTCTCTCTAGTTGCTAGGGCCTCCTCTCCTCTCCCAACCCTTTCCTTACTAGCTGTTTTGCATATAATTATAAATGTACCTGTGGGCTTCCCCAATACAATACAATTCCCCTTGAAATCTTATTTACACTACTTGGTTCCTATTTTCATATTCACAGGAACTTGTCTAGAGTCTGGCAGGCACTTAATAAATACTTAATTGATTTACTATTATCTGCATCCATTTTATAGTACTTAATACACATTGCTCTATTTTATAACTATATGCATTGAAGTCTTATCCATTGTAAGATTATAAGTACCTAGAGACTCTGTTGTTTTTTTTTAACTCACTGAAGTTCTTCCTGCAGTATTTTGCATATAGTGTATGAAAAGTAATGTAGCATAGGAGACAAGAAGTCTGAAGACCTGTGTCTGACTCCCAGATGCTCACTAGCCACGTGACTTTGACCAGTCATTGCATCACTGAAAGCCCGGGTTTCCTTTGCTGTGAAATGCCGCTAAGAGTAGCTTCCCTGCTAAGCTTGCAGGATCAAATGTATATGCCAAATGCTATAATGTACGTGAAAGTATTTTGAAGATTGACAAATGATGTGTCATTATTTGAAAATTTTAAATGCTATCTATCCAATTATTTGAAAATTATTAAATGTCCTAAATGTGTGGTATTTTTACTAACAAACATTTGGCAAATGAACAAATGAATTCTTATTGAGCTCCCCAGAGGAGTCCACAAGTTTTACAGAACCAATTCTATCATGTCATACCTCTAAGAATTCCATTTCTCATAAGCAAAAAAGAAGAAAGCCTGAAAACTAAGATAATAGCAAATGTACCATTTCCCCAAAGTACTGCTTCCTGCCTTTTAGCTATGTTCTCCCTGAACGAAAATTGGGTCATTTATGGATTGTGTTTCTTTTACATAGTCTGGAGCAGAGTTTCTTCTGAAAATATAGTCTACACAGTGCCCATTTCTCACTGTCCTACAAGCTCACATAATTTGCATCTTTACCCTTCCCCAAGCCCTGCCCCCATTATATGCCTCTGAACAATGCCTGTGTCCCAAGGCCATCAAACTTTTACTTGGGAATACTCTGGGATGGACAAATGCCTTCTGTAGCATCACCAGCACTAGTATTTGCTGTAACAAACATAAAATCTACGAAGGTAGTGGAGAAAGTCAGTATTTTAGCCATAGAACCACCCAATAAAATAGCACTATAAATCAAATGAGAAAAAACTGGCATCTTTTGGGAGCAATAGGGCCTTACTGCCCTTCTTGCACTAATTCCAATATTGGTACTGCCCAAGATAATCTTTCTGGTTCCTCTGGTGATAAGCACGAACGGCATACTAATTAGAGGGGGCGAAGGGAGTTTAGGGAAGGGGAGGATCAGGGTCAGAACAAGCCCTGCACTCATATATTTGGAAATAAAATGTTTTATGGGGTGTCCAAGACCACCCATTGGACCTGACATTGGTTTTATCTATGAGTTTGGAAGTAAGAGAAGAGATGTTTGTGCAGGTAGACAAAGCAGTTTTCAATCACCAAAACTGCATTTTTTCTCACACAAATTACAGGCGGGCTGCCAGGCAGCTCTCACCTAAATGAGAGCTGGCTCAAGGCCATAACTTTAGCACGAGTATGAATGGTTCTATATATCTCCAATGAAATATCTGCTTTCTTTCCATGATCAGATAGATACTGAATAATGAAGGAGGGAAGATGTTACCTTTCCTAAATATGGGAAAGGTTTCCTATCATTCTCTCCTCAAGTCAGTGTCAAAGGAAAGGTTACCTGCAACTGTAACAATAGTCAAGATGTAGAAAGTACTTTAAGGTTTACAAAATCCTTTTCAGATGTTAAGTCATTTGAAGCAAGTGACTTCCAGTGATTATCCTCTGACAAATTAGCTAAGATTTCAGAAATCAGCAGGACTCTTCTTTGTTTTCCCTTAGTTCTAGTATTGTTTCTCACTCTGATCCTTTCCTAGTCTACTTTTACACAATTTCCCTTCCCTAGGCAAGGTCATAATAGTTTCTGGAGCTGGTTAACATGATTCTAAAAAAGAATGCTTGCCTTTCCCTCTTAACTTGTCTTCTGTCATAGCTATTTTCAGGACGAGAGACAGAGAAGAAGGGAAGAGCAGGTCATTTTCTTTCCTCTCTTTCCCTACTCTTCTTTTTGATGCTCATTCCCTTCCCTCTCTCTAAATCCACACAAAACAAGCAAAAACCAGCAATAAATAAGTGAAGTAAAGGTGAAAAAGAAAGGCAAGTAGGAAAGAAGCCAAAAAAAGAGGAATGAATTATGGACTTATTCATTTACCCATTCAGAAGGAGCGGAATGAAATTTAAACCCACCAGGAAATTGGAATGGCTTTTCTCTTCATTCTGTAAACCTTCCTCAAGTCATGGATCTCTTGCACATCAGCCGGTTCTTCTTCACTTTAATCAAATGAATTATTGAGATTTCCCCCCCCCCCTTTTTTCTATGCAAGCTACCTATTAAAGTCATCTTTTTGGGGAGGGGTGAAAGAGAGTCTTCCCTGCTTTCCAATATTCAGGGAAAGGAATATAACTAAGGAAAAACTACAATGAAAAATGCTCCACTTCAGAAAAGTCAAATTGTACTCTTAATCATATTTAATGTAACACTTATGTGCTTCTTCCCTGGAGTCTGCTTCTAATCAGTCTTATCGTGAGTGTGACAGAGACCAAAGGTTCTCAAAGGCTGTGCCTTTGGAATTTCAGGCTCTGGCAGGAAGGCTCTGACTGCAATTTGGTCCTGGATTGGCCCTGATTTTTACTACGCATCATAACTTGGCCTTTATGTTTAAATGCAGTAAAAAAAAATGTTGCTGTCATGTTGAAATTTTCAAGTGGTTGCAAAGGCAAGGAGATAATCAAAATTATTGGCTGTAACAAAATTCTCAATAGTATAATATTTTGGTGAATCTATTTTTTTTAAGGGTAGTGTGGTGGCACAGTGGATGAAACATCAAGTCTAGAATCTGGAGGACTTGTCTTCCTGAGTTCAAATCTGGCCTCAGACACTTACTAGCTGTGTGATCCTAGGTAAGTCACTTAACCATGTTTGCCTCAGTTTCCTCATCTATAAAATGAGCAGAAGAAGGAAATGACAAACCATTCCAGCATCTTTGTGAAGAAAACCAAGGGGGGGGGTACCACAAAGAGTCAGGCATGACTGAAAAAATGACTAAACTATATATTTTTATAAGATCTACAGTTACATACCACTGGTAAGCCTGAATTTAAATTTATCAGAAATTTTATCTTACAAACAATTTTTAAAAATTCCTTAGTAAGAGATTTATTGTACTGTGTCTAAAATAAACAAATCAACTATATTCCTACATCCTCTATGTGCAGTAACTGTCAAAATCACCATTTCTTTTTGTTTAAGGAAACTGACTTTCCACGAGGGCTCACAGATTTATCTGGCCTGTAAGATTTGGCCTAAATGCTCGTGGACAGGACGGTTGTGACAACAAGAACAAAACTTCCATTATTTCCCCCATATGATGATATCTCATCATTATTACATATTTATTTCAAGAAGCCTTCTGTCAGGCAATCCTTTTCTCAACTGTGAGGCTCTCATTCTTCTCTCATACTGCTGCTCCTCCTTCTCCTCCTCCTCCCCCTCTCCATTTGACCCTAGTTCCTAGACAAACTTACTTTATGTTCTCATTTGCTGGTACTTCTGGCAGTTGCACAGTTATCATCCCATCCAAGTTGGTTTTCCCAATGAAGGCAGGCTTGGTACGCAGGACATCTGGAGCTGTCTTTGCTGTCACCCTATGCTGAAGACCACCAGCACTATTCCCTCGATTTGTCAGGACAAATGAATAGGATTTCTCAGGCTTTAGGTTGACAATTAGTTTCTGCGTGGCCCGGCCATCTACTTCAACTACCATTTTCCCATCATCATAAAGGATCTAAACAGAAACATTCAGTCAACAATGTCTGATTAACAGAGATATGAAGTGGGCTATCTATAATGTTATATTCTTGTTTATCTACAAGGAATAAGTTTCACAAAAGCCAAAATATATTTTATCTCAACTTTGAATCTCTTCTTAAAACTAGCAAGGTGCTTCCACAAAGCAGTCGTTTGCTGAATGGAATTGGTGATAATATAAATTAACCCAACAGGATTGCATGAGCTTTCTGAGCTCTGTAGAATTCAGAACAATAAGGGGTCCATTATCTTTTTGTAAGGTTCTTTCTCTTTCTGTATAACTTCTTTCCCCTAAAGACAGAAACATATGATAGAATGAATATGGAGATTTTTTTGTTAAGTTGTTAATGGAATAGACAAGTACTCGAAATTTTCAATGTATCACTTACACCAAGATTTTTCTAAAAGTTTCCATTCTTTTTCATCTTAAAGACTAAAAAAAAAAAACTCCCTAGGGTATAGTGAAAAGCAGATATGGAGTTGCAAAACCTGACTCTGAATCCGGGCTCCATCATTTTCTCCCTGTATAGAGATATGTCACTTAAATTTTCTAGGCTTTAATTTAACAATCTGTAATGTAAGAGGTTTATAGTAGGTGTTTTTTAGGGTTCTTTTTAGCTCAAAGTCCTGTGATGTTAGAAAGTTACAGAAACATGGACAGTGAGAACTTCAAGACACCACTGGGGTTTCCTAGCCCTAGCTTAGCCCCTGTGTCACAGAGCAGTTCTTTTTGCTGAATTTTACCAGTGGGAGTAAGAAGAAATTAAAGAATGGAGGGGAAAATCTGGTAAAATAGTGAATTCAACTACTCTACCCCAAGCTAAATACGTTAAAGATAAGAAGGCAAGGAAATGTATTTCTCTGAAGAAGGGTCAAAGGTTCTGATATAGGTTAGGAAAGTTCAAGTTTGATGTATTAAAAGCAGATTAATTTGTTTTTCACTCCCTGTTGTGGTTAGAACCTAGCAGCCTTAAGTAGTAAGTGATTGCTGAGTTTATATCTTGCACTACATGTAATTGTCGGCTTTTTGATTTGGAATGCTGCCCTCCTAGACTTACATCCAAGGTGCAAGTTCATAACACCAAAGAGCAAACACTAAGACCATGTTCAGTACCACTGGTTCTCATGTCACTTAAATACAGCAGAAGCAAAAGATCCCCCATGCTCAGCAAATAACCAAACTGGATGATCTATCACCCCCAATTTTATCCATGATGGTTTACAAATGAGAAAACAGCTTACTTTGAAAGGCATGGCAGAATTATAATTCTCTGGAATCTCCCAAGACAGCAATACTGACGTCTTCATTACTGCTTTGACATGAAAATTTTTTGCAAACACTGCTGGAAAAGGAAAAACAATGTATTCAAACTATTTCTAAAAACTCACTACCTATCCCTTTTCCACCACTAACCAAAGAGAACTATGTAATTCCTACTTGATCCATGTGAGAAGTGTCGGTGTCCTACCTTTTTAAGGCATTCACTTTAATATCCCATTCTTACAAAGGTAGTTCCTTTCACACCAATTCATTTAACTACTTTGTGCTTTCCTTACCTGAAGATAATGTGCTGCTGTCAGCCAGACTTGCTTGGCATGGAATAACTGAAATCTACAGCATCCAAAACATATTAAGATTTACATACGTTACCTTGTGCTCTTGTTGAACCTATTAATATGAATGGGCCGATCAGTTTTATTTACAGCTTCAAAACACTGATATCCCAAGACCGACATTCCTTTCAAGGAGAAGGCCATAAGCAGACAAATCCTACCTTGATCCACAGGCAGTGTCCTGAACTGGACACTTGGACTATACGGACCGGGCCCTTTGCTTGTGTGAGCACGTACTTTTACATCATATGTGGTATCTGGTTTTAGGCCAGTAAGTGTCATAGTGGTATCAGCGGGAACAATAAGCTGCTCCACCGGGTGGTGGGGGATGTTGATATCCCTGTACAGAAGGGTGTACTTGGTGATAATGCCATTTCTCTCTGCTAAGACGGGTGGCTGCCAGGATAACTGGACTGATGTTGAGGTGGTGCCTTCTGAGTGGAGGTTCTGGGGGAATCCATTGGGTACTTCTTCAGGAACAGAAATCTCCTTGACCATCTCCTCTCCAAAGCCTACTTTATTTTTAGCGGAAAGCCTAAATATGTAAGATGCTCCTTTATGGATATCCATAGCGGTAAAGTGATCTTCTTTCTCTGAGAATTCAAGGGTCGTGAGCAGCTCCATGTCCTTTCGGCCAAATTTTAAACGATAGCCCTGCAGGGGGCCAAATGTGTCAACAGGAGGATGCCACTGGATGAGTGCAGTGTTCATTTGAGTGTGACTAATCACCAGCCGGGGTTTACCTGGAACTGTAGCACAACATAATTTCATCATGGAGGGTTGGATTATGAAAGTCAAAACATACATTCTAATATTTGAATTTTTTTCCCCCAGAGAAGCTATATTACCTAAGTCCACCTGTCACGTTATAGGCCTCCACTTAAGCCTCCAAGAATTAGAAGGTTCTCTCAAAATTATCTATTCCAATACCTTCCTTTTACAGACCAGGAAAACTGGTATTCAGAAAGGAGGATTTCCCCAATGCTGCACCAGTGGTAAGCAACTGAGCTAGCAAGGAATTGAATGTGAGTCTTCTAATTCTAAACCAGTTCTCTTTTCACTTCTCTAACATGACAATTCAGTTTGAGCAGCTCTATCTTAGTGTTAACCACTTTCAAATTCTAGAAAAAACAAAACAAAACAGTGCAATGTAGAGAAGTCTGAAGAAATCAATTCAATTCAAGATTTTGACCAGATAGATGAGGAACAAAATCTGAGAAATGGAAGGCTCCTTCAAAGTCATCTGGTCTAACCTTGACCTTAATAGGAATCTCTCCTTCATTTTCCCTGAGAAAATGGGCATTCATCTTCCACTTAATTGCCTCTTGAAAGATCTACTTTTAACACCCCTTGGAAGCAAATAGGTTATGGCAAAATAACCAAAAAGGCACTCTGCAGAATGAGTGCTATCAAACCAGTCTAACTTTCTAGAAGAGAATGACCAGTAGATCAGGGGGAAGTAACAAACAATTTCTGTTTTGATGTTAGCAAAACTTTTGCTTCTGCCCTTTATGATGCAATCATCAACAGTCCAATACTTCAGAGACCTATCATTTCATTGGTGGGGATGAAGCCACCAAGGCAGAACTAAAGAAAAAAATCATCAGCAGTCTCTCAGTGATGATCCTCTTCAAAATTAACTAGGCAATTAGCTTCAGAATATGACACAATTATTCTCAATAGCAATCCAACTATTAAGGATATTATTTCCGTTTTCCTATAAAATCCAGTAATATAAAAGACTTCTTGAAAATGATCTTACTCAAATTATAATATTAAAATTATCTCTTGTAAGACATTCATTGGAGAGAGCACCGGGCTTGGAATTGGGGGAATCCTGCCTCAGTCCCTTACTTACCAGTGGAACCTTGGGCCTTTCTCTGGGCCTCAACTTTCTCCTTTATGAAATGAGGTGATTAAACTAGATGGTTTTGAAGGTTCCCTTCAGCTCAAACCACTGAAACATCATTTTTACTACACAGAATTAATAGTTCTAAACTAGTGAGAAACAAAGTAGATTTCACTAAGTTTTCAAGCCACATTCTCTTTTTAGGAATTATGACCTACAGGCTCCAAGGGTCATGCAAATGTATCAGTATTTGGAAATGGTAGGGAGTCTTGTGCCCTGTTGATTCCACATGGGTCAAGAAGATGTTTGTGAAGAAAGAGAGTGAGTGGGCATATAGATGTCTGTAATGTTTCCTTCCTCCAGCACCACAGTATAATGGGAAGAGACTAAAGTTCTTGTCTTTGTGCTGCCATAAATTACAAGAAAGGTTAACCTTAAGAGAGGTTAAAAAAATTGCCCACAGTCACAGAGGTATTACACAGCGAGGTGAGTAGAAAATAGCATTTTCCCCCTCTATATAAAGAAAAAGTAGCCTATGGTTCTACAAAATGGGGTGGACAAGATAATTGAGGTGAGAATGAAATTACTCAAAGGAGAAAATGAATGATATGAAACAATGGGGATAAAATATTTAAAGTTAGCAAAACAGGAACGTTATGTGATTGCACTCTGCCATTCCAAATAATCAGACTGAAACCTCACATGGTCTTGGACATATAATCTGATGCTGAATTCTAGCTCCAACACTTATAAGCTGTGAAGACATGAACAAGTCATGTTGTCTCAATTAACCTCAGTTTCCATGTCTCTAAAACAGGTCAACGAGACTTTTCAATACAGGCTTTTTGCGGTTTTCATAAAGAAAGCCTGCATAAAAATAATCCTTAAACAACTTACATCAACCTAACTGAAGAGGTGGTCCATGTTTTGCTTTTCTGGTACCTTTTCTCTTTCTTAATCTAGCCAGACCATGAAATAATGAGGCTGGTTATTCTGAACCTTGGGAGCTATGATTCTGATTTCTTTCAGTTTTCAAATGACAATCAGGGCATATTTCACCATTTGATTATTATAGGCAATAATTCCAACATGAATTATCTACAAAATAGATATGGCTTACAAGTTATTCATTTCTATTAAAAATTAAATTGTAAAACAACTGTACTTCAAAAGCCATTTCTGCCTCTTTTGATGGGATATGGAATGGGTATGAGTAGTCTCTCAGCATTACGTAAAATAAAGAAGAATTCGACTGTTTATTTTAGGATTGTTTTTCATTGTACTATATAGCAGAAATGTAAAAAAAAAATATGGCTAATGGTGACACTCCTAGTGCTGCTGAACCAGATGAAATGTATTTGGGAATAAATAAATTAAATAAAAATTTAAAAATATAACAGGACATAGGTAATGTTAATATATGGTTTTCTAAGTGAACGTGTGACTTTCAAGGATCCTCACACATAGTTTAGTGGTACTGTTTCTATTTGAGTTCTACACAGATGTAATACAGGATCACAGACTTGGAGCTGAAAGAGACTCTAGAGGTCTCTTTTTATAGGTAAGAATATGAAGATCCAGAAAGGGTTAAATGACTTTGCCCAATACCCAGACAGGTATTAAGTAGCAGAGGCTGGGGTCTGAGCCTGGGTAATCTCACTCCAAATATGGCAGGCTTCCCACTGTAACATTCGGAACTGAATCCAGTCAAAGTATAAGCAAGAGGAGAGAAAGACAACTCCTCAGAGATTCTAAGGAGAAAACTTCTGCAAGCTATCACCAAGTTATTGACATGATACATTGCTTTTATGCATATGACAGCTCTCACATTTAAGACCATTTTCATTTTTTAAAAATTGATTTGTAGTCCCTAGAAAGAAGGTAAGAATTACTGCCAGTTTTCTAGGAGTAAGGAAAGGGCTCGAGGTCTTTCTATGAACTTGCATGTAAAAATATACAGCCAGAGTCACATAGATACCTAAGAATTTTATTATCTGTATAAGTGCAAAGATCTCAGTCGGGTTATGTTGTGGGGTAAGATTTAACCTCTTGCATACAGAACCCTGTTTACTTCCAGATAAGTAAAGCCAATGAGCAGTAGCTGGGTGGTACAATGGATAGAGCACTGGGCTTGGAATAAAGACTAATTTTGCTGAGTTAAAATCTGGCCTCACACTCTATTTAATTGTGTGACCTTGGATAAGTCACTTAACCTTGTGTTTACCTCAGTTCCTGTTCTGTAAAATGACCTGGAGAGGAAATAGCAAACCACTCCATTATTTTTGCCAAGAAAACCTCTAAAAAGGTCATGAATAGTCAGACACAACTGAACAAGAAGAACAACAGAAAAACCAATAAAGACATAGTAATCAAGTTGCTTTCTCTCTTTTTTTTCTTTTAACACTTCAGAACCTCAGTTTCCTTATCTGTAAAATCAAAGACACTGTATGATTTTTAATGTCTAACTCTTATTCATTGTATTACAACAGCATATCAGTAATCTGGCTTCAGCCTACCCTTCCAGCTGGTTTTCCCACTATTCCTCTTCATGCATTCAACTTTCCAAGCACACTGGACCAAATAAACTGTTACCTAATCTCACCCTGTACTCCCCTGAGTATACATCCGTTCAGGCTATCATGCCTAGAATGCATTCACTTCTTATCTTTATTTGCTGAAACCCTTCTCTTTCAAAATTCAGCTCCAATGCTACCTCCTCCTTGAAGCTTCCCTGTGTACCATTCCCCATCCCAACCCCTAGCTGAAAATACTCTATCTCTTCTTAGACTTTTTTAGTTCAATTTTTCCTCTGCTTTTTCTTCCTTATATCACTTTTATTTGTTTCTTTGAATCATCAACTTCCTCCATTAGATAGCAAAACTCTTGAGTGTAAGGGTTGGGACACTTCTGATTTTTGTAATCTCACTGCCTAACATAACGACGACTACTACATAAGTACAATTTTTTAGTAAATGAATGGCTAAAAACAAACCATATAAGAACAAAATAATTAAAGGTAAGCTCAGTCCAAGGCACATTTGTTGGAACTCACTACAACCACTAGATAAGACTAATAATACTTTGTATTAAATTTGGAATGCTGTCATTGAATTGAATCAAGCACCTAGCATAGTGTCAGGACCAGAGGCGGTGTTTAGTAAATGTTGATTGACTGATCAAATTCATAGCAATAATTTTATCTGCTAAAACAACAAGCTAAATTCTCATAAGCTGACAAATCCCAAAGTCAGGTAAGATTCCGTGCAGCATGAACATGGTCTCTTAAAAGCCAACTTGCATGCTGGATATATGGTTTCCATCCCTAGGAATTAGTTAGCAGCCCCCTGAGGCCCATGCCTCTGAATATTGCTAAGGTAAGATTAAGAAGGAGATTTTCATGCCAGGTATTTGGTTTTGTTTGTTTTTAGTGTTGAACTTACAGAGAACATTCTGAAGATTTGCAGGTCCTGGTTTTGGAGTTAGCGAATGTTTATTCATAAAGAATGCCCATCTACCTACACATATAAGTTTATGTATGGTGTTTATATGAAACATAGAGAGGCAGCATAGTGGTAGAAATGTAGTCCTGGTGTAAGAAAGATCTGGCGTCAACTCCTTCCCCTGACATATGCTTCCTGTATGACCTGAGACAAGACCCATAATCTTTCCATGCCTCTAGTCAACTAGAATAATTTTTTTTTTGGCTTTTTTGGAGGGGAGAAGGTAGGGCAACTGGTGTTAAGTCACTTTCCCAATGTCACATGGCTAGTTTTGTGTTAAGTGTCTGCAGCCATATTTGAACTCAGGTCTTCCTGACTCTCGAGCCGGTGCTCTATTCACTGCACCACCTAGCCACCCCTAGAACAATTTTTGCTGTTGTTGTTGTGTCAACTCTCCATGACCTCGTTTGGAGTTTTCTTAGCAAAGATACTGGACTGGTTTGCCATTTCCTTCTCCAGATCATTTTACAGATGAAGTAAGGCAAATAGGGTTAAGTGACTTGCCCAGGGTCATTCAGCTAGGAAGTATCTGAGACACTATTTGAACTCAGATTTTTCTGACTCCTGGACAAGTGTTTTATATACTACACCACCTAATTGCCTTCAGAATAATACTAGTTAGCATATTTTTTTTTGCTGCTTTAAGATTTGCAAAGTGCTTTGCACATATCTTATTTTATTTATTATGTATATATAAAACACATGTATTATGCATATAAATATATATCATATATTGCAAATATATGGCATATGAAAATAATTTGACTTTAATAATAGAAAAGGTGCCAATCTGCATTGGTAGAGAGAATCTCCTCACTGGGAATAAAATCACAGATCTACTCCATCTGCATTTTACAAAGATATGGTAAGTCTCTAAAATATTTAAATTAAATTTCATAGCAATAATTCTAGCATTCTTTATTTTGTTATTGTTGGTGGCTTGATAAAAACAAGTTTAGTTCAATTCCCTGAGAGACTAAGTAGACAGAAGTTTTAAAGTCTGGTAAGGTTATGCCAGACTGTTTCAAGGAAGATATCCACGCACTAATATGTGTTGGACATGGGGGTAGACCCAGTCCATGGGAAATAACATAAGAATTTATCATATTGCTTTGTCCATCATATAAAGTAATAGTTAGGTTCAGGTGGACATTCTGGATAGCTAATGATACCTGGGTTAGTAGTTACTATCGATTCAGGGAATTATAGTGGTTTCTATACTCTCTGAGTGGCTGAGACTTGTATTTCTGTCCCTGACAAAAAAGTTCATTTAATAGTGGACAGCAACAAATATTAAACTAATTTATTTTATTCCTTTGATAGAAATATTCAAAGTGACATGGTCAATTATCATCAGCGGAGTTCTCCCATAATAAGTAAGGATACAACAGTAATTATTGGAAGCATTTCAACCATATGCACACTGCTGAAGTAGCTGCGTTCTAGGCAAATTTAACAGACTAAAACTTCACGGTAGTCTTCAATAGAGAGAGAAGTCACATACATGTTACCTAAAATGCTGACACCAGCAGCCAAAGAATAAAAGATTCATCACATGCCCTCACTGTTTAGAAACTTGTGGCATTAGTCACTGTAACAAAAATTCATCTACATGAATCAGCCAATAATATCTAAACCACAGAAGAAAAACTCAAGTCAATGGTGCATAGAGATGATGGTAACTAAGTATATTATTTCCAGCCAAATGTCACCCAAGGAGAATAATTTAGATCATTCTCTCTTTGGCCATACTGGCAATTTTGATTTTATAATGGAAAAAAAATTACTGGACAAGAAGACCCATTGGGATCCAGAACATTTAAGTTCTGGATCTTCACCTAACCATACGTGTCATTTAAGGAAAATTATTTTCTCTGAGTACTCTTTACTTTCCTCATCTATTAGAGGAGTGAGACAAGATGACAATAATAAAAATAAAAGCTATCATCTACAGCACTTTAAGGTTTGGAAAGTACTTTACAAATCTTATTCTATTCTCACAACAACCTGGAGAAGTAGGAGGTGCTATTATTACCTGTATTTTATGGGGGAATTGAGGCAGACTGAAGTTAAGTGACTTATTCTGAGTCCCATAGTTACTGAGTGACTGAGGCTGGATTTGGATGCTAGGCTCAGTGCTCTACCATTGGCAGTCTCTACCTTCCCTTTCAACACTAGAACCAAATCAAAACTTCTATGAAATTATAGAAATAATCATGACACTGATAGCTCATATTTTACATAGTATGTTACGGTTTGGAAAGTACTTTACATATAGAAGCC
The DNA here is from genome assembly GCA_028627135.1 of Pseudochirops cupreus. Taxonomy (NCBI): domain Eukaryota; kingdom Metazoa; phylum Chordata; class Mammalia; order Diprotodontia; family Pseudocheiridae; genus Pseudochirops; species Pseudochirops cupreus. Next base: position 328,867,896 of record CM053583.1, read on the forward strand.
TGAACTTTGAAGACTCCCACGAGATTGAGGCTTTTTTGTAAATGTTTGTCCAAGGGCATGACTAATTTGTTCTGAAATTCTAATGAGGACTGACAACTAAGTGCCCTGCATTGAGATTTCTTTTCTCTTCCCCATGCCCCAAGAGACTATACAATGATCCTTTAATGAATCAGTATAGTACATTACTAGTTAACTGTTCAGTTAAATTCTGAAAAAGAATTAATCTGTGTTTGGCAATTAATGAGCTTCATTCAGCGGTGACATTGTTGTTGACTTGGACTTTTTAGTAATAAAAATAATGACATGAATCCAGGGAGGTTAAGTGATTTGCCCAAGATCACCCAGCTAGGTCTAGAATTCTTCATGCTGCCTTGGTACAATTTTGTTAACGGCTAAACCAGTATTAGAACCAGAGCCTCATGACTTCTTTCCAAGTGATCATTTCCATGTAACAAACATTTCTTAAACACATACTTGTGCTGTGCTGGGTGCTGGGAATAAAAAGTGAGCTATTATAGAGACCCTGTTATCGTAGAGCTTACAATCCAATCTAGGGGAAAATGATGGACATAGGTCACTGTGAGAGGAGGGAGAGTGAAATGACTTATGCAAAGGACAATGAGAAATTTATGTGGAGGGAGAGATCATGTTCACTACTGGAAAGGTGGTTATGGAATGAAGGGTGGAGAGCTAGAACTCTCCACTTGCACCCACTTGGTGTTACAAGAAAGTGAATAAGGCCTCACACATGCTGAGCGGATTCTAAAGTATCAAGGGGACATGGGAAAAGCATTACACAGAATGGGAAGCTATGAATGGATTACAATTTTCATCACTTCACACAATGTAGGTATCACATATATGTGTGGATATCCACATATGCATACATATGTATATGTACATGTAGGTGTATTTATTCATGTTATACCATTTAAAATATGTTAATCAACTTTTTATAAAAAACTTTTCCTAGTTTTGATTTTTCTTCTTTAAAATATTCTTTGTTATAAGGGATGGCTCTCTAGCAGGGGGTTGGATGCAGGGAGAAATTGAGGCAATGTAAAAACAAAAGACATCAAAATTTTATCTGAAAAAAGAAATATGCATGTATCGTGGTATAGAAAAATATATGTATTATTACTGAGGCTTTCTATTTTTTTCCCTGGGATGGGAGGGTGGCGAGACTAAAGCAATGGGCTGGTAATAAGAGGGAACTGGTTCTGACCCACTGATTCTCACCCACTAGGCTGGGGGTGTTATGTTCTGCCTCCCCTGCCAGCTCTGCTACTGCCATTCCCCTCCCTAACAGGTTCTTCGTTCACAGCCAAGAACATGGGACAGAAAGTGAATTGGAAACACTAACAGGCACCACTGAAAGATGTGGGAGGGGTTCCAATGGTGTGACAGCTACAGGAATAGGGCCCAACATCTTTTTAGGTTCACATGGCAGAAGTGAAAAGAGGAAGCAACATATGACTTTGAGATTTTCTACAAGTTAAAGGAGTTTGAAGCCTTTTTTAACTAAAAAGGCTGGGGAAATTGAGCCAGAGAGGCAGAAAAAGAAGAGAAAAAGGTAAGAAAGGGAGAAGGGTAACATAAGGTCCACTTATTAATTTTTTTCTCCAAAAATAGGGTTTATTTATTTTACTTGGCACACTAGCAGTTGAACTCTCTGAAATCTGGGCTGTGATATAGCTACTACCTTCATCCTCATCCTCCTGGTAATTAAACAATAATGACAACTGGCATTTGCATCTTGTTTTAAGGTTGATAAGGCATTTTCCTGAAAATGAGGGAGGTAGTGCATCTATTATTGTTTCCATTTTACCAGATACAGGAAATGAGGTTCAAGACAGGATAAATGACCTGACCACGGTCACGCAGCTAGCAAAGTTTCTGATCAAGAGTGCATGGAAATCTAAGTGACAGCTGATTCCACATCTTTCATTGTACAATGAGGGTAAAATAGAGTTAATCAGCAGGCAAAGTTTTCTTTCACCTTCTTTTATTTCACAAGCCAAATCTACTTTCCTAGTCAGGATTGCTGTTTACACTGTGAATATTCTGACTCTAATTTGGGAAAATATTCCCTTTTACCTTAAAAGTGCAAGGCACAAATCAGCTTTCTCTTTTTTCATTCCTTATTTTATACTCTGGTTGATCTATCACAAACTTTCATTTCCAAAGCCATTTAAGAGTGTAACCTACAATGATTCACAAAATACTTGAGTCACATAGCTGGCCCTTTCAATTACAAGTTAGAGAATTTAGAGGTAGAAAGAAGGGTCATGATTGATCCAACCTCTTTTATTTTACAAATGGGGAAACTGAAGTCCAGAGGAGTTCTGCCAACTTTAAGCCACAAAAAAATCTAATGTAGCAGCTGAAAAAAAAGTGTTGCTACATACAAAGGAAAATTCACATTCAATATGTATAATGGGTTGATTTATACCTCACACAGTAGAACAATGACTGTGGCAATCATGGAAAATAACCATACACAAAGGAAGGACCGTGAAGGGACACTCTGTGAGAAATCATTCAAAGAGCTGGCTTAAAACTGCATCCTCAACTATACAAACATTACATAAGCAGGTTAAATTTTTAAAAAATCTCCTCTCTTACTTCAATAATATCATCAATTTTATAAGTCACTATTAACATGTATATCATAAATAACTACCCCATAACTAAAAGTTGTAATAATAAAAGAAACCCCCATGAGAAGAACTGAATTTGCCCTGTATGTTATAAATAAGAACCCTTTTAATTGAGGTTGTTAGAAGCTCATGTATCTATGCTATAAATTCAGTAATTCTTTACAATACATATGGTGCTATAATTTATAATAGTATTTCAGTTTTTTTCAGTCATGTCTGACTTTTGTGACACCATTTTGGATTTTCTTGACAAAGATACTAGCGTGGTTTACCATTTCTTCTACAGCTCATTTTACAGATGAGGAAACTGAGGCAAACAGGGTTAAGTGGCTTGCCTGGGGTCACATAACTAGTAAGTGTCTTATAATGGTATACAACACCCCCTTCCCCCACCAAATCAGATTATCATGTTTCACCAACTGTGAGGAAATACCATGAGTCCATCACTGGCTTGGCAGGGCAGGAAGAAACACTACCGTCCTTACTTCTGAAGTGGTTCTAATTATAGACTAATTTTTATTCCCCTGGATTGAGGAGTGGGACCATCTTAAGAAATCAAGAGAGTAGGTTATTGAATTGAAAGCTCTCTCTGTCTTCACACTTGAGCCACTGTAGATTAAAAGCTGGAAACATTCTTCTTTTGAAGTTCTGAATGAATTTCTACCCATTAAAGATGTTCCAAAGCCCTAAATAAATTGCTATATAATGAATGAATACTGAAACACTGAAGGAATGACACTGAAACTAGATGATGCAAGAAAATCACTTGGTCTCTTTCTCTAATATGTGTTGTCAATGTAGTAAATCCTTTAGCTTTGCCCTATTTACATGAGCCACATCTTATTGATATGCCAGAGCATAACTGTTCCTTTGCACCAAAGTTCAGTTCTAAGTGAATTATTAGGATAAGGTTATAAACTCAAGGAAATGAAGATTTACACTGGAACTATGATTGTTACTTTTGCATTTTTGAATTCTATTGTTGGGGGTCGGACCTGGGTCATCTGTTCTCAGCTACTGCCTCGCTCCTCAATCAGCAAGCCAACAAGCATTTATTCAGCACCTACTGTGTACAGAACACTCAATTTAGGTCCAAAGGGAAGGATATATAACATTATGTATTTCCCTAGGGAAAAATAAAATTGAACCAGGTTTCTAAGACCTATATAACCTTTAGGTTATAAACCTGTAATCTTGACCATTCATTACCATAGTTTATCCTTTCTTTTTATCTTTACCCATAGGTTAAGTCCCCAAAACGTTGTATTTAAAATTATTTTTTCCTTTATCTAAATGAATTGATATGTTAAATGCATGACTTGGATTTGTATCTAAAGACATGTAAAGTACATCCTTTTGCAACCTGGACTGTCATTCTATTTGGTATATGTTGGATAATTTTGATTTGTCTGTTACATTGGCTTATGTTTTCTTCTTGTTCATAATGTAGGAACTCAATACAGAATGCTTCTGTGCACAAGGTGATCTCTAGATCTATGTATAGTGAGTACCTGCCCTTTCCTATAGTGGGTACCAATATAGCATCTTGTTTTTATTCTCCTTTCTACTGCTGATTTTTTTGGGGGGTGCAATTCCAGGTCTCTTACTATTACCACTAAGTGGTAGCCAGAGGATTGGGAGTGGGAGGAAGAAGATAAAACGTAAATGAGTCAATTAAGCTTCAGGTCAACAGATCCACTTAAGGGATTGCTGGAGTTCATGGGAGAGCTAAAATTATTAGAATAGCCTTGCCAGAAGGATTATTATAATATAAAACAGAGGAAAACTGTGGCACAATGGAAAAAATGTTGAAACTGGAGTCAGGAAAGGTTGAATTCAAATTTTACCTTAGATATTAACTACCTGTGTGATACTAAACAAGTCACCTGCCCTCCCTTGGCCTCAGTTCCTCATCTGTAACTTGAAGGGATTGGTATAGATGGCCTGGGAAGTCCCTTCCAGCTATAAAGTTAGGATAAATTTGAATTCTGCATACTACTTCCCTTGTGCCAGTGAACATGGGTTATCCAAAGCTGATCATGACCCAGAAGATCATACTGAGAGATTGCTTCCAGTATGTTTTAGGGCATGTGAATTTAGAGTAAAGCATTACCTGCACCAGTGGTAGACACCAATTTGGGCTTGCTTCGAGCTCCATCCCCTTTGGTTGTATAGGCTGTCACTGTAAGGGAGTAGGCAGTTTCTGGTTGTAGTCCAGAAATGATCATGTCCTGAAATGACATAAGAGAACCAGAGATTCTATCAGGACCCACATCCCCACAGAAGGATCCTAGAAACCATTAGATTATTCAGCACATGCTTTAGAATCATCTGCAGGTATGGAAAGCATAGGCAAAAGAGTGCCTGGAGATCTCCTCACAAATTAGCATTATGAGTTTGGCTTTCATCTGTGCTCATGGCAAGGTGGTTTTACATGTGATTAAGATACAAATCAATTCCACAAACATTTATTAAGCCTCTACCATGTGAAAACAATATTGTGCTAGGTGTTGCAGCTATAAGGAGAAAAACAGAGGTGAGGAGCATTCAATAAATGTATGCTGCAGGTTGTACTGAAGGAGGTTATCACATGAACACAAAGCCAATAGGTTTTAGCATCATGTCAATACTTGTTTGTGTTCATGATCCTACAAGTTTATCTTCTAGACCAGGGCTTCTTAAACTTTTCCCACTCATGACTCCTTCAGCGCTTCTTAAAATGTGGGTCATGACCCCCCCATACTGGGTCATGACCCACATTTTAAGAAGCGCTATTCTAGACTACAAATTTCATGATATCTCACTGGAATACCAATAGCATGGTATCCACTGTCTAAGGAGGTCTTTGTAGAATGCACTTTATTCAATGACTTCATCACCTGGTCCATGTTTTACAACTCTACTCAGGTTCTTCCTAACGTAATTCAGTGCATCCATACTGCTGATCTTTTGGCTATTGTGGCCTTGGAGTACCTCCTCTTCCTTTTAGTCTACTTACTCTCCTCTTTATTTCCATTTTCCACATTGTAAGTATAGGCATTCATCAAAATCGAGTTCTCAGTCTGCTGTTCATCTCTCTGAGTATTCTCTTCCCTAATGGCCTTTCAATCACATAGTTTTAATGATCAATTATCTTGTATATAGCTATCAAATCACAACCTCTCTCAAATTTCTGTTGTACATCTCCAACTGCTGGCTGAATATTTGTACTCAGATATTCTGCTGTAATGTCCAACTCAACTGACCTAAAACAACTCATCTTCTCACCTAAACTTCTCACTTGTTCCCTACCTCTCTATTGCAGTACTGACATTTTCTTCTGTACCCAAATACAAAAATTGAGTTTTCTCAGATTGCTCTCTTTTTCTCCCCACTGCTAAGTATGTAATCAATTGCCAAGTCTTATCAAGCCTTCCTTCACGAGGTCTCTCTAAATTGTTCCCTCCTTTCAATTCCTATTACCATAATTTTGGTTAGAACACTCATCAACATTTACATGGACTGTACTCAGTAAAACTGGTCTCCCTATCTACAGAATTTCAACTCTTATCTCTGTCTAACCTTACCTGAATCTAACCCACATGTTACCAGATCAATTCTTAAAACACCGTTTTCCAAAATTTCAATATTTATTCAATAATCCTCATTGATACCCCACTGGATATATCTAAATTCTTTACTCTGAAATACAAGGTATACTCCAATAGTGCCACCAAACCCTTTTGACAACTTCCCAGCATAAATTCAAGAGCTGAATCAAGCTGATCTATCCTTTGTATCCTGATCTTACTTGGTACTTCCTACTGTATGACTTTTCTCATACTCATCCCATCTCCTCTTGTCTCTCATATTACAAATTTTCAGTCCTCTATGAAGTTCTACCCTACTGTAAATTCTTCCCAATATACTTAAGCCCATTTTCTTTAAACTCACAGCACCAATTATTTATTAAATAAACATGAAATAGCTTGCGATAGCTCTTTATTCTGGTGTCTTGTATAATTATTAAGTTCTGTGCTGTTTTAACTTTGCATGTATTATGTGTTTTATACTCAACTAGACTGTAAGATCCTAATGGTTTGGGGCTTTGTAATTAAAAAAAAATTTTTTTTGCACACTACATAGATAATAGCACATAGCCTTGCTCATGACAAATCAAACATTTTATTGATTCATTTTAAAAATAGCTTTGCTCAATCAATGACCATAACTTGATTCATTCATCTAGAATCTGTGGTGGTGAAATAGAGAATTGACAAGATGGATAATAGTGAACTTGTACTTGTCCTAAACAAGTCCATAGAGTGTGTATGCTATGAACTGAACACAACAGGTCATCAAGAGGCAATTTTAAACACCGATTTTCCCTGTTCTTCAATGGCTCCATTAAAAGCACAACTTTTCTGATTAGATCGCAAGGCAAAGTTAGTAGCAGCCATCAAAACAAATGCCTATAGAAGTCCATAACATTCCTTTTGCAATTCTCAGCACCATGCCAGATTCACATAGTAAAAGCCAAAATTTTTTTTTTAAAGAGTGCCACAAAGTGAGGACAACTTCAATAATCTGTTAGTACATGCATCTGTGCAAACAATAAAAATATTTTATAAAGAAATGATAAGGAGGCTATAAAAATCCACACAAACATATACACAGTCTGTTTTCATCAAGCCAGTTGACAGTTACTCACATGTTCAGTAGTATCATCAAATTCCCACTGATTGAGAGTAAAGAAGATTGGAAAAACAAAACAAAAACAAAATGAAGAGAAAATTGTAGCCTCAATGAGGCAACTTTGCCCTTTAAATACATATATATTATGTGTACATTTATATATACCTACATGCATAAATATTACATAGATACATATATAGTTTAATATTTTAAGAAGAGATATATTCAAATACATTTTTATTTTCAAAAGTGGAGCAAAAGTGATGCCTTTTTCCCCCTCCTTTGGAGATGACAGGTAGATTACAGTACTGTTATTACTGTGGATAGGTAATATTTTCTCATATACACTGAATTGTAATAAACCAATGAGGCATAATGAAAGGCTAATTTTTCTAGCTATGCATTATGATGTAACATTTAGTTTGAGTTTAGTCATAGCCTACATAAATTACTTCATATCACCTATTTAAATTAAGGTACCTCATTAGATTTAACAGCCCTAAAGAATCTTTAGGATCACCAATGAAGTTTTCAACACATAGTCAAGGAAAATCTAAGGTAGGAGACCAGAATGAACCAAACCAAAAATGTACAACTTATAGCAAAATCTGGGAAGGCACTCCAAAGAGGAAGGAGAAATCAACTGAACGTCTTACGTGTTTAGTGTAAGTAATCTGTGACTCCCACATCCTACAGCAAAACTAGTCTAAATGTGCAGTCATGTAAGGGGAACAGGGAAAGTATGTATAAAAGCTAAACAAAAATTCATAGGCACGTTTTGTTCATTTTTATAATTGCTCTTTGACAATCACTTTTCTCCTTAAAAATGAGTGATGGTTTGGTTTTATTATTTAGTATAGAGGTCGGCAAAGTCTGGCCCTTGGGGCAAATTCAGCCCACTAGCTGACTAGCCTATATAGCCTGGATCTAAGAATTGTTTTTTATACTTTAAAGTAAAGTTTTGTCATACTTAAAAATTGTGAAAATCATTCCTATTTCATGTGGGACACAGCCCTGGTTTATACTGTAATGATATTGTTTTCCCAAAAGTGCACAAGAGATGTTTATATTTAACAAAGCAATGGACCTTTCAAAGAATGGGCAGGAAACGATGTACTATGTTGACAAAAAATAAATGCATAACAATCAACTCTTATGTTGCGATACTATATTCATCTATGCATTTTAAGCTAACAAGTGAGATACTGAAACAACTTCTAAGCCATCCTACTCAGCAGGAGTAAATTGTTCACTTTGGGGAGTCATTTAGTATATTAAAACCTCAGTGTGCATTCACTTTTATAGACCAAAAGAGTATTTACTGCCATGCTATTTTTACTTACAAGATGGTACTCTATTGACCTCCAAGGATTAATAAAGTTTTCCAAATAGCCCAATGACTGACAAAGATTCTATTTCTCCATGGGAGAATCTGGCTTGATTCACAGGAAATTCTTCATCTCTTCAGAGAAAATTCAATGACTTGTTTGTATGTTCAACACTATCATGAATTCAGGCTTTAATCTTTATACTATTCAGTAAAGAAGAGTGACCTTCGCTTCAATGGAAGAAGCTACAGTTTTGCAAATCAGGTCATTTCACATACACTTAGATTTACGGTGAACTTCTTCATGAAACTTTCATGTAATGTGCACTACACTTTTAAAATGTCTACCTATTATTTTCCCTTAGATACGATGAGATTTGTAACTCACTCATATTTTTTAATAATCAGAACTAGAAACCAAGATAAGGCTACAAAAAGTTCAATGTAATGGTTTCATGCAGTTAGTTATATTTAGACCTAGAAAGTACCTTACAAGTCATCTAATCTAATCCTCTCAATTTACAGATGAGGAAACTCAGGGCCAGAGAGGTGAAGGTGATTTGCCCAAAGTCACATATACGGTACACGACACAGCTCAAATTCAAAATTCAGATCCTTTACTATTTCTTAAGAAAATATCAGTAAATATTTTATGAGAAATAAACACCATAATGTAAAAACCTAAGTGTGATTTCTGTTGATTTAAATGGTTAATTCTTAGTGATATAAGTGGTTGGAAAAATGTATAAAATTGTAATACAGATGATATTTAGAAGACATCTATTTCCCTTTATGGTTTGAAATGGTCAATTACTGATTATATCTACAAATCAATAAAGAAAACCATCTTTAATATTAGAGGATTACCTGTGCATCAGCCAGCATGACATCCTTCAGCATGGGTTGACCCTTGGGCTCACCATTTTCCATCCTCACATAATGCACTTGGTATCCTCGTATCTGGCCATGCTGTTTATTGGGCACAGGTGAGCGCCATGACACTTTAACAGATGTTGAGTTGACAGCCTCTACCTCGACTTTGCGAGGAGGACCACTAGGAACTGGAACAACATCATTGGATAAAAGAGAATTATAGGCACTTGTCCCACCCAGTCAGAGCTCTTTCTTTACTTAGGAAAAAAAAATGGGCAGACCCACTAAGTTTTCTTTGAGGAATACAAATGGTTTCAAACAATGAAAATGCTCAACCAATCTGCTCTACCTTTCAGAGAAAAGATCAAAAAACATGACTGATGCAAAAAAAATGGAAGAAAAAAGAGTATCAGAGAAATAGAAAAACATGTAAAAATGTACAAAAGCCAAGGAGGATGCTTTGAAATTCAAAGCATTAAAGTACAAAGAGATATTATATTGAAATAATAATAAAAACTGGTTGTTTGTTGTTGTGGGATATTTCTAAAGGTTTTGGTTTCATAGTGGAACAAAAAAGATGCTTGCTTATATGGCCCATCTTCTTCTATTTTCTCATACTGAAGGCTTTCCATATAGCACATACCAAAAAAAAAAAATGTGGAGCATCAGTGTCTCTAAAAGATGCAAGCCAAAATACATGTTTATTTTTATATATGAACACACATATGGCATCCAGCAACAAGAAGGTAAAAAGATATATTTGAAAAGTTAGAGCCAAGACAGAAGTGATTTTAGAAAAATGAAAAAAATGTCAAGAAAAATGCAGAAGATTTGGAAAAGAAAGACAAAGAATCAGGCTAGATTGCAAGAAGTAGTAGCAAATTGTTCTTTTTTGGGGGAAGCAAAATTACTTGGTATTTTGAAATAAAAGATGACCGAGCTGTAGCAAAAGACGTATCTTGGGCAAAAACACTGAAGTAATAGCGATGTTGTTAAAAAAAGATGAGCACGATAAAAAAAGGGGTGTATATTGTTAGCCTATACAAAGACAGCAGACTGAGTGCATGTCAGGAAAGTGCAATTGATGTAGCGAAGGCAACATACCATCTTCATCGGTCCGAATCAATACAGATAAGCTCTCAGGGCCAGGTCCAACATCAGTGTGGGCTGTCACAGAGATCCGGTATTCAGTCCACTTTTCCAACTGTTCCAAAAGGTACTGGGTAGTGTCTGAAGGTATTCCCACAATCTCATGAGGTTTGTCATCTTCCCCGTCCATTGCTGTATACTTGATGGAGTATTCAGTGATAATGCCATTCTGTTTTTCCACTGGTGGAGGTTGCCAACTTACCAAAATGCTAGTGGAGCTGGGGCTGGTGCAACTAATGTCTTGAGGAGGAGCTGATGGCTCTTATTTTTGGTAGTGAATTAAAAGGAGCGTTTGAGTGAAAGGATAGGAGTGGTTGGGGGGAAAATAATAAACAAAAGAAAAAAGTAAAACAGAAATAAACAAAGAGCTAAAACACAAGGGTAAACAAATGAAAACAAAGCACATCAACTTAAAAAAATGAAAATTTTAGACAAAACATAGGCACCTTGGCTTATTAACATGAACAAACTGAAAATGAATAAATCAACTGAAATTTTTTTTTAAATGGATGAGGGGGAAATATATGGAAATGGAGCCTCACAATAACAAAGCCTAAAATAGAATTACCTACCTGTGATTTAAATTCTTCTTCTAAAAATATCCTCAACTTTCCCCCCTCCCAACTTCAAGTTGACTATCCTTAAAATGGCTGCAATTAGTGCAAGTTAGATTGTTTTGAAGTCTGATTATGCTTTGGATCTTTTAATCCAAACTCATGCTTTATACTTATATAATCTGGAGAGAATGTTGTTCTTTGCTCTCTTTCTTTTTCTATATTTTTTTCTTTTTGCATTTTACTGGAGAAACTTGCAATAACTGCTAAATAACCTATTCCTGCCAATCCTCTTCAGAAAAGAAAAAGAAAAGAAAAAAGCTCAAACAAACACAAAAAGGGCCACTTCTGAGCTCTCTGAACAACTGAATCTGCCTGAATTGAATCAACTACAAATAATGTTTAAATGAAAATTTTTATTCAAACATTGATTGTAGCCGGTGTCCAATAAGCATGCAGAATCAATAGAAGAGGAAAAGGCTTAGTCAAAGGTTTACCTACCCCGGGAAATGACAGGCTTCATGATTCTGACTGTAACTTGTACTTACCCCTAGATCAGCTTTCAGTTTTATATATATTTCTATTTATTTTTTAACTCCTCTTGAGACACCTTTGCTAGTGAAGAAGATCCCACCAGCAAATTTTGGTAAAAATCACTTATAATCAACCTAACATGTCTTACAACATTTCAATAAAACAACAATTAAGATAAACCACCTGAAAAACCATGGCTTGTCTATAAAATTTCCTGTACTTAGCAAAGTAGTAACAATTACTAAAAATATGCTGCAGGGGTTTGGGGGGAGTGAGAAACCAAATTATATATCTGCCCGATACCCAATGAGAAACAAATCTATTAGTACATACTTAAATACACTTCATCAAATAAGCTAAAAAAGAACATCTCTACTTAAAAAAAGGGAGATCAAATCATAACGTCACTTGGAAAACTGCCATTTTCTTAAGTTAAAAAGGCAGGTACCTTTTAAGATCCTTGAGGAAGAGGTAGTTAGAGGTGGCATTCCTGCCCTAAGGGCAAAGAACAAGTCGACTCCACTACTTATAAAGGAAATAAGTGGGGAATAAAGGATGTTGACATTTGACATTCCTGTTTTACCCATGTCAATGTGTAGGCCTCTGATTTCCCCTGGATTGACTCTCTGGGTCTTTATTATGCATTCATGGTCCTAATTTTTGTGGGATAGCTGTTAACATTAAATTTTCTATAAAGTACAAACAAAAGTACACAGATTTCATTCTTCATCGTTTTTTTCTTTTTAGCCCAAAAACTAAAAAAAGAGTCTGTACTAGTTCTCAAAGAGAGGCATTCCATTTACAGTTTTAATACAGTTCAGTCTAGAAATTTTAGAATAAAGCCTGTAGATTCCCTAGAATGATCTTTGTAGTGAATTTTAAATTAGAAATGATTCTAAATTGTGTGGTTAAGTCAGGGATTCGTTTCTAATTCTTTAATAAAATTTAATACGCTTTTCACATTGTATGATCACTTCTGGAATTCCTATATTTTGTTTTGTTTTAATGAGGAAATTTTCAGCAGCATTTCAAACATAGGAAAGATGGGAAACATCTTTGATGTCTCTTAAAAAACATTCTTTATGCCTCAATGTGTAAAATAAAGAGATTTCCAACCATGAAAAGCCATCATGTTGGGGCATGTAGCACTTATTTTAATTAAATAGTTGATTTAAAAAAAAACTATCTTCTGTCTTTATTAATGTGACTGAAATTTAAGGCACAGACACTGCATTTTTTCTTTTCTTTTTTTTTTTGTTTTAAAGAAGAACAGATAGTTTTTAACAGAATAATATTCAATGGATTAATCAACATTATTCCCCAGACTGTTCATATGATTATGACTTGAGAGGAAAATACAAGTGATTCCATTCAAAAGGCCTGAAATGTTTCTAGTAAGCATGGAAAATGGTAGAAGACTTGCTTAGGCAGGAACCCACCTTTTACAAAGATATAAATCCCATTTTTACTAAGAGTACCTTGAATTAGGTCAGTAGCATTCACTTCACAATTTAAAGAAAAGCCTATTTGTTGTTTTGGTGATAATGTATCAACAACTATATAAAATGACACAAATGTGTTTCAGATAGGTCAACTTTCCCAGAAGCCTCTTGCAATTAAAAGAAAAGAAATTTTAATTTTGCTTATTTCAATGTATTTGTACTGATTACACTGAACCAACTTGTAAAATTAGATAGAAGGATTGATAGATTTTTGAATAACAGTTCTAAATGAGATATTCCCTTGAAAACAACTATGAAAGTAAATTCCACCTAAGGAAAAAAAAATTAGGAATTATGAATCTAGATCAAATGCTGATGATATTCTGTAGTTCAATTACAGACTTTATGGTAAGGTTTCAAATTCTAATACAGGTATCATAGGGCACAATTAATCAAAGTGGAATTGAATTTCTTCACACACATATGAAATATGTATTTAGTAAGAAAGTTAAAATTTTGTCTGTAACTGATAACTATAAAAATGTTCTCTTTAGCTATAGCCTTAGCTTGTTATACCTGCAAATTTGCTCTGCATGTCCTTCATTTTAAATGCTACTATTTTACAAATAGTTAAAAGCCATTCTTCTGATCAATTAAAAGGCCTTTAAATCTCCTCTCACACATTCTCCAAAATGTGGAGCTTTTGCACTGACTTCATTGAAAGTCTTTTCATTCAGGAAATACAGGAAATAGAGAGATGTGGTCTATTTTCACTTAGAATAGCACAGAAACCCACAGAGATAGTTCTTTTAATTTAATTTCGTTAGTTCCTTCCTAACCCACAGACTATCATTAAGCATATTGTTCTCTCTCTCTCTCTCTCTCTCTCTTTTTTCCCTAAGGACCATCCCTTCGACACAAAGAAAAAAAAGAAGCAAAGAGAGACACCTACTTGACTGCATGGTTCTGGCTGAAATTTCAGCCGTGGAGGCACCCAGGCCTTGAGGAGAGCGGGCAGCAAGACGGAAATAGTATAAACTGTTGGGTTTCAGCCCTTGCAGCCGGTAAGATGTTGAAGGCTCGATGGTAATCCGTTGCTGTGGGTAAGCAATAACAGAACTTGGACGCCTTCATTAAGATTCAAATAAATGGGTTTTAGCACATTTCTTGGGGGCAATGGCTACTTGAAAGTATGGCTGATAATCTCATCAAAAACCTTACAGTATATGACAAAGAATATGATACTGGAAATATGATACTAAAACGTTGAAAGACAAAGGCCCACGTAATCCAGATTAGTTGGAAAAGATTGCATCTGTTCATTCAAATAAATTGAACCAATAGGAGATAACAATATATCATCATCTAGGAAGCAAAGCATAGGTCTCTGTTCTGTCTGTTCTGTCTTCAGATGCCCATTAAATCAGTATGAATGACCTGTGGAGGAGCTAAGATATGTCTATGAAAATGATATGGCTTCAAAACTGCCCTGGATGTTTTCCATGCCTGGAAACTGTGACTGACTGCTTGCTATGATGGTATACACATTACATGTCAGAATCTAGAGTCAACTATGTCACTGTGAGAATTTATACACAGCCAGGAAAGTGTTTTATGCCGAGCCAAGAAAAATTAACTATTTTCTTTACAAAGAGTATGTTCTCCATAATTGTTCAGTTGAATTAATTTTTTCTTTATTCCTTTTAAGGAATAAAGTTGGGTTATGGATGATTTCGTATTTTTTCTAATCATGGCCTTCTTTTAAAACAGAGTTCTGTCCTCTTCCTTTCTCCCCTGCCTTACATTCTTATAACTTCTAATGTCCTGGCATAAGTCAGGATTATTTTGGGGCTTTTAGACGGTTTTTCCTCCCTGTTTTCACAGTGAAGGTCTTCTCTTCTACTTTTTCTAAGGAACATTCCATTGTCCCTAATAACCTGGAAAGTAAGAATAGTTCCTTGTGTCCCTCCCTTGGTCTTCTCTTCTAGCAGGGAGCAACTCTTATTTTGAGTTCCAGGAAAAGTCATTTAGTTATGGCAAAAACACAATCAGTATGTACTCTATTCAAGTCACTGCAAAGTTCTTGATCTTTCCATACTTTCTGGAAACAAGATACTTAGTCCTTTGTAATTTTTTACCAATAGCCCTCCCAGAAATCTATGATAAACTGATGTTTAGGTTCTTCAACTCACTCTTCTCAGATCATTAGCATCTTTTTACCTTATTAGCACCTTGAACCGGTTTTACTAACCTCTTATCTTTTATCATCTTGTCCTAAGCTGTCTTACTTAACTTGTCTCATCAGCTTCCTTCCATATCTCAAGTTCTTCTCTTTCTCTCTCTCCTTCTACTCCTCTTTCTTCAGTACAAATCTTCAATTTATTCTGAAGTCCTCTCAATTTTTCCCTTGGTAAATTCAATTTCTTGTTTTGTTGACAATTCCAAAATCCTACAAATTTCTCTCACAATTCCTTGTTCTTTGATTTCTTATTCTTATTCTTATTCAGTTCATGTCTTCCTCCTATACCTCACATCTTTGGAAACTTACTTGAACTTTCACATCTCAAATAAGTGGTTAATCTGTTGTAATTAGAGAATCTTAGATTTAGAAGGGAATGCAAAAGTCATTTAGTCCATGCTAGACCTAAATAGGAAAACTCTCTACAACTTTTCCTGATGAATGGTCATTCAATCTCTGTTTGGAAATGTCTAGTGATGAGAAATCCATTACTTTTCGATGCAGCCCATTGCATTTTTGCCAAACATCAATCGTCAGGAAGTGTTCCTTGCAGTGAATGAAAATCTCCTTCTTGCAATTCTCCATATAAATTCCTCTGTGACTTCCCACCCTTCATACCTAAGTCATACAAAACTGTTTCTAGTTCTACCATATGGGGTGAAGCCGAAAAATCTCTAATTCCTTATCTCTATGATGAAAACTCTCCAAATCTTAGAAAACACTATGCTGTTTCCCCTGTGTCTTCTCTGCTACAGGCTCAACATCTCTAGTCATCACTCCTTTTCTCTTTACAGGGTAAGGCCTATAGGTCAATCACCATCTTCACTTTTTTTTTCTATGTCCTTCCTATTTAGTGCCCACATCTAGACATAATTCTTTGACTGAGGACAAATATCTTCGCTATCCAAAGTTTGATTTTCATTCTTGTAAAAAATACTGATTTAATGAATTAAGCAACTTCAGACTCTAAAGTATCTCCCTTTTGCTGACAGAGATGAAAGTTCATTCAAGGCATCTCAGGTATTTTGCAATAATGAGACAAGTGAACAAGAATATTAGAATTCTAGGGCAGGGATTCATAACTGTTTTTGGGGTCCAAACCCCATGGCAATCCGGAGAAGCCAGAATATTATCTCAGAATAATGTTTGCAAGTGCATAAAATGAAATACATAGCATTACAAAAGAAAATAATTATATTGAAATATAGTTAAGATATTTTTTTTAAAGTTCACAGATACAAGGTTAAGAACCTTAGTCTAGAATTCAGAAGGGAACCTAGAGATCACGTAGTTCAACATTTTCATTTTACAGATAAGGAAACTGAGGTCCTCAAAGATGAAATGACTTGACAAAGATCACAAGTTAATATGTAGCATTATTGGGACTCAGATCAGGTCTTTTAATCCCATATCCAGTTTTCTTTCTCCTAAATCACAATGCAAGTAGCTCCCACAGGTGTAATAAACAGATTTTGCAAAGGAGTCCAAAAAATTCATTATGCCTACCAGGGATTCTCCGAGGCAGGGGTTCTTAGCTGGCATTTGTGAATTATTTTCCTTAATATTTTGATAACTATTTCTACATAATTGATTTACTTTTTAATACTTTATATTTTATTTTAGGCATTTAAGAATATTATTCTGAGAATGGGTCCATGGGTTTCATCAGACTTCCAAAGGGGTCTGTAATATAAGAACTGCTGGTTTGGAGGCTCCTTAAGGGACAGGTATTTTTACCCTACACTCCGCTGACATAATTGGTCATTGTAAAAAAAAATCAAATATAAAAATATTTATCCACGGACATACTCAGAAAAAAGTCCTCAATTACTTACCTCTTCTCCATGGTCCCCATCATTGTAAACCAGTTCATAGCTAGCAATGGTATCAGAACGTGGGGGTGTCCAAGAAAGCAAAATGCTGGTTTCTGACTCAGGTTCTGCTTTGAAGTTTAGTGGCTGGCCTGGTACTGAAAAGAGGAAAGGAGAGAAATGGAAGGTATAATTTATTATCATGCTTAATGAATCACATAAGCTCAGAGCTAAAAGAGAACTAAGAATCCATCAGGTTCAAATGAGGTCTGAGATGATAGCCTGGGGGTACAAGTGGATCTGGGGCTAAAATCTATCATCATTCACTAATGTATGTTAGTGAGAGTATTTTTTACTTCTATTTGGCTTTTCAAGCACTTCTAAATCTACTGTGAGAATTGAATTCAAGACCCATCACAGGGAATAAGTTAGTCCCTGGGTGCAGAGTACCATTCTAGGCATGCTGAAGAAGGTAAAAATAATACTACACACTGGTCCTCCCTTCTAAGGAGCTTCCATTTTTTTTTCAATGCAATGATACTAAGGAATACAGTCAATCAATTAATATTTGTTAAGAGCCTACTATGTGCCAGGACCTGGGCTAAACACTAGCAATATGAAAACAGGCAAAAAATAGTCCCTGCCCTCAAGGAGTTTACAATCTAATGGGGAAAAAGGAATACAAGAGTAAAGGAGAGCTATCACCTTTAAGCACAATTAGAAGCTTCTGTTTATACCTTAATATTAAAGACATTTCTTCTGCTTCTCTTACCTGCAAATATGAAAATATTTCCAAATCCTGTAAGAAGTTTTACACTCTTCCTCAATGATCAAAATAATATCTATTAAGTCACGTAAAGATAACTACACTGACCTTACAATAAATTATAATTTGGAGGGAACAGGGTAATTCATTCTAAAATAAGTTGAATTCAGTTACATCCTTTCTTTTTCCATTTCCTAAGCAATTCTGAAATACTTAAGATGTAAACATACTGAAAGTACTTTAAATGCCATTTTCTGTTTAATTATGCAAGAGGAGTAGAATCAGATTACCTCACAGATTATACACCTTCAGTGAATACAACTAATTAATAATTTAATTTATATTTAATTAAGTAGATCACAGGAATGCTGGAGATAGCTCCTCTGGGTTCAAATATACATGCAGGCGACTTTAGCTCTTTCCTGAGCTCTAATGGACATCTGCACCCTGATGTCCCTATAGACATTTCATGCTTAACAAGTACAAAACAGAATATGTTATCATTCCCCTAAATCTTCCCTTATTCCTCATTTCCTATACCTGTTGGAAACATCACCATACTTCTAGTTACTCAGGTTCACACAGAGTGACTCAGTCTACTCCAGTCAACTCAGTCATCCCCAGGTCTTTGCTCTTTCTTATCCCCCTTATCTAATTACTTGCCAAGGGTTTTCAATCCTTTATATAGCATTTTTCACATTCATCCCTTTCACTCTATACACAAGATCACAACCCTAGCCCTGACTCTTGCTACCTCTTGTCTGGACAACTGTAATAGTTTCTTAATTGGTTTCTCTAGCCTGTGACCCTTACCTCTCCTATCCTCTATACAATTACAAAATTAATATTCCTGAAGCACAGATCTGACCATGTAACTCCTCTGCTCAAAAGCTCCAATGGCTCCTATTGACACTAGGATAAAAATACAACCTTCTTTCTTAGTATTTAAAGCCTTTCACAACCTGCCTCCAACCTAAGTTGTATCATAGGACTCTCCCTCATGCACTCACTGTCTATCTAGCCAAAGTGACCTACTTACATTTTGCTAACATTACATCTTCTGTTTTTCTGCCTTTTGCATGGGTTGTCCTCCATGATTAGAATGTTCTCTCTCCCTCACCTCTATATCCTGGGATCCCTAGCTGCCTTCCAGAATTAAGTCAAGTTCTACTTTTTACAAGAGGCCTTTCCTGCACATTTCCCCAACTGTCCTCCACTCTGCCCTGGGTTAGCATGGTTTCCAAGTCGGCTAAAACTTCCATTGTCCAGTCTATATTTTCTATTTACTTCATAAGTATACTCTCTAGCATCCCAAACACCACCACTATTATTAGTAATGCAGTAACTCCTTGAAAGTAGGGACTACTTTATTTACTTATTTTTTATTCCTGGCACCAGTATCTTCCCAGTATGTGGAGGTCAGGAAACTATAAAATAATGAGGTACAGGGTTAGGGGTACATGAGACCCCAAAATAGCAACATGGCAGGTCCTACTGTTTGAAGTTGACTCAAGTCTTCTCTCAGCCAAAGAAAAGCAAAGTGTATTAAAGGTTTGCCATAATGGGTAGACTCTTTAAGGAGCCTTGATATCTGTGATGCTTGCATTGGACAAGAGGACCAGAATAATATGACACAGAGTGAGTTTGGGCTAGATAATTCTCCAGTACTTTCATGGAGGTAAGATGGGTCTTATATACAGAAAAGTTGTGGGAGGAATCTAGGGGTGGCCTAGAGGAGGAGTTTCGGGAGTATCTTCAGGAGGAGTCAAATGAGGTCAGACTCCAGTAATGAAAGATTAAGGGTGGGAAGTAGCTGGAGGCTACCTGGAGATGACAGACAATGGACTGCTAGGCTAGTTTAAGGGTTAACAGATTTGGGCATAGATATTTTGAGATGATCAAGGGTGGGAAGTAGCTGGACAAAGGATGGCTAGGCTAGTAACAGTAAGAGATTTGGGCTAAACTATAATGAAAGGCTTATGGCCTCAGGCAAATGCCTCATCAAATGGGAAGATTCAAGGAGAGTTCAAGGGGGTTCCCAGAGCCTGTACCTCATCAAGTGCAGAACTAGGTAATTACTAAAGGTTTTTTAACATTAAACTGAGTATTGCACTTTTAAGGTTGGCAAGGGACCTTTTCCACAAAATGCTGGAAAGCTGGGAGTTAGTACAAGTGTTACTATTCCTTTGTTTGCAAATGCTTAAACTGAGACTCATACATGTCAAAGGTCTTGCCATGAATGCAAAATCTGAAAAAAACAGAGGTAGGATTCAAGGCCCCTTTGCCTGAATTCAACTCCAATGCACTTGTGTTGTGGTGTCTTTGGTAGTTTAATAGGACTCCAGTACAATAATGTTCTCATATAACCCTTCTCTTTTAATTCTACATAAGCCATAAAATAATATTTCAGTTGAGAATAGCAAGTCTAAAACTCTTCAAAAATTTTGTTTGAATTGTGTGTAGGAATAAGCAATCCTATCCATTAAGTCAATTCCTGACTAAAATGATTATGTATTTTCCCCACTATTTGAAGACTTAAATATGCTTTCAACTCATTTGGATGCTGTTCCTAATTCCCCCAAGCCCAATTGAAGAATTTGTGGATATTCTTAGTTTTGCAATTAAAAAAAAACAAACCACCTAACACTAAACCACAAATGATGTCTAAGTTTTTGGCAAAAATGTAAAATTATAAAAGAGATAGTCCAGTGTTTTAATATCAAGAATAAAGTAATTCTCATCTTATTGATAAAACTTTTAGAATAAGACTCATAATGAGAAGAGATAATAAATTACTAGCCTTGTGGGGCCTTGGAGTTCATCTAGTCACCTCCATTTTACAGATGAGGAAACTGAGGAGGGCCAGAATTCTCTACATTATTATTCAGATGCATTTCATTAGCAACATATTAGAAACAGATCAAAGTGCTAAGGGCAGGTTCCAATTTAATCTTGTTGTTGTTGTTGTTGTTGCTTTTTGGAAGGGGGAAAGGCAGGGCAATTGGGGTTAAGTTACTTGCCCAAGGGCACACAGCTAGTAAGTGTTGTGTCTGAGGCCACATTTGAATTCAGGTCCTCCTGACTCCAGGGCCAGTGCTCTATAGACTGTGCTGCCTAGCCGCCCCTTCCAATTTAATCTTGATCAATTTTCTATGAATTGAACAGCTCACAGACATACTAAAATGTTGCTTCTTTAGAAAAAATACTAAGTGATTGAAGAGAATAATTTCTAGGAGTCCATCTGATGTGCCATCACTTTATTTTCATTGTTTAAGTCAATTTATTTCAAAGGTATACACTGTGCATATTCTGTTTAAGTGCTTAAGCTTAAGGCCAACAAGAATCTCTAATTCATATTTCCAATTTCCTACACCATCTTTTTCTTTTTTTGTATTATAGGCCTCAAAATTCTCATTAATTTGATGCCTGAGGAAAGTATTTTTTGAATAGGGTATCTATATTTTTGGAAAAGAATCTGCCCAGTGGGTGACCTAACTTATTCATTCAGTCAGAGAGAAGGAGATAAAAGGATATCAAACATCAAGGAAGGAGAATAGAGGGAAACATAAACAAGCTAGGAAATAGGAAAGCAAAGGGAATATAATTTGTTCCAAAAAAAAAAGTCCACAGGAGCAAAGAGCAAGGTATCACTAAAAGCTTCATATTTGGAGAGTCACAGAGTTGTGACAAGGAGTCACACAGAAACCCTCCTGTGCACTTACACAGTTGTATCCACAAATATACACTTAAATTGTTTCCCTGGTGCAATTTCACTTTCCATTTTATAAGGAAGAAAATGCAATCTTCTTCCTCAAATTTTCTTAAATCATTTTGCCCAGTTCTCTTAATTTTGCCCCTATGGCACTCTGTATTAAATTTAATTATGTACCTGTCATTTGCCTGAGAGCACCCCAGCCCCTGCTTACCCATCTACCCCCAGCTGTATTAGATAGTAGGTTTCTTGAGGGAAGAGATTGCATCATTTTTCATCTCACAGCCAAAACACTGTCTTGTACTTAAGAAATCTTTGTTGAATTGAATAGATGACATGTAATAAAAGCTGTATCACATTGAATATAAATATAGCATAGCAGTAAATGTGTCATACACATCTTATTAATAGGTTGCTATCAAGATAAAACTTGGTTGGTAAATACTCCCTTTCTGATGTTAATAGAAAATTAAATAGCTGAGTGAAAACACCTTGGAACTCTAATTACTTTTTAATTATTTATACTGTTTCTGTTTCACTCTTAATCTGTCTTAGATAATAAAGTCTCAATTTTTTATTTTGAAGCCATGACAGAATTATTCATTTCCTTCTTTTTTGTGCTACCAATGTATTCCTAGAACCTAGTACAGTGGCTTGTGCACATTAAAGCACCTGAGAAATCCTTGCTGAAGTGAATTGAATTTTCTCACTCTTTGGGGCCCTTCCTAAGACCCTCATCTACCAACATAACCCACTTTTATAGGAATTAGAGCAATGGTTCCCAACCTTCTTAATGCTGGGACCCTTTAATACTCCTATGTGGGCATATCTGCATGTGGGCCGACCTGCCTGGAAATGATAGAGGAGCAGTGTCTCAGTTCCTAAGACCATCGAAAATGTGTTTCCCAAAGGGGTCATGACCCACAGGTTGAGAACTGCTGTACTGAGTGAGGTTAAACTCATATTCCTTTTAAGAATTAAAATATTGATGGCTAAACTACTTGATAGTAGCTTTAACTAAAGTTTTCTTTTGTGAGTGGGTTCCCCCTAAAGTCTTCTATTTGCTTTTAAAGCATTTCACCAGACAATTTAGTTTAATGACACTTTAAACGAAATCTTCCTTATTATCTGGAGCTCTGCACTCTATGATGATTGTGTACCATACTAATATCTTTTCTTTCTAAATTCAGTATTTAGTTTCCTAGTACAAAGATGAATCCCTGCCTAATCTTCATCCAGAGGGTAAAACTACTCAGACTTCCTGGAAAGGGAAACTTCAATTAAAGATGGCTCATCCCAAGAAGTCATTTTGTCATATTGAAATCAAATGCATGTGTAACTCATATTTAAAAGAATAAAAAGGCAAAAAAAGAAAAAAGAAAATCCTAGAAACAGCTGTGAAATGAATGAGATTTATTTTTAAATTCTCAAACATTTTCCTGCTTAATGATCATAATACTTGTACAAAAGCAAAGGCTTCCGAGGACATAGGCTTTCCAGGTTTCCACCATTACCATCATGATACAAAGTGCTATTCATCATGGTTCAACTGAACTCTGTGCCAAATATTGTGGCTACAGAGACATATATTATGAGTAAGTTTTAAAGCTCCACAAGAGTAAATTTACTCCTACCCTTGCCATTATAAGTTGTGCTTATTACTTCTTTTCATTTCATTTCACCCTATATTCTTTCAGTCTCATCTGTGCCCTTTCTCATAATTTAAGACCAGCACCACGGATAGGAGGTCAGTTTTTTTTTTTGAACAGCCGATCTAACTTCAAATGTAGAATCTTCCCCACACTGAATATCTAAACTGCTTTCTAGCATTAAGATTACATTGGCAGTATATAGAATACGGGCAAAAAAGGAAAACTTCTAGGATAAATGAGGAGAAAAATATATTCCCTAACAAAATGGAGCTGAACTTGAAAATCTAAATGCCTCTTGCAAAATTTTCTTGTTATAATCATCTTAAAAATACTATACCTTTCTATCCAATATCCAGTGAACACTTATTTAGTGCCTAGAATGTGCCAGTACTGTGCTAACCCCTGGTGATAGAATTTATAAAAAGAAAGCCAGTTTCTCCTGCAAAGAGTTCAGTCTAATGGAAGGAAACAACACACAAAAAAGGTGCAGGGAATTGTAGAGTGAGAGGACAGCAAGGAGATCAGAGGGCACCTGGTATGAGAGACATCTTATTTGGTGGAGTTGAAACCACAAATGGTAGCAGATACCCAGTCCAGTTTCTGCCCTCTATAAAGGAAGCCACTGAAAGGAGTTTAGTATTCCATATCCTAAAACTCCAAATCAGAGGAGAGAGGAAGCTGAGGGAGGTGTTGTCAGGCTAGGATTGAGTCAGCAGGAAGGTGATAAGATTAGATGCGATGAGTTTAACCTGGGAGGAGTATCTTGTTTCCTTTATAACCCTCCTATCAAGGGGTAGGGCTTCACATTTCTTTTCTTCTCTTCAACTGTTACAACTTTAATGGCCATGAAAATATAAGATATAATTTTATATTTATCCCCAAAGAGAAAAAAGCTTAAGGTAAAAAAATCACCCTAGAGAAAAATTTCCTCACCTTCATGCCATTTTCCCTACTGATACATGTAAAAAGTTATCATACAGGAGGCATTTTACTTCTCATAAGCTGCACAAGAAGGATATTAAGGCAGAAGAAAGAAATATAAGCAAAGTCTAGAAAGCCACTGAAATCCTGGCAGCACCAAGAGAAATTGATATTTGTATAAAATTTAGGGAATATACCTTTCCTAAGAAAATGCCATAGGCTGCACATCCAGTTTCTAGCATCATGCCGTGTCCGCAAAATAAAACAAATTCTGCAGAAAATATATAGTTAAGGCATGAAGAAGAAATGCACAAGGAATGAGTATCTTCTTTAGTGACAAATATTCTGCAACAGGCAGAATAACAGGTTTTACAAATATGGCTGCAAAAACAATTTTCACCCCTGAAAATGCCACAAACATATCAAATTCAAAATAAATAATTGGATAAGTATACATATATGAGTGTGTGTATGTATATATATGTTACATTCAACCACCATTAAAGATCAATAGGTAAAAGGCAAATTATATTCATGGATGTCATAATATTAGCCAGATTAAGCCCTGATTTTAAGCTTCCATAAGGTAATTAAGCTCTGACCCTCTTTCATCTAGGACCTAAAGGAGAGGCAGTGCTGTAGTGGGATGACTGTGAGATATCCCGTCCGGGAGCAGTGAGTTCAAATCTTGTATCTGATACTATCTGTGTGACTTTTGGGAGGTTACTTCATTTCTCTGAGCCTCAGTTTCTTTATCTGCAAAACTGGACTAATACTAAGCACAGTATCTTCTTCCGAGGATATCTTAGGATCAAATGAGAGAATGCATATAAATGATTATGTAAATGTCTTAATTACTGAAACTCACAGTTCTCATTTTAATTTTCATTGTAGACACTGTGAACTTCTGACACTTTTTAGAGGCTCTGATAGTTAAATGAGTATTATTTGAATCTCTTATAAGAGATCTAATATTGAGAGAATATTCTAATCTACATGTTAATTATCTTCTTACTTGAATTCTCCAAATTCTGTCCTTGTATAATTACAAATTATTTGAAATACTCTTCCATTTATACATTCATTCACTCATTTATTCATTAAATGTTACAGTACAAGACACTGGGGGAAATAAAAAAAAATAAAGACAGCTTGCTTGTATTCTATTAGATCAGGCCTTCAAATAAGAGTCATTATTATTACTTATTACATTATTATAATTATATTATCACTGAGTATAATTTTAACAACCCACACATTGCTTTTATAAAAGATAAGTATAACATGCATTTGTTTGAACCATGTTCCTAATATATTGTGTAAAACTTGTTGAAGATACTGTTCACAAGGCCATTCAATGTCTTTCTAAAAAGGTCTATGATATAAATCCCTGCTTCAATTTAGTTCCAGGAAAATAAATTTTCTAAAAACAAGTCTGTATGCTTCCTCTTGTCAGAAAGTGAAAGTTGTAAGACTATGAGCTTTTCCTTTTATCTTAATGCTAAGAAATGTAGGATTCCATGTATTTTCCAAGTTTAAGAATTATCTAAATTATCTTGTTTCAAGTCCTGCTCTTTTTGACAGATTATTATTTTAAATTTAAATATCGTAATATAATGAAAAAAAATCACATAAAAATTCAGAGAATGAAATGTAAGTCCCAACTATGATCTAAATGTAGACTATCTCCCAGAACAGTTATATACAAAAAAAACATCCTGGCCTTGTCACTATTTGCTCCTAAGAAAAGAAAGACAGAGAGAGAGAGAGAGAGAGAGAGAGAGAGAACTTTCTGTATTCTGTAGTTCCTGCCAACTTACCTCCTGTCTGAGTGATGACTTGAATGTCACTTGAAAGGGGACCATCTCCAATTGAGGTAAAAGCCAAGACCTTCACGGAGTAAGTTTTCTGTGGCACTAAGTTCCCAATAGTAGTGATCTGACTGTCAGCAACATTGTGCTTCATCCAGTTGTTGACATGCTGAGAAGGGTCCATGGTATAATAAACCCTATACCCTTGGATCTGCCCATTGGGTTCCTCAGGTTCTTTCCACTGAACCAATATGGTGGTTGAACTCAACATACGAGCCTGCACATCACGTGGGGCACTGGAAGGTGCTTGTTCTGAGGTCTGAGTTAAGACAGGCTCACTGGGCGGACCTCGTCCAATGTTATTGACAGCAACCACCCGAAATTCATAATCAGAGTAGGGGCTCAGACCAGCAACACTGTAGCGTGTTGTTGCCACCCCATCAATTTCTTTATAAGCTTCCTCAGAATTTTTAGGTTTATGCTGAATAATATAGTAAGAAACTGGCTCAGGATTCCCCGAGTCCCACGTCAAGGTAATGCTTGTTGCTGTGCTCTCTGTCACAACAGGAGTTCCAGGAGGCTTGGGCAAGGCTTAAAGAAAAAAATTTTAAAAAGAAATTAAATTAATTGATAAAAAATTCCCATCACTTGCTTGATATTAGAATATCACATGGAATTTACCAAATTTATTTTCACAAGAATGAACAAAGGCTTAAGGAGGAAATGGTGAGATCAGAGGTGAATGCGAGCATATAATATAACAGCTGGCAAGAACTGTAGAGATCAAATAAAATAACTTCATTTTACAAATGAAGAAACTAAAGTCCATACAGGTAACGAGATTGAGTCAAGACCTACACTGGTAATAAACAGCAGAGCAAAGAATCCAACCCACAGATACTGCTGTTGCTGACAGCTAGAATTCCAAAAGCCCTTCTAAATTCGAAGAATACAAGTAAATCATTATTAATTAAACACTCAATACTGTCGTAGCTAACAATTCATTTCTGCATATTTATGATCAAACTACTCTAATATTCTACATGTACACATTAGGATATGATAAGTTACCATGTATAATTAGTACATGATAGCATCTTTACATCTCTATTAGAGGACTCAGAGAATAATGTAGTTGCTTTAAAATTATTATAGGGGTTCCAGTTGTATCTTTGCTTTTATGACACTGTTGACCATAACTATGATTTATTTGATGCTGAGACTTGGGTTGGGAATGTAACACCCAATTTTATCATTGTCTTTCTAGACAAATACTTTAAAATCATTTTATGATGCAGTTTCCAGGAAAATAATTTTGCCAAGGCACAGGAACTGCCTGCAATTAGTTTAATTGATGAACATCAGGAAGACAGAAGCATCAGTAGCAACAGAAGTGCCTTTTTATTCCCAAACTGAAGTATGTTCACTCATCATATAGACAATAGATTAAAACAAATTACTCCTCTCTCAATAATCAATCAAAAAACATTTATTAAGCACCTACATGCTAGACACTGTGTGAAACACTGGATACTAAGAACAGAAAACATTTGGGGTTAATTCAAGATTACAGTCTACTTGTCAATCTGATAACATCTCAAAGGAGAAATAATATAGAAAAATTGTTACTTGAGTTTTATTTCAAATGACTTTAACTGATCTCATTTCATGTCAATTCAGTTATAACTGAAGGACATCTATAGTACCAAAGTATTGGCATATCAAAAGAAATATTTTTTCTAATTATGGGGACAATCATTTAAGTCATAAATGAGTGATAGGGGTGATTATTTAGCTAGCAAATACATTGAAAGAGATGTTTTGCCAATATCATTATAAGCCAAAGTACACAGAAAGAATATGTTCAGAAGTTAATTATTTTCTCCTAAAGTGCCTTCTCAAGTTGACCAACGATACCTAGAATGCAAGCACAAAACACAAACACAGGGAATTTAACATACCTTTGACTGTGATCTGTGCTATTGCTTCAATGACACCAAGGGTTGACATGGCGACACATGTGTAATTAGCTGACTGCCTTACATCATTTAGCTCTAGGACATTTCGTCCTATTGGCATGTCATCTTCAGGTGTCAGATCTTCTGCCCCTAGCATCCATTTAACATATGGCATAGGTGACCCCACAGCAACACAGGTGATGTTAACGCTCCCTCCTGGCATGATTTCATGATTAGTAGGGGGGATAGAGAATCTCGGTGGAACCCGGCGTACTGGAACAAAACACACAAAAAAATAATAAGGTATAAAGGAAGAGAGGAAAGAGAATTTATTAAACACATGACATGCAATATACAAACACAATTAAACAATTTAAACATATTTTGATTTTCAAGAAACGAACCAAAAAAAATAATATATAAATATATAATACAGACCATACAAGTATGGTGTCTGCACACATAAAAAAAATAAAATTTATGTTTACTTGTTGATATCTTAGACACATTCATACAAAAGTCGATTCAGACCTACTAGGGCCCCACGTGACTAACTACATACTAACACAAACACCATGCATAAGATAAACACAGAAACATATACATGCATGCATATACTCATATGCATGCATGTATATGCAAAGAAGGAAACTGGAGGGTCAACAGCATGCTTGAGTTGAGTACCAAAACCAACTTCAATGCTGCGTACTTCCAGTTGATGTGAATAAATGTGTTGGACCACATTGTCACATCACAGCCCTGGAACACATCACCTACAGTACACTGAAAATGCAATTTGATTTGCTTTCAGACTCAAAGTGGATGCAGCCTCAAGACCTCACACTAACACTGAAATGGACATAGAAAAAAAAGATATATATATATATATAGTCACTGGAGAAGAAAACAAGGCAAAACCAGTAAGGATACTGGATTTGGTCATGCATGACATGCAAATAATGAAATCTTGAGACCCATGCTTGAGACAGTGGAGATGTGGGAAGAATTGAAATAAAAAACAAGAAAAAGTAGAAAAGATAATGTGGAAATATAAAACAAAATGAAAGGAAGGAGAGGGAAATAGAGGACACTGTTTGAGATCGGGATTCAAAATAGGATAGGATTGAGAGATAGAAGATATTAGATTAAGCTTATGCTGTTATAAGAGCCACAAACACAAGGGATGAACAACTGGGACCAAAAGCTGGGTATTCAACATTCAGGATTCCACTAGGTTCACATCTAAGGGAAATCAACACAAGCTACTATTGAAGCATATTTTCCCGCATTCATAATGAGGGGCAGTGGACCTAAAACATATAGCTGGGCATAACATACAGCAGTTAATATTTAAGCAAACACAACACCAATAAAATTATCAGGCAATAACCGATCAGTGTTCCTGCTTCAGACACTTTATTTACTTTTGTGTACGTATGTGTGTGCCTGTGTTTGTTGGTACTGCCAGAGATAGAAGGCATGAGAGAAACAGGTTTCCTCTTAGGCTTTTAAAGCCTACACAATACACCATATGTATTTTGGTTAAAGGGCCAAGAATTGTTAGAACGTGCCTTAAATACCCAGGGTGCAATGCAAGGATGGAGGGTTGGGGACCAGGTTTGAGGGGAAGGGAATACACAACAACAAAAAAACCACCCATCTCCCCAGTACATGATAAGAGAATGCAAAATAAATAATATTTTCATCTGAACCGCTTTAAGCTGAATTTAAATTTAGATGAACCTCTATTGAGACAAGAGGGCTTCTTCTGATGGCCTCACGAATAAGTGACAGGCATAGGAAAATTAAACCAAACAGAGCATGCCTCCATCAGTCAATTTCCAGAGGTTACACAAAGCAAGCAGAAACCAACGTCCAATTTGTAGTATCAGGGAACATTTCAAAACCAAACTGACACACAGAGGAAAATTTAGTCTTCATGCTTGGACTTGGGGAGCAACTGCAGAAAGTCATTCCTTAGATAGCAGGCATCATTATAAACAGAAACTGGAGGTAGAATAAGGTTTGAGAACAGGAGAAGGGGAGTAGGGAGAGAAGCAGGAACACTGACCAGTTCACCAGACCTCACTCTCAATGTTAGGAATTACAGTCGACCATGCACCCAGGCTCATTCTGTCCCATCATGCATGACGGGTTAGATACCAGCAAGCTCCCGAAGCCATGACCTCGGCATTCTCTGCTGAAACGTTACGTTAACCAAAAGAAGGCCACAATGCAGCTACATTCATTTCATTTGTATTCTTTGTTATTGGTTTAATTAATAGTTTTGTAAGGTGGGTAAGAAGTAAAAAACACACCAACCTTCTCGCAGCTCTGAGGGATGTAGGGGGTTTGATGCAGAACACAATGAAATGAGGAAAGGAGAAAAACAAGGGAAACACAGAGAGAGTAAAAAGGCCATATCAAGGCTTTCAACTGCTACTTGAACATCTTTATTTGCTCTAGTTAAACCTTCCTACCTCAACTTGAAAAGTTAGCAATTTCTCACTGCTCTCCCGGCATTAGAAACAATAGCTAGCATCATTTTGAAATTTTCCTTTGAAGAAGGTACACATGCCTCATGCAGCACAGGAAGTCAGCATTTTGGAGAAAAGGATCAAGTGGTTTTTAAAGGATTGTAAGCAGGAAACGTTTTTCTTCATATCCTCCCACCCCAGGTTTCAAAAAGAAAGAAGAGGGACAGGAAATACAAGATTCCCCACTACAAAAATGACCCTCAACAAAATTTCAAAATCAAGCTAGGTACCTCCTGAGGTTACCCACCCTATAGCAAAGAGCTTAAAGGCATTTCCATTTTGGATCTCTTCCCCCCTGCCCGTATGAGGTTATACATATATATACACGTTAGGAATAAGAGCTTTTACTTTTGACAGAAAGCTACAGGAACCAGTCATTGAGAATGGTGGAGAAGATGAAATATTCCTTTCTAGTTGAAATCAAAGGAACAGCCTTTCACAGATTTAAAAAATTAATCATTTCTATTACTTTACAAGGAAATATGAATATACCCTCATAATTCATACTTGTCCCTAAGACAAGTAATTTCTTTCTTAAACACAGCCAGTTCATTACTGCAGTGGAAGTGACAACTTTCTAAGAAGTTAAATTTTTAAAATAAATATACATAATATGTTTATAGGAAGAAGAAACAGAAAGAAAGAAGAAAGGAAGGAAATATATTTATGCTCTCTGAATACATTACTTTTCAACACTGGCAACCTTTCCCCTTCTAGCTCAGTAGCAGAGGTCAGGTACACATACCCTCAAGGCTGAGAGTTTCACAGAGAGCTGATTAGTAAATAACACACCAAGCAATCAATTCAGGGGTTTGAAAAGAAAACAGAAACAACAAGAAACAAAAACAAACCAACAACATCCAAAAAAAAAAACCCAACCCCAAAACAAAGCAAATGCAAAACTACAAAACACAGATTTAAATCAATGCAATAAAACTAGGAATCAAAATGTAAAACAAAGTATACTTACAAATGTCAAGTTATTAGACAGATTGGGCCCCCAATTTTTTTTCTTCAATCCTCAAAATCTATTTAAAATTCCCTATCCTCTCTATGCTATTTAAAAAGTGCTATGATGGTCGCTACAAACAGAGTTTGCCTAATACTGGAGTGAGTACTGTACAGACTCTGTGAGCGTCTTAACAGCCCCTGTTCCTGAACGAAGAGCGGATGCCAGGGTTATGTCGTTCCTACCTCTGACATAAAGATTGGCAGGGGCAGAATAGCGAGTACCAGCGCTGTTGGTGGCAACACACTCATATTTTCCTTGGTCGGATTCTTCACTCAATTCAATTTGGAGGGCGCCTGTGTGGATATAAAATATATTGCCAAAGAGGCGGTCAGAGGACGCCTTCTCAGAGGAGAACTCTAAACCCCTTAACAACATGAAAAGCCCTGAACGCGAAGGTCCACTCAACGTCGGTTCATTTTCTCGCTAAGGTGCACAGACAGAAAATGATGCGATGAAAAAAAACATAAATAGATTATTTTCTTTCAGATCATCAATACTATTACAGGGAAACAAATTTCCACTTTTGAAACACAACTTTACTATGCAATTAACATTATTATTTCCCAGACTATTCAAATGAAGATGGGTGAGACTGCTTCAAGGAAGTATGGCTTTTAAATAAAACAAAAGATTAAGTTGGTTTTTTTGTTTGTTTGTTTGTTTGGTTTGGTTTGGTTTGGTTTTATTATCAAAAGTGGTGCCAAAGATAGGTACTCTCAAAAAAAGCAGTTCTGGTTTTCAAGAAAGTCTTCTGCTGAAGAAAGCCAAAAATGAGCAGCAAGTACAAAAAGGCTGCGTGAAGTGGGGAAAAAAAAAAGAAACCACATTAGTCATTCATAATCATCAAAATATTCTTTAAAGAAACAAAACTCCCTTAAGACATGCAGATTTGTAAGAAAAGAAAGACAGTTTCCCACAACTTACAATCTTTTAAGTTAACATTTGCTGAAAAACAAAGAGTAGTTGAATTAGAAGACAAAAAAAAAAGTTAAAAAGCATGGTCTAGGCCAACAAGGAAGAACCAACCAACCACTGCTCGAGAACCTCAGGAAGGTCCCCTTAAGACACCCATCAAAATCCACCAGTGGGATTAGCAGTGTGGTGTCACAAAACCCCAAGAAAAATACGAAACAAGAAAACACTGCGTCAGAGTATCAAAAGCCAGCAATACCACATACCACCAAGAACACTGAGTCATCAATGTTTTCCAAAGCCTGAAGAATAGAAGATACAAAAATCCAGAGACGAGTAAATCCAAGAAAAAAAAAGGACAGGGGGTAAGGGGAGAAGCATTGCTGTCACATCTTAGGAAAGTGGGATCAGGTAGGGGAAGGGAGAGTCTTTTTTTTTTTTAATTTTGATGATGGTTAAAGAAAAAAGAATCAAAGAACAAAATCAAAAACCCTTTTGAAAGATAA
Source organism: Pseudochirops cupreus (assembly GCA_028627135.1). Taxonomy (NCBI): domain Eukaryota; kingdom Metazoa; phylum Chordata; class Mammalia; order Diprotodontia; family Pseudocheiridae; genus Pseudochirops; species Pseudochirops cupreus. Next base: position 328,900,946 of record CM053583.1, read on the forward strand.
AGACAAAAAGAAGATATTTCCAGGTTGTCTTCTGCATGTCTGCAACTGTTCTCCAGACCACCTTGGCTTTGGTCCAGAACAAGAACAGCTAAGGAAGAAAAAAAAATGATCTTTTTTTTTTCTCCAGTTGGACAAAAAAAAAGAGGAAAAAAAGAAAAAGGAAAAAGAAGAAGAAAAAGAAAAAAATAAAGAGAGGGACAGATGGTACGCTGTGACTGGTCTATGGCCAAAAGACCTGGATATGCTTTCTTTGAAGCATATCACAAATTAAATTATCTTTTTTTTTCAAATGAACAAAACAAAAGAGAAAGGAAAAAAGAAAATCAAAGGTCACAAGATGAGAGTCACTGATCATAACCAAACAGGACAAAGGAAAAAATAAAGATGATGGACATTTTAGCATGTTTTCTTTAAACAGGACAAAGATGAGAAGGATGAAAGGACAGAAAGAATGAGCAAGATCATTCTGTGAACGTTAGTTCATCGCTCTTACCTCTTATTGGTGTACCACCTGGGTGGATAATATGAATGCAAATAAGATTAGAAAGAAGAAGCATTAGTACGAGAAGAAGGAGGCTAGGGCTTTGGAAGAAGAATCAAATTAGATTTACAGAATTAAATAAGGTCTTAAAAAGAAACTTGAATTACTATACTGGTAAAACAGGAATATATTAGATATTATTATTAGGTTATAAAAGCAAGTTGCATTGTACCACAGAAAGGCAAAAGGCCCATCTCAAGATTAGCAACTGAATTCTTAGATCTTAGGTTATAGCTACATAGGGTTAGAAATATATTGCATAGGCCTCATATGCATCTAGAAAGACTTTACAATCATAATTTTTCAGAAAAATATTGGATAATCTATTTAAGTGTATATATAAATATATATATAGCTAGGCATATATATATATATACTATATAGGATATACTGACAGCTATCTTAAAACAAATACTGCATCTGAGGTTATATAATGCAATTTCTACACTACATTTATGTGATACTTGTGTATTGTTTCTGCTAGACAAGTGTTTTTACGACAACATTTCTGTGGAGGTGTGCCTGTGTGCGCCACTAGAGATCTGGTGACTACACTGACTGTTAGTAAAATGCATGCCATGCATTTTAATAATAATAATAATAATATTATTATAATATTCTGAATATGGAAATTAGTGGGGGTGAAGTGCGCTTCAGAACTAAGCACTTACCAATAGATTCTGGAGATTTAAATACGGAGAGAAGAAAGACAGCATAAAAATATTATTATATTCCTTGTAATTTGGCAATAAGTTTTCAGAGTTAAAGCTTTATATACTAAATAATCTATGTCACATGTGAATAATTAATTCTTAATTTACATTAACAGGTCAATCTACACAATTCTGCTGACAACAAGCAAAGAGGCAGTTAACAAGACGGTTTAACATCACAGGACAGGTCAAAAGCTGAGAATTCTGGGAAGACAGGCAGTTAAGAACTATTCTACACCAATATTATTATTACTAATGCCAAGGTAAACAGCTTATTATAAGTCCCCGTGACATTATCTGGGGATAGGTTTTAACACTTAAGAAATTTAGAATTATCTTTTTTTCCCCCTCTAATCTAAAGAGAACAAAAGAATAAACCTGGGGACTGGGGAGGAAGGGAGGGAGAAGGAAGGACTAATGGGGGAAGGGCAACGGGAAAAGAGAGAGAGAGAAAGAGCAAGCAGCAAAAAGCTGGAGTCTACACCAAAGCAGGCTTCTGTAGATCCAGACACTGAGGGGTTCAAAAAGCTTTTGCGTGGGCGCACACTACTGTGGCTAATACGTTAGAAAATTCTTGTTCAGAGGGGGAAAAGGCCCCTTGCTTTCATGGGTTATGACAGAACTTTAAAAATATATCTGGTTATACACATGGGGAAAAAAAAATTTGTGTTTTATGTATTAGTGAGAAGAAAGAAGATGTGTCCAAACTTGCTAAGCTTTAGAGGGCTCAAATATGGAAAAGACAGCACAAACCACACCTTTTATTAATTTGTTTTTAGAGTCTAATATGAAAGTTTTGAATTGTAATGGAAATAACCATTGGTACTCCTTGCAAGTTCTGAATGAAGTCCAATGTTGAAATAAATTTGCCAAAAAAAAAAAAAGAAAGAAAGAAGAAAGAAAGAGAAGAAAATGGATTCACCAAATACTGCAAAAGAGCAGTTAAAAAAATTACCAAAAAATACAGTCACAGCAGTGAGCAATGTGGAATAAACAGAAGCTGCAAAACAGACAGAGAGAAAGAGAGACAGACTCTGAAACAGGCTATGACAACATCACAGAAATGGACAACACATTAAATAACAGAGAAGAAAAGAGGAAGAAAAATCATTGCCTAAAATTAAAATAAAAGAAAATAATAGTGAAAAGGGGAAAAAAAAATCTGTAGGCGTTAGTTGAAACAGTAACAAGACTCTACCTGATCGTAACTGTTTGATGCGTCCATTGTTGTTACTTGTGTCCACAGGTAAGAAATCTTTGAACCAAGTGATTTCCGGATCTGGGTTACCGCTGGCTGCACAGAGCATAGTGGCTGTGCGAGTACGCTCAACCACCTTTAACTGTGGGCCCATGTCTATGGTAGGGAAGCCCCGGGGAATCTGATCCTCTGGAACACACAGAAAAAAAAAGACAAACATACACTGAACAAACTCAATTCAACAAGCCTTAGTTTTCGAGATAAATTGATCTGTAATTCATTGCATTTCCTATCCCGATCTCAGAGCATATATACTACATCTTTCTAAGATTACTGAAGTTTAGCTTCTGGGTTCTAAGATGAATGAGAGATGGTGGAACTGTTCCTTTTATGGGGACAGGGGGAACCTCAGTTGAAGATTCCACTTGAAGCTCAAGAGGTAGCAGAAAAAAATAATTGAGAGGAGAAGGGTCAGCAGTGAACAAAGCATACAGAGCACCCAGAAGCATTTGGAGGCATGAGTATCCCTGTAGCACTAGAGATTCGAGTTGTCTTTTTATGAATAACCTCATATGTACCATATCCTTAGGTATGTATTTCCTATGTATGTATATTTTTTTTAATTGTTTTTAGTGACTAACACGAAAGTTTTGGATTTTAATGGAAATAACTATTAGTACTCCTACTTATGTATCCCTTAGGCACGTTCCTTATGTATGTTGAGTCTTTCATAGTGTTTATACTTGTGGGAAGAGTGTGACATAGATTTTTTTCGGGGGTATGATAGTCTACTGCTTTTTTTTTTAAACTGGAGGAGATAATTCAATGCCTTTACTTTGAATGAATAGAGTTCTCTCACTGACTCAAGACAATAAATAAATATATACAACAATAAATAAACAAATGATACAAACAATAAATTATTGGTGGGGGTTGATGATCAATAGGTTTGATAGGATGAAGACAAACAACATACACTGAAACTAGGGAAGCTTTTCTGGGGTACTTTTTGTGACAAAGTGATACCCCAGTGTAATGCCAAGCAAAGGCAACTTCCAAGGTTTAGATTACCAGCATAGCAAACCCCATTTATTCAGCAAACATTCACAGAACAGAGAAAGTCAAAATACAGTGTAACTTGTTCCTTTAGCAAGTAAGTTCTCAATTCAATCCAGGTACTACTCCACCCCTAGACAGTACATTCATTTAGTCAGTCAAAAGTCTCTTCTCAAATGGAGATTAGTCTCCAATCTTAAACAAAGTACATTCATTTGGTCAATCACAGAGCACAAAATAAAACTGAAAGGCTTCCTACCCCTGAATCTCAAAAGAGGCAGGAGAGCACAAAAGGCCATCCACCCTTAAGTTACAAGGTTAAGCTCAGCATTGAATACCCAAGGAAAGGGCCTTTTTTCATCTTCACTGGAGGCAAGCCCTCAGCAATCTCAGTTCCTAGGGAGACAAGGCTCAACAAAGCCAGAGCCAGTGTCCTCATCAAGTCACTCTTTGGCTGTAGAACAATCCCAGAACCCCTGAAAATATCAGCAAGGCCCTCTGCCAGGATTTCTGTGCAGGTACCACAAGAAAATCCTCCTTCAGGGCTTCTGAACCAACAGCCAAGTTCCAGGACCTCTACAACAGCAGCACTGTCCTTCACCATCAGGTGAATCTGGCAAAACCACATCAAAACAGACAGACAAAATATCGGCACCACAGCCATGCCTCCTCAGTTCTTGGCAGCTCTGGGTGGCAGTTCTCAAAAGTCCTGGGCAGCTCCAACGGGCTCTTAGCAGTCTTTCTCTCAGCAACTCAGGGTCCACCATATTGGATACTGATCTCCCAAAGTCCTTCTGGCCTTCTCTAGGCTTGGACCTCGCTCCCAATTCATGGCTCCTCCCAGTTCAGCCCTTTGTCTTCATGTCAACAAGTCCATCCCACAAGTAGGATTCACAAGCTCTGGGGTTTTAACACTCAACCCAAAAACCAAGCCAATACAGGGGCATCTCCAAATTCCATTACCAATATACCCAGGAATAATATAACATACAAAACAGATTGGGGTGGGCAAATCAAAGATCCAAACAAAGTATGCTATGAAAATTTGATAAGAGAAATGCACATTTTTTTTTTTAGTATTTAAAGTCCATAACTATTTGATTCCAATCTATTTTTTTATTAAATTTTTTTTGAGTTACATATTTTCTCCCCGTCTTTCCCCTGCCCACCACCCCAAAACAGCCATCCCAGTGTTTCCCCCCTCCCCCAGTCTATTCTCTCCTATGTCACTTTTTGGTAGGGCAGGATGGATCTCCCAACTGCAGTGCCTGTGTATCTCCAGTTCCAGCTGGATGTAGTCAAT
>CM053583.1:328906256-328920598 GCA_028627135.1 Pseudochirops cupreus
TTTTGGGGCGGTGGGTGGGGGAGGGACGGGGAGAAAATATGTTACTCAAAATCTTGTGGAAGTGAATGATACAAACTATAATAAAATTTAAAAAAAAACAAATTCAAATTTGACTTCAAATTCACTATAACCTATATGAGGCAGCAGTAAAATAAAGAAGGCCAAGAATGCTAATGCAATCATAGATTATGTTAACAGCGGCATCTAAGCCTAGGAAGAGATGGCTATACTGCTATATATTGTCCTGATCAGATCACATCTATACAGCAATGCATTCAGTTATGAGTTCCATACTTTGGGAAGAACATAGGTAACCTAAAGAGCAACAACAGGAAGCAAATGAAGGGCCTTAGCTTTATGTCATATCATTAAGTGAAAGAATTAGTCATGTTTGGAGAAAAGCAGTCATGGGAGACATGTTAGTGTTCTTGAAGTACCATATATGTTTTTAAGATCAGACATTATTATTATTGATCCTAAAAGGAAAAGCCAGGGGCAATGGGCAGAAGTTGCAAAGGGGCAAATTTAGACTTTATGTGAAGAAAAATTTCCTATCAATTATAGCCATCCCAAAATGGAATGGGCTGGCTTAAGAGGTAAGCTTTCCCTCAATGGAAGTCTTATTTCCAAACACACACACACACACACACACACACAGAATGGCCACTTAAAAAGCATTTTGTAGGAGAGATTCATGTTCAAGTACATGTTGAAATAGATGACTGCTTAGGTAACCCTTACAATTCTCAAATTCTATGATTCGGGACACAGTTTTGTACTCCAACACCTGAATTAATAATTATTAACTGAATTGAATTAAGTTTAATTTCTCACTGCTATTATCTTACTTTTAGAATAAATGTGTACTTGGTAGTCAAATTAACAAAAAAAAGGTCAGAGTCATTTACTACTGAACCCAATATTGATTTATTTCCTATCAGTCAGTAGAGCAAAAAGTCTCTGTCAGGACATAGACAGGTCTCTAGTAATTGGCAATTAAAGTCTTGAAGATGATGCAAACAAGTTTCATTCATTTTTCTTAAATGAAATCAAAATACATTTGTGATAAGGGAATATTTTCTCACATACTTAAAATAAGCAAGATGTATAATGACATGTCTTTTTTATGGCTTAATTGACAAGAAAGATATAAAGGGATAGGTATCTAGCATGAAAGGGAAGTTTATCTTTCACGAGAACTTAAGACATTTGTGGATAATACATAAGAGAAATATGATAGATATTCCTACTTATGGAGTGTATAATGCCACAGAAATGCAAATAAAAGACCTTATATTTTTGATTCAAAAGAGTTATATCATGATTAATACAACATCTGAGATTCAAATGACTCTATCCATCACACTCAGTCCTAGAGTTCCAAAGTGCTGACTAAAAGAAGATTCTTGAGGATGACATTATCTTGTGAGTGAAAGAACACACCTGACCCACAATAAGGGGTAATACGAAGAGAAATTCTGCTCCTGCCCTCTCAAACAGGAAATGTCTAAATATATAGAGGGTTTCTTTACGATAGAATATTATTTCTAAATGAGAGTTCTTCAGAGCTTACAAAACACATGTATATTCCTTTCTTTGAGTCTAGAATTCAGGACCTAAGACATCTCAGGTAGTACAAATGAAAACTTAATCCATGTTTTCATGTAATTTGTTTCCATTGGTTTCTAATAAAATTTGGAGGATTATTGTTTTTAATACTCAAAAGACAAGAAAAATTTTTTTGAAGTTTTCCTTAGATTATGGAAGGTGTTTCTTGCACAAAATTATTCAGATAAATGGAGGTATACAGCATGACCTTGTGCGTCAGGAATACCTGGCTTAAATTCTATCTCTGAAAAATACTGGCTATGTGATAATTAAGTAAGTTACTTAACTTTCTCAGTATGCCTAAACAACTCTCAAGCTTCTAAATTGCAGGCCCAGGTTCCAATCTTCACTGAATGAGGGAGCTACCTTATGGGGAGTTGCCTACATCAATAAAATCTCAAGTATGGACTAAGACATAGATCTAGTCTCAGTAAAAACTACGCATGAGAGGCAGCTAGGTGGCGCAGTGAATAGAGCTCTGGCCCTGGAGTCAGGAGGACCTGCGTTCAAATCTGACCTCAATCACTTGACACACTTACTAGCCACATGAGCTTGGGCAAGTCACTTAACCCCAATCCTACCCCCTCTAAAAAGCAAAAAAACAAAAACAAAACCAAAACTTCACATGGCCATGACTGGAAGAAATAAGATGGAGAGAAGGCTGCAAAAACTCCTAACATTTTCATTTACTCACAAAATCCTTTAAAAAAAAACCCAACAACTTGTTTAGACTGGTAATATGTTCTTTCTAAAAAAGGATGCTAACCAGAAAGGTGCAGAAATACTTAGCTGGAACTACGTATTTATTCATTCATCCATTCAATTATTTATTGCTTTCTTTTGGAGGGGTGAAGGTAGAGCAATGAGGGTTAAGTAACTCTCCAAGGTCACATTGCTAGTTTTTTTGTGTTAAGTGTCTGATGCTGGATTTGAACTCAGGTCCTCCTGACTCCAGGGCTGGTGCTCTATTCACTGGAACAATTTATAAAAGGCCTATGAATAGTATAGATCTTTGTACAATATGGTTCTTCAAGACAAATAATTTTATCCCCTCACATTCACATAAGACAGTGACAGATCATGTCAGGAATAAATTATATTCTGGGTAGTGGCAGATTCTTAACAAAATTGAGTCAACAATCTGATGCACATCCAACGATGGAGAGCCAAATTTTACTTTGTCAAAAGAGCAGTACTAAGGAACTAATGTTATGCCAACACCACCGTAAGCAGGTGTAGAATAAAGATAACTTGTTCATCCTTACACTCTAATACGTCAATAGGTTCATGATAGGTGTTGATATTTTCTCTACCAATGGAAATATCTCTTCCACAACTTCTTATCTTGTGAGATTCTTGTCCAAGTATTTCTGCAAGTCTTCCATAGAGCATGTACCTTATGCATTAAAAGAATTTTGCTAATTCTTTTTTTGAAAAAAATTCCTGCATTTCAGTGACTTTGCCCCATGGCATTTCAAATTCAACTTTAGCATTAGTAAGATTACTCAGGCAGTATTGAATGGGATAAATTGGAGTGGAGAGACACTGGAGACACTGAGATTAGTCAAGAATCTTTTATCACAGTCTAGACAAGAAGAGGTGAGGGTCTGAACTGGTTGGGATAGAGACTGGTCAGAGACAATAGATATCATGGAATGAAAAATGACAGTTGGCAATCATTTGGACACTACCATGCGTCTGAGTCAACTACCTTTCAGAATAAAACTAAACCATCCAAAAACAAATTAGAGACATTTTCCTTTCGACATTACAGATACTAAAGACAAACGGCTGGAAATAAAGTTTATTATTTCAAAAACAGTGTAAATAAAGCTTTTATTTTCACTATTCCAGATGGCAGCAGGATATAATTTGCACTGTTTTGACATCATGACCATATTATTCATAATCATTCTTCCTACAACTGAATTGAATGAAGGACTGAAAACAGAAAAATAAAAAGAGGGGAAATAAAAGCTAAATCAACATTTTCCAGCAAAGTTGGGCTTTTAGGCCATCATCAAAATGGTTATGCATATGAATGAAATCTGAAAAAAAAAAGCCTACACAAACAAAGCAGTTTCTAATTATAAGTTAAAGACTACTCAGAGTTGGAAATAAATGATCTAAAGTATGAGAAAACTGCCAGTTAATAAACATTATTTCCATTAGAATTTTTTAAAAGAATCTGCAAAGAAAATAATTATGACCAACAAAGAATGGATCCTGATTCTAGGCTCCGCTGTTCCAAATTATTATATCCAGATGGAAAGTGTTTCTGAGCATGCCTATAAATCAGGACAAGTAAAGGTTTCACTTTAGAGTAGTAGATCAAGGTATTCACTGGGGGTCACAGTAGGCTACAAGGGTCTCCAAAGACTTCTCATAGATTCTGGTCAATTATTCAATGCAAGAATAGAAAATTGGACATTGATAAGCCGAGGTGACACTCATTAACAGCTGCTAAATATTCAACATACTAAGCAGCTGCCCATAGAGTATTTTGATGTGAAGCATACATTAAAAAAATATTCTTAGCACATTGAGGAGGTGGTAAGGCAGCTTTGGTGCAAAATAAAACAAATTTGTTTAGTAGCATTATATGCAATTATCCTGTAAATTGCCAAGCAATGTCTATCTAGCAGAACACAAAAGCGCTTAGACTGAATTATCATGTGTATGAATGTTGTAGCTGAGATTTCACATTACATTAAGTCAGTTAACATTCATTGTAATTTCCATTTGCCCTTAAATAAGTCTTCTGTTATAACAAATGAGCATACCCTATATGGTCCAGAATTAGACAAATTCACTGAAAAAAATATTAAGAGGCAGCACCTCATTACAGTACTTGAGAACACGCCATAATGGTCAGGAATTTTTCGTATGTACTACAATGTCACTTTCCCATTTTTACTCACTGCTGAGAAGTGCAACACTAATTACCTGGCATGACATAGAATCTAATACATTGCACTTTTAAGAAGTCATTCATTATAGGTCTGTAGAGCTGTTTAATTATTACGCAAATTAGGTGCCCCACCCTTCGTACCTCCTGGAAACTGGGGGGGGGGGGGAGATTCAGAAGTGTGAGAACTCTCACTGATTAGTCAGTTGTTTTCTTTAACAGTTATAGTAATTAGTATTTATAAAGTGCCTATTACATGCCAGATAATGCTCGAAGTGCTGAGGACAGAAAAAGAGGCAAAAAACAGGAGCCCTCATGGAGCTTACAGTCTAATGGGGGATACAACATGCAAACATTTTATACATAAATATATATGCATTTGCATACGTGTATATGTACATATACACACACATATATGCATGTAAACAAAGCCAGCTATATACAGGATAAACAGGAAATAATTTAAAAAGGTAATGTATTGGAATTAAGAGGGGTAGAGAAGATGTCCTGTAGAAGGCAGGATTTTAGTTGGGGCTCACACAGTTAATAAGTATCTGAGGCTAAATGAGAATTCAAGTGTTCCTGACTCGAGGTCTAGTATTTTATCCACTGCATCACACAGCTTCCTGTTAACTTGCTTGTTTTTATAGGAGCCACTTGAATTATCCTGAGGCCAGTTTACAAAACTAAAATACATTGTCAGGTGATTGGGGTATTAAAGATTCAGAAGCAGAGATTGAGTTTAGGATCTTTGTCATAGTGGAGGGATTGTTCTCAGGCACTCTGCTGCAGGGAACACGTGAAATGCGGAGCGGTAAAAAGCATTTCTTGCGGGGTGGAGTATTTAAGGATCCTAACAGAGTAGGCAGGCTGCTGGTGCATAATGAGTTCAGTACAGGGGTGGGGGAACCTGTGGCCTCAAGGCCATATGTGGCCTTCTGAGTCCTCAGGTGCAGCCTTTCAACTGAGTCCAAGTACTACAAAACAAATCCTTTTATTAAGGGGATTTGTTCTTTGAAGTTTGGATTTGGTCAAACTACCAAATTTGAGGATCTAGAGGGCCACATGTGGCCTCGCAGCTTCAGGTTCTCCACCCCTGAGTTGGTCTACAGTAGGCTGTCAGCAGCCTATTTACCTGGAGAGAGTCTGGTGGCAAGAGTCGATGGAGTCAGTGTATGCAGAAAGACTGTCAGAGGAGCCGTAACTGCTGTGTGTAGGTACTGGTGGGTAGCTGCTGGTCGGCTTGGGCTGGGATGTATATTGCTACTCAATCTAACCAGAGGCTCATCAGTGGTGAAGCTGCCAATGAAGATGGCTGTGATTACATTCAGCTTATTACTACCTATCAGGATTGCACTAGGGGGATTGCTTCCGTGTGTGTTCAACACACACACACACACACACACACACACACACACGCAAAGTAAAAATCCATGCCTACAGGACTCTTATTCATTTATCGTGTAACCTTCCCCATTATCCTTATCAATACATGTCACATGGGATTATTTTTCATTTTTGTCTTTGTATTCCCCGCACCTTAAAGGAGGGCCTTATTCAATAGTAGGTGCTAAATACAACCTCACTCTAACCTGTATTTTTCCCCTTCCTTCACTCAACAATATAACCATACTCTTTCTCTGCTCCTCGTACACAACAAGGTCAATCTCCAGAGCTACAATGCCCTCCTTCCTCATGCCCACCTCAAATTCTTCCTTCCCTTCAAGATACAGACCAAGTACAACTTGCTTCTGTATGATGCCTGATACCATCAACTGTGGGTGCCCCCCCCCTTAATGGCCTTGTATTTATTCTCTTTATACTGTACATACTTCTTGTGTCCCCACTTAGGACAGAAGTTGCTCTTTAGGAACAGAGATTGTTTCATTTATTTTACTTGTATGTCTCCTACCTAACACAGTGCTTGGAACCTAGAAGAGGCTCGGTAACTATTTGTTTATTGACTACATTTGTGACCCTGTGCTCAGTACTATTAAAGTGAAATTAATTCACTGCCCTCAAGGTGCTTATAATACCTATTTAATACTCCACACTGATATGGATAAGCTTGAATAATAATAGTAATTCTAGCACACACTTACGTAAGTTAAGGTTTTCTAAGCATTTTCTTCCCAGCAACCCAATAGGAAAGACAGAAGTATGAATTAGCTCTAATTTACAAATGAGGGCATTGAGACTGAAAGAAGTTAAAAGATCTCAATCAGGGTCATGGAGGGCACTTAAATCCAGTTTTCTTTACTATAAGCCTGGTGGTTCTTTTTTTTTATTGCTATAAGTTGCCTCAAACAAAAGATAACAAACAATAAACTGACAGTTAATCTAACAGTAAGACTGAAACTCATGAATAGATATTGTAGATAAGTAAATATTTATTCTCTGAGCAGAACGTCATGTTTCTGTGCTCTGCCTTGAGGGCAGAGAAAGAAGGAAAGAATTCTCCCATACCTCTATTTCATTCAGTCTTGGCTTTAAGGGGTTGGGGATGGTGGTACTAGAAATTTTAGGAGATTTTTCTTCTTAGATTCTAAAATAATGCAAATTGACTGAAGATGCAGAATACCACCACAGAGCCAAGAGACTTTCCTAGTGCCTTCTCCAAAAATACGTGCCACGAAAGATCAATCTTTTGAGTCCTTAGTTCTCTCCAAAGCTCCTGGAGCAAGTTATATTTGGTAAAAGGAAGCCCCAGTTATTTTCAAGACAAGGTCCACTAAGGCTTCTAACAATTCTACAACTGATTGTATGGCTCCAAAGAGGAGTGTGACCTTTCTCATTAATCTCTTGGCACTAATTTTCCATTTTTACTCAGATGAAAATATTCCTTATCTTCCTACAATTTAACTATAAACAGTTTAACATGTTTAAAACCTTAATTGTAAAGTCACAGTGTTTTGGAAATTATTTTTCTTAGAAATTTTGATAGACAATTATAAAAGATAAATCATAAGAGTCATGAATTTAGAGCAGGACAGGACTTCAGAGGCAATCTAGTCAATCTTCTCACTTGTGAGATGGGGAAACTGAGGCCCAGGTAGGTTAAATGACTTGCCCAAGGTCACAAAGGGCTGTGTCACTAACATTTAGAACTTGTTTTGGTATGGGATTATGATACACTTTGGGCAAGAGATGGCATATATATATATATATATATATATATACATACATACATACACATATGTTTTTATTTATTTTGGCTAGTGACAGGTCGATCCTGAAGCATAAGAAATGGGTATGAAGGAAAAGTGGAAAATGTTCAAGGAAAATCCATACACAAACACACACACACACAAATGCGTTCATGTATATATACATATATATGCATTTTATATGTGTGTATATATTATATATGTACATGTATATACATATGCATATGCAGCTGAGTGGTACAGTGGATAGAGAGAATATAGGCCTGAAGTCAGGAAGACTCATCTTCCTGAGTTCAAATCTGGCCTCAGACACTTACTAGTTCTATGACCCTGAACAAGTCATTTAACCCAGCTTGCTTCAGTTTCCTCATCTGTGAAATGAGCTAGAGGAGGAAATGACAAACCACTCCAGTACCTTTGCCAAGAAAACTCCAAATGGGGTTATGAAGAGTTGAACACAACTTAAAAATGACTGAACAACAAAAATAAATACACATGTATATATGCATGTGTGTATGTATCCACATGCAAGAAATATATATACTCATATATGCATATATGTATACACACATACATTCAGTTAATGATTTCTATTTTTTAGTTATGATACTAAAAACCACCTTTTAGCATTTCAAGCTTACAGAATTATAAAGTGCTGGAAGGGATCTTAGAAGTCCTCTACTTTATCCCCTATTTTACAAATAGAGAAACTGAGGCTAGCATAGGTCAGGTGACTTGCCTAAAGTCATATATATAGTGACAGAGGCAATATTTAAACCTCCATCTTCTGACTCCTGAGTCAGCACTCTTTCCACTGTACCACAGCATCACAGATGAAGAACATAAAAGAAACCCAAAAAACCTTAATACTAAAGACTATCAAACTTTACACAGGAAGAGTTTTCCATAAAGAATAAAAGCTACATGATCACAAAAATATGTATTTTTAAACCTGAGCTATGCGATTTAAGAACGGATTTTGCACATAGAGAAAATGCAGTTTCCTAAGTATAAATAATTTTCTGTGGCACTACAGAGCCCTGAATCCATCCCCATAGTGTTTTGGAAGGGGATTATGTTATATGTGGTTGTCAGTGTGTGGGGCACTTTAAAGCCTTTGGAATTACGTGCTGCCAATTTATGAAACTACCTAAAGAAATCCATAATCCTCCTTCCTACTCTTGCTTTTTGGTGGCTACCTTCTTTCATTAAAAAAGAACAACTAAAAAGGAAATACTATTCAAAGTTATAGTGAAGGAAGTGAGAGAATATAAAACAATAGGACTTTTAAAAATATATAGCATAACCACAGTAATGTGAAAATCAGTCTTCTCATATCAATTCTCTGAGCTAGAAGTAAACAATAAAATATATAGTCATCTATATATCTATCTGTATGTATCTATATTTTCAAGTGACTAAAATGTCACAGACTCCAGGAATATCTCGCACCTCCAAAAAAAGTTTTCTGATCTCACTCAAAGCTTTATTAACTCTTGCTTAATACACAATTCTAACAAGCCTGGTTAAAAACTCTTAGGAGATCAGAAGCCTACAACTGAAGCAGTCCGGTATTCTAGTGGGAGGCTGGAGAGATAAATGACAGCGTAACCACAGAGGGAAGAGACTACCGAAAAGCAAACAAACACAAAGTAGCTGGGCACAGCCATTTGGCACCCTTGGGAAATGGGCAAGCCACCCTCCATACTCAGACAGGGCCAGAAGAATACTGCTTAGTTACAGCCCAACATTAAAGATTTCATAATAATAACTTTGTCAACAAGAAAAAGGTTTTAATTAATTCAGTACTTCATAGATTCATGATTTCATCAATTTAACCTGTCCCTCCACTGATAACAACTTAGTAGATGGTCTCCATGCATTTCAATAGGTGAACACATGCGCACGTGTGCATGCACACATGCACACACACACACACACACACACACACACACACACAAATGGGAGTCAGCTTTCTGGTGATAAGGTTCTCCCCATATATTGGGGTCAGTTATTGGCCATTACTGGAGAGCAGACCAATGTGGGCTACAAAGTTTAAATTATAATAATTTTAAAAATGAAAAAAGGTAAGGAAGGGTACTTTTGTATAAAGAACATAAACAGCAATGGTTAAAATATTTTAAAAGTTTGGCACATAAAGGTATCATCTCTAGTCATGTGAGAGGAGGAAAGAGGGTGAAGAAATCACTTAAGCAGAACATTTATTTCCTTATGCTGATAAAGGCGATTTCATTGACTAAGTTTTGTTGTTGAGCTTTCAAAAAGGAGAAATTTAAACATGGAGTGACTGACAAATGAAACTATGTATTATGTTTTTGTAAATTAAGATGACACTATTGACCCACCAATAGGACAAGTCCTTAGATTTGGTTTTTGAGTGATAAGAATAGGATTTAAGTGTCATTTCCACTAAAGTCCTTCCCTGGTGGCTCATTGAAGCACAATATTGACCCTGAGATTTGTAAAGTCCTTGACAATACAAGTTCTGAGAAGTTCTTACAAACTGAAAAGACTTTATTGAGGGACTTATGATGTCCTGTTGTCCAGTGACCAGGATGAAGATAGGATCATCACACATAGGCTGGTCATTAAAATATAGATTTTTTTTTGGACATAGCAATTTTTGAAACGACTTATTAGAGTATGGAGGGAATGTAATATCCATCACTAGTAAGAACATCTACATATATAGAATCTAGGCTCCCTGAAATAGGTAGGTAATGGATTTGCCTAAACTATTAAAACTTATATTTGTTCCCCTACTTTTGAATAATGGTACGCATTTGAATTTTAAACAAAACAAAAATCCATGGCTTGCTCATCTTGTGTTTTATGAAGGTGGTAGAGAAAGAGGTTGGAACAAGCTTGGATAACCTTTTGGGCCTTGAATGAGGACACCGAGGCAAAGGGAAATTTTAAGCTATGTGGGGACAGGGGCTATTTCATTACTGTCTTTGCATCTTGGATACCTAGTAAATCTTTTCTTTTTTAAACTGAATTTGTGACTTCATGGCTGTCAGGAGCTTACAGTGGGAGTTAGGAATTTCTTCTATTGATGTAGTCAGACTGGGTATCTTCTATGCAGGTTAGAGTTGAAGGTAGTTGCCTTGGGCCACTGAAGAGTTAAATGACTTGCTTAAGGTCACAGTCTGTCTGTCTCTCTCCGTGTGTGTGTGTGTGTGTGTGTGTGCGTGCGCGCGTGTGTGAGAAAGATGGGGCACGAATCCAATTCATCTTGATTCTGAGCTCCAATCTCAATCCACTATACCACAACGCCTCTCTTGTACATACATAGTAGGCACTAAGTAAATGTTGGTTGAAGTGACTATAGTTACCCTTACCCTATAAGAGAATCACGACCATACTGACTATGAACCTATTCAACATGTTCCCTAGGCAGCACATCATAGGAAGGGATGGGCCAATGGTTTCACCACCATCAAAACTAAACATATCAACTAACTACATCTATTTTTACCAACTGGCAGATCAAAATGAAGAGGTATAGCTGCCTCTATTTCCAGTGGTTCAACAGTCTGAAAAAGGACATCTGAAATCACAGGGTCAATTTTCTCTATAACTAGATCATGAGACGGTCACTGAGGAGCAAGAAGTTGCATAGGTAATGGCTTCCAGAGCTCGAAAGGAAAAGTCAAATTCATTCTATCACACACACATAGACATGTAAGACTACTTATGTAAGAAAAATAAATAAATTGTTGAAATTTTTTTATGCATTCAGTACCAAATAAATGCATATGATGCTGACTTTGGACATCTTAAAACTTCCATGGACAATATACCTTTCCTGCTGGTTCTCACAGTCACTCATCTTAATTTAACAGATAATAAGCTGACACATTCATAATGAATATAGAGAACATAAAGTTTCTATTCCTTAATGAGAGTGACAGCAATTTGACAAGTGGAAAAAAAAGTTCTCTCTACAGTGAATTCATAGAACATGGAATCAGCACAGCCCACTGCTCTCCCCACAACAGAAACACACAATTTTTATTTTTATCGCAAGATTAATGCTCCTTCAATTGTTCAGTGATGATGTCTGCTGGGTTGTTGAGTGAATAATGTGTGTGCATTCACCAAAGGAGGGAAGAGAATGTAATTCAGCTACTGAACCCTTAAATAAGCAGTACTATGAAAGTGTTTCTTATAAAAGGACAAAATGATATGTAATACTCAAAGTTTTGTAAATTATACATGACACATTGCATGGACAAATGGTAATCAAATGGGCAAATTTCATAGTTACCCATGAATTAACTCAAAAGAACATTAAATACAATCAAGAATGTTTACCCATTTAGGGAAAGCCATTCTCAACATTTTTTTCCTAACAGATTTTATAGCAATAGCAAAAATGGTCATACTTTTAGTTATTTATTTTTATAGGAAGAAACATAGGTAGATGTCACATATATTTGAGAATCAACCTGGAAAAAGTAGACAGCTTGCAGATGGGGGATAGGGAGGTGGGAGGAAGGACAGAGCAGAGAAGTTTTGGTTCATTACAAATGTGTTAATAGCCTTGAAAGATGTCCTATCAACAATGTAAATGGAGTTACCTGAATTTGTGATATGCCACAAATTAAATAAACTCATTACAAGGGTAGTCCCTTCTAATATGGGATAATTTAGGATTAATATAGGATATTTGGGCAAGGAAGACTTGGTTTTGACATATTAGGAAGAGAAAGGCAGCAGAACTAATCTCTACTTGACCTATAGTCTATTTAAAATCAGAGTCAGCAATCATATTAAGATTCAACAGCCTACCATCCAACTCAGACACCAATGGCTAAAGCATGCCTATAAACTTATCTGTTCAGATTTCACATTTAAATACTGACATACCCTGCAGTGGTTCAAGGAAAATTATAAAAAGATGGGAAAAGAAGGGTAGATTATGAGATTGTGATCTAAGTACTGAGGATGAATTATACACAGTTCTAGAACTTGACAGTACCTCAAAAAAAATCTTATCCAGACCCCACCCTCCATTTTACAGATGAGGAAACAGAGGCCTAGGGAGGTTTTCATACTGTTGGTAAGCGTCAGAGGCTGGGTTTGAATCCACATCCTCAGAATCAGGGTTCTTCGTATTATAGCATAGAAATTTGTGGAAAATTCCTTACTAGATGACAGGCACAAAGTATTTCTCTGTGTCCTAAAAGTTTGGGCATCCAACCTTCTGTAAAGAGAAATCAGATAAATGATTTTTTTTTTTTTTGCTTTTTGGAGGGGGGAATGAAGGGCAGTTGGGGCCAAGTGACTTGCCCAAGGTCACATGGCTAGTAAGTGTAAAGTGTCTGAGGTCAGATTTTGAATTCAGGTCCTCTTGACTCCAGGGCCTATGCTCTATTCACTGTACCACCTAGCTGCCCCAAGATAAATGATTATTGATACAATAACTAAGAAACATTTTTTATAACATTTTAAGGATTACAAAGCTCTTTCCCATAGAATGTGGTAAGGTAGGGAGGGCAAGCATTATGATTCCCATTTTAAAGTAAGAACTCTGAGGTCTAGAGAAGCAAAGGGACACGTGTGTAGCTTTTGAGTATCATCAGTGGGATGAAACTCCAGGTCTAAAGATTCCAAGTCCATGGATCTTTCTCTTACAGGCTGCCTTTTCATTATTAATATAAGTATCATGAAAAAATATTAGCGAAGAACCACTGTCAGGTAAATAATATACAGGAGAAAGAGCCTGTTTTACTATGAGGTGAACAAAGACAGAAGCAGGAAATTATATTAAGTGATAGATCATATAGATTTGTTATTAAATGACAATTTTAATTCAAAGAATAAGGGGAAGAAGGAATGTCATGATGTAAATGTTAAATTCCCTTTGAGACCAACCCTCAGACACTCTACTGGACTAATGGATTTCCAACAGGACCCTTAACACTCCAGGAAGATCATGCAGGAAGACGACCTGAACCAATTTAAGATACTACACTTTTGACATTCAGGGTTGATTTAAGTCATCTTGATGGTAGAGATTAGAAGATGGTAAAGATTTTGTCTATGAAAAGACCATTTCTTTGAATGTTTCCCCCTGTGATAGTTAGCTTATTCTATGGCTGCAATAACAATTAAGTGCTTCTTCGGTAAAAAGATACAGTTTGCCTAGAAAATGAGACTGAATAGACTTTTCATTTCAACCATCAGCAATGTTTATGGGAAGTCTCTTAGAAAAGTAGAGACAATAAGGGACACAATCTGCCTTTAGCTGGTTTTTGTTCAACTCCAGGGGCAAATTTTATTCTCGGTTACACACATACTAGTCCCATAGAAGATCTTAATTTTATTCTTTGCTAATGAACTCAGTGACTTTGAAGGGAAGCATTAACAAACAACTGTGCTGAATTTTCTTAAGCATCACTAACCCCAGTAACCCAAGTTCTGTGTTATGAGTTGTAGTACAAAAGTCGTGTTGGTTTTATATTTATTTTAATTTCAGAAGCTCTGAAAGTTTCTGAGCTTTAAATGTTTGTTCACCAGCAAAAGAAATCCAATATAAATATTTTACTAGCTTAACACATTTGAATTTCATTCTATGCATTCAATACTGCCTATGTTATCACAGCATCTGTTATTTTCAGAGAAGTAAAAAA
>CM053583.1:328920698-328933086 GCA_028627135.1 Pseudochirops cupreus
CACGTGTGCATACACACACACACACACACACACACACACACAAAACTAGCCCTGGGAATTAAAATCATATTGTTGCTAAACTTTATAAACACAATATTTTTTTTACTGACCATAATGAGTGAAACTGCAAAAAAGAAAAAAAAAAGGATGTGAGCGTATATGGGGATGAGAGTGGAGGGTAGTATTGACAAATTAATATTTAAACAGATATATTTGGCCCAGGAACAAGCAGATAGTTCTTTTTTAGATACACAGATACTCTAGTCAACTCCACAAGAAGATTAAACTAGAACTCTGTGAATGAAATGAGCAGTTCTCAATTACAGGATAAACCATGTGTTCTGTGAAGCAAAGAACTGGACATAGTTATATTTAATTTGAAAGCATAATTTTCATCCCTATTTGTGTCCCAATTGCTTAGCAAACTTTCTGGGTGATTTTAATAGTGACATTTCAAGTGGATGATACCACTACTGAACTGCGTCATGTTGGAATAAGTTTTATGTGTGGATATCCAACCATTCTTCTATTGTTCCATTTGGACTCCCACTCCCCAATAAAATGGAAATAAAACAATAATGTTCTTTCCCTCTGAAATTTCTTGGCTAGTCGATGAAGAATTCTTGACAGATATTCAGTAAAAATATCAAACACATCTTTTTTCCCCTGTAGTTTTGTACCTAATTTAAAAGTAAAGCATTAACAGATTTGGAGGAGTTACATAAGTCTGTTTTCTAGGTTGGTCACTCTGGTTACATTTGTTTTTCTATAACATCAAGTATAGACTGGCAACTGTCTGGCTAATTTAATCAATTTAGAAAGGTGGGTAATTCTGACACCAAAGTAGATTCCTGGGACTTGGGTATTTACTTTGACTAATTGACCAGATGACAGTCAAATCTATACTTCATTTAATGTGGCTCAGGCACTGCGTTGCGTGTCCATCTATTTCGTCCAAGACCATTATAGGTACTTGAATACAATTACTCCCACAATATGGTACATAACCTCATCTGGGCCCTCAGGGCTGGTTAACAGTCATTCTACTCTATTCTGTTTGATTCCTGTTTTTATACTCTAAACTGTCAAAACTATTTCAAATCTTTTCCGTTTTCTTCATACTGTCCACTGAACCCCCATCCCCTCCCTTCAACAACCAAAACCAGATGTTCTTAACTCAGAATACTGAAGCTTTCAGATAGGAATCTATAGGATCATTTGAAAACAGATTTAGAAATCAAAGAATTTAAAGGTCATCTAATCCAATCATTTTACAGTTGAGGAAACTAAGGCACAGAGAAGGAAACTGACTTGCCCTGGGTCACTCAGATAACTAAATAATAGAGAGAGGGTATAAATTCAGGTTCTCAGACTCCAAATCCAGTCCTTTTCCCACTTTCTTAGTGCTTCACTTCTTTCCTTCTTTCGTGAAAACTTCTCAAAATCACCCTCACCATTTCTTCCTTTAGTCATAATGGATTAGACATTCTACTCTTTAAGAAAGCCCATCCCTCTATCTAGACCCATAATCTAATTCTTTTCTGCCTTTTCTAGGACTCTGCTCCAATTGTCAGCTCCTGTCTCTGACATATCTACCTTACTATTTTACTATTTCATCTGCCTACACATTTAATTCTCCCTAATCCTAAAATTACTTTTACTTGTTCAGTCCTTCTAACCCAATCCATCAACTATCACACCTTCCCATTCCACTTCAGAGTACATTTCTAAAAAACATTATCTATGCCTCTGCTTCTTCACTGTCCACTATCTTACTCAATTCCTTAAATCTTTCTTCTTCTATGAATTTGCTTTTTTAAGAGCTCCAGTGACCTAATCACCAAATCCAATGGTTTTCATTCTTCTTTACATCTCTGCAGCAACCGGCTATCCCCTCCTTCTGCATCCCTTCCTCCTTTGGCTTCTAAGTTACCACACTTTCTTTTTTCTCCTACTACAGCTCTAATCACTCCTTCTCTTGTCTTAATTGTTCTCTTCCTAACTGTTCAAGGTGAACTTCTTCAAGTTTTTACCTGTAGATCATTTTTTTGGTCTTTCTATACTTTATTCCTTGGAACTGTCACCTAGTTTGGCAGCTTCATTTCTATGATAACAACGGTAAAACATCTATCTCCATGACCTACTCTCCTATCATCTCCAGATCTGTACCTTAAACTGTCTACAGGAAATCTCTTATAAATCCATCCCACTAAAACTTTGAGCTCAACATGGCCAAAATCTTTGCTCCCCATTCTAATTTCACTCTGGTGTTGTCTTTTTTGGGAGGGGGCGTATTACTATTACTTATCATCTACCCAGTCTTCCATATTCAAAATTTAGGTGGGAATAGGTTATGGCAGACTCATTTCATTTTTTACATGGTTTCTGAGCTGGTAGATTAGTGGCATTGTATAGATACCATGTACTAAGATCTGATCAGAGGATTTGACAAAGTCTCTCTTGGCATGTTTGTTGGGAGGGGGTGGAGGATAGATGATGAAATGGATCTAGGCCTAGCTCAATGACTGTACCCCAGGAGTAATCATTAGCTGCATAATGAAAACTAGTATATTAGGTACCCATCCTTTGTCCTAGACTATTTAATATTATGTCCATCATCTTTTTTTTTTCCCAAAGGATACAGAGCTAGATAAAATCCTAAGTTTTAGTGCAGTGTAAAGACAGGATGAGTCAGGAGTTTGATATGATAGCTAATAAGATCTCAGTCAGATAGGTAGGCAATAAATATTTAAGCAACTGCTATGTGCTAGTCACTGTGCTAAGTGCCAAGGGTGCAAAGAAGGGTTAAAAAAAGTCCTTGCTTTCAAGGAGTTCATAGTCTACACACAATCATCTACAGGTAGATGAGATATATAAAGGCTAAACTGGAGATGATCAACAGAAAGGTGGTACATGGATTAAGGAGGATGGGTGGCAAGTGGAGTTTGAGCTGGAGTTGGGCAGCATTATTAAACAGTACACAGGATTAGGAAGTGATAGCATCTCTGCATCATCTGTGATGTGGTCAGAGCATAACGATGTATTATGCCCAACTCCAGGCACCAACTTTTAGAAAGAACAATATAAGCTGAAGACTGTTGAGAACACGTTCCATAAAATAGGACCTCAAGATCGTGCTATATAAAGACCTGTTGGAAGAACTAGGGATATTTAGCCCGAAGAAAAGATAGATAGTATTTCTACATTGCTCCAGGGTTTGACAAAACTTATTTTATCCTCACAACAACTCTGGTAGACAGGTGCTTTTCTCATCCCCATTTTAAAGATGAGGAAACTGAGGCTAAGAGAAGTTAAGTGACTTGTAGAGAGTCACATTTGCTAGATTTAAACTTGGGTCTTCCTAACTCCAATTCTGGAACTTTATTCATTGTGCTAGTTGGCTACTTATCTGAAGTGTTATCAAGTGAAAGATCAGCTGTGGTGGTCATGGAAGAGCACTAGGGAAAGTTTCAGAGGGGTAAATTTAGGTATGATGTAATGGAAAATTTTCTCTGGAAGTGTTGAGTTCCCATAGACCTTTAAGAAAAGATGGGTCAGGTATATTAGAGAGAAGATCTAGATCTAGATATTTATGTATAAATGTGTGTATATGTATGGGTATGTGTATAAATATGTATGTATAAATATATATATATGTGAATGTATGTATGTATGTATGTATGTACATTGTTTTGAGCAGCTGTACCACAGAGTAGATACATGCATGTTGGTCCATATAGCTTTTGTGGTCTCTTCTAGTTCTGAAATGCTACAGCTATAATTCAATGGAATCTTCACTCCTCTATGTAATTGACCATGGACAAATTAGAAAACATTGAAAACATTAGGCAACACATTATATAGTCATGGGTTCGGAGCTGGAAGGGATGTTGCAGCCTCTCATGTATTCTCACCCCCTCATTTTGAAGATGAGGAAACTGAAGCAAAGAGATTAGCGGATTTACGAGAAGTCACAAGGGTGTCAAGTCGAACCAAAAATCTCTGAATACAAACCCAGTGCTCTCAGTTACTTATGGGGCACTTACAGACCTAGTAAAAGACCAGCATTGCATGTATTTACTCAAGTGGCCTACCTTTCATCTCAATCAATTCAACCATCATGAATTAATTACAAGGCACTGTCAAAAGTATTCAGTATGCAAAATACAACCATAAACCAGTTCCTGCATTGAGCGATAGATATTTTTTTTCATAAGAATTAACTCATGTCCACAAATAAATAAAAGGTAGTTCAAGGAGCAAGAGAGAATTGAAAACTGGGGTTACATTCTATTTGGGGGGAAAACATGCTGCATTTGGGAAGGCTTTAAAGAGGAGAAGGTATCTGAGCTGATCCTTGAAGGAAGATAAAGATTCTAAGAACTGAAGGTAAAGAGGGAGCTCATCACAAGCATGTAGAATGCCAAGTTCAAGCTCCAGCAGGTCATCTGTTTTGACTGGAAGGAATAGTTTTTCAAAGGAATTAAAGTGAAATAAGGCTGGAAAATTAGGGCAGAAGCAAAAGAGATCCACTGATTGTTTATGAGTGATGAAGTCAAGTTATCAGCCATGGGATTTAAGGAGATTACTTTGTAGTAAAGTGGAGAGCAAAATGGAAAGGGGAGGAATGGAGTCAGGGAGATAATTAAGAGGCCATTAACAGTAATCCAGGAGAGATAGATTAGGGTAGTAGTTCTCAACTTTCCTAATGCCTGATCCTTTAATACTCATATGTGGGCGTATCTGCATGTGGGTGGAAATATGTGTTTTCCAATGGTCTTAGATGACCCCTGTGAAAGGGTTGCTCCACCCCCAAAGCGGTTGTGACCCACAGGTTGAGAAACGCTGGATTAGGGCTTCCAATAGGGGAGTGGTCATGTGAGCAGAGAAAAAGGGATAGATTAGAAAGATACCATGGAGGATAAGAATGGACAAAACTCAGCAACTGATTAGTTATTGAGGAAGGGAGGAAGAAAGGGGTGGGGGAGAGAGAGAGAGGGAGAGAGAGAGAGAATGTTAACAAAGACTGTGAGGGTACAAACCTGAGTAAAAGGAGGATAGTGGCACCCTAAACCTTAGTAAAGAAAGTAATTATTTTTGGGGAGGTGAGAGATACACCCAGAGAAAGACATCCACTGAATATTCAAGAAATATCTACTTGTCACCCACTATGGAGGGAGCTTTGACATTTACATGATGTATTTGTTAGGCTTAAAATGGCAAAGACCTTCCAACATAAAAATTCCTTTATTTCTTCTGTTTTGGTAGCAAGTTAATACTTTGTTCAAAACTGTCTGGCTATATTTATCTTTATCCTTCAGATGTTGGCTTGCAACTTCCTCAATCTTCCCCACAGATGACTATTTTCCAGTAGAAGGTATTTCCCCCCCAATATTTTATTAGAATGAAAAAGTGAATTCATTCGTTGTTATCGTTGTTTTATTTTAATTTTTTTAACAACCCAAAAGGAGGATGAGCAAACTTCTATTTGGCGACCAGTCAGTAACATTTGTCTTTAATCCCTAGCCTTGGAATTCTGGGTATCTGTGGTTAGTGTATTATTTACGATGCATAGCAGGAAAACTTTTTAAAAAATCTATATGGCTTTCTCCCTAGATAAATGGATGTTAACATCACTAATCGAAAATACTCCAAGGAAGCATTGGCTTTGGATAGCAAAGAGTGTCATGAGCCTTATAGGCACCTGGGCTTCATTATATCTTCCTTTGGCCTGCTTCCAAAAACGAGGTTTCATTTCCACTTAAGATACAACAGTGATTCTACTATAAGTACTAGAACATCAGCTGCCTGAAACTCAGGGCAGACAGTGTGAGGCAGGTCAAACTGAATTCTCTTTGGAGTTGTCTGTTGCTCAGAATTATATGACTGTCCAGGTGCCAGTCTGCTCTGAGACAGAGTCATTTTCAAATTTAAGGGAGACAGGAAAACACATGGCATATATGAATTGTAAGTGGGCAGGAGAACACTAAAACGTGTACCTGTAGATATGAGGGCCCTTCTTTGGCTTTTTAAAGACCATCTCAAAGGGGTAATATGAGCACAAAGCAGCAGAAAATTAGGAGGGGTCAGATGTAGATTTGTAGAGGCATCTTTCTTTCTCTGCTGAGGAATAGGGACAGATGGATGAAAAGAATGTGTCTTGGCTGATTTGGGAAGAGTATACTACCCTGTGGGGAAACATCTGGATTGTAGCATTATTTTGCAGAATAAAAGGAAATAAATTATGGTTCTCTCATACGACTCAAGAATGCCGTCATTTCTAGGTCACTCTTTTACTAGGGAATGTAGGCATGGCTTTGAAATTTTCCACAATTAAATGTAGATTAGGAGCCCTTTATGCTTATAACATGATCTTTCATTTCAACTCTGCCCAGGGGGAAAAAAGGTTCATAACTTTATGCCATGTTTCTCAATACTTGCTTGACTATGGAGTTGGCTTAAGATATTCTGTCCCTCAATTCATAATTTCTGTATATATATAATAACATTATTGATAATAACTCACTTTTTTATTGGGTTTTAAAGTTTGCAAAGTACATTACAAATATTATCTCATTTTATTAATTCCCAATAACCCTGGGAAATGGGTGCTATTATTTTCCTTATTTCATAGACAAGGAAACCAAGATGACTTGTTAAATGTTAAGTGACTTGCCCAGGGTCACATAGCTAGCAAGTGTCTGAGGCTAGATTTGAATTACTGTTTGGACTAGATTTTGGCTAGATTTGAGTCAGGTCTTTGTGACTCTAGGTCCAGAAGGCCATCTATTGTGCCAACTAGCTATTAGTAAAAGAGTATTCATGGATGACAACCGTGGGCTTCTCATTCTGAGAAATATGATTTAATCTTCATCTGTGTCCATCCCCTAAAAAAACCCCACACTAAAGCCAAAACACTTTATCATATTACAAAATAACCCAGTTATTAATGACCCAGCAAGGCTGATTTTGAGTAAATAATTTTGTAAGTAAAATTGACCCATCTATACTCCCCTTCACCAGTTTTCCTGCTCATTTTTCACTTAAAGACTTTTTTTTTTTACTTTGGTTTACTAAGAATGCTTCCTGAAAAAGAAACCTCCACATAACTAATTATTCTATTATTTCAGCTACATTTAGGAAGTGAATAGCACTCTCTTCTCTCAATTTAGAAATAATGGTAGTGTACTTAGAAAGATGCTATACTGATGTACACATAATATGCACAAGCAACCAAGATTAAAACTTTTCCTCTGGTTTAAGTTAGGTTGATCTGAATCAGAGTTTTTCCTTAGTTAGTAATTAGGTCCTTACTTATGTAATGGCAAATAACCAAGTATTCATTTCTATTCTCTCCATGTATATCTTCTTTCCTTTCGGTTTCTTCATTCAGCCCTACTCTGCTCCCCACCTCTGCTGATAAAAACAGGGGCTGAACCACTGATACCATTTCCCTACCACAGTTTTGAGTCAAGTCAATGATGTCATCTCCTTTTCCTCCCTGCTTTGGGGTTGCTGTATCTGTGTAATCCAAATTTCACAGAGCCACAGAATGATCTTCCTTCAGTGCCTACATTTGGCACATCCTAGATAACGTGTAAATACACTGTACATCTCCAAGTCTGCTATGATTGACAGTAGAGAAATAGTCTTTTAAATTGTGTTAGATTCCTATATCTTTGAAAAGTACAGCTACACCATTTTCATGGCAGTCCAGATGAAGTTTTGAATCTAGCAAATCAGCTGTTTGGGGCTATTGTACAAATCTTTTGTCTAAGCAAAAAGTATGTCATTTTATCTTTTCACACTAATAGCCTGCTGAGAACTGGTACAGCTGTCCATTTACTTTAGGGTATATGAAAGCTCCAAGTAATTTTTTTTTTTACTCAAATAGTACTAGTCCCATTGACCCTACTTTCTTATCATCAGTGTGTTCATTATTTTGCTTTTGCTCAACTGTGGGATAAAAGCAAATGTTCCATTACTGCAAACAGTGCTTGAGTTTGAAAAATAACAAGAATTTATAACTTCCCATTTTCTTCATGCAGTCTTTTGCAAAACAAAAATGCATTTATTGGAATCTTCCATCAATGAATTGATGATTTTAAAAACAGGTCAAAGAATATGTATTTATCGGTTCAGGAAACAGCTAGCTACTGCTGTAGAAGTATGATTGCTCCTTGAAATCAGGACAAAAAACAGTACGGCATAAAATTTCATTTAAATTTTAAATTTTTCCCATTAATATGCAACATTTTAGAATCATAGGCTCAAAGGATCATAGCTTTGGAGCTAGAAGAAACCTTAGAGCCAATCAAGTCCAAACCTCTGATTTTAAAGATGAAGGAACTGAGGGAGAGAGGGTAAGTGACTTGTTCAGTCACACTGCAAGTCAGTCAGTAAGCATTCACTAAGCGCTAACTATATGTGAGGCACTGTTCTAAGCTTGAGGGACACAAAGAAAATCAAGGTAGGATTTGAATGTAGTATTCCTGATTCCAAGTCTGCTAATCTCCCACTGGAAAATAGAAAATGGCCAGGAAAAAAAAAATTCCCCTCTTCACATTTCACATTGACGTCTTTAATGACTATAGAGCACAACATGGTTTAACACTGCTTTAATTTACAATTCTTTGGCAAGTCATCTTAAGATTTTTTCCATTCTGACTGTCATAATGTATTTCCAATGTAAATGTACAACTGCCCTCAGAATTTCTGCCTACATAAGGCAATTAACATTAATTTGTAGAATAGCCTTCATTGACAACCTTTCCTGTATCTCCCACAAAGTAATAGTGTATTGATTTGTTTCCTGCTATCTTCCACTGATATCAATACCAAGGGAATCTCTGGGAAAGTGGTATGTGCAGTTAGCAAGTCAGAGAGCACAATGCTAAGATAAGATTTAAAACACACATGAGTACTATGCTGTTTCAAGCTGATTTTTAACCATGCTTTGAATAATAATTTCCTTAAATAACTATTCTTCATTTTGCAACTTATTTTGCCACTTATTGATCCAACTTCATAATGTAAATAAGCTCCAGTTTGTTATGTTAGTCCCTTTCATGTATTAATCAGATAAGTCAAACTGGACTTCTTGCCCTTCTTATGTGGTATTCCATCTCCCATTTCTATAACTTTGATCAAGCCTTTCCTTAAGAGGTAGGGATGGGGGCAGCTAGGTGGCACAGTGAATAGAGCACCAACCCTAGAGTCAGGAGGACCTAAGTTCAAATCAGGCGTCAGACACTTAACACTTATTAGGTGTGTGACCTTGGGCACTTAACCCCAATTGCCCTGCCCTCCCCCTTCCAAAAAAAAAAAAGAGGATGGGATATTTGAGAATAATTTTTTAAAAGCAAAACAGCTGATTGCCTGGAGACAAAAATGACTGCTCAAAGTTATAGTTATCTATCTATTAAGTACCTACTGTGTCCAAGGTAGCAGAGGAGATGAGCTTATATTCAAGAACAGGCTAGACTTCCTATAGGACATGACACTTGAGCTTAAGTTAGGGGGAAGCTAGGGATTGTAATAGCTAGAAGTAAGGAGTGTGTACATTATAGGGATGGGGGACAGACTTTGCCAATGCATGGAGCCAGGAAATGGATCATCAGGTATGGCAGGCAGACTACTTTGAATGGAACATGCAGTGTGCACTCTATGGAGAGTAACAAATAATTAGCTTGCAAGGGTCGGCTGGGAGCATACTGTTAAGGAGGCATCTGCATTTTATCATTGAGGCAAATGGGAGTCAATGGAGTTTCCTGAGCAGGATAGTGAGGAGGTAAAACACAGTAACTCTGCTTTAAAAATATCATTTGGCCAGTCCTGTGGTGGACAGATTGGAGAGGAGACAGAATGGAGGCTGCATACCAATTAGCAGACTGTTAGTAGAGTCAAGGAGAGAGATGGGATAAGGGCCTGTTAGTGGAGAGATGGGGAAAGATGGAAGATATACTGCGGAGGCAGAATTGGCATGTATGATGCAGATTTTATTATGCAACTGAAGAGATATTATTCTCCTTACTTCAGACACACAGTACATTCTGAAGTACAGAAAAATTGGACACATAATTTCTGGTCTCATAAATTTGCCACCTTGATGGCAGGAGATGCCTTTTTGCAAATCTGTTCCCTGAAGCCCCAGGGCCCCTAGGATCTTTAGTCAAACAGAGCTCCTCAAAAGAAGAGAAAATGATTCCAGCTAAAAAGACCTAAATATAAAAGTGACTGAGAAAAATCATCAGTCAAACAATTCATCAGTGAAGACCTGGGAACAACTGGAAGACATACATTTGTCTACTGCAGGGAAATTTTGATTTTTTTTTTTCTAATAGTTGCCATCATGACCAGAAATCTAGGTGAATGTCTAAAATAACAATTAAAAAAAGGGGTGTGTGTGTGTGTGTGTGTGTGTGTGTGTGTGTGTGTGTGTGTAACCTATTATGTTCATCCAGCAAAGGCCTATGAGTTTATTTGATATGGAAATTCTTTTACCCACTCATCTATCCCATAAATCTTTACAAAGTTGTCTGAAGCATATTACATATTTTAAAAATCTGTTTTTTTTAAAGGAATTTATTTGGTTTCATTCCAATGAAAGTATCTAGTTCTAAGACATTGATTAATTTTGATCAAGTCAATGAAATTGATGGACATTTGATCCATTTACTCTGGGGTGCCCCGAGCAGTTATTATGACACTCCAACCCTTCCCTGTTGGGATCCTTCTCCAACACCTCAAGGTTGCCTAACTGGCATATCATCAACCAATGGGATCCCCTCCAATCCTTCCTTGACTGGGGCTGATTTGGCCAGTTGTGCCCATGTCAAACCCCCTTGACTGAGGATCAGGAAAAGAAGACACTGCTCAGACTCCATTGTAACTCCTGTATATAAGTCCTCCATGTGGTGGTAACACACTTTACCTGAGGATAACCCATCTTAGTGACATCCCTTCTCCTGAGCTGTTTCCCTTCACGAGTATGTGTTACATGAATCTGCTTATTTTACTAGCTTCTTGCTTTCTCAGTTCTTGATTCTTCCTAAGCACCTACCTCCCAAAATTCACATTAGGGCAAGGAGAGTGCCCTTAGGCTAGCAGCCTAAACCTTGGCTACCACAATGAGCTGGTAGCCACTTGAGGTAAGCCTTCCTTTAACCAACACTTGAGCTGGGACTAGGGGACTCTCCCTGAATCTTCTGTCTTGTTCCCCTCTCTTCTGACCTCATAAGCAGAGCCAGTAAAAGGAGGTACAGATAGCATCAAACAAAGTGAACTACTCTCTAAGTCATCTCAATCTTGACCCAAGGTTTCCTTCTCTGGCATTGGTTTTCTCCTTCCATTTCATTAGCATCACAGAAAAAAGAAGGCCCATTCTGAAGAGAGGGGAGCAGAGCTATAGTTTGTAGACTTCAGTCACCCAGAAACACCACATGGCTAGGCTCTACTGCTATGGCAGTGTTGCTGCACTCATTTCAGCTGCGTCTGATTCTTCACAACCCTATTTGGGGTTTTCTTGGCAAAGATACTGGAACAGTTTTCCATTCCTTCTCCAGCTCACTTACAGATGAGGAACAGAGGCAAATGGGGTTAAGTGACTTGCCCAAGAGCAAGTCTGAGGTCAAATTTGAACTCATGAAGAGAAGTCTTCCAGATTCTAAGTCTAGTGCTCTGTCCTCTGTCACTTAGCCAGTTACTCTTCTTCCTAATGAGTTAAAACTTTTCATCTTTTGCTAAAACAAATGAAAAGCACCTGAGACATACAGTCTGACTTTCGGGGAAAGGAGAAAAGTATGAGGGAAAGAGATATATTTGGCTCTCAGGCTGTATGTTATACGAATGGGATCTTTGTTTTTGGCAACTGTCATGATACCGGAAATAAGGCATGCTCATCTACATTCTATTTTTAATATGTGACAACTTCCTGTAGAAAATCCTGCCATTTTTATTTTATAACCACAAATTGACCAATTAAATTAAAACCATTAATCCACACACAGAAGTGCTGATTTTCTTATTAAATGTTAAACAAAATACTTAAGATTTAGTTTTGGAATTCATTTCTTTTTGGGCATCAGTAAATATCTTTTCGCAATTTCAATTTTCCTGGAAGCTCTGACTTCTAAATTGACATGGTCATCATGCTACCACAATAAAAAGTGAAGCTAAATACTATGCACTAGCAATACTGTTTAACAGAACAAGAATGCTACACATAAAGAATGTATTAAACAGGGGGCAGAGCCAAGATGGCGGCATAGCAGCAGCAACATATCACAGCTCTCACATAGCCACCCCAAAATACCCATAAAATAGGACTCTAAACCAATCCTGGAACTCCAAAACGCACACAAAGATACTTCCCACTAAAGTCAGCTCG
>CM053583.1:328933586-328967885 GCA_028627135.1 Pseudochirops cupreus
ATGGCTGTCTTGGGGTGGTGGGCGGGGGAAAGACAGGGAGAAAATATGTAACTCAAAAAAATTTAATAAAATAAATTTATTATTAATAAAAAAAAAAGAATGTATTAAACAGTTTGGTTGGTCTTCTGTATTAAGGCTTGGCCGGGAGAGAAAAATAAGAGGGAGGAGCAATCATTTCTCCACTTTAAGCAAGGCAGGGGACTTTTTTTCCTATTCAAAGCAATTTTAACCTGTTAGGCTTATTCACATTTTTCACCTTTGTGCCTAATTATTCTTACTTTCTTTCTGAATACATATTGTAAAGGAAAAGGATGATGACTCTGGGAAATATTAATGATAACACTTTTTATTCATAATACTATCATGTCTTTTCAAAGAGATGGTAGGTTATATTGAGAGAGACCTTCAGTTCATGTGTGGAATGAATTTGCAATAAAAAAAAAGAATGTAAACAGTAACTATGTGTTCTTCACAGCATCTTGGAATTGGAAGGAACATCGGGGGTCATCTAGTTCCAAATGGACCTAACACCTGGCCACCGGGCCAGCAACAAAGGGTCGATATCAGACTCACTGAACCTGTCCTTTGTTCCTTCTTCTTCCTCGTGGGATGAAAGAAAATAAAACTAATCAGCCTCCACATAACAATCACCCCGATTCTTGAAAACTGGTATCACATGTCTCTTGTCTCCAGGGTAAACATCAGTTAATCTATCAATAAGTATTTATTATGAGCCTGCTACGTGCCAAGTGCTATGCTAAGCAGCTGGGGATAAAAACTGAGGCAAAATGCAGTCTCTGGCCTCAAGAAGCTTACAGTCTAGCGGGGAGACAACATGCAAACAAATATATACAAAGCAACGATGATGCCGATGTGACATGTTGTCCATTTTCTCACCACCCGGCTTGCTTCCGGTGGACTATGAAATGTCCCAAACAGCTTATTATTTCAGATCTGATCTGATCAGAGTACAGTGAAGAGCAAGACTGTTTCTTTTATCATTACACATCCTTAACCTTTCTTAATGCAGACTAGCTCAATAAAAACCCCAGTGGGATGAGTACTCAGGTTCTAGACATATCCTGGTCCTATAGGTCTCCAAACCTAATACTATAGCTCACAAGCCCCTACCAGGTGTTACATTTGGTCATCGGATCATAGATTTGGGTCTGGAAGGGACCTCAAAGGTAATCAACCTCTTCATTTATTAGGGAGAAAATTGAGGATCAAGGTCATAATAATTGAGAAATGATCCTCCAAGAGCCTCTCTGTTAAAATTAAATTGATCATTTAAATTAGAAATAATAATAGAAAGTTATGAGAATACGTATTGCTATAACCACAAATGTGTTAGCTATGAGGGTTCTAGCTAAGTGGAACAGTGGATAGTGTGATGGGCCTGGAGTCAGAAAGACCCGAGTTCAAATATAGGCTCAGACACTTACAAGCTGTGCGACCCTGGAGAAGTCACTTAACCTCTGTCTGTCTTTTCCTCAACTGTAAAATGAGGAAAGTAATAGAACCTCCTAATAGGGTTGTGAAGATCAACTAAGATATAATTGGTAAAGCACTTCCAGGGGTGGGGAACCTGCGACCTTGAGGCCACATGTGGTGCTCTAGGTCCTCAAGTGTGGCCCTTTGACTGATTCAGAACACCTAGAGGGACACATGTGGCCTTGAGGCTGCAGGTTCCCTACCACTGAACAGTGCCTAGCACATAGCACATACATAAATGTTTGTTCTCTTCCTTTTCCTTCACCTTCTACACATTGAGAATAAACCTGGGAAATTACTCTTTGTGCCTAAGGACCTTTAAAGCTCAGCATTAAAACAGAAGATTACATTAATACTTGTAAGAGATTTTTTTTTCTTTCCTTCCTTCATTCCTTTTTTAGCTTGTTCCTTTCTGAAGGCAGAGGTGACAACCATTTTTCTATTTTCTGTCAATAGTAAAGACTTCACATTTATCTCCCCTGAGACTCTTTCATTCCCATCATCTCTGAATCACCTATGAAAGAAGTGGCAATAAAATGGCTCAGACATCTGCCCTAAACATCCTAGAAATCAAGTGATTCTGAAAGGCTGATTCTTAACCTTTGCCAAAACATGACTGAGGGCACAAGTCAGACAGTTTCTCAGCTCATACGGAAATAAAGGTCAGTACTATATGTCTCAGGTATATCTAGTTCTCTATTCAGGTATTGAAGATGATTTTTAACTTGATTGTAGTTACCATCATTAATGAGTTTTGACCTGAAACCTAAATGCAAAAATACATATATGCATGCATAATACACACACACACACATACATATACATTTGGTTGTTGTTGTTCAATCATTTCATTCATATCTAACTCTTTGTGACCCCATTTGGGATTATCTCGGCAAAGACACTGGAGTGGTTTGTGATTTCCTTCTCCAGCTCATTTTACAGATGAGGAAACGGAAGCAAAGAGGGTTAAATGACTTGCCCAGGGTCACACAGCTAGTGTCTGAGGCCTCATTTGAACTCAGGTCTTCAGACTCAGCTCTACCCACTGTGTCATCTAGCTGCCATATATACATACTTTTATATACACAAACACACACACACACACGCACACACATAAATGTGTATATATAGAAATAATATATGTGTATATATGCACATATACATATATGTGTGAGTATACACCCAATCTATACATATAATATACAAACACTATATACACACAAAATATATATATATACATATGTATATACATATATACACACACCTATTTTGTGAAGTATTTTCCTTTTCACACAAGAAAAAACTATTTAAAACATTTACTTTTATAGTTAAAAAGAAATATGTTATTAAATCTAAAAGGATCGACAGATGGGGACTTCCTGCCAGCAGAACTTCCAACCATTAAGATACTATCGTACAGGGGCAAGTTAGCAAGACTTCAGGTCAGAGGACCTAGGTTCAGCTCTTAGCTTTGTTATTTGTAATTTTGCTTTTAATAGGTATATTACCCAGAGCAAATCAACTTAACCTCTTTGTGACTCAATTACCTCATCAGTAAAATGAAGGTGTTGGACTAAATCAACACCAGCCTTAAATTTTTGATTCTGTAAAGAGGATGAAACTGAGCTGTAACTTAGTAGAAAAGTCCTCCTCCAGGTAATTTAGCTGGTATATTTCAGAGGTGGGGTTTGAACCCAGATTCCAAACCTAACTTCTCTATCCACTATGCTATACCTCTGTGCAAACCTTAAAAAACAATATTCTAACTAGCATTTCACAATTATTTTGTCAATAAGTTCCAGTAGTTCTTTTTTACCTACAGATTCAAACATAAACTTTTCTGTCTGACATTTAAAGCCCTTCCCAACCTGGCTCCAGTCACCATTTCCAGACTTATTAAATGTCATTTCCCTAAATACACTCTATGGTTGAGTCAAATTGAGTGTTCTGTTTTGTATCTCTTCTGAGTGCCTTTGTGTAAGCTGCTTCCTACGCCTAGAAAGCACTTCCTTCTCATCTCTGACCCCTTGAAATTTCTAGCTACCTTCAAATCTCAGTTCAGGTATATCAGTTCCTAAATAAGGCCATTTCTGGATTATATTCATTTCCCCATCATGGATGGTTACATTTTGCCTTTGTATCCCCGTATGTCTGGCACACAAAGCTGGCTTAAAAAATGATTGGTAATTGATTGATTAATTAGTTTACTAATTACTTTGAATCAGAATAAGAGGTAAACAGGAAGCAAGGCCACTATTCTCCACCCACTTAGTTCTAAATCCATCTTAATGATGTCTAAATCTCCACAGCAAAATTAAATTGCTTTCCTGAGGCATATTGGCCAGGAAAATAGCTTTTTTAAATCTCCCTACAAGCTCAAGATAAAACCTGAAAAATTCAGTCAAACAGGCTAATATTTCATAGCCCATAGATCTAGAACTGGAAAGAAACTCAGGGGTCATGTAGTTCAATTCTCTCATGTTACAGTTAAGGAAACTTAGGTCCAAGGTTCCACTGGTAGTAGGTACAAGAGGAGAGATTTGAACCTAGGTCATATATTCTTAAGCTGGTGCTCATTCTAGAGACCCATGCTATCAAAGATAAAAATACTTAGAAACTCTCAGATATTGGATTCATCAATTTAGTTTTCTAGGATATTTAGCATTGGATAGAATCTGCCAGCATCTACTATTCTTCTAAGGGAAAAGAAATTAGAATTATCCTGAAATTTCGCTGAAAAATAACATATCTTCCTTTGTTTCTCTCTCAATTTTTTTTACCTGTTCTTGTCCTAAGATGAGCAAAATCTAAGAACAATAAAACCATCTTTAAGGAAATAGATATGATATATATTTCCCATTAAGATAAGCTCTTTGATCAACATATTTAATTTTCTTTTTCTTATAGGAGGCATGGCATGTTGGGTGGTACAGCAGAAATAGTGCTGGGCCTGGAGTCAGGAAGATTCATCTTCATGAATTTGAATATGGTCCCAGACACTTACTAACTGTGTGACCAAGGGTCAAATCATTTAATTCTACTTCAGTTTCCTCATCTGTAAAATCAGCTGGAAAAGTAAATGGCAAGCCATGTTATCTTTGCCAAGAAAACCCCAAATGGGGTCACAAAGAGTTGGACACAACTAAAAAAGGACTGAACTATAATGGTGTGCTGGGAGGAATGGAAATCCGGTGCATTATATGAAGGAGGAGAAGGAGAAGAAACAGGAGAAAGAGGAGAGGAAGGGAGATAGGAATGGGGAGGAGGAACGAGAAAAAGAACAAGAACAAGAAGAGGACTTTTTTTAAACAAAGTACTAGAGCATGAGTGAGGAACCTGTGGCCTCAAGGTCACATATGGCCCTCTAGATCCTCAAATGTGGACCTTTACCTGAATTCAAACTTCACAGAACAAATCCCCTTAATAAAAGGATTTGTTCTGTAAAACTTGGACTCTGTCAAAAAGCCAAACCCAAGGCCCTAGAAGGCCACATGTGGCCTGGAGGTCACAGGTTCCCCACTCCTGTAACTAGAGGAACACTGCTACTTACTAGCAGGGCATCTGTAGTTTTGTAGAAAGAGAAGAATAGGCTTATAGTCAGAAGACCTCTAACTCTCTTAGTCTTCTTGTTATTCAGAATATCTTTTAACTTTTATTCAGCCTCAGGTCTTCAACTATAAAATGGCAACGATCCATGTCCCAGGACCTATGTCCTGAACCCGATGGGTAGGAGCATACCCTAGGACTTTCCTGGGCCCCATGTTCCCTCTCTATATTCACACTAAGATTTAATTACTGTTTCCTTGCAGATGACTCCCAAATCTATGCATGTGGATGCCTAATTCCTGTGCTCCTACATCTTTAACTACCCATTACATATCTCTACCTACTTGTTCTATACAGAAAGGAAAAAAAAGCATTTATTAAGTGCCTACTATATGCCAGGTACCGTTTAAGCACTTTACAAACATCATCTCATTTGATCCTCAAAAACAACTCTGGGAGATATTACTATCCCTATATTACAGTTGAGATAACTGAGGCAAAGAGAGGTTAAGTGGCTTGCTGAGGGTCATAGCTAGTAAAATGTCTAATGCCAAATTTGAATTCATGTCTATCCGCTGCACCATCTAGCCACCTCTAATCATGTTGTAAGCATTTCAGTAGTTTCCTAAACCCATTAAGCAAAGCAAGGAGTCAAATCCCTGAGTCACCCTGTAGAAGTAAAGTCTGTAGTAATGGTCAGACAGTTTCCTATCGATAGGATCCCACCTCCCATTTTCAAGGATGAATACGAATCAGTCCCCAAACCTTGATCGACCCACCAGGTCCATGCTCCCTACCCACTCTCCAGCATGTCTGGTCCTAGCTGACCCAGATAAAAACCCTATACAAATCTACCAGACTTTATCATTTTGAGTTCTAAATTCCACTCCCCACAGGTCTGCCATACCTGACTGTACCTTTTGTATTTTTACTATTTCCCCCAGAAAGCTGATTTGCCTTATTATCTTTCTGCTGACTCTGTCTTCTTGTGCACCAAGCTTCTTTGTATTATACTGTGGAATCCCAAATCTCACTCAAACTGCATAAACACGGTCAAACTAAACATCCCAAAGAGCACATATTACCTTTCCCTGCTTAAACTCAACCCTCCTTTTAACTTTTGAGTTCCTGTCACTGAATTGACTGTAAGTGAACTTTAATTCTGTCACACTTTTACCTTCCTCATCCTTCCATCATGTCCAACCAATGCTGGTTCTGCCTCCTCAACATCTCTTGAGTCCTCCTCTTCTCTCTACTCACACCATAACCACACAGGTCTAGACCATTAGGTACCCTTCATCTGGCTTTCTGAAGTAGATTCTTAGTTGATCTCCCTAAATCCAGTCTCTCTTCTCTCCAGTTTTTCCTCCTCACAGCTAACAGATAGAGATTCATAAAGCATGTACCTAATGATGTCACTGTTCTACTTCAGAAAGTTCAATGGCTTTCTGTTCCCTTTGCTTTACCCCTCCCTTACATACACTTTAGGATAAAACACAAATTCCTCTATTTGGCGATGAAAGTCCTTTTCAGCTCATCTCAAGCCTGCTTTTCTTTCCAAATAACAAATACTTCAAGGAGTCTTTCCTGATCCTTCCTTCTCACTTCCCAACCCCCACCCCCCCAACCCTCCACTTTTACAAATCACTTTTTATTTTGTTCAAATCTTATATATACTTATCTATGAATGTGGTATATCCTGCAAATAGATTATAAACTTCAGGGCAAAGACTATATCATTTGTGCATTATATTCCTGATGCCTGGCACACTTATATACCTTGTTGATTGACTCAATTTAACTCAACAAACTTGTTTAAAGGAAATATTAAGTGACATGGGATACAACAATCAAACAAACAAAAATTCCTGTGTTCAAGGAGCTTAATAATTTTGAAACAAGTGATCTGTAAGCTCAGTCACCCTTTTTTTTAACCTCATCATTTACCCTGATATCTACCTCTTTCAGGCCCAGAAGACGCTTAAGGCCAGACAGGTAATATTTATTTTGCTAGCCTGACTGGGGATGCATGTCCACTGTTAAGCGATGAAGTGGCTTGTGTCTAGAAAGGTCACTTTAAGAAAGAAACTTTTCTTTTTCTTTTTGAAAACAAAGCTGTTAGCACAAAGAATACGTTCAAAATGATTTGTGTGAGAAGACATCATGACTTTCTGGCTCCCTGCTACCCAGCTTTTGCCATCACGTAGATGTCTGATGCTCCTGTGAAATGACTGACCTTCATATAACCCTTGAAAGCAGGCCTAGTGCTTTATATACAGCTTCTCACTGCATCCTCACAACAACCTTGTGTATTACAGGTATCATCATCCCCATTTTACAGACAAGGACACTGAGGATGAAGTATAGTAAAGCAATTTGCCTATGGTTTACTCAGGGTCATAAATACCACGGCTGGGATTTGGAGCCAAGTGCTTCCATCAAGCACTCTATCCATTGGGCTATGTGTCTCCTTTCTTTTCATATCAGTTAAACAGCTTTCCTGGATCTAATAATTCCACAAGAAGGTTACCACAGAGCATATTTAATGCAAACAGAAACAGACCACGTTGAAATAGCCCAGCAAGTCATTTCTCTTGCTTTCTTATGTTTTCTTTTTTTCTTCTATCTGTCCCACCCTTCTTTCTACTCTTTGAAAATCACAGACATTGCTCTGTAGTCTCCCTTCCAAGTTGGTTAGGGAGTTGGAGGGTAATATCAAGCCTTATAGTTTCTTTTGTCAAGTAAAATAAGCTTCATCTCTCATTGCACATTAAAGTCTGTTTCATATACTTTAAAAAATATTCACCACCCACCCCAACTCCCAGTCTTCTCTTCTCCAAGCTAAACAATCCCAGTTCCTTTAACCGGTGACTGGTATGACATTGTTGCCATGCTCCTCATCATTCTGGTAGCCTTCTTTTGGAATTACAAAATCTTGCCAGTGTCCTTCCAGAAATGTTCTATTCAATTGAACAAGGCTCTCCAGATGTGTCCTGAGTCAGGGGGAAGCTGGATCTTCTATTACTTAGGGTTTAACAATAGCTACAGCTGTCTGTCTCACCTCCAAAGCAGCACAGGTGCTGCTGGGCCTTAGGGAAGAACTTGCCTTTTTATATAGAAAAGTAAGAGCTATTATTAAGGAATAGAACCAATGGTTCTTATCCACAAAGCTGCAAATATGCCATGCTTAAATTTTATTTTTGGTTTTAGTTTAAATTTTCAACAGAAAAAAAAGAGAAAGTCTTTCAAGATAAACATCTCCATGGTTTATTTCTAGGAGGCACAACCATTTTTATTTTGTGCTTGAGGGAAAAGAATTATTTCACTTTTCAATGTGTTGCAGCTTTTTATTCATTTATTTTTGTCCCCAATAATGAGTAGGTGCTAGCAAGGGGAAGTCTTTTATTGAGTCTTTCACATAGTAGATTAGTTTCACTGTTTTAATATGAATTTGCATTTATTTGCTGGCGAAAGCCCTAAGAACTGGAGGAACTTTTAACATTTTTAAAGCTAATTTATAAATAAAAGAAACAACATGAAACAAAGAATACTTTTGAGTAGAATTTTTTAGTTAAAAGATGTTAGGATTACAAGGCAAACAATTTCTAGTCACAAAATTGTATTTACCAGTGTTAAATTACTTACTGGTGAATAGAGGGACACCTTAGAGTTGGGAGACACAAATTCAAATCCTGCTTCTGAGTCATAATAGCCGTGTGACCATGGAAAAAGTTCGTATCCTCTCAGGGGCTCAGGAAAATGTTCTAAGACTCCAAGTTAAAAATAAAGTTGCTAGATATACAAAGGTGAAGGGGGTTTCTTATTTGGATTACCTCTCCGCTGAAAAAAATGTAACTTAGTCAGTCAATAAGAATTTCTTTAAGATCTACTCCTTGTCAGGCAATGTGCTAAAAGTACTTGAGACATGGGGAAACAAAAGAAAGGTAAAAGACACTCTCTGCCCTCACTCTAATCCAGGAAATAACAAGTAAACTATGCACAAGCAAACTGTATATAGCAGCGGTTCTCAACCTGTGGGTCATGACCACTTTGGGGGTCAAATGACCCTTTCACAGGGGTCACAGGGGTCGCCTAAGACCATCGGAAAATACATATTTCTGATGGTCTTAGGAACCGAGACACTTATCCATCTACAGGTGGGTCCACGCACATGCAGATATGCCCACATACAAGTATTAAAGGGCCGTGGCATTAGGAAGGTTGAAAACCACTGGTATGTAGAATAAATAGGGAATAATTAGCAGAGGAAAGGCTCTAGAATTAAGAATGCTTGGGAAAGGCTTCTTTTAGAAGACTGAGGTTTTTAGATTAGATTTGAAGTCCTGACCCAATGATAAAAACATTTATGACAATGACTCCTAGGAGGTGATTCACACACTATAAATAAACCTCTTGATCAGGTGTTTTAGAGTACTTTGGGAATCATTGAGTTATGTCATTCAATAAAAATTTAGCAAGGCCCTATCATATGCCAATACTGCACCTAGGACACACATAAATAAGGTACATTCATTTTCTCAAGAAGCTTGCAACTTAGTAGGGAAGGTATGTCTCCAAATATTTAAATTGGAGAGTAGAATATGAAAATATCTCACAGTTTAAATGAGTTTTACAATGGACAAATCTTCACGACAACCCAGCATGCTGGGTAGTGTTAGTATCATCTATATTTTATACATGAGAACATAGAGACTGTGAGAGTTCACTGGCCTGACAAGTGCTCGTCCTTCTGGCTTTTGTGTCAATCCTTGTCCTTCTTTACTACTTGACAGACTATGACATGGTTAAACACCTGATCCTCCCTCCACTGTGTTTTTGGAGATTTTGCTCTCGCATTTCTCTTCCCCTACTTGTCCAATTGCTCCTTAGTCTCCTCTGCTTATGATCATCATCCATAACCTGCCCATTAACTAAGATTGTGCACCAAAGCTCTGTCCTGAATGAGGATTGAGAAAAGTCTGTTGGAATCGGCAACTAAGAGATCAATAACTTTAGAGAGAAAACACTATGTTTTAAACAACAAGACACGAGAATTCATAGAATGGTTACTGAATAGATCAGAGAGAGATGGGGAGGAGGGAGGAGAATCACCAAAGGATTCACAGAAAAGAAGACCTTTGGGCTTGGGAGATGAATAAAGGAATGAATGAATAAAAAAGCATTTACAAAGTTTTTACTATGTGTCAGGTATACCAAGAGGAGAGGACAGGAGGAGATAACATAGTGGAGTTCTGGTCAAGGGATGAAGTTTTGCTGTGGGAAGATAGAGGAACCATGAGTGAAGACATAGTCCAGTCATTTGACATTCCCTCTGCAGAAGTCAATTACAGGCTTGATTTGAATATCCTTCCTTGAGGAGGAATAGAAAGAGTAGAGGAAAGGTATGTCTTTTAGGGCATAAAAGGAGGATGATAGCTGAAAAGGGTGCCTGAGACTTGGCAGTATATAATGGGTTACAGAAGGCAGTATATAATGGGTTACAGAAGCACTCATCAATGAAGATACACAATCCCAAGACACATAGATCCTTTCCCCTCTGCCTTCCCAAGTGACTTAGATCATCCAGGATATGCTCTAAATTGTGTGTGTGTGTGTGGTTTGTACTTCATTCTTAAAAAGGACCATGACATCAGGGACATGATGACATGATTTGCAGTTGACTTTGATTTGAGTGAGGGAAGGCTGTGCAAGGTAACCAGCCTCACTTTCTCCTCCAAAGCCATCTGGGTCCACTGGCCAGCTATTGATCAGGACAACTGGAGATGGCCCAGGATGCAGTGGGCTCTCACTGGAGGATGTATGATGAATTTAAATATTACTAGATTTGATGAGTGGGGACAAATCAATAATCTGCATCAAAAGGACAAAGGCAGGGAAGATTTGACTTCAGGGAATTATAGAGAGTTCAATTCCACTAGAGCACAGAAAAAGAATCTGGGGAGAAAGGCTGAAAATCTAGTTGAAGCCAACTTGTCAAAGACCTTGAATTTCAAGGTCAGGAGACTGCATGTTATTTGATAGTGAAGGAGGAATTTTGAAGTTTTTGTGGGGGCTATGCATTAGGAGGGTTTATTTGGCAGCATTACATTTAGAAACTAGAGGGGTTGGAAGAAGAGATCATTTAGGTGGATCTAGCAAGAATCTAGCTAAGAGATTCTTCAGAAAGCTGGCTGTTATGGAATGACAAAGAGAGGACTGATGCAAGAGATAAAAGGAAACTGAGAGGGCAGGGATTGACTAAAGTGTATATGTGTGGTGGCCCCCTTACCCCTAAAGTCGCCCAAAGGAGAAAAAGGAAGCAACTGAATGATTTCCAGCCTGAGAGAACTGAGGGAATGGCAGAGACATTACCATAAACAAGTCAGCTGGGAAAAGGGCCTGGTTTAAGCAGAAATATAATGAGTCAGTTAATATTGTATATAATTAAGCCTAAATATTTAAAACATATTTATGATAATATAAATATAGAGCTGGAAGAGACCTTAATGCCCATCTAACCC
This sequence comes from Pseudochirops cupreus, assembly GCA_028627135.1. Taxonomy (NCBI): domain Eukaryota; kingdom Metazoa; phylum Chordata; class Mammalia; order Diprotodontia; family Pseudocheiridae; genus Pseudochirops; species Pseudochirops cupreus. The sequence goes on from CM053583.1 coordinate 328,945,148, forward strand.
AACCCCCTCATTTCACAAGATGAGAATACCAAGCTCCCAATAGACTAGGAAATGCTGTGACTTTCCCAGAATGAAGACTAGAAACTGGGTCTCCTGACTCATATTCCAATGCTCTTTTCATAGCTGCTCTTAATTTTAAACTTTCAAAAGGAATGTGGAAGAACACGAAAGCCTAATTACCATCTAGAACCTTCTCCATTATTACAGAAGTACAACCTATCGTACATTATCTGTTGAGTTCTGTGAATGCATGAGTATGTTAGTCATGGACACAGAATAATGAAATGAGGCCAAAGAAAGACTTATAAATAAATTCACATTTAGAGTTGTACTGACAAATGCCTGTTGGATAAAAATATAATTGCATTTTAATTCACATTATTCACACAAAAGAAGTAATTCCATTTTGGCATTCACATTCTTGTTTGGTATTGATATCGACCCATACTATAAACTGTCATGTTCCGATAAAGATAAAAATATTAAAGGGAAGACTAAAATTTGCTGTTAATATGTCAATACTCAAGCAGCAGTAACTCATTTTTGTTTAATTATAAAATAATCCCTTAGGCAATAATTTTCAACTTTTCTTGCTCTCAAAAAAGTAAAGCCCTTACTTGGCAAAAATTTCATTAAAACATTAAATATGTCCATGTACATTTCTCTGTAACTTCAGACCTAGCATGAACATTTGTGAAAGACCTTTTGTATATAAATGTAATGATCTGCCAATGAAGCAGGTAAGTAGGTAACTAATCATGGAACACCACAATCTCAGCTTCAGGGAATGAAAAAGCAATGGAAATGGCCAGAGAGGATATAAGTAGCTTTCAGCATATTACCAAAAAGAACTTGCCTAGAGTTATACAACTTAAGTAAGCATCTGAGGCTAGATTTGAACTCATGAAGCTCATGAGTTTTCTTGACTCCAGACCCTGTGCTCATATCTGACTTTAGACACTCACTAGCTGTGTGATACGGAGCAAGTCACTTAACCTCACTTTGCCTCAATGTATGAAACTGTAAAATGGGAATAATAATAGCACCTATCTCCTAGGGTAGTTACAAGGATGAAATAAGATGACAGTTAAACTTAGTAAAGTGCCTGGCATGTAAATTCCCTATAAAAATGCTTAGCCCCTTCCCTTCCCTTCCTTTTCCCTCAGTACTTTTAGTGCCAATGCAGTATTTACAGCAAGCACTGACCTTGACGATAAATATTCCCACATGGTGCCCCATCACGAAATATAGTAGACTCTCCATATAAAAGACAGAAGCAAAGCTTTTATTAAAACACCAGAAAATCAAATCCCCAAACCAGTAAGCCAATTCCATCATAGTAGCAAAGAAATTGATAAGCCATAACAACACAGAGTGTCACAGCACGCTTTAGCCTTCCCACAACCAATATAAGATCAATATCTACTCATAAACCCGACTAACTCCTTGTCTGAGCATCTTCTCTTTCCCACTGTCACTCTAGCTCTGACTCCCAGCTTCCTGTGGCTCTGCTTCACCCTTCAGCAAACTCCTCCCACTACACACAGGCTCCACGGGACTACATTCAGCCTATTAGGGGGCAGAGTTTATTTTTAAATCAGGGAAGGTCTTCAAACTTTCCTAGGCTTATTAAGAGGTAGGGAAGACCTTCAAATTACCATTACCATTACAGTACTATATCTCCAAACATTAGAAACCCCTGAGGAAGTCCTTGGGTACATGAAGTGGATAGACAACCTGGTGGAGGTACTACCCATACCATCATGGTCCCGGATCCTCTGAAGAACATTACAAGGCTTTTAAAGCCCTACATAACCTGGACTCTTCCTACCTTTTCCAATCTTCTTACATTTTCCATCTTCCCACATATCATAATCCAGTGACACCAGCCTTCTAAGTCTTCCTCTTATACCATACTCCATCTCTTGACTTTGGGTATTTTCACTGACTGTCCCCCATGCCTGGAATGCTATCCTTCTGCACCTCTGTTTCCTGGCTTCCCTGACTCCCTTCAGTCTCAGGTGAAGTCTCACTTAAGAAGCCTTTCCCATCCCCCTCAAGGCTTGTGCCTTGCCTCTGACCTGACCTCCAAATACCCTGTTGTTTGCACATTAACTGCCCATTAGACTGGGAGCTCCTCCAGAGAAGAGACTCGTTTTTGCTTTTCTCTGAATCCCCAGCACTCAGCACAGTTTGGCACATAGTAGACAAGAAATACTTTTTAAAAAACTTGATATGACTTAACATATAGTACTTACTCTTCTTATTTAATCTTCACAGATCAAAGTACAAAGTACAACAGATATCTGAATCCTCATTACAGATGAAGAAACTAAGGATCAGAGGGGTGAAGGGATTTACAGATAATCACACAGTTAGTAATATTGGAATCAAGATTCCACATTCAATGGTACGTACTTTTCGGTACCTAACACTTGCCAGTCCTCATTACCATGACGCTGGTAATAATACAAAGACAAAAAAGAATAATAACAGCTAGCATTCATATAGTGCCTACTATGTCCTAGGCACTGCACTATGTACTTTACAATTATTATTTCATTTGATCCTCACGACAGCCCTGGTAGGCAGGTTATTATTTTCCCCACTTTATAGCTGGGGAAACTGGGACAAACAAATTAAAATGACTTGCCCAAGGTCACACAGCTAGTGTCTGAGGCCAGATTTTAACTCAGGTTTTCTTTAATTCACAAGCCCAGTCTGGCCTATGAAGCAACCCTTGCTTTGAAGAAAGCTCTATTCTACTGAGAATAAACAACATGAGAAGTAAATTTAATATTAAGTAAATTTAACCGATTAAGATACGTAAATTTAAAATATATGTAAGATACCAAGTAATTTGTGGGGTAGCATGACGTGAACTGCTTGGGGTGTGTGGACAGATCTCTTTCAGGAGGAGGCGCACAAGCCAACTTATTCAGAGAAAGGTGCTGCATTCCAGGCCAGGGACTGTTCAAAGTCAAAAGAAACTGAAGATAATGTTGTACATGGTGAAAAAACAAGGAAGCCAATGCAGTGGGAGGACAAAGTTTATAAAGGAGGGCAATGTACAATAAACTTTAAAGGTAATGTACAATATACCTGGAAAGGTGGTCTGGAGCCTTGTTCAGGAACGGTTTTAAATGCTAAAGGAAAGGCATTTACATTTTATTCTATAGACACACCTGTTCTCCACTAAAGCTTCTTGAATAGGGGGATGAACAGAGTCCTGCTTCAGAAACACATTCAGGTGTGTGCTGGGGTCAGTTTGTACCCAAGAGCTGACTGTTAAATTTTAGTTTTATGTTTTGGAAATCAGAAACTACAAAGTGGATCTTTATTTATTATTTTTTATTAATTATCTAGATTTAAGAAAGTAATGAATAAAATGCGAATAATGCAAATTAAGCTTAAAAGTGTGTAGGAGAACAGGTGCTATTGTTTTCTGAGGAGCTGGTTGTTAAATGTTTATCAAAAACCACTGAATATATTAATTACTTTGGTAGTCATATGTGGAGGACACATGGAAAAGTAAGAACAATTGTTGAGAAACTTTGCAATAGGCCAGGAAACTTGTGATGAGAGCCAATTAGGATGGTGGTTGTGTGGGTAAAGAGAAAGGGATGTGAGAGGTGTCATGGAGGTAGAATTGACTAGTCTTGGCAACTGATTCAATATGGGGGAAAGGGTGTGAGAATAAAGAGGAGAGGAAAACTGCAAGGATGTGAAGGCAGGGAACTTGAAGAGTGGTACAACCCTTCACAGAAACAGAGAAGTTAAGAAGGGAAAGATTTAGAGAGAAAGATAAGTTATCTTTTAAATATGTCAGGAATTCTTTCTACCACATCACACCTCCTCTCCAAATGACTTACTGTAAGTAAGGTGGATTTTAGTGTGTGTAAAGTAGATTTTTGTTATTCTTTCTTAGAGGTTAGTTTCCCAGGATCCATAGCCATAACAATCTCTTGTTTCCAGATTTTAGACACAAGTTCTCACAATTATGGTTCTAAATATCTCCACCATACTTGTGCAGCATTATATAATGATGAATAATATAAACACTTGTGCTTAAATTATAAATATCCACTGTGACTGTGCAGTGAGATACAGGGTTGAGGTAACATAAAATTGGAGGCTATTGGTGGCAATGTGTCTTCTTTGTCTGATGCCCTATGAAGCAGGTGGGCACTGGTGAGAAAGTGGGCAACCCGTAGGGTTGAATATACCAGTTGGAATGCTATGTGTAGCTCGATCCGCCCCCATTAAGGCTTGGGGGGAGGATCTTTGTTTGCCTCAACAGGCTCTCATTGAGGCTGGATGGGATTTAGGTTACTGAAAGCCGTATCTGTTTCTACTGACCCCATCCAGACGTAGGGGTAGTTGCCCTCTTTTCTCAAGGGCCCCTGTGAGAAGGGTGATTAGAGAATGCTGTAGGAGTTGGTGCTCCCATTATTAGCAACTCCCATTGAGAAGACTAGACTAGAATAAAGTCAGAGTATTAACCTCTCCAAAGTTGTCTTCTTGTCTGAACAGATCATAAGTGAACCTGTGCTAGCACCCCTCCTATGCGCTAGTGTTGTCTGTCTTACACTAGCAAACTCCTGAACTATAAGAATAATGTTTGTGAAATAAAATTTTCCCAAGATCATTGCCACCATGGCATGAGCAGAACGTACCTTCTAGCACAGAGTTTACTGAACCTTCAGCTTACTTGCTATTCCCTAGCAAGGATGTAGCTCATTAGAATCCTGACTATAAGAAAGAAGGTTAGTTCCATATAATGTGATGATAGATGTGACTTTATTATATTAAATAGTAGTACCATTTATACGCCAATTGAGATTATTGTTATTAATAGTAATTGAGATAATAAATAAAATCATCACACATTACACTGTAATGATGAGCTAGCTTGCCATAAAGAGAAAAGAATTGCAAAGTCTCTGGTAAATGGGCTCAAAACTCGACTGCAAAATAAAATAAAACAGCACCTACTGTTAAAGGAGAGTTTAAATATTTCAGAGGAACAGCTTAATAAAGATTAAAGAAGCTCATAAGCTTCCCTGGTTCTTGTAACAAAAAAGCTTTCAAGGGCCAGGCTAAGGATGGAAGAAAAAGAGAAACTATAGTACCATATAACATGCAGAGTAAAGTATGGTAATAAATACATCTGAGCAAGGTAGATTTGAATAATAATAACAAATTTTGTTTTCTTGCCAATGACTGCCCGTGAGCCACACTCTTAAGTATACTTGCCTGGCAATGGTGATTTGTCAAAACTCCCTTCATCATTTATAGGCTCAGGATTTTTTTCCTCTTAGCTCAATGTTGTGATGGAATCAATACAAATCTGCTCTTAAAATATCTGTCTCTGACCTGTGTTTGTTTTAAGCTGTATCATTCATAATGATGAAGGATTGGTAATGCTATTCTTCTTGGTCTGCACAAAGCGCTCAGCATAAAAAGCGTATATATTTTATGCCCAAGGTCAGGAGAAAATTAATGGATAAAGAGCTAGATAAAATGGAGTTCAAGTTGAATGGGCTGAGTGCTCTCTACAGGGTACAGCCAAGGCGGGCAGTACAAAGCCCATTATACTCAAATGCTCTTGAAGCAGTTCAGAAGCGAAATCGTTTCCACAGGCTAACACATAAAAGCACCAAGCTTTCCCATAGCTGTTGTAAAGATTGCCCATAGGTATGAAGAAAGTACTCCCATTCAGGATGGTGGTTAGCATATTCCATTTATCAATTTTTACCTTGAGCAATAAAACCATTTGCTGTTTATCACTAAAGTTGAACAAGTTATACTTATTTGTCATTAGTAAACTTCTCTTTGAGAGCTTCACTCTAACCTCCCATCTGGTAAAAGGCAGTCATTGTGGAAACCTTACCAAATAGAACACTCATGTGAGTTTTTTAAACACATAAGATAAGAGTTTTTGAAAATAAAGCCAGAGAAAATCCTTTTCTTCTCATCCCAGTCATAGTCAAAGATACTAATTTATGCTAGAAGACAAGGATTAGAGAAAGGTCCCTTAGGTAAAGTATCAAAATGTATTTTTTCAATTCAATTCAATTCAATTCAATTCAGTAAACAGGTTAAGCCCTTCCTATGTCTCAGGCCCTTGTGCTAAAAAGGCAAAACCAAAATAACACAAGAGAAGTTTTCTGTTCTTAAGGACTTCACTTTCTACTTGAGCCTTAGAAAAGTTCAGGACTGATGAAAGGCCATAGCAACAACAGATTATTTTTGAAAAATGAACTCACAGAGGATCTTCCCTTGTTCCAAAGCCATCTATACTTTGAAAATATTTTAAATGAACTACTTTTAGTAGTTAGGGAAAGTCAACATTCAAGTGATCCTGTCACATTCCCTGATCCTTGCATGCCTTGTGGACGTGTAGGAGGATATGACACAAATAGAAATAACGGGAAAAACAAGCACACAGTGTTGAATGGCATGCACATTTTTCAAAGTATAAAACACGGTCTTTTAAGAGACCAGTGCAAGAAAAGGTTACTCACTGACAACTGGAGAAAACCAGTGCAGATGCTGTGCAGCAGTTCAGTTGAACTCAAGCAATGGGTAGGAGTTATTCTAATTGAGCAGGTGAAGAAGGACGGTGAAAGACCATCTCTGCCTTTTCACCAGCTTTGAGTGCCTGTGATGATATGGGTCTGTCAACATTACTTCCCTTTGTAGATTCGGTCATGCCCAACTGGCCTTCTTGTTGTTCCTCATATAACATACCATCTCTCCTGTCTCTTGTGCCTTGGTACTACTAACTACAGGGGCAGCTAGGTGGCACAGTGGATAGAGCATGAGGCTTGGAGTCAAGAAGATTCCTCTTTCTGCGTTCAAATATGGCCTCAGACACTTACTAGCTGCATGACCCTGGGCAAGTCAAGTAACCCAGTTTGCCTCAGTTTCCTCATCTGTAAAATGAAGGAAATAGAAAACCATTCCAGCATCTTTGCTAAGAAAACCCCAAAGTGGGGTCACAAAGAGTAGGACATGTCTGAAATCAATTAATTAATTATAAACCATCCTTTATGCCTGAATCATATTCCTTCCTCACTTCAATTTAATTCCTTTCCAAACTCAGTTTATGACCTCTGACCCCAGGTGGTAGGGCCTCCCTTCAACATAACTTAGTATTTATTTTTTTCACAGTTTATATTATTTGTATGTGTCTTTAATATCTCTCCCAAAAGCATATAAGCTTCAAGAAAGCAAGGACTGTTTCTATTTTGTCTTCTGTTCTCAACACCTAGCACAATATCTTACACACAAAAGACACTTAATAAACAATTGCTGATTGATTAGTTGATTGATTATAGGATATATACATAGAGGAGAACAAAACAAGGAAATAAATATTTTTTATAAAGTACCTATACGCTCTGTGCTAAGTGCTTTATAAATATTATCTAATTGGGTTATAGATATGCCAATAGTGACATTTCAAATTTATGGGATTTTCTTTTCTTTTCTTTTTTGGCTGATTGCTTATCAAAGAAAAGGGTACAATGGTCACAGATTTAAAATTGGTGAAGCAAGAAAAATACACAATAGTTTTAGATACAGAAATCTGTGAGGAGTCACTTTCTAAATTCTCTCTCAGAAATAGAGCCATGTTCTCAATCTTTTAATTACTTTTTAAAATTAGCAAGCATTTTATTTTGCTTGTTTTCCACTCCTCAACCCTAGGATAAGAAAAGAAAACAACTGGCAAAAATATGTATCTGGCCCTTAGTTTCCTTAATATCTAAATGAAAGAGCTGGATTAATGGTCATTCTTGTCACTTTTAGCTTTAATATGCCATAATTCTGTACTATACAGTAAATTTAAAAATGTGGTGGTTTATGACATGAGAACTCTGGTAGCTGTAGTTTGTTGATTCATGACCCTCTGCCCTATGAAAAGTTAAAGACATGAAAATACCTTTAGGAAACACCTGTTTTGGGCAAAAGTAAATATAAGAGATGTGGAAAGACTATAAAACTATTTGAGAAGTAATTAGAGTATAGAGGGATAAAGTAAGGAGTTACAGTCTAAAACTAAAACTGTAAGAAATTCTGCATAGTATGGAAAAAATTGATAAGGGTAATTAGGTAATAGATTAATCTTGTTACTGTTGTTCAGCTGATTCATCATGACTCCATGGACCACAGCATGCCAGGCCCTTCTATTCTCCACTCTCTCAAAGTCTACGTAAGTTTATTTTCATTATTTCCATAAAACAATTTTAACTACTACACACTCTGCCATCCCCTTTTCCTTTTGCCTTCAATCTTTCTCAACATCAGACTCTTTTCCAATAAGTCCTATCTTCTCGTTATGTGGCCAAAATAGTTAAGCATTAGATTTAGTATTTGACCTTCCAGGAAATGACCTGCATTCATTTCTTTAAGTATTGCCTGATTTGAACTCCTTCCTGTTCAAGGGACTCTCAAAAGTCTTCTCTAGCACCAATAGTCTTCCCTAGCATCAATTCTGAAGCATTCAGCTTTCCTTAAAGTCCAACTCTCACAGACATACATTGCCAATGGAAAAAGCACAGCTTTGACTATATGAATCTTTGCTGGCAAGGTGATGTTTCTGCTTTTTACTTATGTTGTCAAGATTTGCCATAGCATTCCTCTCAAGTAGTAAGCATTTTTAAATTTCATGGATGCAGTCACTGTCTACAGTGATCTTTGAGCCTAGGACTATAAAATCTGACACTGTTTCCATTTCTTCCCCCCATATTCCCCAGGAAGCAATGGGACCAGTCTTAGATTTTTTGATGTTAAGCCTCGAGCCAGCTTTGACACTTTCTTCTTTCAACCTCATCAAGAAGCTTCTTTATTTGTCTTCACTGTCTGCCATCAGAGTGCTATAATCTGCGTATGTGAGATTGTTGATACGCTTCCCAGTAACCTTAATTCTAGCTTTTCATTCATCTAACTTGGCATTTCACATGATGTATTCCATCTAAAACTTAAACAAGGAGACAGTATACAGCCTTGTAGTACTCATTTTCCAATCTTAAACCAATTAGTTGTTCTATGTTCAATTCTGTTGTATCTTGGCCTCCAAACAGGTTTTTCAGGAGACTAAGCAAGATGATCTGGTACTCCCATCTCAGCACTTGCCATATTTTGCTGTGATCCACACAGGCAAAGACTTTAGGTAATCAATGAAGCAGAAACAGATGTTTTTCTGGAACTCCCTTGCTTTCCCTGCAATTCAACTAATGTTGGCAATTTGGCTTCTAGTTCCTCTGCCTCTTTGAAAACCAGCCTATACTTCTAGTAATTCTTGGTTCACATATTACTGAAGCCTACTTTGAAGAAAGAGTAGCTAGGTGGTACAGGTGAATGGAATGCTGGCCCTGGTGTCAGGAGGAGTTGAGTTCAAATGCAAACCTCAAGTACTTCCTAGCTGTGTAACCCTAGAAAAGTCACTCAGTCCTGTTTGCCTTAATCCTACATCTGTAAAATGAGCTGGAGAAGGAAATGACAAACCATCTTTGTCAAGAAAAACCTAAATGTGGCCACAGAGAATCCAACATGACTGAAACAATGTAACAACAACAAAAAGTTGCTGGCATATGAAATGATTAAAGTGCTTAGCAAAAGAGGTGAGTCATCATCCTTAGATGTCATCGTCATCATCATCCTGAAATAGATAAAAACTATAGGGATTTCTATAGAAATCTGTATTTACATAAGGTTGGATTGGACAGGCCACAATGTCCTTTCTATCTTTTCTATTATGTAGTTCTAGATCTAGAATTACTGATATTTAAATGACTGACATGATCATGTCATCTTTTCACTCACATTCTTATTTATAGGTTCTTTATGCCCTCTTATCTTCTGAAAACAAAATGAAACAAAACTATATTTTTAAGCATCATAAATTTAGAGATGAAAGGAGGGGTATGCTGTTAAACACTGAACAATCAGTACTCCCCCCTAAAATACAAATTACACATTTTTGAGTTTATTCGTACTTTCTCCACCACTTTCTTAAATTCAGTAAATCAAGCACTGATTTATACTGAAAATTTCATACTAAAAATTTAACAACCTCTAGAGCTGGTGTGAGCCAGTTCCAGCTCCAGCACACCACTGTCTAGAAAGAACATTAGCAATAATTTATTTCAAATTCCTTTTTACAGATAAAGAAATTGTAGTCTGAGGGAAAAAGGAGTGATCGTATAAAGGAGTGATTGTATTAAGGTCAAATAAGTAGCAAAAAGTGACAGAACCAGGAGAAGAATGCGTGTCCTTTTATTCCAAAGCCTTTACACTATATCGTTCAAGAATTAGTGGCATGCAACCCTTTGTGACCTTGTGGTGCACATATTTTTAAAGCTCCCAGATCTATAGGGATCTTTGTAATTTTAATTATTTTCTTTCCAACAGCCTGTGCAGCAGGTAGTGCAAGTAATATTATTTCCATTAAATAGACGAGAAAAATAAGGTAGACTTAGCAATGATTCCACAGTGAGTATGTGATAGACCTGAGACTTAAAATCAAGTTTCTTAACTCAAAACCCAGAGTTTATTCTTTTCAACTACAACTCCCTATCTATTGAACCTTTGTGTCAGAAATGAATAGAGAAGATAAAATGAGATCATTCCAGCAAAAAATTTACCTGATTAATTAGTACAAGGAATTAGGGTAGAGGGTTAGAACAGAGGGAAATCTGACATTCAATGCTTTAAGCAATGAACTTGAAATCAAAGAACTGTATGTTATCAGTTATATGACCTTTTGCAAATCACTGGTTTTCCTATGTTTCATTTTAAAAAAATTTACCAAATGATCAGGCCAGACTCAAGCACCATTAGGGTCCCTAACCAGCTTTAATCTTCTATCAGTTTGAGCAGAGTAGGTCATAGAATTGAGAAAATTTGGGTCTAGCATATTAAGGGGAAAAAATAAAGTCAATATTTGATACTAATTCATATGTGGGAAAAGAGTAGAATTATTCTTGGACAGATTAAACCTGGTGGTATTAGCTGTGGTCAAGTATTTATTAGGGCAGCTAGGTGGCATAGTGGACAGTGTTGGGGCCTGGAGTAAAGGAGGCTCATCTTTGTGACTTCAAATCCAGCCTCAGACACTGATCCTGAGCAAGTCATTTAACCCTGTTTGCTTCAGTTCCTCATCTGTAAAATGAGCCGGAGCAGGAAATGGCAAATCATTCCAGTATCTTGGCCAAAAAAAGCCCAAGTGCGGTCATGAAGAGTCAGACACAACTGAAATGACTGAATCACAATAACATTTATCAGAACTCAAGTTAATGTCAATTCAGACAAGTTGGAGGCAACGTTAGCAGCAGTCAGGAGTTTTTAGCTCTTTTGACTATTAACACACATATAATCCTGGTGATATCATTTAACCTATTTGTGCCAAAGCATCTCTCTAAAATGAAGATAACACTTTGCAGCTGTCTACTACAAATTCAGTGTGGTTATCTAAGGTTCGAGATCGGAATGGAAAGCAGCATATAAGCAGGAAATATCAGTTGGAACATTCTCCAAATGCTACCATTAATTCTGTCACATTTAACCTATGCAGAACACTTCAGTAATTACTGTTCGATATTATGATTAAAATATAAATGAGGACAATATTTACATTGTGTTTATATTTAAATTTCTGCAGAACACTCTTAGAATTCATGCCTGCATAAACTCAGGGGGAAATAATTTCTCTAATGAATATTTTAATTTTTCATCTAGGACAGAGAATGGCAGCCAGCTTTAATCATTCATCCATATTTTCCAGGCTACCTGGCAGGTGTAGGAATCTAAGTCAACTTCGGAAAGTACCTTAAATATGAAACAATTTTCCTTTCCTTCAGGTGATTTCTTTGTGGAACCCATTTACTCTATTAGCACTGTTATTAGCCTTTTTCCTCGAAGAGAGTTTCCATTCCTGCCACATTGTACCAGCAGATCAGTACACTGAAACATCAGTGTTTGTATCATTTCTGCCCTGGATCAGTCTAAAGTGTCTCAGAAGTAGATTGATGTGAAGGAAGAGGACTATCATTCCTCAGAGATGCCATCGCTCACAAGGCCATCACATCGCAATACACATCACTTTAATTTAATACTTTCAATTGGACTTTATTCATCAATCCAGCTGTTACAAATGATCCTCCAAAAGATTTATACAAACATTTTAATGCAAAATGAAAACATTTATGGGCACCCACTGATTGCCAGGGTAGAACTAAATAACTAATATCCAAACTTTATTAAATAACCAAATGCCCATTAGAAGATAATCAGCTAAAGCTAATTAGAGTGTTCTTGAAGAATCTGGGCAGTTTTAAAGCACCAAATGAACAATATACTTTATTAGTTATTTGTGGATAGCAAATGAAACGCATTGTCTTTGGAAGAGAAATTGAGTTTTCCTGCCCCATCCGGAGATTTCATTATTACTTGTACAGCTCAAGGCAAAGTTTCCTGTGGGTTCCTTTCATTTTTCTCCATTCACTGAAATGAGAATCCATCTTCAGCCAGACTTTCATTCTTCCCCTAGAGCTATTAAAACCTAATTAATTGCTCAATTAATTGCCAATCCAACTTAAATGACTCACTGCTGAACTACAAACAAACTTGTAAAGTGAAGTGATTTGCTTAGATTCGTAAGTAGTTAAAAAAAAGTGTGTATGTAGGATTTCTGGGTTCATATAGATTAGAATTTAACACTATCAGAATAAACGTAAGCAAAAGGAAATTCATCCAACCCAGACACTTAAGTCTTAAGGTCAAGGGGGCTTAGGGTGATCAAAGTGATGTTAATAGATCAAAACCAGATCAAAGCAGTTTGTTAGTATTCTGACATTATTCATGAAGAATTGAGCTACCTGGTAATTCTGGTTACAGATTACTGGGAGGGTCTTTGACCTTGACACAAATGAGAGGCATTTTCCCAAGCTCCAGTTTATATTACCTGTAAGTCTCACACACCATAAAGATAAGACATGCATCCCCTGAAGCTACCTCAGCCTATTGACCTATGGCTTATTTGTCCAAAGGCAGCTGTAATTGAATCTATTAAGATTCAAGGAATTTCAAGTAGGTAGCTCCTCTACAGAAACTGACTTGTGCTCTTCAGAACCAGTACATTCAAAAGTTACACTCATTTTCAGAAAAAGAAAAGAAAGGCAGGCAGAATGATGAAGGGATTACAGTGCACAAGTAATCCAGTACTTAAGAGTGGTATCAATCAATTGGAAAAAATTTCTTACTGGGAAAATGTAAAGGATGAAAACACCAATGATGTCTTGTAACAAAATGAACTAAACAATCGAAGGCAAGGAGTTCTTTCTATTGGCTGTTCTGTTAGAGGTCAGTCCGTCATAACAAATAAGTGACTGGGATAATAAGCATCATTTGCCCCTAGAGCTACAATCACCATCTTTCCTTACTGTATCATAACACAAAATTAAGGAGTGGAGATGCCTCTGCCTCCAGAAAATATTTACTTTTGTGATTTTCTTATAGAAGCTATAGCTAGAAACTTCATTTCTGTGTAGGAAAACACATTGGTAAAATTTCTTATTGAAATACCTGCTGGTTGAACATCTCAGAGCAAGATGCCCCTCCCAGGAGAAGTTCATCACTTACAAATTCACTATCAGGCTCCTAACTAAAGCCTTAGTTTTATATATATACACATACATACATACATACATACATACATACATACATACATATATATATATATATATATACACACACACACATATAATTTTATATATATATATAAGAGCCTCCTCTCTCTTCTGTTGAATTGAACTTAAATAATTGACCACCTCCACCAAGAGAACCTAACTGAAAGACTTAGCAGTTTAATGAATTTAGAATGTTTGATCTGCTGGTGACCTTAGAGACAGCTTAGCACAACTCCTTCATTTTAACACAAAAGGAAACTAAAGCCCTGAACATTGTATTGACTTCTTTCTTAAATTTCAAAATAGCCATTACTTCTTCAGTGTGTATATTCCTTTCATCAGTGAAGAATGCTACCTCTTCACATTTTTAGAGAAATGGTCTTTATAAGTTGCCATGGCCAAAGAAATTGAAAGGAAAACAAACCCCCCAAGGATAACCCTCTTCTAATAAACTTCCCTAAAGCCGTAGGGTAATTAACCTTCAGATGAAAAGACTTATCCAAGACTTTCTAGCTTGGTAAGATCTATTTCAGCGATGTAGTTCAATGGCACAACCTTGTAGAGCTACTGGTTACTTCTATATCCCAAATGGGTGATCAGGAGAATATTTTAGTGGAAGGAACTCAGATTTTCAGTGTTTCCTCTTCTATCCACTTTTCTATGCTCTTATTTGACATCTACACATGGTGAAGTAAGTCAGGACTAAGGTTAAAAATAAAGCAAATTAAACAATCATTCCTGAAATGAGTTTTGGCTTTCCAACTGACAACTAATTTATTTAGTTGTCCCAATCAGGAGCTGTTAACACATCAAAGTCTCGTTGGAAAACAAGGAAGAGATAATCTTCTAATTTGCTGATCTTCTAGACATTTGCTAATTTATAACATTAGTCCTAATAAGAAAAGCACTCTATCCATCCATCCATCCATCTATCTATCTACCTTATGTGTGTGAATAATGTGTGTCTCTGTACAGACACATGTGTATACGTACACACACATAAATACAGACATAAATGCTTACAAATGATGGAGGACTATTAACAGTAACTAACAATGACAACTGGCTATTTTCCAGTTTCTCAGAAAAGCCAATTAAAGAAACAGAATTTTAGAGCTAAAAAGGATCTTATAAGATCCTCTCTCGTTTACATCCTCTCTTATAAATGTAAGAAATTAAAGCCCAGAGACCTAAAGTGATTCTATCAAGACCACATAGCTAATGCATGACAGAATTAATTGTGGTCATCTCCAATAGAGTGAGTCCCCGAATCCTCATATAACCATAAGTTTACTGAGCACAGTTTTACATCAGTGACTTCAATAAAGGGCTACAGTCCTCCAATATACATAGTTGATGAACTGGGGAGCCAAATCTTTAAGGAAGCAGAAGCTATCGCTTAGGTTGCTAAAGCTAAAAATTTCCCATCTCATCAGGTAAAAGGTGTCATGACCCTACTGGCATCCATTAGTTATGAAACAAATACTGAATAATGGTGGCAGGAAAATCATACCTTAATTGTTAAGGGTGAATCAGAGTCTGGTTTTTTTCCATATCTAAAAGCATCCCCAAAGTGATTTTTCTAAGTTGGGAGTTCTGCCAAATATGCAGAGTCATGTAATTATTTAAGTGGCTGCTTAAACATTCGACATGAGACAAAGGGTTGGCAAAAGGATATGTGGTAGATATCTAGTGTGTGAAGGAGTTTTAAACGGCTGTGACAGAAGGTGTGAATTGATTATCCGTTTGCAGCATGGGATAATGGATAGGGTACTAAACTGAACCTTGGTTGACTCCTATGTCAGATACTAGCTGGGTGTTCATGGTCAAGTTACTTAACCGAAAATAACCTCAGTTGCCCCATCTATAAAATATATCTCAACAGTACACTTGCATGGCCCACTTCCTAGTGCTTCTAAGGGGAAAGCACTTTGCAAACCTTAAAAGTACTTCATGAATATGAATTATTATCTGACAGAGTGGTGTTAATGATGTCTGGGAAGATTTAATACATAAAATTCCTTGAAGTGGATATTGTTTCACATTTCCCAGAATTTCAGAATCTAACGGTACCTGAACAGTAATTCCACACATCCCTGCACTCCAACAACCTCCCTAACATATCTTCATTCAGCTTCCACTTGAAGAATTCTTCCCCAGTCATTGAAAACTCACTATCTCATGAGGAAAACAATTTTGCTTTTGAACAGCTCTAATTATTGCTTAATAAATACTTGTTAAATGCTTCCTATGTGCCAGGCACTGCACTAAGGAAAGCAAAAGACAGTTCCTGCTCTCAAGGAGCCAATTGTTGCTGCTGTTGAGTCACTTGGTGGGCTCCGATTCTACATGATGGTTTTGTTGGCAAAGATGCTGGAGTGATTTGCCATTTCCTTCTTGAGAAGCTCATTACATCAAGTTAGAATTTAACACCTCAACTTTGCTCCACTGCTCTGAGTTTTACCCTATGAGGTCAAGGACATGTCTAATCCATTTTCTATTTCTCAGCTTTTTTGTGTCCTTCTCTTTGCATCTCATTAAATATCATTCTCCATCCCACACAAGATGACCCAACCCAATTGGCCTTCTCCCTTTCCTTGCTCACAGTTCTCCACCCCCCATCTCTGTGACTTTGTACTTAGTCTTCCATTCCTAGGAAGTCCTTCTTCACCTCCACTTTATAATCTCTCACTTATTTCAAATTGAAAGCTAGCACAGAGTCTGCTACAGAGTAAGCACTTAAGAAATATTTGTTAATAGACTGCATTAATCCTAAAGAGATATATTTTTATGTCAGTCCATCAACTCTTTTCAATGAAAAGGATTTCCTTGGTAAACTATTGCTTTAGTCAATGAAATAGCTAAATGAATGAAACTACTAGGTCTCCTTTAAGAGTTAAATTTATCTCCCACATATCAAGGATTTATTTCCATCTCACCAGATTAGAAAGAAGTTCATGATATTTCATGTAGCACAAATGTAAAGTGACATTCTGAGCTAACTGCTGCCAAATATTTTTTATATTTTTATGAAATTTAGGGAAACCTTTTTCAAAAGTGCTGTCAGCACCAAGCTAAATTAATTCTAGATCAGGTATTTTTGAAATCAGAGCTTAGGGACTTAGATGATATACAAGTTTGGTGGAGGTCAGTAAGGTATATTAGCTAATATCATTCATGGACAGTAGAATTTTCAAGTAGATGGTACAAAAAGGAAGTTGAGATAAAAAAAATATTGTGGGCTTCCAATATTCTATACTCAAAGTGGTATTTTATTTCAATATTTCACATGCATGGAAGCAGGACAGCATAGTGGATAGAGGGCAGGTCCTGAAGCCAGGAAGACTTGAGTTTATGTCCCATCTCTGACGATCCCATGCCTTTGACCTTGAACAAGTTACTCTCAGTGTCCTAGGCAGCTAAGACAGTTAAGTCTGAAAGGAAGTGCAGATCTTCACTGGTAGGAGTTGCCCCACCTGGAAGTTCTCTATACCAGTGTAATCACAGGTCATGTCATCATTTCATACATACGCACACAGATTCACACAATTTCATTAATTATCCATGACAAAGGATAAATGTTGCCATCATAAACTATATAGGAAAACCACTTTGTGGGAACAACACAGTTACAAAAATAAGGAAAAAATCCCCATAAGTTACATATAGCATCAGACTGAATGTTCAATGAACTTTTTTAATAGCTCAGTTCCTACAATAAATAAGCCTCCTAATCTAACCTACAGTAACATTTATGCATAAATGAAGTGGTATGCTTGAAGTTGGGATTTTCTGAAATATACAAAAGCACTCTTTACGGAGTCAGTTCAATAGAAAAGCCCAATTTGAAAAATAAGCAAAGGGGTGGGGGGGAAAGAGGGAACTCTTTTCAGTGTGAATTACTGAGTTTTCAGCTTTCATGAACATTTATCAATGACTAACAGAGTGTAGCCTACATTCCACCATACTGCAGATATAATGTCACTGTAAAAGGTGGGCTCTTTCTATTAATAACAGGAGTGACCTGGTAACATCACTTATCGAGACAGTGCATATGTACTTCCCCACAGAATTACAGAAAAAGGTATTATCAATCACAGTGAAAAGGTAGACAGAGAACATGCTGGCAGATGGAAAAGAGAACAGAAAAAAAAAATTAAACCATAGCAGGACCAATGGAAGACAAGAAGTATTTGGGTACAGATAGCTGAAAAACTGAGATAGTTTCCATATGATACATGCTTCTTCAAAACAGCTTAGCAGTATTTAAGGAATGGGTCACAATTACCTATGTTATAGAGCTCAATAATGTAAGCAAGGGGTTACAGTAAATAAGAACTCTTATAAATCACTTCTGATCAATATTGACCTTAGGGGCTTTTTTTTCCCGTTAAAGTATACTCCGCAGTCTGCAGCTCGAGATATCTATTCCCACTTTGTCATGTGAAGGCAGTACCTGGGCAAAGAGATTACCTGGCATGTGATGGCTTGAACCACATAACAAGGAATCCAAAAATCTCTGTGACAGGTCAGTGAAATGGTCTTAATCTTATAATACACATTTTTGCACCATTTTTTCAGAAGAGTTTTAAATGGTGAGCTATAATTTAGAAAAACATGGTTAAGTATAGCAAACAGCTAACTGGCTGTGTATGCTTATAAGAACAATGAAGCAGGGACTACACAGGTAGTTGGGCAAGGCAGCAGGTAATGTATTTCATGCATTTTTTAGTAGAAAAGGTGGGATGAAACTTTGTTTGGCTAGGAAAGTTTTAAAAAAATGGGTCAACAATTGCCATGCAGTAACACAGAACTAAGCTATATATACTATATATTCAGTGACAGCTCTCCTTATTTCCCCCTTGGTTTGGTGGGAACAGAGAAATGAAAGAAGGACTTGGGACTTGTAATTCTCAAAATCCTAATTTCTAGGAATTTTACACATATCCAGTATGTGTCCCAGCATTAGGAAACTCTACTCTACAAGAGCTGTGCTAATTTCCTCAGTGACCATCCTCTGTTTACTTGTGTTGTATTGGGACTCAGTTCTAGAATATAGCCTCTACTAGTAAAAAGAAATGGAAGGAAAGTTGAGGTCAGAAGAGGTTATCTTCTATAGCCACTTGTTTCTCTTGGCTTTGTAAGTATGTATTAAAATAATGAAGTTAGGATTCTTGGAGGAACTCATAGAAATGGCAAAGACATACAGTGTCATGACAGATAGCAAGTAAAGATATCCATCATAATGTAAATATTAATGAACCCAATAATACTTCATTCCAAAGTGGGAACAGAATCATGGCTCCAATTCAAGATTTTAATTGGAAAATAATACTAATGTGCAGTGGTGATAAATTCTCTAAGGATTAGGGATCATATTGGGAGATTTGGATGCTGCTTTTGGATCCTTTAAAACAGTGGTTCTTAACCTTCCTAATGCTGCAACCCTTTAATACTCATATGTGGGTGTACCTGCATGTGGGTGGACCCGCATGGAGATGGCTAGAGGAGCGGTGTCTCAGTTCCTAAGACCATCGGAAATATGTGTTTTCCGATGGTCTTAGGTGACCCCTGTGAAAGGGTTGTTAAACCCCCAAAGGGGTTGCGACCCACAGGTTGAGAACCACTGCATTAGAACCACACTGGTCATCTCTACAAAGGGGATGACAGTATACATAACAAAAAGAAAATTTAGATGCAAGAAAGCATAGTCCTTCCAGGTGCTAGAGCCTTCATGGTTAGCAGAGGTTTGTTTGAATACCTCATGACTTTCCATTCTAAAACTGTGACCATACCACATGTACCCCAAAAAGTAGTAACTAAAAAAGAGAAGAAATCATGTAAATCTTACACCATTCTTAAAACCGAGCTCAAATCCTCAATTCAAGTCTATAGCACTCTTAGGTTTTCAAAGGGCATTCTTTATAACCAATCTGTGAAGAAGGTTCTTTAAGTATGAGTACATTCATTTTGCAATTTGGGAGAATGAGTCTTGGAAAGGTTAAGTTATTTATTTACAGTTATACAATTAGGAAATGGTGAACTGCATGGACAGACTTAGGTGTCCTAACTACAGGACCTGGAAATCTCCTACTACACTATACTGTATTGTATTGAAAAAACAAACATAGAAATCTTTCCCATTTATTCAGCCTTCATTTATCCCTTTATAAAACAAACAAATCTCTACTAGCACTTATAGTTTGTACCATACAAATTAGCATTTAGTGATAAACTGTCTTGTGATATTCTCTAATTTTTCTGTAAATATTAGTCTTGTCTTGATAACTAGATTGTAAATTCCTCAAGGTCCTCAATGTATGTTACACTTAAAAATTACCCTAAAATTCATTTAAGTTTTTAAATTAATGGAAATTTATTTACATTTCCTACTATTTCCCATCTCCACAAATATGCATGGTGAAGCAACACAAATTCTTTCGCTAACAATGTTCAAAAGTATAAGTCTCATTATGTACCAAGTCCTGTCCAATTTTCTCAACGATTTTTAAAAATAAAATAATGAATCCTTATCCCAGTAACTGGGTTCCTTGTATTTGTCAAAAATCATTTGCTTTCTATACAAACTGAAGGGTATCTAATTTATTCCACTGATTGAGCTCTCTTTTATAACATATCTAGTGCTACAAACTAAGTTGCGCCCAAAGTTTTAAGTTATGGCAATTATAAATATTGTTTAGCATTGCATCAGTCCTCTGAAATACTTAAGGAGGTATTATTTTTCTTCAGAAAATATGAGCCAGCTCGGTATTTCACCTCTAAACATGAAACTAAGAATAGTTATGAATGAAAAAGTCAACAAATGTTATTTACAGTTATTACTATTAATTTTTTCAAATAAAAGGAGCGTACTTAAAAAAATTTATCAATGCACTAGCTTTAGCAACAATGTTTGAAGTTTAAAATATCTCTGGGACCTGAAGAGACTAAAAATCATAAAAAAGAATCATTTGTGTAATGAAAAAGTAAAGTGATATGATTTAATTATCAGATTTTTAAAAATTTCATAGCAATACATAATTTAATGCAAATAATAAATGCTACTCCCTCCTCTAATTGAAAAAAAAAATAAAACTGACTGAGAAAATATCCCTAAGGGAAAATAAAGATTCAGACAGGTTGGAAACACCTTGACTATAAAGGCACCAGGAAACTCTACGTGGCTTAAGAGCCATGTACTTGAATAAACTGAAACACATGTTATAATGAAGTGACTAGGTGATCTGTTGGAGGTGACAGTCTCCAAAGAGAAACACATGAAAGTAAATTCCTACCATATCAATAACTAATCCAATAAAATTTTCCACTAATTTGCTGGAAAATAAATATAAATCCTCAGGGAAAAAATGACTTGGGTATTGGAAAATGGCATTTCATTAAGAGTAAACAGAATACAATAGCATTCTGTTTATCCACTCAATGCTAGGAGTAGTTACCTTTGATTTCATCGTTTTCACCAAAACACATTCTGGTCCCAAAGGACAACTCTTAGTAAACCTGATCTTTGACTATGTACTGTAATTGGTGGCAATTTAAGGCTTTTCTTTGACTTCACTCCCTCTGCCCATGAGAGCAAAAGCAGGCAAAACTGGCCTAATCTGCATTCTGAAATTTCATTCTGTTTTCATTTTCCTTTGGAGGGTTCTTGATACTGAACAGCTCCATTAACTCAATTAAGCATGAGCCAATGGGCCCCTGCAATTAGGCTATCCCCAGCATCTTTGACATGGACAGGAATAACAAGCTTACCAAAATCTTTATTTATCTCCAAGGAAATCTTACCAGGCAATAATTTCTTTGTATGATATCAGGATTAAATTTTTGGCAACAGCTGTGATCAAATTATGATCTGGAAGCCCTAATTTTCTTTAAAAGAAAAATCAAATAAGCATAGTCATGCAAAATAAACCCAACCAGGGGCCATGTACACAAATGTAGATCTCTTATGTACTTTGAATTCATCAACTCTGTCAGGAGAACTGAGTGTATTATGTTCCACGGCCATTCCTCTAGAACTGTGGCAGATCATTTTATTAAAGTTCTTGAATGTTTCTTTATTTTTCTTTACAATATATAGTTATTACAAAATTTATTTTTCTAAAACCTCACCCTGAATCATTTTACTCAAATTTTTGCTGGCTTAACTTACATCATCCCTTACAACACAATACAATGCTCTTCTACATATCTGTGTGTATGTGTATCTATACATACACATATATGTATATGTGTGTATACACATATATATTTATGTATATTTAGTTGAGAACATGAAATTTATACAAAAGGCAAATACTGTAACTTGGTAATGAATGACTTTTGCCATAAACACCTGATTTTTATGATCCCAGATGTTTCTTCCATAATATTGTCATCTCCATATATGAATCCTATTAAGAGCCATATACCTAGATAAGAACTTTGATTAAACACTAGAGACATTACTAAGGTTAGAAGACAGGGGTTTGTAATGATACTGGGATTTGAAGATCTTCCACGCCCCTTGAGCTTGCTGACGTAGCAGGAAGGGGTGGAGCAAGAGAACGCCGGAACCAAGCTAGTCTCTGTGCGGTGCTGACTGGAAGCAGCGGCAGAGGCAGTGGCTGCGGTTGCGAACTCCTTTTGCTTTGAGCAGGGCAGAATCTCTGCTAAGGACTCCTGCTGAGGACTGCCTGGGGCAGGGACTGCCTGGGGCAGGGACTGCCTGGGGCAGGAACTGCCAGGGGCCGGAGCTGCTGGGACCAAGCTGCCTGGACGCTGAGCAGTTGCATGTGTGAGGAGAGGAGGATCTTTGCCTGAGGTAGCCTGTCCTGTTTGAAGGCTTGAGGATGTGGGTATTTACTACTTTGACCACATGTGCCAACTTCATCACTACTGGGTTGGCTTTGACTTTCTGGTTTTGGGACTCAGTTTTCTGGTATTTAAATGAATGCACTATCTATATTTCTTATGTAGAGAGCCTGTTCCATTTTGTGATTAATAACTATATCAGCATATTTATAGTTACTGTAGGCATTGTGAAT
>CM053583.1:328968385-328986370 GCA_028627135.1 Pseudochirops cupreus
TTGGCTTTTTGGGCCTCTTTTGTCATTTGAGTTAATCTATTTTTTAAGGTGTTAATTTCTTCAGTCAGGTTGTTGACTCTCTTTTCATGATTTTCTTGCATCATTCTTATTTCTCTTCCCAATTTTTCTTCTTCTTCTCTCATTTGGTTTTCAAAATCTTTCTTCAGCTGATCTCTAGCTTTTTGGCAATCTTCATGTTTCTTGGAAGCTTTTGGGGTGGGAGTTCTGACTGCATTTTCTTCTTCCCTTTTCCTGCTTTGTTCCTTCTTTTCCCTGAAGAAGGAATCTAGGGTTTGGTTGCTGTTCTTACTTTGCTTCCTATGCTTATTCATGGTTGCCATTCAATGTTTGTTTTTTTTTTTTAGTTCTGTGGAACTCTGCTTCCAGAGGGAACAGCTCTGTCCCAAATCACTGGGGTTTTCCCAGGTGCCGAGGCATTTATGAGGCTGCTGGGTCCCTCCCCAGCTCCGGCTCACTGAAAAAAAAAAAAACCTCAGGACCACCACCCAAGACTGCGATCCGGATCCAGGCAGCTCAACACGAGAGCACTTGGCCTCTGAACGATCACTTGCCCCCCCTGCTGTCTGCAGGCTGGGAGCTCTGAAGTGGCAATGTGGAGGCGGGTGCATAACCTCTGCTTTCTGATTCTTTGACCTGTGGGCGGGTTGGCCAGACCCGCATTTCTTCCCTGGTTTTTAGCCAAGTTCCACTAACCTGAGTCCTTTTATCTTATGGCTTGAAAATTCTGGATTCTGCCACACCTGCCACAGATCTGCTCTCCTGAAGCTCCTGCCCTGCCCCGGGGCAAAAGCTGCCGTTTCAGGCTGGGCTAGTTTCTGCTCTCAGAGTTGAAATGGTCGCTTTGAGCCGAGCTGCCTTCAGCAGGAAATATATCTGTGTGCGTTTTAGAGCCCTAGAATTTGTTTAGAGTCATATTTTTTGGGTATTTGATGTTGCTGTGTCGGAGCCGCGATTTTTTGCTGCTCCTAAGCCATCTTCTTGCCTCTGCCCCCCCTTTTGTTTGTTTCTGAATATTCATCCAGGAATGAAGTCCTTCCTCATTTTCACCTACTGAAATACTTCTAATTCAGTCAAACTAAGGTGCTATCTCCTTCACAAAATCTTCCATTACTCCCAGATGAGAAACGCTTATTGACATCTAGAGATTTCCCCTGATCTAGTACAATATTCAGTCTCCCTCCATTGCCCCATCACCTTCTACCTAACATCACAATTATTTGTCTGTCTTAACTCACTGAGACAATAATTATGCTCCTTGAGAAAACATATTTTATTGTTCCACCTTTTTATTATTCGCGTCTGGCTTATAGCAGGTGATTAATAAATGTTTATTGAAGTGAAATAGAGAAGAAAAAAAAAACCCAACATTTTGTCAATCTCTACTTTTAGAAAGCACTTTAGCAGAAATAATGTACCTCAGCCCACATTAAAACAATGATAGTGGAAGATTAGAAAAAGGCAATTCTTAAGACTTCATTACCTGACAGTTTAATATTTATGTAAGCTACAAGTGCTAAACATAATTGGACCTAACTATTGGCTTAGATTTAATGGATTGTGAATTAGCTTCACTATCCTTTTTTTTTTTGGCTTGATATTTTTGCTCCTTCAATTTGAACAGAATGAAATTTCAGAGGTATCCTCACACTAATGCTCCTGTCTTATTAGTTTTTAAGAGACTGATTCTTTCCTTTACTCTCAGGAACATTCATTCCCTGAGTGCAAAAAAGAAAAAAAAATCCCGCCTCACCCTGTCTCCAGTTTTTTCACCTTCACTACACTTATATGCAATTAAAAATGTGTCTGCTCCCAAAATCATATTTCCAGATAATGTGGTGACCAGCTAACACGATAATGACATTTCCTTTTTATGTAATGCTTTTGTTTTAAATATACAGTAGCTGAGTTGCTTTAAGAATTGTTCCTTCTTAAAATCAGCTTTCAAACGTGAAGGCTTTTTTTAAATGAAGCTCTAACATGTATTACGTTTTCTTTGTAACTGATAGCATGAAAGATATGCTCTGATCAACTCATATGAGCACTCAATATAGAGCCACTGTTTTTGGTTAAGGTAGGAGGAGGGGAGGATAGAGAAGAGATGTCACCTGACCTTGGTAGTACTCAAATAAAAGACACACTGTCCAACTGCCAGGTCATATCTGAAGTTCTTTGACCTTGTCAAGGAATCAGGACTTTAGGAGCACAGAGCCACAGAATTATAGGGTTGAAAGAAACTTCAAAGGCCATCTGGTACAAACCACACTTGATCCCAGAGCTTGTATTCCCCTGGGATTCTTAACCTTTTTTTGTATCACAGACCCCCTTGGTAGTCTGGTGAAACTCATGGAAACCTTCTGAGAATAATGTCTTTAAACACAAATAATAGAATAAATAGGATTACAAAAATAATCAATAATAATAAAATAAAGTTATCAAAAAATGTCTTAAGTTCATAGATCTTTGGTTAAGACCCTCTGCTATACTGTTAACCTTCAAGAATCCAGGATTACCTACACCCAAATGTAAGGCATGGGGAGAGAACTTTAGCAGAGGCATATGAAATACAACATTCACAAAACATCACTTGAATAATGAGGAAGTTTAGGAGTAAAATCAGTATCAGAAAAAAAAAAACCCAAACAAGCTGGACCACTGGCAGCCAACCTCTCCAGATGTTTTCCATTTCATGCATGTCAGAATACAAGAGAATTCAAGTCAACAAGTACTTATTAATGTGCCAGGCACAATGCTAAGTTCTGTAGATACCAAAACAAAAAGTAAACTATTCCTGTCCTCACAGAGCTTACAGTTTCTTAGGGGAAATAGTTAATGACTTCTGAAGAGAAGAATTTAATTGACCAGGTTGACTAAACAGAAGTTGATGGACTCTGATAGAGGTAGAAGAATTTTTTAAAAATTATATGAAAGAGATAATAAAAGTAAATGGCAAGAAAAACAACAACCTGTGTCCTTGTGACACCATTTGCAATGGTAGATGATCCACCTCCCATTTTGCACACTTCTGTTGCCAAATTTCATGAAAATGAGCAGAACAGTCATTTAAAAAAACACCACATAAACATTCTTCTTATTATGGAGAAATGCAAAAATAGAGCCTTAACAAGTAAATGTAGGGTCTGTAATTTTAAGGCAGCAATAACTATAACCTTGGGGTATATTTTCATTTTGCGTTTGATTTTATGAGAAATAACTGTTATTTTTGTGTGGTACTACTATAAGTCCAGAATTGAACTATTCAAGTTAAAATAGAGGTTTCCGTAAAAGATACAGGATTCAAAATTCTATGATTATAGGTATAGAAGGCTGACTTTTGACTGAGTATCAGGTTTCGACATCAATTCCCAGAACAAAGTTTTTCTGGTAGTCATTCCCATAAATTTTTTAAAAAGCAATTTCACTTTAAATGGAAATAACACTTGATCGGAAGACCAAAAATTTAAGTTCAAATTTCACTTTTCCATTTATTATTTATGTGATCTGGAACAAATTATTTTCCCTGGCTTGATAAGTTTCCTCATTTATAAAACGTGAGAGTCATTCTTGGTAATGTGTAGACATAGTCTGTAGAATCATATACTTCAGAGCTGAAAAGTACTCAATTCCATGAACCTATAGGTTATATCTACATGTTACCAAATGTGAAAAGTGCGTTTGGTAACTGCAGACCACTGAATGGAATAATTTAGATCCTAAAGTGGAGTAGAGAGCTTTGGATTGTCCAGTCTGGCTGTGAATGTGGCAGTAATGAAAAAATTGTTGAGCATGAAGCTGTAGAAAAATATTTAAAGAGTTCATCTAAGGCATAATCTATTCCCTTGTAAGAAATTGGGCAACAGTAGAACAATGTATTTCAGAAGACTGGAATGCCATTTAGCACAGTCTCACTGTGATTTACTGGGCCCCACCTTCTGGCCCTAACACATCAAACTCCCCTTAAATTGGCTAACATATTCTCAGTACCTTTTGGCTTCCTTAAAGTTCCAGCTAACATTTCACCTGCTACAAAAAGCCTTTGCTGGTCCCCTTAGTAGTAGTGCCTTCCCTCAATTCTTCCCTTCAACTTATTTTTCAGTTCAAAACTCTCCTCCTTTGCCCCTTATCCTATACATTAAGAAAGTAAGAAATACAAAACTCATTACAAGTATGAAGTCATGTAAAATAAATTTTCCCTTTCCTTATATATCTAGTGCTTAGATTAGTGTCTGGTGCCTAACAAAAGTAGATGCTTAACAAAAGCTTGTTGACTAACAGACTGAGATGACTCTCTCTCAAAAACTGTTTTTAACTCAACTTTCTATAAAGCTATCAGCCCAGGAGCATAGATCTGAGGCACCAAATCCAGTGCCTATACCACTCTGTGCGGATAGGATTTAGCTAAAGTGTAGAAAGTCAGAATTGTTGATTTAAATCAGCGGTTCTCAACCTGTGGGTCGCAAGCCATTTGGGGGTCGAACAACCCTTTCACAGGGGTCGCCTAAGACCATTGGAAAACACATATTTCCGATGGTCTTAGGAACGGAGACACTGCTCCTCTATCCCTCTCCAGGCGGGTCCGCCCACATGCAGATGAGCCCGCGTTAGGAAAGTTGAGAAGCACTGATTTAAATAAAGAAAATCTACCAGAATATAATTGTTTTCACTTTGGGCACTGATAAGTACTGAAAAAAATAATTTAATATACAGTAGCAGACAAGGAAAGGAGGATGGGAAGGAAATGACTAGTTACTGTTTCATTGATCATGAAGTTATACAGAAAATTTTGTTGTAGGCGTATTTCTGAGTATTTGTTTTGTTTTCTATTCTCTGTCTAGAGATAGGGCATGGTACGGGGATAAATGTATACCAAAAGAGATCATTATTGGTACTTGTAGGTGAGAAAAAGCAAGTATTTATATAGGTTGGTCAAACTATCTAAAGTATAACTTAGCTGGAAATGAAGGGGTTAATGATTTTTGAGATCCTATTTTTGAGATACTATCTATGTACACATTTCATTTATGTATGTATTATGTACATACATACACACAAATATTATCCATAAAAATATACACACATATATTACATATGCAAATAATTATTTTGATTTAATACTCACTATAGAACTGGTCATTTTAAGAGTAACAGTCAAAATAATAAGAAATAGCCAGTCTTTAACTCAGGCACAAATTTAAGTCCTCCTTCTGACATATAAGAGTTGTGTGACCCTGGGTAAGAAATTTAAACTCTGAGTGCTCACAGTCAACTCATCAAGATTATACATTACACACTGTACTCAGGACTGGTAGAGGGAATTTCCACATTGGGAGTTCCCTATATACTTTATGAAATCTTAGAGTCAAATGAAAAAATAATTCAATATAATGCTAACATTAAGGGACTAGAATCTGTTTTTTGTCATTATTGCTTAAATGTAATTATTCTAAGAACTTTTAAAAAGGCATTTGTGATAAATCTAAATCTATTTAACAGTCATTTATTGGGCACCTACCATGTGTAGGGATACGTATACGTGTTGGAGGAAGTATAAAGATAAGACTGAAGGAGGAAAAATGAAAAATCTGATAGAGAGGAAAAAGGGAGAAATTATTATTCTATTAAACCTTCAGAAATATTGAATTTTAAAGCGATGATAAATGGGATATTGATATGATATTCCATTGATATCTCTTTGATAAATGGGAATATCATATCCTGCATGCAATCTGTAAAACCAAATCAAAATCTCTTCCTCATTCACATATCTATTTAATAAATAAAAATTACAGAATTCATAATTACATATTACTACTAATAATTGATATTTGTATCATACTTTAAGGTTTTCTACGGACTTCATATATGCATGATTTCATTTGATCCTCATAACAATTCTGGGACACAGGTGCTATAGATGGCATAATACTTATTTCTGAGATGAGGAAACCAAAGCTCACAGTTCATAGCCAAAAAACTAATGGCATTAAAGGCACAATCTGAACTGAGGGCCCAGTAGCCTCAAAGTCTGGTGCTCTTTCTACCATATTACATTACTTTTTATGATTTATAGCTACATATTTTATGTCACCCTTACAAATCACTTCTTAAAAAGTTAATTGTAGAGTAATCAGATGTGATGTCCAGAAGTTCTAGATATTAAGATCTAGATTTGCAAGAAAAGGATCATGGTTTTGTCTATTCAGCCATAATATGGATTGATTCTATCTATCTATCTATCTATCTATCTATCTATCTATCTATCTATCTATCTATCATCTATCCACATATGAATTCAACTTTGAAGTCTCATCTTCAGTGAGGTCAGAGGTGGTAATTAACAAAGTAAGAAAACAATTTGCCTGAATATTCCTTTTAATGCCTTAGCAGACAGAAGTATTCTGACTATTTGCCCATTACCTTATTTATTTTCTCTGATATTACTGCTTATATTCTGCCTTTACTTTCATCTTTTCCCTTCCATTCTTTTAATTGTGCTTCTCCACTGACAGACAGATTATACTAGCCAACAAATATTGAGTAATCACATAATCTCTTGTTCACACTTAGCATATGATTCTTCGACAGAAAGGTACTACCAAAATCAAGAAACCACCAAAACCAATGAAAGATGAAAACTGATTTTAGTCTTCAATTTCTAAATTTTTATTGTTTTTCTTTATCACTATAATTCATATAATCTCTATACACTGTATATAGAGTAAAAATATACATGTTATATGTCATTAGTGGAAATCCATCCACTAACAAATTCATTTTCTCACTCTGAAATGGTCAAATGTCCATTTTCCACATTCAGAGAAATAAAGTCACAGAACCTCAGAATTGAACAGAGCTTCAGAGAGCATGTCGTCCAACCCAAACATGACCTATTTAGCATTCCCCAAAAATGGTCATCCAGTCATCACCTGAAGACCTCTAAAGAGGAGGAAATTTACCACTGACACCTACCACACAGGGTAATATATGAGATATATGTAAAGTACTCTGTAAATTTTAAACACTACATAAAAGTCAATTGTTCACTATTGCTGCCATTTTCATCAAGACAATATGTAACAATTTTGTGGAATAAGTGAATGAATGAAAGTGTATTAATAAGGCAGTTTTTTCCTCATATGGAGCAAGAATCTGTCTTTCTACAGCTTCTACTGACTGTTTCTGGTTCCACTTCCTGTGATTAATTAAGCAGTTCAACTTTATTCAGCCTGTGTTCCATACACTCTTCAAGAACTTCAAAGAAAGTTATTATGTTCCCATGAGTCTTCTTTTCTTCAGGTTGAACAGTATCAGTTCCTTCAATCGGTCCTCTTATTGCTATGTCCAAGAGGTCCTTCCCCATCCTGATTGCCCTCCTCTGAACCAACTCGTAGTCTCTTGAAAAACTTCCTAAAATGTGACATTTCATCTATTGGTTTGTTTGTTATTCTTGTTTTCCAGTTGCATCTGACTCTTCCTGACCCCATTTTGGGGTTCTCTTGGCAAAGATACTGAAGTGGTTTACCATTTCCTTCTCCAGTTCATTTTACAAATGAGGAAACTGAGGCAAACAGGGTTATGTGACTTGCCCAGGGTCACATAAGTGAGTGTCTCAGGCTGGATTTGAACTCAGGAAAATGAGTCTTTTTGATTCCAGGCCTGCCACTCCAACCACTGGACCATCTAGATTGGTGCCACAGTGGAAAAGAACACAGTTGAAAAAATTATGGACATAGCTTCAGTGGATAATGATATTATCTCTTATATAATCCCCTCAAATTATCGTTTCTTGCTTATAGGCCTTTAAACTCCCTTTAATCTTTCCATGTACAATATAAACAAGGAAAAACACAGTGATCAAGTATTGAAGTGTTGAGGACAAACCCTGAATTAGCTCAAATGTTTAAAGAACATACAAAAAAGGCCAGTGCCATAGAGTTTAATGACTACATGTACCAGGCAATAGAACTTTAACCAATTAATTTCAAAATACAACAGAGAACTTTGATTTTGTTCACAAGGCAATTCATTCCACGGAGGCAGGTCATAAGTCAACCATAACTTCATCAAGTCTTAGTGAGTTGCCTAAGACTTGAAGAGCTTTAAGGGATTTGCTTGTGATCACAGAACTAAGAAATATTGCTCCAGAATCACCATACTGAAGTACACGGCCTCTCTCCTTAATGGGTGCCATAAAACGAGACCACGGGAAACTGGGATGGATCAGTACCAAACACACCAATATTTATTGAAGAAATAACTCAAAAGTAAATTCACATCATACCAAGAGTAAATATCAGTAGCTTCTTTGTTTACAAAGGGCATGTGTTTTCTTGGAAAACAATGAAGATATCAAGAGTAAACTCATTAGAAGACTGAAAGAAGAGTAAAAATCTAGGTGTGCCTTTCATAAAGTCAAACACCTCACTCAAGAAAGCATCAGTGCCAAGAAATACAAATCTAGGAGGTCCATATAAAAGAAAATCCTTTGGCAAAAGCACTCAATGTATACATACGTCATATACATATACATTTATAGTTCTAAGGAAATCTTTCAGAGTTCAGGAATAGCTTTTGCCAACTGCCTAGCAATCAGAAAATCAGCATGTCTCTGACACAATCAGAGAAGTTGTTTGCTTCTGTAAGAAAACAAAGGTCTGGTAGCACTGACTCCCAAAAAATCTAGATTAGCCCAACATACTAATTAAGTGTCAAGTTTTCTAAGATAGCCTTCCATATCAAGAAGGAAGGACTTTTTTTTTTAAAACAATAGATAACTAGGGTCTTAATCCTAACTCTGTCATTAATTAGCTGTACAATTCTGAGGGAAAAAACAACAAAGACAAAAAAACCCAAAAACAAAACCTTGGGTTCTGGAGTCAGATGAGCTGGATTTAAATAACAGCTTGGTCACTTGCTACTTATATGACTTTGGGCATGTCACTATATTTTTGGCCTGCAGTCTGGTCTTGTCATCTATAAAATGAGCGGGTTGGCCCACAGGATCTCTAGCTCTCTGTTAGCCTTGTTGTTCTTTGACCTGTGAGCAATTATAAATCCCAAGTCAACAGTCTAACAATGAGAGCATCTCAAGTAAAGTGACATTTCTCCCACACTCACACTTTGTTTTAGACACTGCAGCATGGAACTCATATTGTTAGACTCTTTACATGAGGGGATTTTTTATATAATGGTTTGTGTATTTTTATAAGTTTGTTACTAACTATTGTATTATTCCTAAAAGATCTAATTTCCCTGTGGATTTTATATTAGTCTGTGTCATCAATATATCTCCTTTGGTCTAGAAATAGAAACTACAACATGTTTTGTTTTTAAAACAGTGGTCAGACATGGAGCACAAAAACAAGTGTGATGATCCTTAAGGATTCTTCTATTCACAACCTTCCTATATCACAATTTTAAGTTTTACTTTATTTTTTGTTTTGATTTTCTTTATCTTACAGAGAAATATCTAGATAACATCAGGAAAAAAATAATTGTCCTAAATAATACTTAAAATAATTGTGAGAAAATAAATTTTGCTTAAAATTTCATCATGCAAAACGTCCAAGGAAATTGTGGTACATTTAATGAGTCCATTTGGCTTAAAAGAACTTTAAAGGGATATGTTGAGAACTGAAGAGCTGTGTCTTCTATGTCTAAGATTTAATTATAGCAAAATGAGAAGCTGTATTTTTAGGAATTATTTGACTAACAATTGCAGAAAAAACCATTTTATATTACAAGCAAAATGAGAAGCCGTATTTTTAAGAATTATTTGACTAACAATTGCAGAAAAACCATTTTATATTACACATATACATGCACATATGCCCACATAATGAAGCTAGTTTAAGTGAAATTAAAAATTGAAGTTCCCTAACATTATTTACAATGAAAGAACATTAGTATGGCTAGAAATTAGTTTCAATTGTGATTTTTAAATGAATATGAATGGCTTTTACATCAAAATGTCTTCAGTAATTAGCAACTGTATTACTAAGTTATAAGACAGTGTAAAGGAAAAATAATTACTTGTCAGATGTTCATTAAAATTTACAAAATGAAAAGGATTAATAAAATCATATGCAATCACAAATAACCTCACATGCTCCTATTCATGACTCTGCCAGTTAATAACAGAATCCTAAAAATTCATTAATATACTGCAAATGTGAGACTTAACTTCTTTTACTTTGTGCTACAAAAAAAAGAAAAACAAAAGCAAAAAAACACCTCACAAAAAACAGCTAAATATATTGTGTTTGAAATTACAGCTTGAGTACTGTCATCCCAGAATTCCCAATCTATTTTTGTGGAAGGAGAGAGCAGAAAAAGAAGATGTGAAGAAAAAAGAGAGGAAAGGGGTAGAAAAAGGAAAGGAAAGAAAATAGAGAAAGGGAAAAAAAGATGCATCCTAAAGGAGTGAGAAAGTAGAAAGGGATGAGGAAAAGAATATATAAAGATAAGGAGGGAGAAGACAGTTGAGAGAGAGAGAGAGAGACTGGGAAAGTCAGAGAAAAAAAGGTAGCATAGTGCTCCACAATTTGGGGCCCATACATCCTGCTCAACTTCTATTTATGTGGGAATTGAATGTGTGATTAAGAGACTATTATTTACCCACTTGGAGATGGCTTGTGGACAGTTCCATTTCTGAATACCTAGCTTCACTTCCTCTCTCCACGTCTTTACACTACCTTTCCTTGATGCCTGGAATGCTCTCTGTAGCGCCAATGCACTATCATTGATCATGATACAGACTGGGACTATAAATATTGCATAATGTTTGATCACAAAATATACCAGATTCTCCAGGTAAAGGACAGAACTGAAACATTCATTTAGACACCAGAAAACTGAATCCCAAAACCAGTAAGCCATTCCATCATAGTACCAAAGATATTAAGAAGCCATAACACAGAGAGTCACGCCATCTTTCAGCCTTCCCACAAACCAATACAAGATCAATATTTACTTACATACCTCTCTCTCATATTGTTGCCCTGGCTCTGGCTCTGGCTCCCAGCTTCCTGTGGGCTCTGCCTCCTTTCAGCAAAACTCCTCCCACCACAGGCTCCATGTGACTACATTCAGCCTATTAGGTGGCAGAGTTTATCTTCACAGCAGGGAAGCTTCCTGGGGGCTCTGCTCCACCCTTCAGCAAAACTCCTCCTACCACAGGCTCCATGTGACTACATTCAGCCTATTAGGTGGCAGAGTTTATCTTCACAGCAGGGAAGCTTTCTGTGGGCTCTGCTCCACCCTTCAGCAAAACTCCTCCCACTACAGGCTCCATGTGACTACATTCAGCCTATTAGGCGGCAGAGTTTCCTTTCAAAGCAGGAGGTCTCCAAATTTCCCCCTAGGTCTATTAAGAGGCAGGGAAGATCTTTAAATTCTCATTCCCACTACACTCTCCTGCCTGGAAAGCTCTTCCTCCTCACATCTATCTTAGCTCACCCAACTTCCTTCAAGGTTTAGTTCAAATGTTACCTTATGCTATAGGCCTTTCCCATTTTTCTCTGCTGCTAGTGCCTTTGTCTCTGAAATTATCTTACCTCTAAGATGTGTGTATATGTATGTATATGTATATATCATATACATTATTGTAATTACAACACATGCAATTAAAGTGTCATAGCTGTACGTAATGGACATTTGTATATATCTTTTGTATGTATCTAGTTATTTACATGGTAGCTCCCCCTTTAGAACATGAGCTCCAAGAAGACAGGTACTGTTTTTTACCTATGTTTGTTTCACTGACAGCACAAAGCTTCTTGGAACATAGTAAACAAGGTTTTTTGACTCATTGATTGATTAATTGATTTGCAATGCAAATCCAGTTGGACATTAAAGACAGACTCAGGTAAACAGGGAAAACTAAAGCAACCTCCTAGTCTTGTGACAAGAGAGAAACAGAATGTATTTCCCTCCCTCCCTGACTTCCCTAGGAATCCTGGTCTTGAACTTCTACGTGGTGGGGCCCACTGTGCCTCTGTTCAGGCAGTTATCTTCATTCAAAGGCAAGAAAAGAAACACAATGGAAAGTGCTTAAGTATGTTCATCACAATGACTAAAAAGCGTTTTTTAGAAATATGAAGTGGACATCCCCTTCTTAAGACTGTGTTTTTTAGATGAATGAAATGGAATGGAAAATCTCCATAACTGGAAAAAGCTACAGATGAGTTAATAGTCGAAGTGTGTTTCTATTGTTCTGATACATTATTTTGAATCTTATTTTTGCACATGGTCCCTCATCTATGAATAACAATATATGTGTAGATAAATTAGGATTTGCCAAGTACTCTGCTTGCATCAACCTTGTAAGGAAGCCAGTGTATTATTATCTGCATGTTGCAGATAAGGAGATTGACTGTCACATTACCCATAGTATCACAGTGAGTAACTGGGAGAGATAAGATTACAACCCCAGTCTGCTGATTCCAAATCTGATGTTCTTTTCACCACACCATAGGCATTCTTACTAACCTACTGTCAGTGAGATATACAATTTAAGTTATTTTCCAGTGATAGCAATGGGTCTGCCCTGAGCAATTCCTGTTTTCTTCCTGGTCTTCCATATAACTGTAATCACTGTCTGCTTGATCAAGATGAGTATGCCTAGATCAGGATCTGGCAAGAGCTTAGTTATTCTCTAGGCCAAGGGCAGGAAACCTGTGGCCTCGAGGCCACATGTGACCCTTTAGGTCAGTGGTTCTCAACTTTCCTAATGCTGCGACCCTTTAATACAGTTCCTCATGTTGTGGCAAACCCCCAACCACAAAATTATTTTCATTGCTACTTCATAACTGTAATTTTGCGACTGTTATGAATCGTAATGTAAATATCTGATATGCAGGATGTATTTAAATTGAATATAACCCACAGGTTGAGAACTGCTGCTCTAGGTCCCCAAGTGTGGCCCTTTGATTGAATCCAAACTTCACAGAACAAATCCCCTCAATAAAAGAATTTGCTCTGTAAAACTTATACTCAGTCAAAAGATCACACCCAAGGAACTAGAAGGACACATGTAGCCTTGAGGCTACAGGCTCCCCACTAGTGCTCTCAGCAAAACAGAATGACTGTAAAGAGACTGAAACTGTGAACTCATTATTGCCACACTTTTTATCACCTGCAGCAGCTGGCCAATAACCCTATCATCAATACCGACTGAAGAAACCCATGTTTAGAAGGAATAAAGACAAGAAGATGTTTTCAGGATTAAAAAAAGTCCCTTCCTTTGTACTCTAGCTTTTGCCTTCTTTCACTCTCACGCATTTTCCTTACTCAAGATGGAACTTATATGGCATAGGAAAATTCGAGATTTTCCCAACTTCCTTCAAGGTTCCCCTCAAATCTCAGTTTTTCCTAGAGGTAGCATGGTAGAACGGAAACATGAGAGGCAGAAAGAATAATATTCTTTCTCTCCAAGAGGATTTAAGTAGTAGTTTTGGTGCTCCGTATGAGTTATGTAATTTCTCTGACCGTCAGAATCCTCTTCTACAAAAAGAGGTACTTTATTCTATAAAAAAGAAAAATGAGGTACTGAGAAGTTTGTTGTTAAGAAAGTGCGTAGCAAACTTTAAAGCACTATAAAGATGTAAGTTACTAATATTAACTGGAAAAAGGAAGAGTAAGGAATCTGCTCTGCTTTGAAATTGACACAGCACATGTAATCTTAGGACTGGTCTTTTCTACAGGACAACTTTGCCTGGCTGGCCAAGGCCAGGCCACAGGGAAGCAAAGACCCATTCAATCCCTTGGGTAAATCTCAGACACTTAAAAAAGATTTCATAAAAAAAAAAAGCATGTGCAATACTTTATTTGACTGACAGTACGGGTATCTTTTCTTTAATTAAGGACCATGTAACAATAAAACGCTTTTCTTCAGAATAACTCTGCGTTATTATAACCAGGAGAAGAGGCAGAGACTCAGAGAGAAGAGAGACTCACTGCTCATTCTCAAAAACTTAATGTGGTAAGACCAGGATTTGAACCTCAGTCAATTGACCCAAGTCTCCAGATTCTGTGCAGCAGAAGCTCTGTTACACCAGGCTAGATCTGAATAACCAGGAGGAGATTAAATGATTTTTCTGCCTCTTGTCTTCCTCACTGTTGGTAAATTCCCTCAATCTAGCATTTACTCTTAGGCCAACGAGTTCATCTCAGGCATTCTATTTTAGAGGACTGGGACATGAAATCCTGGGTCTTTCTCATTCCTTCATTGACTTCATTTATTAGTTCTTTTTCCATTTGGGGAGAACAGCATCTTTTTTTTAGTCATGCCTATCCCCTGCTTTGATGGTGTTCTGGAGGAGGAACAAGAATGTGAACGCTGAAAAGGTTTTTATAGAGAATGACATTTTAGACCACTCTAGCTCTGTTTAGGCACTGAAGTTGAGCACAAGTGAAGAAAGCACTCAATTAGCAACTCTATCTTCAAAGGGTATATTATTCTCTCCTCAATACACATGTGTAACTCTCATTAGCATTAATGGGAGCTGTGGGAGCTCACTGCACAGAGAATATACCTCCAAGTCTGTTGCTGGATGAGCATGCAATTAAACCTTATGGCCCAAATTTTTCAAGGAAGGCACAGTGAGTATGCTAAATATCTGTGCAAAATGGAGCCTATATCAATTGAGAATGCCAAGTTATCACCTCTGTGTGAACGGGAAGATATCACTGCCCAAATGAAGGTCTATTTGGGCATCATTTATCCTCTCTGAAGTGAATGAACAGCCTTCATTATTTTAATTGAAATTGATATGCCTTTGCTTTTAAGTTAGGGCACTAACAGTCATGCAAACTATAGTCTAATTTCAAAAGTAGTTTTTTTTTTAATAAAAGCAGTATAATCGATAGATGATGAGGATAATGATGAAGATGACAGCAACAACAATAATATAGTCTGCATTTATATAGAACTTTAAGGTCTGCAAAGAGTTTTATAAATATCATTTCATTTTGTCTTCACAAGTACCATGGAAGCAAGGTGTATGTTATTATCCTCATCCTGGAATCAGGGAGATTTGGGTTCACATTCCACCTCTGATACTTAGGGCAAGGAGAGAAGGAAATAAACATTTATTAAGCACCAACTCTGTGACAGTCACTGAATTAAGCATTTTATGAGTATCTCACTTGACCCTCACAAAATCCCTGGGAGGTAGGTTCTATTATTATTCCTTTTTTTACAGTGAGGAAACTGAGGCAGAAAGAGGTTAAGTGACTTTCACAGGGTCACACAGATAGTAAGTGTCTGAGGCTGGATTTGAACTCAAATCATCCTGAAGCCAGGTCTTACTTCACCATCTAGCTGCCTTTAAGTTGCTTCCTAGCTGGATGACTAAATAGACCAACTGTCACTTTTAAGTTGGGTGACAATGGTTAAGACTTGACTAGTCCAAGCTTCATTTTCCTCCTTTTTAAAATGGGAATAAGCAATATCTAAAATACTGATATATTCACACACAGGATGTTGGAAAGCACAAATGAGATAAACCACACATGGCGAGCACTTTGCGAATTTTCAAGCACAGCATCAATGTAGGCTACTATTAGACTAAGGAACTTATTCCAAGTCCCACATTATATAGCATAGATGAAGAAACTGAGCAGCATAGAAAGGTTGAGAGTCTATTCCAGGGTCACGATACTACCGAATGTCTGAAGTTAGATTTGAAAGCAGGTCTTCCCTGTTCCAAGCCCAGAACCCTATTCTCTAAGCCCTGCTGCCCCTTCTTTCTTTTTTTCAGCACTTTAGTCCTTTCCCAGACACTCAGACCCTTGCATTCCACTCCGCTCCAATAAACACTATTGCCTTGAAACAAGGAAATACAATTACACAAAATTAAATGTAGGTCTCATCCCATAAGTATAGATCTCCACCTCTCTGATGAGAAGTGGAAAGTATGCTTCTATCAGGATTGCAAGATGAACTTTCCATACAGAAACCTCTAAATCAGTATTTGCATAAATTTAGGTTACTTTTCTTTAACTACAAAATGGAAGAAAGAGGGAAAAGTTTTGGTGTCAAGACATAATGATGAAAAAACTGGTCATTCACACATGATGTGGCTGCAAGGTGATAGTTTTACTCCTTCAATCCAATTCGAATGAGAAATGTCTATATTTCAGCACATGAAATCAATATACATTAAGTTTCAGTAAAATATCTGTATGCATTAACATTAGCCTGGATTTCAAGATTCATCTCTTTATTAAAAAATACATTTATATCGATATTTTTGTTTTTACATCACCTAAATGTCTCCCAGTAGCCCTTTCTTCCCTCATTGCCATTCCATAAAATAGAGTATTTTGATCCATCTCTTTTTAAGGTCAAATCAAAACTAAGGAAATAGTATTAGCAACAAACCAAATAGCATTAAACCCCTTTATAATAGTAATATAGCCTTTATAATACTCTCTATTGGTTTAGTACCCTGCCTTTGGATCACTGCCTTGGTCTCATTTGGATCATTTCACAAATGCTAATGAATTTCAGATGAATATTTTTGACCATGTAAAGAAAAGATTGTCAAGTCTTGAAACACTTATCTGGTATAGATTCCAGATTCAAATTATCTTTATTCATCACAGACCATTCATCAGGAGTCTAATTTTATATGGCATGATATTAGGTATCTTAAGAACTTACTTAATACTTCAGTGCGTCTGAGATTTCATTGGTATGAATCCTTCCTTCACCTGTGCAGAGAGCAACCTGCCCACACCCTCTTATCCCATTAAATTCTTCCCATGTCTTTCTGTGAATCCTTCAAAGGCAATCTATTTTGATGTGCTGGAGACCACTTTCTAGATATTTTAAAAAGAACTAATCCCTTAACACTGTTTGCGTAGCTTCCAAGTACAAAAAAGAACCTGTATTTGGCACCGTAGGGGTGTGGAAGAAGACTACAGCTTATGGACCGCAGGCTTAACGACAACACAGCAATAACAGTAATAATAGCTAGACTTTGCATAACAGACTAAGGTTTGCAAAGCGCTTTACATATATTAACTCATTTTATCTTTTCAGCAACCCAGTGAGATGGCAGTTATTATTACCCCCATTTTATAGGGGAGAAACTGGAGGAAAATGAGATTAAATGACTTACCCAGGGTCACAGGCCTAGTTAGTGTTTGAGACAGAATTCAAAGTGGCTACAGCAGGTATTTTACTGGCTACTGGAAATGAGAGGGAGGAAAGTATCAGAGAAGCTATATAAAAAAGAAGAGTGCTGGACTTATAGTTGGAAAGACCCGAGTTCAAAGTCTACCATGGATACTTAATAGCTGTGTGATCCTGGGCAAGTCACTTGACTGCTCTAAACCTCAATTTCTGCAATTGTCTACCTCATGGGGTTATATAGTAAGGATATGATAATATAATTGATGCAAAGGGCCTTGTAAACCTTAAATCACCATGGAAATGTTAGCTATTATCATAATGAGACATAGAATGAAGGATAATGCTATAGTAAATGAAAGCAAATGAAGGTCATTTGGTTTGGAAAATAATGAGTTCAGTTTTGGAGAAGGTAATGAAGTAAAAACGTTGCAAGTAAACAAAATCTTTTTAAAAAATCTTAAAATTGGCTCTTATGCAGAGTTTTCATAAAGTCCTTGTCAGCTTTAAAGCTTATCTAAATACCTTTAACTATGATTACATTAAATGGACTATTAAGAATAAAAGGAAGATTTATGGTTTAGGGGCAATTACACTGACTCAAGGTCAAAACAGAAATTATTAGCTGTGTGACTCTGTGTAAACCATTTAACCTCTCTGTTTTTCTTCTTTTCCTCAACTTTAAAATAAGATCACCTAGTTTTCAGGGTTTTTGTGAGGATCAAATTAGATAATAGTTGTGAAGTACTTAGAACAGTGTTTGGCACATAGTAGGCACTATATAAATACCTATTCCTTTCTTCTACTTTTAAAAAAGAAGGAAAGGAAAG
>CM053583.1:328986870-329017779 GCA_028627135.1 Pseudochirops cupreus
AAAAGTACATGATCAGAGTGATGTCCTACAGTGGTGATGGAAAAGATCTAGGGGCTTGACACAGGAAGCAAAAGAGAATGTGATCTTTGGCTCCACTGAGAATATTCTGTATTCTGCCTACTTCTGAAAACATTTGGGGCACTCCATTCAGCTGGGGTGCCATGATTTAGGAAGGAAATCAGTAAGTTGGAGAACATCTACAAAAAGAGTACAGGACCTCAAGATCATTCCATATGAGAATGAGATGAAAGAACAGGGCTGATCAGATTAGACTGTAAATCTATAGGCTTATAAAGTCATCTTCAAATATTTGAGGACTGTCATGTGAAAGGGACATTAGACTTACTCTTTTGGCCTGAGAGGGCAGGGGCACGAGAGATAGGAGAAAGCTTCAAAATGATAAATATCAACCTCATGAGGAAAAACTTCCAAACAAATAGAACTCTCCTAACATGAAAGGGGCTGACTCAGATGGCATTGGGTCCCTCTCACTGGAAATCTTCAATCAGAGGCTGGGTGACCACTTATTGTATATGCTGTAGAACGAATTATTATTCAGATAGCAGTTGGACTAGAAGGCCTTTGAAGTCCTTTTCAGTCATTAGATTCTGTGAGGATGATGGATGATTTCTAAAGAAGTCCTTAAATCACTTTCTTTCGTCCTGCCTCAAGAACTCAGCACTTAAGATTAAGTTTAGACAACAGAATCTTTCTCCAAGTGTCTCTGGGAAAAACTGAACTTTTTTTCCTCCACACTGTCAGGGGAAGAAGAACAATACTGTTCCCAACACCTACTTAGGTTCTATAGACACAGATATGTATATATATTCACAAAACATATATTTACCACCTACTATGTGCAATGTACTAGATTCAATAATAGATGTACAAAGACAAAAATGATACAGGTCCTACCTTCAAGGAGCTTACATTCTACATGTCTTATTGTTGGTTGAACTCAATTTTCACTATTTATTCTTTACAATGTTACCATTAAAATATATCTAAAAGAAAAAATTTATTAAAGAAAATATATCAATATTTCTAGGATTTGTGATTTCATCAATGTGGGTACTTTTTCCTGCAAAGCAAAGATCACAATTCTCCTACATGTTAGATAAAATTCCAGAATTTTTGTGATAAAAATTTTCATCACCTGACAGGCAAGCTGATGATGAACTTCTTTAAGCTTAGCTTAAAGGTTCATCCTTGGAACACAAATAAATAAACTATCTGTGGATTTCTATTCCGACTCTTTCTTATCTGGTAGGAAGGTCTAGAGATTGAGGTTTGATAGCATATCCTTCAAGAAACCTAGATCATCTTCATATCACGATAAAGTTATCAGAGTGATAAAGAACTTATATAATAGGAAATAACTAACTAGAAAGAGTTAAATACAAACCGTCTTCAAGTCTCACCAAATTTTTAAGATTAACTTTGGAACTGGTAGGTTATCCCACATAAAGCCTTGATTCTAATTGCCATTTCTTTTTACACCCAATTAAATTGTCAAAGTAATGAAGAATTGTCCAACTGAGTAGAACTGTGAGGATCCACACACTGCTGCTTCTGCAGTCTTAATTTGCAGATGCATTTGCCTAAAATAAAAACTTAAAGTCACCTCCCCAACAATAAGACCTATAAAGCTTCCAACAACTTCTCTTCAAGACAGACACAAAGAGGAAACTTGTTTTAGAGGATAACTCTCTGAGGTACATAGGGCAAGGACCTTTTCTCCTTCAACTACAGTGAATTTTGGCATTGAAAAAAGATTAATATGCCTCCATTCCTCTGATAAAGATGAAATAATGATCACATAAAAGGAGGAAATGAAGTGTTTGGCACCTTTCCAATTAGCTCAGAGATCTCAGCAGCTGATCATACTAAAAACTCAAAGAAGTACAGAACTGACTTAAGTCTATCTATTTTTCTTGAAGCACGCTGTGTACAAAGCCACAAGGAAGATCATCAGGGGTCTCAAAGATTCTATTAGACAGCTCTCTTAATGAATGAAATTCTTTTCCCTGCTTGTTTATTATAAAGTTCATAATGATTCAAATCATGAAACACTTTTGATTTTCTCTTATGACATTAAAAATGAATAGGATTCATTTTCAACATTTCTGAAATGATCAACTTTGACCTTTAAAGCTTTCTACTCTAGTCTTGGGCAAATATTTAGTTGACACACTTTGAAAATTCACTTCTCCTTTGATAGTTCCTGTATCTTCCTGAAATCCTACACTTTCTTACATTTATTCTTTTTCATTATTGCCAAATCTCTTTCAGCCTTTCCCTAATATTCGCCATCTTTTGCTCTTATCTGTTATTTTACTTTCTTACACACACACACACACACACACACACACACACACACACACACACACAGTGTTCCTGAGCCCATTCCACCACTATGGAGGATAACTCTGCTGTCATCACACACAAGATCAACCTGAAACACATAGTTATCATAAGGATATTTGTCATTTTAAAAACTATAGTAGGAGAAACAACCCTTTTCTGAAATTCATAGACTCAAAGAATATCTGAATTTAAATGGATCATACTCCAATCCCATTTATAGATAAGGAAACTGATGAAATTAAACAATTTGC
Organism: Pseudochirops cupreus; assembly: GCA_028627135.1. Classification (NCBI taxonomy): domain Eukaryota; kingdom Metazoa; phylum Chordata; class Mammalia; order Diprotodontia; family Pseudocheiridae; genus Pseudochirops; species Pseudochirops cupreus. The sequence goes on from CM053583.1 coordinate 328,989,489, forward strand.
TAATGGTCACACTTGGAGTCAAGAAACAGAGATCTAGATCCAGGCCTCCTCCACCGCAAACCCACCTCTTTTCCCCTTGTTCCATGTTATGACTCTCATGAGCCCCCTTCTATCATTCTAGTCTTTTTACACCTTATTACCCTGCCTCCTCACCAACATAATCTGCAATCCAGTGATACTGGCCTCCTTGCTGTTCACTGCACAAGACACGCCATCTCTAGAGTCAGAGCACTTTCTTTGCCTGTGCAATCATGCCTGGAATATTCTTTTTCCTCTTCGCTACCTCCTGGATTCCTTCAAGTTCAAGCTAAAAGATCATCTTATATGAAAGGCCTTTACTGATTGCCCTTAATACTGGTGCCTTCCCTTTGTTGATTATCTCCAACTTATCATATATATATGTGTATATGTATATATATATGTATTTTTTTTCCTTTGTACATAGTTGTTTATATGTTATCCCTTTCATTACAATGGGAGCTTCTCAAGAGCAGGGACTGTTTTTTGCTCTCCTTTATATCCCTAGTATACTTAATAATACTTGCTGATGAATGTCTACTAACTCCTCTCAATTAATACACATACTGTATCAGGACTTGAGTAGTTAGGTGCTACCTCAAAGGGGCTTGGCAAGAAATCCTTTGCCACTCACAATCAACCTCAGTTTATTTGTTCAGTATTTCTGAGTTTCCTCTATTTCCATCACAAAAAAGGCCTGACCTGGAGAGCCTCTCTCTCTGTTTTTTGAAAATTAAGAATGAGGACACAGGCCACTTTTAAATCCCACTTTTAAATAGCCCCCTCAGAGAAGAAGGCCCTTCTGAATTTTTGGGGGGTTCACAAGAGATACAACTTGGAACAAGGCAAAGATAGGGGGATTTTGAGTGGGAGTTCTTGATTCCCACTGTAAATCCTGCTCTGGTGTATACCCCTAATAAGATTTCCTTGGTCTTTAAAGCAGCTCTAGGTCAAGGAGCAAATATATTTACTTAGCTTTATAAGATGTCACCACCATACCTCGTGCAAAGAGTAATTTAATAAAAGCTTTTTTTTAAAATAGAAATTAATTTAATGGAGCCACAAAACTTTAGAAACAAGGCCATATGAAATAGAATATAGGATCCCTTATTATCTTATTGATGATATACACTGGAAATGGAGGTTAAAGTTACTTGGATCAAATATTGATAATTTACTTATCTTTTCAATATCTTCATCTATAAATGAGGGGGCTGGAACAGATACTTAAAGCATAACCAAAATATATCCAAATGTTTCCTAAACAGAATCATACATAGCAACATGAAGCTTGGGTATAGACCATGTGACCAAGAGAAGGTAGAGAGAAGGGAAGGGGGAGGGTCATTAGAAATAAAAAAGATAATTTTTGTAGTGGTAAAGAACTAGAAACTAGAAACACTGACTGGGGGAATGGCTGAAAAAATTCTGTTATAAAAATGGAACATCTTTGTACTACAGGAAACTTAGGAAGATATGTATTAACTGATAAAAAGGTAAAAAAAAGAATAAGTACAGTTTATATAATAACAACACCACTGTTAAGAACAATAGCTTTGTAAGTTTTAGGAACTATGATCAATGCACTGACCAACCATGATATCACAGGACTCATGAGGAGACATATTAACAGCCTCCTCCTGACAAAAGAGTGATAGATCCAACCAAGATGCTAAAAGTGAAGCATACATTTTTACATGGTCAACATGATAATTTGTTTGGATTGTCTATACATATTTCTTACAAGATTTTTTTTCTCCACAATGGAGGTAGGAAGAGAAAATAGGTGCTTGTTAATTTAAAAAAAGTAAGCAAAGAAAGGAGAGTTAAAATTTTAAAGAAAAATTGGGATCCTGGAAAGGAATCTTCATTGACACAAGAAACTTACTGAATACTTCATATCCCAAAAATCTATAATGGAGATCATACTTTGTGATAACAAAAAGAATCCTGAGCTACCCTTTCAAATAAAGCTTAATGTTTAAAAAAAAATTGGGAATTCAGGGTTATGCGAACAGGACAGCTTCCCTTGAAATGTGCACTTCAGACTGTGGACCATACTTAGCAGTATTCCCAGGAGACCATGTTTCAAATAAAAGGGTATTTAGTCACTATATTCTGGTGCATGAGCAAATGCGTCTGGAGGAAAAGAACACAGTAACACCTGACTCTAATCAATGCAATTAGTATGTATTTAGTTAAAAGGCTTATTTAAACATATCCACTTCAAAATCTTCATCATTATTCTATGAGTGGAGTCTGTGTGTGTTTGCATTCAGTAAAGCTATATTTCATAGCATGCTTATTGGTAGAGGAGAAAAAAAAAGAGTAGAAAATATGTCTACTGCACAATGTTAATGTTGTCATAGGCTCTGTGTAGTAGGTTTATGGAAAAACAGTATAAGGCAGAATTTAAGTCATAGCCAACTCTTCAAAGAAGATGATTTATCTGTTTGGAAGTGAAGACAAGGGAATTCCCCTGGCTACTGAGCTGGCGAGTGGTAACTTTATTAATGTATCTTTGTAACAAAGATTAATGGCATCATAATAAGCGGGCTGCAGCACATGCTGTCAGTTTACAACAATCTGGGCAATACCTGGAAATAAGATCTATCATAATAAGATCTAATGACATGCATAAAACCTAGAGTATGCATCTAAAGTTATTTGGGTACACATTCTGCTTTAATCCTGGTTGTTTGATTCCATACAAATTACAATACAAACAAATCTCAGATGCTTTGGAACCTCTATTAATGGCGATCACTCAGGAAGAAAAATGCCACAATTGCCATTTTTGAATATCTAAATATTTGACTCAAAACAATCAGTTTTGCTTAATGAAGTCTTTCAAGAGATACAATATTCTATTGTATTTTACTGGTACATTTTAAAATCATCTCATATTTATGTATGTCTTGTCATGCTCCACCTAGAGCAAAAAGGCATCACATAAAACTACTAAGTGCAGTAATAAAAACTCCTAGTACTATTAATCAAGAGAGAAACAAAAAGGGGAATCATTCCAAGGGTAATTACTTGAGATTTTTTTTTTTATTGCATCATATTTTTTAACTTAACCAAAGAATATTCAAATTCTTCTTGAATATAATATGTGATTTTCTTCTTTAAGAATATCTTTTTCCATTGGAGGGAAAAAAAGACTTTAATTTTGCTGTCAGTACAGTACTCTTCTGTCAAACACATCCTACCTTTCAACAAACCTGGCTGTCAGAGTAATGGCGCACTTGATGAGACATTAGTGTTCTCAGAAACCACTAGCCTCGAAAGCTGTAGGTTGAATTACAGCAGGAGCACCTTTTTCCTATAAATTGGCTTGATTACCCTCAATCATGTATCTTACATGTTCATTTGCTGCAATCATCATCATAACTAAAACTGTGATTTCTTGGTGGAGACACAAGTTGCTTTCAAATACATTGGTGCCACGTCCTCAAAGCTGGAAGAAATATGGCTAATTTTGTTCACTGTTGAATAAACGCTTAAATGAAAGCAGCTCTGGAGAAAATATAAATAATTCAGAAATATTCTCCTTCCTCTCTTCATTCTCCCAACCACTGTCATTAAAAAAAAAAAGATACTTCTGAGGAGAACAAAAGTTAAGAAATCATTCAGCTTCTATCAGATTTGCTTCTCAGTATTTGCAGCCTGAAAATATGCCAGCCCTATATTCTTCAGTTCTGAAGACTTTATTTCCTAGTATTCAGTGGAAGCTACTGACTTTTAGAAACTAAAATACAATGATATGGACTGAAGAAAGGAGGAAACCAGAACCAGGGAAGGGTGAACAATTAAAAATGCAACAAAAGATCGTTGGATTTGGGTCAAAGAACTTGGATCTGAATCTCATCCCTCTCTGTTACTACTTATTGGACTTTGAATTGTCCCTTTTTTCTGGTTCTTATTATACTCATCTGAAAGAGTTGGATGAGATTAGATGGTTCCTAAGTTTCTTATTTCTTGAACTGAGAGAACATTGACCAGTATCAAAAGGCTATGAAAATTTCATAAAATGAGGATATAGGTAATGTTGATTGTTTAACTCTGTTAACAACCAATTTATGTATCCTACCAGACAAAGGTAATGTATATTAGTAAAATATATCTGATGTCACCTCTAAAAAAATCTTTTTTGGGTCAGGCATATATAATCTCTCCCTGAACACAGTAGGCAAAGCCTGTAGGTGCATTTTTAATATAAACCAAAAAGAGAAATGTTGCTACCCTATATGTTCTATGCTGTAGGTCAAATAATCACTCATGGGTCCCACCAAGCCCCCAAGATGGTTTTATATCACCATCCTGGAGAGGTGTCTTTTAGTATAAGTTTATCAAAGCCCATGACAAACGCCAATAAGTTGGCCTTTCCCATAACAGAAAATCTGGACACACGGAAAGAAGTAGCAACAGATAAATCCAAAGAACAGAGAATGCAAGAGATCCTACTATTGGCCTTTAGGATGTATAACATAGATAAGATTTACTTATGCTTTGCTTAAGCAAAGAGCAAAATAAATCTGTCCCTGGACTATTTATGGTCTGATGCACAAAAGATCTGACTAGCCTGGCATTCCGTTAAGCTTGCGTCCCCACTCTCTCATTTAAGAGGTATGCGACACTGGATGACTCATTTACCTTCTCTAGGCCTCAGTTTCCTAGCATTAAATGATTTATCTCTAACTAGAGATTGTTATGAACCCAAACAAGACCAACTTCTTTGGTTAAGTTAAAAAATATGATGTAATAAAAAATATCTCAAGTAATTACCCATGGAATAATCCTCTCCCTTTTTTTCCTCTCGATTAATAGTACAAGGAGTTTTTATTAAGTCTTTTAATTCTACAGCCCTTCAGGTTTGAAAGGTCTATAAGTAATGTTAGATTCAACTGGGGGGTAATCAGATGTCCTCTAGAAATATGTTCCCTTTTAATTTAGACTTCTTGGAAAACTTGGCTTTAAGCAAGGTTTAACTCAGCTGCTTTTTCATACGGAAAACCCTTCATGATCCCTGTTCAGTCTTCTCTCCCTATTCACATTACATCGTATTTACTTGTAAAAGTTTTGTATCATTAGAAAAGAATGTATGTTTCTTGAAGGTGGGGATTTTTTCTTTTCTTTCTTTCTTTTTTCCTTCCTTTTTCTCTTTTCCTTCCTTCCTTCCTTTCTTTCTTCCCTCCCTCCTTCCTTCCTTCCTTTCTACTTTCCTTCCTTCCTTCCTACCTTCTAGTTAACTTCACGGTTCAGTATTATTCCTGGCCAAGAGCAGGTACTTAACAACTACTTATCCAATTGAATTAAATTGAATAGAATACCCTAGTTTGTCTTCTTTATTTTGAAATGATATATGAAATATAATAGATGAAATCCAATTAAATACAAAATAATTTAAATTCATTAAGTACAAAATAATTAGAGAAGACAAACTCTAAAAGTTAGGAGAATCCAAAGAGGAGAATCAGCAGATGTCTCTGCTGGGTCAACGGATCAGTTACGTCCCATATGACTTTTTCCTGGGATAGGTGTGTGTCTGTGATCCCATTTTGTAGTCTGGGGAAGCAGAATAACGTCTTTTAAACATATAAATGAAATACCTAAGATACAAAATGAAACTAATTATATTGAAATAGTAATCTACCTAACTATCCATCTATCTATCTGTCTGTCTGTCTGTCTGTCTGTCTATCTATCTATCTATCTATCTATCATCTATCTATCTTTTTTTAAAGTCCACATACTCCAGGTAAAAAAACCTCGGGCCAAGATAGTCCAGGTTATGGCCTGATGACTCCCACACTCCACACTCCCCAGAACATAAATCCTGAAACAATGATGTCTTTCTTAGAAAGCTAGAAAAGATATCTTCCCATTCTTCAGGAGACACAAGGAATCTACCCTAAGCTGCGCTCTCCATTACCCCTCCCTTCCCAACCACCAGAGGGTTCTGCTTGGAGAAGCCCTAGACATATTTGATGGTGGTGTAGAGGAAATGTCTGCTAGGTACAGGTTGGATAATCTGAATGAGAACAAGAAGCTCCTTTTATTTTCTCCCATTCTCCTTCAAACCATTGTCAAGCCTCACATCCCAGTTATGGTCTCATTTATCACTTTAATTTCACTCACTAAATAAGGGGGGATTAATCTTGTAGAAAATATGTCCTGTGCTTTATAATACCCCCAAATTATGAATTTTACTTTTTTACTGATACATGTGATTTTGTTGGGGGAAAGGTGGTAGAGAGAAAAGAAAATATCCTATTTTGGCATATTGCCACTGAGAGGGTTATTAACCATTCTTGGTGTCATGGGCCCCCTTGGTGGTCTGGCAAAACCTATGAGCAACTCAGAAGAAAATGTTTTTAAGTACATAAAATAAAACACAAAGGATAATAAAAATCTATTATACCATTAAAACATATCTTAAAAAAATTCACAGATTTTAAGTTCACCCCTGCTGAGAGTATTCACACTAGCTACATATAAAGCCTTGAATATTGAAAATAGCCTCTGTGTGTGTGTGTGTAAAATAGTAGAGTTATTTAGAAGGGGGGAATACAGAAACACTTTTCATACTGATTTACTTGCCTTCCTGATTATAGGAAAGTTTCCTCCTTTAATGAGCATGGATAGACACCTAGTTCTCTATGCAGTTTTCTTCATATTACACTCTGTAAAAAAAACCTTAGGCTCTCCTCTGGGAATACCTAGACTGTGATCAGTTTTTCACACTGAACACACTCATTAATCTCTTGTCTGAAGCATTTTAATGCAGACATACTTGTGACCAAGACATATTAGTTTTTTTTTAAAGGTCCTTTTTATTAAAGGGGCTAATACAGTACATTAAAGACAAAATCTTTTTAAAAATTACCATAAAAGTTGGAAGGTTAGAAATACACACTCATTAGAGAACAGGTCAACATTCATTACTCTACAATGCACATGTTACTAAAGTTATTTTCAAAGAGTACAGATAATTGATCCTTAAAACTAAGAGCATGGTTTGCCCATATTAAATGTATTATTCCCAGAATTGTAGTTCCTGCTATTCTTCATAATAGTTTAAACAGCACGAATACAGGAACTCCCGTTATTCAAATCAAGTTAAAAAAAAGTTACAGATGCTACAAAAGAGGTGTAATACTAGGCCTTAGATGTACTTTCATCCTTGATGAAAGTCACCTCTGTCTGCACACAAACAAAAAAAAATTACTAAAAGAATATGTATGAATAATTTTGAAAACTATATCACAGAAACCATGAGTTCAGAGGAGTGAAGATGAAACATGCTATCCTGCCAGATACAACTCCTGCCAGAGAGGTAAGGGACTCAAAGAGAAGCACATAAAGTTTTTGGGAATGTCTAATATGGAAATCTGTTTTCCTGGACTATGCCTATTTATTATGAAGGCTTTCTTTTTCTTCTTTTAAATTATTCAAATGGAAGAGGGTTAGTTGAGGAAAGGAATGGAGGGAGAGAAAATAAATGCTTGCAAATATTTCTTTAAACTCTCACCATCAGGAGGAAGGCAGAAGTCTAATTTTGAATATGTTGAAATTTAATTTGATAACTATCTTCTTAAGTTATGTAGATTTTTTTCCACTGAGAACAAACATACCAGAATTACTGGTTTATCTACAGAGAAATTTATATAAAATTATTTTTATAATTCTGACAAGTTTACATTTTACTTCTTTAAAATTTTTGACTCAAAAATATTATTTTTGTGATGTCTCATGAGTCCACATTAAATATATAGTCACACAGTTGCCTCTTTTGTTTTTTATATTGTTTACTGGACTCAGACATCACAAACCTATATCCATCCATCTATCTATCTATCTATCCATCTATCTATCTATCTGTCTGTCTATCTATCTATCTGTCTATCTATCTCTCTATCATCTATCTCTATACATAATTATGTAGAGCTATATCTTTATGAAAAATATAAGGCTACTTTTGAGCTAATTTTTTGCATACTTGGCATTTTTAGGAAAAATATTAAGTCAAATTCTGCTTGTTCAAGCAGTATATTCTTTCCTGATGACCTCAATAACGAAGCTCTATGGGTATACACATAATGATATCTTTATATACCTATCTATATAGAGAAATACAGACATAAACATAGAGATATAGGTATAGTCATAAAAAACTGAGTTTCCATATTTTGCCCAGGCTGGAGTTATAGAGGCATGGCCTTCTCCCTCCCTGAACAACAAAGGATTTTTGACTTGCTTACATATCTGATCTGGGTCAACTCACCACTAATTAGCTAACATTGTGTACCCCACTCTTAGAGTCTCACCCTATTAGAGTCAAACAACAATCAGTAGTCCACTGAATATCAGAATTTTTGAATTCAAGAAATACACAAGATTCAGTGTCCCCAGAAAAAGGGATTATGGGAGTGTGTCACCACATTTGGCTACTAGATTCAACTTCAATAATCATCTTCAAATAATATCAAAGGGTAATTAATTCACACATAAAGTATGGCAGCATTCATTATGCTAAGCAAACCTATAAATACCCTCTCTGCCCTCTGAGTTTACATTCTGTTACTAATCAATGTCAATATGGAACACAACTGAAGTAATAACATTAACTTTTAGCCTCAGAAGATCTGGGTTCAGATCTCACTTCTGCTGCTTACATCTAGTGGGATCTTATTCAAGCCACTCAATCTCTCTAGACCTGCAAATGAGAGACTAGAACTAGATGGTGTGTGAGGTCTCTTTCAGCACTATACATGGCTATACAATCTGGAAAGTTCCTGGCAACTCTAACATCTCATGCTCTAATGTTTAAATATACTCAACTGTTTCTAGCCTTTTCAAAAATAAAAATGGGAAGCAAACCTGAACTCGTTGAAGCTATAATTTGTCTACCCTCCTCTTAAAAAAATCTATCATTTAGATGTTTTAAAATATCATCTGTTCCCATGAGCATCCTTTTAAAATGTTTTGCCTCCAGAATTTCCAGAAGCAAGGCAATACCCATTCAAACTAAATTGCCAGAATCTGTGGTGACATATTTATGATCAACTATGGAGGCAAGAAAAGTAATCATTTATATTATAAAACCAATAGATACATTTCCATATGATGATATATTATAGAGGAATTACAGGTAAGATGGTTTTTGTAAGCTAGCACAAACTAACTATGGGCAAGAGCTAGTTCTGCATTTTTTTTGTTTTACAAATTAGCTAAATAAATTAACAAAAATTAGACTTTAACGAAGGTTTCAAACAAGTAGTTAGAAGCAGATCATGCTTAAAGCGTTATTAAACTAACTGTCCCCTTTGACCCAGCAAAATCTCTACTTGGTCTATTTCTAAAGAAGATTAGGGAAAAAGGAAAAGGACCTATATGTCCTAAAAAAAAGTTTATAGAAACTCTCTTTGTGGTGGCAAAGAAATGGACACTGCAGGGGTACCCATTAATTGGGGACTAGCTGAATAAGTTGTGGTATATGATTGTGATGGAATACTACTATGCTATAGAAAATGATAAGCTCAATGATTTTAGAAAAAACATGGAGAGACTTGCAAAAATAATGAAGAGTGAAATGGGCAGAACCAAGAGAATATTGCATACAGTAACAGTAATATTGTTTTAAGAATGTCTTTGAGCAAAAAAAGTTATTTTGACTCTTATAAATACACAAATTAATTATAAAAGACACATGAAGAAAGACACTATCTGCATCCAGAGTAAGACCTGCTATTTGTGCCTAATGGTAGCTGTCTATAGGGTGGGAGTGAGAGAGGTAGGGTATGGAAGAAAAAGAAAAAGAAAAAAGAAATTTACATTCTAATTTCATTGTATATTTGAAAAGGATAGCAACGTGTGCATAGTAGATTTGTAGTTTCATGTGCAATCATCTTTTTTTTATTATATTAGGTTATGAAAATGCTTGTTTTTTTACACAAATTAAAAAAAAATAAAATAGAAACAGGTAGAAGCTTCTAACATCAAAGACTTCTCCCTGTGTGGAAGTACTAGACATATTTGATGGTGTTGTAGAGGAAATGTCTGCTAGGTACAGGTTGGATAATCTGAAATTCAGGAGATAGATCTCTTCCAGCTCTGAGAATGTTTAATTCTATGACAATGATTGCTAATGGATGTGCTATGTCACCATCATAATGACCTTCCAAGAATTAAGCCTACGAAAATATAATTTCACATTTCAAACATACTGTTTCTCATAACTTCAAACATTTTTGCTGATTTGTAAACAGTTCTCTACCTTAGATGCTAGTGACAGAAGGCAAAGAAAGGAAACCAATATCATCTGTTGATGAGATGAGCTTACATTCACTCAGAAAAGACGACATAAACACATATAAATATTGGGCAGTGGACTTGGTATCTATAAGAACTGTGTTCAAATTCTGAAACATTAAACTAGCTAGCTGACCCTGGTTCTTTACTTGATGCTGAAGAAAGGGATGTAGAGGTGAGGACACATGAGATTGCTAGAACAAAGGCATGGAGATAACAGATTGAGTGCAATATGAGAAGAACAGAGAGAAGGGAATGGTTGGATTATAGAGTCTAGGAAGGAGCATAAAAAAGATGAAATAATAAATTAAGGCCAAATTGTAAAAGAATATAAAAAGACAAATATTATCATGCACTATTGCATGGGAAAGCTATATGTTTTGGTGTCTTATCCCTTTGTGATATTGTTCAGTCATATCAATCATATCCAACTCTTTGTGACCCCATTTGAGCACTTTTTGGCAAAGATACAGGCATGGTTTGTCATTTCCTTCTCCAGCTCATTTTACAGATGAAGAAAGTGAGGCAAGCAGGGTTGAATGACTTGCCCAGGGTCACAGAGATTGTAAGTATATGAGGCCACATTTGAATTCAAGTCTTCCTGGCTCCAGGTCTGGCACTCTATCCATTGAACCACCTAGCTGTCCTCTTAACCCTTTACCAGATTGTAAGACCCAAGAGGGCAGAGGTTGTTTAATCTACACTTTGAATATCCCCTACCTAGCCCCTACACTAGAGTACTTGAAAAAATTTTGTTGTTCAAATGAGATAATGTTTGCAAAACTTTTTGCAAGACTGGAGCCCCCATATATAAAGGAAACTATTATTATTATCATTATATGATCATTTTAAACACTAAAAATATACTACTTGAAAAACAAAAAAAAAAAGTTTGCATCTGCTTGAACATTTTTCCTCAATGGAAAGGAATGCATTCAATTACTTTATCATTTGATATTAACTTATTTTAAGTACTCATCCATTTTTATAAGCCAGTTCAAGTCATTTCACTGCATACCCCAAATGCTGGCGAGCTTGCTCAATGTTGGCTACCCTTCCTTTTGTCTCAGTCTTTCATAAAAATCCTTTTGTGTGACTGTCAAGCAGCTGTGCTTTGTACTTTAATGTTCCTAGCCCAGCTCCCCAGCAGAGACCACTTTATACCATAAACTGTAAAGTACCATTTTCACAGCGGGGACAACAGTGTTCATCTTCAAAAAGAGGCATTAATAAAATGAGACTGTAATGAACATGCTAATTCTGATCACAGAGTATCACACAATGGCACTGATAGGTGGCTACATTCCCATTGAAAAATGGTAAAAGTTCTTCTCCAACTGCTATAATGGTGCACACTTTGGAAAGAAGCATATGTATGCAAACATTTTTCTCTTTTTCCAAGTGAAACATCTCCTTTTAGCTCATTCAGCTACTCACCTTTGTCTAGTAATTTCTGTCTCTACTAACTCAGTATCATTCAACTTATAACAAAGTATTTTCTTCCCATCATTAAAGTATTCGACATAGTGGTTTTCATTTACTAAAATGCGTTATGCCTAGGGACACTCTGAGTGTATGTATGGGGCTACCTCTGGCCTTTCCCTCTAACTCTGATTCGACGGCTGGGTCCCCTGGACGGTGGATACCTCAAGTGAAAGTTACTCCATGGATCCACACTCCAACACTGTACCTCATAAGCCCGCACTGACGAGTTTGTCTTACCTTTAATCTGTCCATTGATATCATTAACTCAAAGAAGAGTCATTTACAGAAATGACATGATAACAACACATCTTCCCATAAAGCTGAGATTCATTCTCTTACAAGGACATCCAGTGTAAGTGAACAGGATGGCCAAACAGAATATTAACAAAGCAGAAGAGTCACATTTGTAGGGAACACATGTAGCCCCAGACCGTCTGGATGCTGCCCTTCCTCTTTGCCTTCTAGGAATATTTTCATAGTGCTCTTTGACATAAAACAATCTCTTAAGGAGATTATATTGTGTCAAAGAAGACAACATAAATGCATATAAATATAGGGCATTGGATTTAGAGTCAAGAAGAACTGGGTTCATATCCTAACCCGAGACATTAAAGTAGCTGAGTGACTCTAGGCAAGTCACTTCTCTCAGTCAGGAGAGGAGAATCAGCAGATGTCTCTGCTGGATGAACAGATCAGTTAGGTCTCATGTGTCCTCCTGGGATGGGTGTGTTTGTCTGTAGTGCTTGGCCCTATTCTCCATCTCTTAGCTTCAGGCTTATTAGAAATCTTGGTTCAGGATATTGTTATATTTAAAAATAACTAGGTCCTATGGGTATGGGTCTATAACAAGCAGAAGTCTCAGCTTTGATACCGGTCACCTTCTGAGCAGTAGCCCAACTCTAGATGCCAGATTCTCTACTCTGATGTGAATAGGCTCAAACTGATTCAGGAGCTGGATTCTGCCATGTTCTTCTAATTCAACATATAAGTGCTAATCTGGCAGACGGAAGAGACAGAATTCTCCTCCTTCCCTCTACTTTCCTCCCCTCCCCCCTCCGCCCCTGCAATCTCTAAGAGGTCTGAAAAATGAATGAAAAAAAAGAATCTTTAAGAGCTCTCCCAAGAGCTTCAGTCTTCATCCATGGCTGGACTCTCATCTCAGTTCTTCTTCCTTGGATCTGTCACTTTTTCTTTCTTTTTTTTTCTGGTCTTTTTTGGAGGGGGAAGGCAGGGCAATTGGGGTTAAATAACTTGCCCAAGGTCACACAGCTAGTAAGTGTTAAGTGTCTGTGTCCAGATTTGAACCCAGATCCTCCTGACTCCAGGGCCTGTGCTCTATTCACTGTGCCACCTAGCTGCCTGGACCTGTCACTTTTTAATGGCCACAACACAAGTGGCTAGCATGCCAATCATCAGAACTTTCTTCAGGTATTTTCCTTCAATGACAAATGCCCTATGATTTTGCTGGTGTTTTTGTTTCCACTTTTATTTTTCTACAAACCCGCTACTTCATTAATACAGGGAATTTCTAGTGAGGAAAGTCTCTGGTAACTATTTTACAATTTCTATTCTTAGCTGCCTGAGACACAGAGAGGGTAACATCTTTACCTAAAGATAGACAGTCAGGATGTATTGGGGGGGAGGGACTTGAACCAAGGATAGTTCCCATACACTATGCCATATGGCTCATAAAAAATTATAAATATGGAGGCATTTTCTAAAATAGATAACATTTGTCCTATACCTAGCATGTAAACTTCAAAAGAATTACATTTTGTACACTATGTGCAAAATTGAGCACTTGTGAGTTGTATATGAACATATGTGAATAGTAAGCAGTCAGTATTAAATGCACAGAGATAACGGGGCAATTTAGTTTTGATTGATAATGGGAGAAAGTCTTGTTGAAAGGCTACAGCTGAGAGAACCAGCACACTATAGTTGCTTAGTACAGACAAAATGAAGGGCACCATTGTGCAGTGGAAAGAATACTGGATTTGAGGAAGGGAAACATTCCAGGCCTCAAGGATCCTCAGAGGACTGATGAAGTAAATTACATACAAGTTGTACAAGTTGAGGCAGTTCCTGCAGCAAGGAGGTACTACTTTAGGAAGGAGAAGAAAGAGAGAGAGGAGAGCAAAGGGAAAAGAAAAGGGAGGCAGGAGAGACAGAGAAAGAGAGACAGAGAGAGAGACAGAGAGACTGATTCCTGAGGGGAAACCAGGGATTCCAGAAGACAAGAAATGAGGACTGAGGGCATTCCAGGGATGGGGGCTAGCCAATGAGAGGATATGGAGATGGGAGATGGAATGTTATATGTAAGGAATATTTTGAAAGACAGGGGAGTAATATGTAAGAAGGCTGGAAAGGTAGGATAGGATGAGATTGTGAAGAGCTTCAAATGCCAAACCAAGAATCTTCTAGTTGATCTTGGGAGTAATAGGGATTCATTGGAATTTAATGAGTTGGAGAGTGACAAGGTCAGACCCATATTTTAGGAAAATCACTCTGAAAGCTGTATGGTGGACTTATTGCTGTAGAGAGAATATACTCTATCAATTTCTCAGATTTACTTCTCTCCAAATTCTGATGTTAAAATGGTAAAAAGTGGTAAAATTAGAAGGATTTACAATATGAAAACAAATTTGGAAATATGTAAGCCACAATATAATGCCAAATATTTCCCACTTTTTCTATGAAATACTTCATGTATATACACGTGTCATTGCAAGTTATTTGCTCTCTATAAGAATTTACCCCTAATTGTGTGTTGGGCTACTTTACTTTGGGGAAAGTTTCTCTGATTTATAATTTTTCCCCACAATTTAGATTATCTAAAACCTTTCTGGTGTCTGGGAGTCCTAACGGAGACAATTTCTGGATTGTATGATAATATTACATTGAAAGGTCTTTTAAATGTGCCAGTATAAAGCCATATGAATCCTGGCTCTGGGACTATTCACAATGTGAACCTAATAAATCATTTAACCTCTCTGAACCTGTTTCCTCATCAATAAAATGGGAGAAAATAACTATGTCACTTACCCCATAAAGTTGATATGAGGAAAAAAAACCAACTAGATACATAAGCATTATATAAATGTAGAAGGTTATTAAATGTCTATTCACAATCCTCTGTTAATGACTACATTTTCAACTGTTGTTTAGTATTCATTTGCTGATTTGAAAGTAAATTTTCTTGTCCTGCATGAGATAGTTACAGGTTTGTTAACTTTTACTATTGCTGGCTTTCTATCAAGTCTGATAAGAATTTGATATGTACCACCATTCACAAGATAGGAATTATCTTAATTGCTAAAGTAACAGAATACTACAAACAAATGACTTTTGGAACTTCAAAAACAAACGTTAAAAAACCTCTCTAAAATATTATTAAGAATTCTGGATAACATGCCAGTATATGAAGAAGGTTGTGTTCCAGGTACAAATTTTCATTATGAGAAACTTAATTACTAGATATAGCAAATGCCATAAGCTTTTATTTCTCCCCTATCCTACATTAATGTGACTTTCCTTTCCTTTCCTCAAAAGAGAGGGATCTTGCTTCTTCCCCAAACTTTCTGTTCCCCAGTTACATTTAGATTCCAATGGAAATTATGTTTTCATTTTTGTTAAGGATAACAAGGTACTTACTGACAACTGAAAGCAAATGGATTTCCAATATGCTAACATTATCTTATTGAATTCAGAGTAATTTATGCTTAAACACAATAACATGATAATGATTTATTTGAAATTTTAATAAGAAAAAAACCGCTATTCCTCCCACTCAGACTATTTTGAACAAAAGGTATGAGCTGTCATTTAATTTTACTTTGTTAATTAAAAAGCATTTACTGATGGGTTAGAATAGAAGAAGTTGAAAGAAATCTTAGCAATTATCTAATCCAATCCCCTCTTTTTACAGATATGGACACCAATTTTCAGAAAGGTAAAGGACAGGTAGTCACACCAAAGAGTGTCCAAGTCATCAATAAGGAATATTCAGCACATTATCAATACCTTATAGTTCATCATTGTTTTTAAAAATTATGGATATCGGGGCGGCTAGGTGGCACAGTGAATAGAGCACTGTCCCTGGAGTCAGGAGGACCTAAATTCAAATTTGGCCTCAGACATTTAACACACAGAAAACTAGCTGTGTGAGCTTGGGCAAGTCACTTAACCTCAATTGCCCTACCTTCTCCCTCCAAAAAAGCCAAAAAAAAAAAAAGAAAGAAAGAAAAGAAAAACAAGGAAAAAGATATTGGGTTGAGTACTGGCTATAGAAATGCAAAATCTAGTCACTGTACTAAAAAAAAAAATTATGGATATCTTTTTTCTAAGTACTCCAATTATTTCTCAGCATTTCCTTCCATCCTCTGAATCTTTCATGGTATTAAAGAAAAAGAGTCAAGTCAAACTGACCAATATGGTGACATCTTTCTGTATATAGCACATTCTTAACGTACTGCTACTCCTTTCTTGGCTGCCACCTTAAAAGAGGAGGATGACCCTTAAGAAAGGAGGGCATATTTTTACCATATATTCTCTCTAATCAAGAGTCCTTCACATAACTCTCTATCTGTTAAATATTTGTATATGGGTGTTATTAATCCTTCAAAGCCTTGAGGCTAGCATCTAGTTACAAAAAAGTGAATATTTTAGAAGTTAAATGCAGAGATATATCCTGCCAGTATGTTCAACTTTGTTTTAGGTAAGAAGAATAAAAGCATCATATCTAAGCACAATATCAAATTCAATTCAGTTCAACAGCAATTTATTAAATACCTACTATGAGCTAGATGTTGGAGATACAAAAACAAAACAAAAAACCAAAACATCAAATCCAGGTTTTCTTTTATGGAATGAAGGGAGCAGGGAGTAGTAAGGCGGGTGGTTTTGCTGGATGCTTCAGAGACTTTTTCTCTGGGAGGGCAGCATGCCATGCTCTCAAGAAGCTTCTAGTCAGTTGAATGATTTTCAAAAAGTATATTCAAACACATAAAATGCATATATTTCATAATATAAAGTTTAAGAGGATATAATTTTCTACAGTATATAGAAAGTGAACTTGAAAAACTGCGTATTCAGTTGGTTACTCCTTTCACTTTTTATGTTAATAAAATGCCTATTTATATTCTTGAGCATTTTGCCTGTAGAATTGAATAATTTGATTTTCTAAGCTGCTTGAGTACTTTATGGCATGCATTTCCTTCCAATCTACCAGGTAAATCTGGCCCACGCTATTAGTATCAGCCCTCCTTCCAAGAGCCAGGACCTTGCCAATATCAACAGGAGGTGCTGCTCATCGTGCAGAGGGAGCAGGATGTTGCTGCTTTTTAAATCTCTGGTTACCACAAAGATCAGGAAGCAAAAATGCTGCTAATTTCATGAAAAAATAAAGTAAATGAATCCCTTAGGGGGAAAAAAAATTGGAGGCTGAAAAACTAATAGCTTTAAAAATCAAATATCCATGCAAATCTTTACAGGTTCAGCCCTGATTATTAGATTTTTCATACACATTTCCCAATTTTCCCCATCTTAACACAGTAAGCCTGCTGGTATATGTCAAAAAAAAGATGCTACACTGTATTGTGGAGAAAGGGTTAGCAGGCAAATTTCCCAGTGCACATGGCCAGATGAGAAACAATAAAGTTCTTGAATTAGAGATTGGGGCATATCTTTGTCACTATTGTTTATTTTAGACCACGGTCATCCTGAAATAAGATCAGAATGGATACCCTGTACTGTACTGCTGGAGTGGAATCTTATGTTGAATTAGTTACAGAAGCAACAGAATTGTAGTAAGAGACAGAGGTAGATAGCATAACCATCCAACAAAAGAGAAAAACATTTGTAGGCAACATAGGGATCCAACAATTGAGCCTGCAAATTTATTGAAATATAATATCTACAGTAGTGATTTGTATCATACAAGCTTACTGAGTAAGTTTAAAAACTGCCCAGGAATAGCAAGAACACCCAAACTTAACCATTTCCCACAATACTCCCAATTACTCTGAATTCTCCTGGAAAAAAAATGAATTTAAGAAATGGCACTGCTTACTTATTTTGGTTTTTCTTTTCTCCTTTTAATTTAGAACTTCCTTTAGATTTGAAAAAAAAGTATCATCAAAGGACAGTGAGAGAGAAGATGACCAAGGACAGAAATCTTGGAAACAATCCTTACCTTAAAAGGTCAGGCAAGGGATAAGAGGGTAACAGGCTAAGAATATTTGGTGAATCTGAACCCTATACTGATCCATTTGAAATGTAATTAGCCAGACCATGCTATTTCTTTTTCCAGTCTACCCTCTCCCCCATCAAAGAAAGAGGGGAAGACAAAACAATACCGAATATTGACAGTGGTATAATCAATCAACAATCTCACTTACCACGTAAAACAGTGAGCCTGGTAGATACGCTTATTTCTCCAACACTATTGGAAGCAACACATTCATAGATTGCCTCATCCCGAGGAGTTCGTAAAGGTTGAATTCTGAGAACAGATCCGGATCCATCATCAAACTCTATTACCTATTGAAGGAAACAACAGCTGTCATAGGTGTTGTTACAAATGCCTACCTTTCAGCTAATCCTGTGTGTGCAGAGTGAACTACGTATTGTTCTAAGAGTGAAACTAATTTGAGTACTGACATATAGTATCAAATGGTTAAGCATAATATCTGGCATAACTCAGCGCTGCCTATTTAACAGATTACAGGTGAGAAGATGCACAGCTAAAATATACCAGCATATACATTTCTGAGCTCTGATGGAGGCATCAGAACTTTCACATTGGCTTATGCAAAAATAGAAATATAAGGTACATCTCTATGTGTATATACCAGACCCTTTTAATTTAGAAAAAATGTATTTTATGCTTCCAACACTGGTGGACACCTTTTTGATGTTGTGTTCTTGCCTAAGTGCCAAAATGCATTCATTCAATAATTGGACAATATGGAAAGAATTAATGCATGCCATCACAGATAGCTTTTCTGGCATAAAATGTCTTCTAGTGAGAGATATAGGTGGGAGAACCATGAAGAGTAGGTACATAAATCTAGTGTTTATTCAGTAAACAGGACAGCTTTCATAACATTAGAGTCTGATGACTTATGTTAATTTTTCTGTAAATCATTCCAGTATTTATTCTAGCTGTTAGCTTTCTTTGTATTTTTTTTGAGATCATTCTTATTTCAACAGGAAGAAAATTAATATCTTTACTAGATAACCTTAACTTTCTACTATTCTGTACTCTAGTTGGACTAGAGTAATAATACCATTATTTTAGAAATTCATCTCAGCAGATTGTTAAACAAAAAGAAACCATCACAACACAAAAATAACAGATACAATATTTATGATTAAGATCTTATACCACCCCATTTTTTTTTCAATTATGCTTTGTCCTTAGTGTTGTTTTCAGAGATATTGACCAGGTTTTATTTCAACTGAATAACATCATATGTGAATAAACCACATGCAATCCAAGAAAGAAACAAGTTTTAAAAAGTTTATAAATATATTTATGAAGCACTCAAATTCAACTCAATATGAAACAGACATGTATTGAGCATCTATTGCATGGAAAGCACACTATCTTTAGATAAGCTAGGATCCCTGCCATCAGGGACTTTACAGTCAGTCTTCAGAGGGATAGGGAAGGGATAAGAACTGGACCCACAGTTTTGCTACTCTAGGAAATTCCTGGATGAGGAAATATTCACTCCTTATGAAGTTTAGCACCTTTTCTGTAATTTAGAGAGTTAAAGAATTGCCTAGGGCACTGAGAGATGAAGAGATGGGATCTGAGTCTAAGTCTTCCTGGTTCTGAGAGAAGATTCTCTGTTCACTATACATAATGCCTCTCAATAAGGGGATTTATGAATAATTATAATACAAGAAAATACCTAATCAGTGTACAAGAAAGGGAAATGCAATTTAAAGAAGCCATTACTCATTGGAGGTATCAGGAAAGATTCATGGAAGAGAACAGATACATTTAAGTTGGGCTTCAAGGAATAGGAAAGGATTCAAGAGGTAAAGATGGATGTAGGGACCAATATGAGTAAAGTCATGAAACATGAAAGCAGAATGTGGATAGGAGATGGTAAATAGTTCAGAATCAATAACACAAGCTCAAAGTAGGAAGGGACCTCAGGAGACAAATAATCCAACCTGTACCTAAACAAGAATCCCCTTTACTACATATCCCAAATGGTTATGGTGGTCTACTATTACCATTTATTAGGGTTACAGCGGACCACATAAGAAGGAGTCATTCAAGCTTTGCCTGAAGTCATAGAGAAGAGAAATTCACTCCCTTTTGAAGCACCCCAGTACACTTTGGGGTATGTCTTATTGCTGTACTGAGGATGCAGAGGAAAATAGTGTGGGATAAAACGATGCCAGAGTGGGAGGTCTCTTGAATGCCATGTTAGAAATTTTAGAGTACTTCATAGGCTAGAGTGAGCAACTTATTGGTTTCAAGCAGTGGGATGACACAAGTGACTATATTCATAAGCAAGATCAATTAAGTAGTTCTGTGAAGGATGAATTATAAGGGGGAAAGAGAGTATAAGATCTCACTCTTTGTAGTTTTACTTTTGAAAAATACTGTTAAAAACACTCGATTTGGTGGAGGGAAACATTGCCTTATAGGCTGTCCTTCATCAATATTTATGCTTATGTCAATCAATCAATAACTATGAACTGTTAATATGTGTCAAATACTGAGCTAGTAGCCACTGGGATATACATGTATAATATACCAAAGTAAAACGTTTTTGTCCTCAAGAAACTTATGTTCTACTTGATATAAAAATAATATGAGATTTTGAAAGATGTAACAAAATTGGCTTTGTTCAACAGCTCTGGTAATTAATATCAAGTGAGGAATAAAATAGGGACACAATCTTATCAGAGGTGGGAGAAGGGCTTGTTAAGAGACTGTATAATAGTCAAGGTGGGTAGCAATGATGGCCTGTATTAAGGTGCTAGAAGTGGAAAGAGTGAAGGGTAGGGAGAAACAAGAGGTAATACAGAGGTAGGATCAATAGTACTTACCAAGTACATGAAACCAAAAAACAAAAATAAAGGAACATAATACCAACATCTCAAACATGGAGTACTGAATGAATGCTATTGCCACTAATAGAAACAGGAAATTCAGAAGAAGAGAAAGGTTTGGGGCAAAGAAAAGAAGCTCAGTTATTAAGTTATTGATGTTGGTGAAACATTCAGATAAAGATATCTTTCAGGCAGGGGAAGAGACTGGAGCAGAAGAAGAGAGAGACCAAGAATGGTAACACTGATGTGGCAATATTGGTATAGAGATAGAAATCAAAGTTTTAAGAGGGAATAAAATGATCCAAGAACTGTAGAGAAAGAGAAGAGGACCAAGGATAGAACTGTGAGTAACTTAAAGCAACAGATAGAGCATAAGGAAAGAAGGGAAGAAACAAAAACTAGGTTTCTGCTCTGTGCCAGACACTTCACTAAGCACTTTATAAATGTTATCTCATTTCATCCTCACAAACAACCCTCAGAAGTAAGTGCTATTACTATCTCCATTTAAAATTAATTGCTCAGGGTTACAAAGATAGTAAGTGACTGGGGTTTATTTTAGATTCAGGTCTCTCTGACTCTAGTCCCAGAAATGGTTAGCTATGCCTAGGTGAATAAGCAGCCAGTTCAGAAAGGAGACAAAGACTAAAGTAGGAGAACAAAGCACCTCTGAAGTTAATAGAGGAGAAGTTTGTTGTTGTTGTTGCTGCTGCTGTTGTTAGCACAGCTTCTCTATAAACAGGATCAAATGCTACAAAAGGTCAAGAAGGAAAGAGGCTCAGTGATGGTGTTGTGATGAGGAGGCCATTGGTGATCTCTGAGCCATCAGTTTCAGTGGAATGGAGGTGAGAGAAGCCATCTTTCAAGGGGATTGTGGAAAGAATGGACAAAAAGAAATTTGAGGAATAGAGTATATACAGCTTTTTCAAGAAACTTGGTCATACAGAGTATGATAACTGGATGGAGAAGAAATGCCAAAGGATTTTTTTTTCTTTTTCAAATGATTGGAAAACTGATAATATAGACTGAGAGAAAAAATAGTAAAGAAAAAGAGGCTAGATACATGAAAGAGGAGGGAGGAATGCTGGAATAAATTTCTGGATGAAGCAGGAGGTAGTGATGACTGAAAGGCATAGGCAGAGGGATTCGTATTAGCAAGGATCATGGCTTCCTCTGAGATAAGGAAAGAGACAGAAAAACTGAGTGATGATGTCAAGAAATTCTGAGATGTGCTATCACCTCAATTTTCTCAGGGAAATGGGAGGTTGCTTCTAAGTATAGGGAGTAAAGTTGTGATTAGGGGTTTGAGAAGAAAGGAAAAGTTTAGAACAGCTGCTGTGGGGAATAAGAAAGAGTCCGTAAGAGTAGAACAGGAAGACTGCTGAGCAGCAATGAGGGCCCAGCCGGGGTTATTCATGCACACGAAATTTATACTGAGTGAAATCAGCTCAATTTCTTGACTTTCTCCTGCTATAATAACTATACATTTTTTCTCAAATGACTTTGTCAAAGAAGGCCCCAGTGCTATTTTTCATATAAGTCCACTTCAAACTACTTCTTCATTTATGTTCTGGAAGATGTCCAAAGGTTCAATTTCTTCAAACGCTTCCATTTGCTTATAACATTAATTAAGTACTACATTTAGTGTGACTCCATTGTGCCCTTTATGGTGGAAAGGAATATCTCAATATGTGGTTTCATTTTTATATAAAACAGAAGCAGTCTGTACCTCACCATGAAATGAATACAAAGTTTGTCAAATGCCCCAAGATAATTAAAACTGCTCCAAAGCAAACTATTGCTTTGAGTGCTTAACACTGGTAATGAGGTTTTTAATTTTTTATCACTTTACTATGAGCAGATAAAAAGTGTTACAATTCATTTTGTATTTTTGGACTTTGACCTGTCTGCTACCAAATAGTGTGATAAAATCCAACATGGAATATCTTGGGGGAAAACACCACATCCTATACATATTTTCATTCTTATCATTCCCCCAGCATATATTCTGTATTAAAATGCAGAGATGGTCTTAAAAATTAATTTTCTTTGGGTGTGTCTGTGCAACTCTTATTAAAGAAATATGTACTAAGGAAAAGTTACACTTTGAAAGAGTTAGACAAAGATTTTTCATATTGCTGTCATTTAATTTTTGTTACAAGGGTTCCTACAATAGAGCTATGTTCATTGTCAAGCAGGGTAACAGATTATACTTTAAAAGGAATACATACACACATATGTAAAACTCAATTCTGTTTGCAGCAATCACAGGTATGCATACAAGAAACAAAATATTCCTTTTGTTTCTTCACATAAAATACTGAACATTTTTAGATAATTAAAAAAGAACTTTCGTTTCATTAGAAACACGGCCATACAGGTAATTTGGTAAATTCTGTCAATATATTTTAACACTTAGTATTCACAAACCAGAACAGAGACTTCCATTTTCCATTATGCAAGGAGTAACCTAATAGTATCTATATTAGAACTGGGTAGTTCTATGCAGAATTAGGTAGGAATAATTAATTTTAAATGTGGCAGTTACAGACCTATTTTTAACCAGAATTTTCTCCTACTATGGAAATTCTTTAATTAAGACTGCCACAAGATTACTCTTCTATTACTAGTGGCAAAAAGAGTCTAAAGTAATTCAAAGGCTCTGTGACCTCATGTGAGTACTCTCTCAAATGCCTTCTTGTCCTGGGTGACTCTTCTCTCTGACTCTTCTGAAATCCTTCAAGGGGAAGAGTGGGATCAGGAGGCAGTCCATGCAACTTGCTCAAAGCCTTCTTCCAGGTATTTTTGCATGGCAGAGCAAATGGACTGTGAAATAGTTAACTCTTATTCTCACCACATGACCAGGCCCCCTCTTTTTGCTGTCATTTATATGTAATGATATTTTTTTACACTTCTAGTATAATTCTTCACCAGTCTCAACCTACTTGTAACTTCAATGTGCCTCTTCAAGATCCTCTGGGAGACTGGCAATTTTAATTTAATTCTTTAGACACTGTAGTGTTCTATGACAATAACCATACATCATCACCAGAAGTATATTGATGTAAAAAAGATGAATTTTTGTTTTAAAGAAAAGGTTGGTCATTAAAAAGACCTATAATTTCCCAAAGGCAACCTAGATTATTGTCCATTCAGTTTCTGTTCCAATTTCACACATTGCTAGACCAGATCTATGGACTGTCAATCCAATTACATATCATTCTCTAATATAATGGCCATTCTTCATCTACTTGGTTTTCCTGTGGATAGTTAGGCTGAGAGTTTATGGAACTCTTCTGGGAGTCTCTGCAATGCTGTGGGCCCTGATGGAAAAAGTACAATGTAATTTGCAAACAGGGGTATCGGGAGAACTATGCGATTTACAGAGTATCTCTCTCTCATTTAGACCCTATACTGCACATCTTTCATTATATAGAAAACACCTCTGATGAATATGTCTCCCTGTTTTATGCCTCACTTGATACTAATAATCAGAGAGATAGTGAGCAAAGTTATCCCTATTGTTATTACTTTCAAGGAATCTTATGTGGTTCTGATATCTAATAGCCTGTAAGGTCCTTGAGGGCAAGGATAGTTTCACTTCCCCATTTGTATTCCAAGTGTCTGGTATAGTACACGACACTTAAATATGCATCAATAAATGGCTATTAGTTCACTGAAATATGCATATGATTTAAAGAGTCTTTAAAAGCAATGTTTTGCTTTACTAAATCAAATGATTTTTTATAATAAAATAACATAAATGGTGGCATTTTGTATTCTCAATTTGTTTCAGTAATTTATGTGCCTGTAAAAGTAGTCTACTATCATTATTTGCAAAAGCTGCATTCTTCCCTTGTTATACCTTCACTAAAGATGATCCCAATGTGTCTGTATATAGATTAAGCTCATATAAATATTGTACAGGTGAGAAAGAAGGCTGGTATGGATTAGTAGCTATTAATATTTTCTTGCTTGAATTTTTTTCTTTTGGCAATAAGTTCTGTCTTGTGAGTTTTTCCAAGCATTAGGCATGGACTTTTCCTTCAGATTGATCTCTCTCTGTCTCTCTCCCCCCCCCACTCCCTCCCTCCCTCTCTGTCTCTCTTTCTCTCTCTCTCTGTCCCTCTTTACACACACCTGAAATTTTTTCTACTATAAACCTACAGTGACAGGATTTTGAAAAAGGCCATTCACTTAGAAAGATGGGTCATCAAGGCTAACCTGGAAAGTGGGTAGAATAGGTCACAAAACAGTACTCACTGAGCTGTCATCTTAGATTTCTTAAAAAGTAGAACACTAGAATCACTCATCAGACCAGAAATTGGAGCTTTTAGAATGTTAGAACTGAGGGAACCTTATATGTCATCCCCTTCATTTTAAAGAGGAGAAAACTGGAACCCACAAAAAAGCTTAAATGACTTGCCCAAACCCATAACATCTCTCAACTGTGCACAGTCTCAGGCTGATGTGGCCCATGGAAAGAAGGATATATACCAGTGGCAACATCTAGGTGCCACTGAGGTCATATTCCTACTAGAAGGGGTGACACCCCAAATGATAGTTTATGATAAGAAATTAAGAAATACATTTCATCCAAAAGTTAGAACCAGCTTTAAAAATAGCAAATGGATTGGATTCAGACAATCTTCAAGGTCTAATGAGGACGTACAGGAACTGGTTAAGAGCAAGCCAGTACTACACATTCACTGAGTGCCTACTGTATAAAGAGTCCTTTGCTTAAAACTGGATGAGATGAAACATAAGACATGATTCTCAACTTCAAAGAGTTAGCAATTTAATAGGATAATACAACATAAACAAATAACTATATGAACTATATTTATGAGAGATATATCAGAGATGTACAAAATGAAGTGCTATGTGAAGTCTAAGAAGACATCAGGGAAAATTTCCTGGAATAGGTAGCATTTGAATTGGGCTTTAAAAGGAGGAAGGTTAAGAACTCAGTGGGTGAAGAGGAAAGAAATTTCAAGGCAGAGAGAAGAATATAAGCAAAGACAGAGAGGTGTGGTAGGAAATATAAATCACATGCCCAGTAAACAAAACATTTTAGTGTACCTTAAGTACAGAATATAGTATAGAATATAGGAATAAGAGATAAGACTGAGAACACAGGAATCACGTATAGGGCCTTCCAAAAAATGACTGCCAAACCACTCATACAAATAGTGACTGTAAAGGACAATATTCTCAAGTTCATGGGGGAGATTTTTTAACAGCTAGATAGAGAAGTACCTTCTCCACAGCAGGTTCCTAACACCATAAGGCAACCAGTTTCTAAAATGGACTGAGAATAGTAGCAGCCTTGCCAAAACTGCGAGCTTGATCCCTCAGCCACCTCAGAGAAGCTGTAAGTGGTATAAATCTGAAGGGAAAAAAATAAACACTAAAAGAATGGTTGAGATCTTAAATAATGAGAGTGAGAAGACCAAAGGTCTGCCTCCAATTGGAACTTTTATTTGCAACTGAAGACCCATGGTTACTTACCTTTATGGGTTTTTAAAGACTGTTGCAGTTTTATGATTTTTTATCCTACTGTGTATTATTCTATGTCCTTACATGTTTCACTGTAGTTATCATGAAAATCTTTCTTAGAACACCTAAAAAAGTTGCATCTTTATTTCAGAGAAAGTAGGGTAGGGGAAAGATTGGAAACCTTTGATCCATAGGACAACTGGAAACAAAGGAAAAGGGAGAGGCAATGGTAATGATTTCTCAACGAAAATTGGAAAGTTGCTGTGAAACATGGTAAGGCAGAGGGAGGTAGAAATTACTGCTCAGATTAAATCATGGGCTACATTCTTTTTTTTTTTCATTCTGGATAGAAATGATTTAATTAATAGAGCTACTTCATCCAATCTGGCGACTGGCAATAAATACTCTAAATTTCTATCAGAGTATTACCACTCTTAGCCACATTGCTCATTCCAGCACACAGGACAATCAAAGACAACTTCCCCATAGGTCAATTGGTCTTTGGTAGCTCTGGCTTGTTTCATTTGGAGAAAAGGAACAAGCAGAAACCAAATCCAATTTTAAAAAGACCTTTTTTCCTTTCCTTTTCCCAGAGGAACAGAACAATGGACCTAATACCTCAAATCTCTGGTTGCTGACTTTTTTTCCCTTTTTGTTCCAGACAATTTTCGGTCTTGGGTCTCCTGTTGCTTGGCAAATGAATGAAGCGACTCCTCCAGAGACCCCTGTCTGGTCAACGGGAGTTCGAGTAAATCTTGGAGGTGCTGAAACAAGAATATAAAGAACACCATAAGATGGAAGCTAGACACAATCATCTCTACTACTCTTACCCACCCTCAAAAAAAAAACCCTCAAAGGACAAACTACAAAGACTACAAAATTGGGAAGCAGTAAGTTACCTTCGAGGGTAGTTTACAAAGAGGAAGGGGGTAACTTTCAGGTCAAGATATCTGTTAGTGCTTTTATTGCTGAAATCTGTATTAAGGCACAGATCCAACAGCATCCGAATAGCAACATCACACATTAATTTTTATCACCATTATAAAAAAAATCCAATTTGTCCTCTGTAACAAAATGAGCTCATCAATCAAAGTGAATAAAATTCTGACTCCTGGCTTTGATGCTGCTATCAGGGCATGGCCAGAAAGCAGTCTTGCTGCTTCTGAGCTATTAAAATTAGTGACATTTCAGATAAATCCAAGAAAAGTTTAAGAAGGCAAGAAATTACAGTGCCAAATTAGGAGGTCTGACCAGAAACATAAATGAGGAGTCTGTGGTAGAAATATCCATACCCATATATGGCAAACTCCCTTACCTGAAATATAATCCCCAACTTGCACTGAAGGAGAAAAGGTCAGTAAACCTTAAAGTTCATGGATCATAGTAATGTCACTTTGGTTTGTTTGTTGAGTTGTTTTTAAGGAGGATGAGAATAGAAGGGGACAGATATAAAAATGCAAAGCAAATGGGTTACAAGAGATCAAAATGGATTTTTTTATTTAAAAATTCTCTTAAGTTTCCCAAGATTTGTGACCATTCTGTTTACTTTAAAAATTACATAATTTTACCATTGCTTTCGTTTATTTCAACAAATTAGTTTTTTTCTACTATCATCCTTGTTACCATCTTATTTTTTAAGAAACGTATCTAAGCAAGTACGTTTGTTACATATATGGTCAAAGCCAATGATTGAATAAGAGTAGGATAGGAAAGAATGGCTAATAATTCTGTGATCCCAAAACAAGGGGCCCATTTACTTGTAATAAAATTATCCCAAGATGGCTTGATAATAATTCTGGGTGATTTCTGCTCATAAAACTTCCTATCATCACTATTTTTCCAGGAATCAGAATTAAAGTTATCAATTTGAGGGGGGCAGAGCCAAGATGGCAGCGTAGCA
>CM053583.1:329018279-329058932 GCA_028627135.1 Pseudochirops cupreus
TACATCCAACTGGAACTTGAGATACACAGGCACTGTGGTTGGGAGATCCATCCTGCCCTACCGAAAAGTGACATAGGAGAGAATAGACTGGGGGAGAGGGGACACACTGGGATGGCTGTTTTGGGGTGGTGGGTAGGGGAAAGAAGGGGAGAAAATATGTAACTCAAAATCTTGTGGAAATGAATGATGCAAACTAAAAAAAAATTAAAAAAAAAAGAAAGTGAGTGGGAGGTAAAGTCGAGGCAATGGATATAAATTCTTCTCTGGCAGAAAAAAAGGGAAGAGATATAGAATGATGTCTCTGGAGATAGCAGGGTCAAGTGAGGGTTGGGTTTATTTGTTTTTTTAAGGATGTGGAAGACCCTGAACATGTCTGTAGACAGTGGGGTAAGAGCCAATAAAGCAGTGGTTGTCAACCTTCCCAGTGCCAATACAGTTCCTCATGTTGTGGTGACCCCCAACCATAAAATTATTTTCGTTGCTACTTCATAACTGTAATTTTGCTACTATTATGAATTGTAATGTAAATATCTGATGTGCAAGATGTATTTAAATTGAACATAACCCACAGGTTGAGAACCGCTGCAACAGAGAGAGAGGTTGAGGCTGAGAGAAGTGTTGGTAGGGTCTGCTCAACTGTGAATGCCATGATTCCTTTTGTAGTGTCTGGCTTCTGATTCCCAGGATATTTCTTATTATGTGTATAAGGACAGGTTTGCTTCTTAGAATTTTATAACTGAAAGTATTATCTTCTCTCTGGTGAATATAAATGAATCAATATTGATTGATATAGAACACATACATATATATTCATAGCTATATTAAATTTTCTCTCCTTTGTTAGGAAAAAAAAAATAAAGTCATCAATTTGAGACCTAGAAGGAACATCCAACATTGGGTGTTCTACCCAAAGGAAGGTAAAATGTTGATGGCTGCCTAGTTATCTTGGAGTGTACTGCCTAGATTTCTTTCTCAAAGACCATACTTTCAACCCAATTCACTCTGGCTCTCATTAATTGGACAGCAATAGATCCCTACCCAAATACCTCTTAATGGTTACTTTTTGGGTCCTCCTTGCTCTGAGTGAATATAGATAGTAATTGTTTCTCTTTTGGCCAAGCAACCCTGAGGGTCTTCCCTTCCCAGTTTTATTTTATTATTATTGTTATCACCATCATCATTATTTATTATTATTATTATTATTTTATTAAAGGGGCCATCCCTTGGCTCACTTCTTAAATAGGCCTATTTACTGAATGTTGCCTCACTTAAAGTGAGACCTTGGGAAGACCTTAGCCTAAAAAGACCAAGATCTCCCACTGCATCCTGGGCCATCTCCAGTTGTCCTGATCTAAATCTGGCCACTGGACCCAGATGGCTCTGGAGGGGAAAGTGAGGCTGGTGACTTTGCACAGGCCTCCCTCACTCAATTCCAATTCATTTCCAAGTCATGTAATCATCTTCCTGATGCCATGGTCCTCTTCAAGAATGAAGGACAAAACACAAAAAACAATCATAGCATATTAGATTTGGATAGGCCCTCAGAGGTCATTCAGCCCCACCTATACCTAAAGTATAAGTCCCATCTACCACAGACCTGACAGGTGTTAATTTATCCCTTGCTTAATCACCGAGGTGATGAGAAATCTACTGTCTACCAAAACAACCCCTCTACTTTTAGAAAGCTCTGAATGTCTGAAAGTCTTTTTTTCCTTATTATTGGTTCTACTACTGTCTTTTAGGACCAAGTAGAGCAAATGTAATCCTTTCACTTTACAGACCTTCAAATAGATGAAAAGAGCAATCATTTCTTCTCTATCTTCTCTATGTTAAAAAACATGAAGTGCATTTTATACATGCTTTAACGATGCTAGCATAGGACGAATTTGAGTACATTCACCTTTGGTTTCCCTCCTCTTGGGATACACTTTGCAATGTCTTTAATAACACATGGTGTCAAGAACTTAACAAGCATTCTAGGTATGAATGACTAGGACACCTGTTTATTCTGGATGCTATATCTCTATAAAAGCAAATAACCCATGATTGTTTGGATGATTTCATATGGTTGACTCATACTGAGTGCATGAGAGGTTGATTTTTTTTTCAACTCAACTGAAGGACGTTACTTTGATAGCTATTAAATTGTATCTTCTTAACACCAGTCAACTATTTTAATATACTGTAACGATACTGGGATTTAAAGATCTTCCATGCCCCTTTAACTTGCTGATGTAGCAGGAAGGGGTAGAGCAAGAGAACGCTGGAACCTAGCTAGTCTCCATGCAGTGCTGACTGGAAGCGGTGGCAGAGGCAGCAGCTGTGGTTGTGAACTCCTTTTTCTTTGAGCAGGCCAGAATCTCTGCTAAGGACTTCTGCTGAAGACTACCAGGGACAGGAACTGCCGGGGACCAGAACTGCTGGGAGCAAGCTGCCTGGATGCTGAGCAGTTGTGTGCATGAGGAGAGGAGGATCTTTGCCTGAGGTAGCCTGTCCTGTTTTGAAGGCTTGAGAATGTGGGTGTTTACTACTTTAACTACATGTGCCAACTTCGTAACTACTGTGTTGGCTTTGACTTTCTGGTTTTGGGGCTCAGTTTTCTGGTATTTAAATGAATGCTCTAGCTATATTTCTTATGTAGAGAGCCTGTTACATTTTGTGATTAATAATCATATCAGCATACTTATAGTTGCTGTAGGCATTGTGAATGCTGCGTTCCTGATACACATACAAAGACCTTTGAGGATTCTGAGTCTTTCAAACAACACATTAACCATCCCTCCCAGCTTGCTGTTATTTGCGAAACTGATTAGCATCTCTACCTTTGCCCAAGCCCATGATGACAAAATTCATCGGAACACAATGAAGAAGAGAATCCTGCACATTCCACCAGAAACTTCTCTTCAGCTTGACACTAATCTTTTTATTAATACATGTGAGCCAGGAGTTTAACTCGCTCAGAATCCACTTATTTATACTACCATTCAGCTTTTGTCTCTCTTTTGTCTTCAAGAATACTGTTAGATAATTCCTTAAATGCCTTGCTGAAATTCAGGTATACTATGTCAAAAAACATTCCTCTGATTTAGTAGTCTAGGAACTTTATGAAAACAAAGGTTACTCTGGCATAACTTGTTCTTAATAAATCCATGTTAGCTTATTATAATCAATTCTTCCTATACTGAGAACTCCCAAACTCTCCCTGTAATGCTTTACAGAGAGCTTTATGGCACGGTAGATAGAGTGTTGCACATGGAGTCTTGGAAGATCTGAGTTCAGATTCAGCTTCAGATGCTTGGGAGCTATTTAATCCCAAGGCAAGTCACTTAAAATCTGTTTGCTTCAGTTTCCTCATCTATAAAATAGGGCTAATAAGAACACCTACTTCATAGGGTTGTTAGAAAGATAAAATTAGAAAATATATTAAGTGCCTTACAAACTTTTGAGTGCTATATGCTATTATTATTATTTTAAAATTTGTCCAGAAATTAGCATCATTTTTATCAACCTATACAAGTGGACAAATAGCTTTTGTTAAAAGTGAAAATTTTTCCATCTAATTCGAACCCCAAATTAGACCTGAAGAAGTGAAGTAACTTGTTGCCCTTTCATTAATAACACTACACTTATACCCTTCTTCTTTTACCATAGAAACTGTGATGTCAAAGAAAGAGTTTTGGAAACCTAGATCCTCCTCTTGCCCTTAGGTCACCTTGGACAAATCACTGGAAACCCCTTAGAACCTTACTGTTTAGAGAAGAAGAAGATTGAATAAGATATCACTATTGTTTCTTCCAAATGTAAGATTCAATGATTTTTATGTTTGCTTCCATTTCAGGAGAGCATCTTTTCCAGGTTCATACCAGATGAGATGTGTTTACTTTCCTATTATCAACCTTAATTGATTAAAACTGTTTGTGCTGGTGAGAAGAGAGAAATCTCAGAGCTCCTGAGGCTGGACAGAAGCATAAGAAAAAAAAAGTGACCTTCAATCAAATTGATTCCTTTTCCAAACCAATTCAAATACTTTCCTAGATAGATCTATAAGATTTATAGGCAGTACTGCAACCTAAGAGACAAAAGGCAACAAGAGTAAAGGACATGCACAAGAAACTTGGTATATAGATACCAACTTTCTAAAAAGAGTGGCAAAATAGCATCTTACACATTTTTCCAGCCTTTGTTCGACTTTCATAACCACTAAAAATCAATGATTAACATTCATTTGCTAATGTTCCAAATCTAGAATATAATCATGTAATTAAAATTCCTAGAGATTTCTCTTTAAAAACAAAATGCATATATATGTATATGTATATATGTATGTATGTATGTATGTATGTATATAATATACAAAACTTAATTTCTTACAGCCACTGTTTTTGCCATCCTTAGATACTTTTCTCTGCTTTCTTCTCCTGCCTTTCCCAATCCCTTAAATGGTAGATGGGTGGATGGTATGGTCAAGGTTTAGGGACAAGCCATTTGAACTTTTAATCCCTTTTCAAGAACATACTGTGAGTTGAATTCTCCTGCCAAATTTTCGCAAAAGAACAAAATGATAGAGAAGCTAGGACATTAATGCACCTCTACTTCTCCATCTCACATTCTCTCCTTAAACCTGTTGCTATTTGGTGCTTATCCCCACCAGTTGCTCCTTTGATAATAACGAATGATCTTTAAGTCATAAAATCTGATTTTTCTCTGCCCATTATTTTAACTATTTCATCTTTTTTTTTAAAACTACTTTAACCTTTCTACACCAAGTGACCATCATCATCTTTAAAACTTTCCCCTTCCAATGCTTCCATGGCAAGGCATTGCTCTTGGTTTTCCTCCTATCATTGTCATTGCCCCTTTTATGACTTTTTAAAGGTTTCTTCTCCTAATGTTTCCTTCTAAATGTAGACCTTCCCCAGAGCTTGGTCCTTGAACTTTTTATCATGTCACAAAAAAACTTTCTAGCCTGATGATCTCATTCATTCTCACTACTTCAAGTAGCAGATTGACATGATTTTCTCTCAAGTCTATATCTTTAGTCCTTACTTTTCTCTAGAATTCTAGATCAGCATACTGGTTTTCCTGCCTTGTGGACCCTATGTCGGTTGAATTTTTCCATTACACTTTTAAGAAAGCTCAAAAATGATGGGAAATCAGGACATTAATTGTTGTCGTTTGTCCTCTGTTTTTGAAGAGGACCAATGACACACCCCTAGGACATTAATATACTCAATGGCTAGACAGAAAAATAAATGATCCCTAAGATAATTGCTTTTATTAGATCCTTTTAATGTCTTGAATAGAAATGTAATTAGGAAATAACTTGTGGGGTATTGAAGAATTCAAATTAATACCAAGGAAAGAAAGGCCCAAACCAGCTGCTAACTAAACATTTGATAAAAGTATTAGCTAACATTTCTGTTGGACTTTAGTTTTGCTTTACATTCATCCCATATGAGTTTCATAATAACCTTGATGAGGTAGACTCTAATATTATCCCCATTTTACAGATGAGGAAACTAAGAAGGGAAGTGATTTGCCAAGGGCCACACAGTTGGTAAGGAAACTGAACTAAAGTTGTACTGGCCAGTACCTGATTATCCACTATGCCATGCCCATTTGACCATCCCGCTGACACCTTAAACTAAATATATCTAAAATAAAATTATTTGCTTTTTCTCCCAACAGACTGATTTTCCTGTTTATCTTTTGAGGCTATAATCTCTTACTAATCAAATACAGAGTACTAGAGAGGTCAAATTATTATAATACCCCATGGCAGTTTACTAAATGCAAAGGTAAGAAATTAGAAAATTTTAAATCTTCTCAGCTTTTTCACTAGAATCATTCTTCCCTACCTGTCAAAATAGAATATTAATGTTTCTAGATTTGTGGGTATATGTATTAAAAAAAAAAACAACAGCCAAGAAACCTCCTCTGTGACGTTATGATAAATTTGGAAACTTTACTGATTTTTTTGTTTATCATCTATATTGTCTACCCCATTTGTCAACACCTGAAATTGAGAGGATATGTAGGAGCCAACAAATAAGGGGCCTTAGAAGATATCTATCTAGCTGAACCTTTTCATTTATGTATAATTAAACTGAAACTTAGAAATGCTAAGTTATACA
Source organism: Pseudochirops cupreus (assembly GCA_028627135.1). NCBI lineage: Eukaryota > Metazoa > Chordata > Mammalia > Diprotodontia > Pseudocheiridae > Pseudochirops > Pseudochirops cupreus. Next base: position 329,024,414 of record CM053583.1, read on the forward strand.
GTGAATAACTGTCAGAAGCAGGTTATGAACCCAGATTGTCTGGACTCCAAGTCCAGCACTCTACTAACTACACCAGAATCCTGAATACTAAATCATTAAGAAAGGACATTCCCTAGCCTCCCCCCAAAAATTCCCTCCCTCCTCCCACTAACCAGAATGACATAACAATATAGGATCTCTTTTCTCTTTGAAAGGGGTTAAATATTCTAGAATGGGTGTCCCTCAACCTTGACCACACCATCCACTCATCTACCATTTTCAGCACTTGGAAAAGCTGAAGAAAAAAGCAAGGAAACGTATCTAAGGATGGCAAAGAATACAATACATGCTTTTCTTTTCAATCTCAACTTTATAACGACAGGGGAGGAAAATGAAAAGCCATCTATATTTTGGATCTAAATGTTTTATGATAATACAATGGAAGACAAGGCACAGAAATCGTCTAGAGATGGAAAGAAAGGGCAAGAATCAGAGAAACAATATACACTAAAGAAATCTAATCAGGAATCAGACTATAATCTCAGGGCTAAATGATCAAAAGCCCTCAGTTTTGACTAAAATGATGAAATGATCAGTGGAGGACCTAGTATGGTAGGAAGAGAGAAGAAATGTCATGAGGGGCACAAAGTGAAAGAGCTTTGGCTTTTCAGACCCCAGGATTCTGATGGGTGTCTTTCCATTATCACAGAACAGTTAACTGCTTTTGTTATCTGCCTGTAGCTGCCAACTTTTGGCTTTGCAAAATAGATATATTCTCAAGCCAGGTCTGACAAGTGAGGACTATGATCTTTTACTGAACTAATGCACGGTGCTGAAGAGGTCAAATTACGCTCAAGTCCTGAAAGTCTATTTTCTAAATGAAAAGTTGAGAGACTAAACATGTATATGAGGCTGGGGAGAATCATGGCTGTAATTCCAGAATTTGTGGGTCACATGAAACTGTTTGTTTTCAAAGACTCTGCATTCTCTTGATGTATCCACTAAATAACCAGCAGATAATCACTTCAAAGCATGGTGGTGAGGAAAGGATTTCATAAATCTTAAAGCGCTTCTGAAATGTGACTGGTCACTATTTGGACAAGTTATCTGACCCACAGCTTCAGGAGAAATTTATGTACTGTTCAAAGGCTTTTCATTAAAGTGTCCCATGAGATAGCCATGCCATTTGATGCTGATTTTGGGGGGGAGGTTGTCAAACTAGAACTCAGTTTTGGCGCTCTCTAATGGTAAATATGATTATTGGAATGCCATAGTTCTTACTAATATTAGGGCAGAGTCAATTCAGAATCAGCAGACTATAACCTTCCTTGACAAACTGCGGGATTGAGCTTAAAAAAAAAAACCACCTAGACCATACACTTCATTAAACAGGCCTAGAGATCAATGTGTGAAGACTTTTAATTCCATAAATACCGTTCAACCATGAAAAAAGGAGTGTGGCAGATTACCAGGAACATTTTGAAGTACGAGCTTCCCTTAAACAGCCTGGCCATTTCTGTGTCTTAAAAACTAAATCATACCAAAGATCACAAGATGCAAAGATGAAAAGAAGGAACGAGGGTTCCATTTGTCTAATGTAATTCTAACGAATAAGATGCATCTGCGGACATCAGGAAATGTGGAGCGTGGGGAACAAAACTAACTGTCTGTAACTAATTGGCTTTCTTTCTTTTAGCTGATTAACATTTCTTTAAATAGTGCAATTTGTTTTTAAAGTGAATATTTGTCATAAGAAAATACTTTAAATCCTCAAAGAAGAAAGGCTTAATCATGGTACAGGCTAGTTTAGAGAGAGGCATAGTCAACATCTGCACCAATTCAACTAAGGTCGATAAATTTGTTAATTATGTGCCTACTATGTGCCCTGTTACTGACACTCTTTCAGGAATTTTAATACCCATAAGAATATACAAATAGCTCTGAATTTATGAAAAGGCTACTTGCCAAATGTTCACTTAGATGTCAGTATTTTCTCATAGAAACGTTATTAAATATGCTAGCAAACACTCATAGCACATCACACACTTAACATAAAGATGTATAGTTTATTAAAGTGCTTTCCTCACAACCACTTATGAAGTAGGGCCAGTATTATCTATTCTGATTTTATAGAAAAGGAAGCTGAGGTTTTCCAAAGTTCCACAGCTAGTAAGTGGCAGTCAAGACTCCACTCCACTCCATCCCAAGTCAACCATTCCTTCTAATGGAACGTTTTACTATATGCAGTCTGCTCTTATATGCATACATGTAGGCTATCTCCATAGTGAAAATTCTTGAACAAGTACCTATAAAAGGGATGGTTGTATGACCCTGGAATAACTTTACTTCTCCCTTAGACAATTATCAATAGTCTATAAACTAATCTCCCACCAATCTCCTAACCACAGTCTCCTTCCCTTCTAATCAACACCTTGCAACTCTTATCACACTTCAGTGTTGAGATGACTTCATTGATGGGACACTTCAATAGTGTTGACTGAGATTCACATCTTTTGATGCTGCCTAATTCTTGTAGATGGCCTCCTGTAAATCTTCTGCAAGGGGTCCACCCAACCCTCTAGAGTGCTTTGCGGCAACTCTGCAGAGTTTATATAGACTGCCTATCTGTTATCTACCTGATGATCAATCTATTTAAAAAGGCACTAAATTTAAAATTTCACTAGAGTTCTACACTATTTAAACTCTACACATACTTCCTTGCATATTTTAAGTGAAATAATACTATTGGAAATGTGATTTCTCACATCCTCTAGATTCTCTAGTATGTCTGTTTGTAGCTTGATAAAGAAACCCTATATTAGAGACCTCACCCATGTTACTACACCATACCATGTAATTGGACTACGTGAAGATGAGATAGTAAAACAAAGATGAGACATGCTGCAATTCCTTAGCCAGCCATAGTCCTGATGTTGAAGAATGAATTTCAATAAAGCAAGAGCTTTATTTGCCTCATCCCAGGGCTTGGCATAAGTTTAAGAAGTAAAATGGGATGACCAAGTCATTTGATGGAAACTTTAGGCAAGTAACTATGCCCTTTATTCCTCAGGTTCCTCACCTATAAAACAAAGAACTAGACCAGATGGTTTCTAAGAGCCCCTTCTGCTTGATGTTTTTCCTTTCTCCCCCCACCCTTAATGTCGGTGCCTTTCTTCTGAGATTACTTACCATTTATAATGTATATATCTTATATGTACATAGCTGTTCGTATGTGGTCCCCCAACTGCAATGTGAGCTTCATGAGGGCAGGAACCACCTTGGCCTTTTTTTATGGGCCTGATGTGTAGCATATTGCTTGGCATATAGTGAACTCTTAAAAAGAAATGTTTATTATCTGATTTGACTCCATGCCTTATTTCATTAGGTGCCATGACTTATCAAAACAAAATCAAGAAATGTCCATCATAGAATAGTATCTCTCTGAACTCATGAATATCTCTTTGAACTTGGGCTTGTCTCTGGACAACACAAACACATTCCATAAACACACGCATCCAGGAGTCCTTTCCTGCTTGCTAGCTGGGCTTACTAAACTTCCCCTCCACTGGCACACCTCTGAGAATCCAGGGTTACCTTCACATCCTCAGGAGGCACAAGTCAAGGACTGACCTGAAGGAATGGGACGTAATCACCTAAGAATCCCCGGATGATAAAATTTTTCTGCGCTATTGATAGGAATCACTTAGGCCACCTGATTTAGGCCTAAGAGAGTCACAGATTCTACGTGTTTACAGACATAAAATTTCAGCAAGGGAATATAAATGGTCCAAATTCATTCTTAGATACAATCTATGAATTTGTGCTTCCCATTCCTTGTGGCAGATTCATGCATTCTTAATGAAAATATGTAACTCGGAGTGCTATTTAGTCATTCACTCAATGGTTTGCACTTCAAGCCCTGGGGTTTTCTTGCTAGCTATTTATACATTCAAAATACACAGACTATGCACCAGTTTACATTCAATAGAGTGATGAAGGTCCTTATGCAGAAACAGATGAATAGCCACGTATTACATACAATTTCCCTCTCTCATAGAGAGGAGATGCAGCCAAATCACATAAGATTTATTGGCTATTTTATATTTCCTCTAAATGGTAATATACTCAAAAGGCTATTAAACACAGCCACAGTATTTGACAAAAAGCAGTCTTACAGATCCCTCAACATCCTTTTGGTAGATCTGGCTTTCAAAACTGACTCATTTACATCCTTTGCTGCTAATTTACTCATTAATCATAATTTATCACATCAGTTACGCTGATCATCATTATAAGTAATCATTCCTCCTTAATTCTAACCTGGGCTTACCATGTACCTGAAAATTAGATCACACAGAAAAGCTAATTGGTTTCTTTTTTCAAAAAGGACGTGAGAATAAGTTTAATGGGGGAGGGTAGTAAGGGAGAAAAAAGTAACACCTTTCCAAAGTGACTTTCAAAATCCCAGTACTTCTTATACTACTTAATAACAACAGAACATACTAACAATGGTGAACAGGGTGGGCATACTTGAGACATCGTAGAATGGCGGAAAGTAATTTCCAGATAGATTAAACATAGTAGTATTTATATAATTAAAGAAATAGCCTATCTTTTTTTTCCTCCCTGTTTCATCATAACTTGAATTACAGCAATTGTACAAGTATTATCAGAATTTGGAAAAGACTGTAACACTGTTAGCTCTACCTTTAAAACTGACCAGTTTTTTCAGAAATTTTATATATAATATGATCGCAGTAATGGAGCTATAGATGGACATAACCTTAGAGGTTATTTAGTCCAAAACTCTACCTACTTCCCATATTATAGATGGAAAACTGAGGGTCAGAGAGGAGGCAGTATTTTCCCAAGTTCACAGAAGCAATATGGGGTGAATGGAGGAATCACACTCAGGTCTCCTGATTCCAAATCCAGAAATCTTTCCAGTGAACCACATTTCCTGTATTTGTAGTTAGGGTTACAAAACCCTTGGAGGAAGAAGTATTTATACACTTTGCTTGTAGAGATAACAAAAATGTCTGTGTCCACAAGGTCATATGACAGGCATAAGTGCTGCTGTTAGATAAAACATATGGTGGGTTTTATCATACGTAAATTATTTTAGATTAAAAATTTGGATTATTTAGATTCATGAAAATGTTTCTATAGAAATAGCTATTGTTCCAACCAAACTGGCAAGAAACATATAGACATCATGGTTAGACCAGTGTTTAAAGCTCAATATAATAAATCTCAGTAAAATAATGAGTAGTGCCTTTGGGATATGAAAGTGGTGAAAACTTCCAACTGGACAACACTTTGAGAAATATTCATATGACTCAATTCAAAAAGCACTTATGAAGTATCTACTATATGCAAGGCACCAAGGAGATGGAAGACAATATGAAACAGTCCCTGCCCTCAAGATTTTACCCTAGAACTTTAGGTGTACAATATCTACCTTTAGGCACTTCTAGGCTCCAGAATCATTTGAGATGCCTTTCTTGATTCACTCAGTGTTACTCTCTCCCTATCCTCAAGGGCATCACTTTGCATTTAATTTGTTTAGATACTGGAGTGTATACTTATCTGTGCTTTTTTATTTGTATCTTGAGCACTTAGCACAGTGTCTGATACAAAGAAGATAATTAATGCTTAATTAATTAAAGGATGTACATCATAATTTGAGAAGGAGGAGGGATAGAGTATTAATATCTAAGGAGACCAGGAAAGGAGATGGTCTATGAGCTGAGCAGTAGAGAGAGTCTTGGGACTCTAGTGAGGAAAACCTGAATTCAAATCTAGCCTCACTTGCTAGCTGGGTGACACTGGGAAAGTCACTTTCACTTCTTGGTGCTACTGTTTCCTAACCTATAAAATGGGTATCATAACTGCACTTACCTCCCAGGGTTTTTATGAGGATCAAATGAAATAATATTTATAAAGCATTTAGCACAGTGTCTGGCTTACAGGAGGTGATTAATTAATATGAATCCCCTTCTCTTTTCTTTCCTTAAGCATTAAGAAAACAAGAAATACTGAGAGATGGCAATGGATTCTAGGGTTGAAGAACAACTTATTCATGAGTACTGCAGCAAAAATTCATGTTCAAACATATTCGATACACATAATTCTCTTTTTCAAGGTCATCTTTGCTACTGTTCATTATTTTATAGTTTAGTTAGGGAGTTGTTAATACTAGAGAACTGGAATTTAAGAATATTTCAAAGGATCAAGCTGCATCAACTGACAGTGCATATTTTCTTTTTTATCTTCAATGCAAAAAAAAATTAAAAGCATGGTAAAAAATTTTATTTTCATGTAAAATTATAATATCCTTTGTGAAACTGACACATTTACTCTCCACTTCCATCAGCATCTTTGCTTAGTTTAGACTCTATAGAAAGTGATGGCCCATCCAGGAGAAGCAGATCAACTGAAATCTCATCATCATGCTGACTGACTCATAATTTGATGTTCAACATGTTTTTAATTCCCTATCAAATTCTCCCACTGGACTGGAGGACTGAAGGCTAGAGGACTAACCTCCTCATAAAGACTTCCTTTAGGGGGCAGGTAGGTGGCGCAGTGAATACAGCACCAGCCCTGAAGACAGGAGGATCTGAGTTCAAATCCAGCCTCAGACACTTAACACTTACTAGCCACGTGACCCTGGGCAAGTCACTTAACCCCAATTGCCCTGCCTTCCCCCCCTTCAAAAAAAAGTAAAGACTTCCTTTAGAGAGGGCTGGAATCTGAACTTTCCAGGTAATTCCATTTTTCATTTCCCAGTTGTGTAGCTATATTTGGTTTCAACTCCAAAGAATATCATGCCCCTCTACCAGGTAATCCTTGGTCACCTCCCCTCTACTTACTTTTCAGCTTTTTTATGTTTTGTCTTCCCCCATAAGAGTATTAATTCCTTGAGGGCAAGGACTATCTCTTACTTATTTGTAGCCTCAGTGTTTAGCACAGTGTCTGGCTAGTAGGAGATTAGTAAATATTTATTGAATTGAATTATTGGACTTTCTGGCGTTATTGAGTAGACATATAGTTATGCGTTTTGCTTTTTGAATATATAAAAGCAGTGAAAATATCGACCGCTTTCTTTATATAGGTTGCTATTAGAATCAAGATACACATATGTATATACAATTATTCAAAAAGAACAGTAAAAGTAAAAATGTTATCTCTTTCTAGTGCTTTCAAGTCTACAATGGGCAAGTGTTATCCCATTTTATAGATAAAGAAACTGCTAGAAAGTGCAAGACGCTATGCCTGATGGCTAGAAATTCTGAATCTTTCCATTATGATACTCTGTTTTATGAAAAAGCCTTGAAGGTTAAAAAACATTTTATTAAAATAAGCAATTGGATTAGCAGATTCACAATGAACACTAGAATCAGAGGACCTCCCCCTCACGTCTATCACTGTTACTTACTTTGCTGTGTGCCCGTGGCTGAGCAAGTCACTAGCATTGTAACATATTTCTTTCTTGGTAAAATAGGGTTAAAAATACCTGGACTAACTATACCTCACGGGGTGTTTGTGAAGAGTTTCTTTTATAAACCAGACAGTGATATGGATATGTAAGCTATGAACTCTTCAAAGGTTCCATCTCAGTGACATGAGTATTTTATCTACCAATACAAATTATAACTCTTCTCATATCTTCTTGCCCCAGAGAGTTCATGTTCTCCTTCACAGGCTAGAGGTCTCATTCTGGCTGCTTAACATGTCTTGGGTACCAATACAAGATGTGAGTTGCCCAGAAATCTGTTATCTCCCTCTCAAATTACACAACCAGCCCCACCTCTCCTTGTCATAATTTCCTGGATGATACTTCTTAAACTACTTTTTGCAAGCAAGTAACCATTAGAAATATGCTGGGCTTGCTTCAGAGCATGTATACTAAAACAGGAGATATGCTTCAGTCTATTTGTGCCTACCATGTGTTTCTCCATTGCTTTGTGGGTCATTCACTACTTTGGTTCTTTGGAGATGGTAGCATTCCAAGATTCACAACCATGCAACATCACCAGGACAACATTTGTGTTTAAAAACAAACAAACAAAATGGACGTTTAAAGTAGCTATGCTACTGAGACCAACTAGCAGTTATACTTCATAAATTAAAAAATATATATACACATGTGTATGTATATTATGTATACATATGTATTAGATATACATATATATATTTGTGTATATATTAAAAACCACAAGTCCTTTAACAGCATTTTGGATTTGATTCATTCAATTTATAGGTTCTTAAAAAGAAAAGCATTTGCCTCTTTCTTCAAATCTATTCTGACTCAAACATGTACAGCTATCAGGTTCCTTAACTTTTGGTAGAAAATTTAAAAAATATGTATTTATTTACAGGTTTGCTTCCTTCTATTATTGAACATCACTGACAGTCATTGCTAGAAATTCACAGAATATTTTACAGTCTGTAGAAAAGAGATGGAAGTGGAAAAAGAGTCTCTTAATATACTACTTTAAGCTTCAAATGGTAGAGACTCACTGCCAAATTCAGCATTCTCAAACATTGGATTGTCATCCTCCCAAATGAACATTCTCCTTTCTGTTCTATTTGGGGGTACAAAATATGAAAGGCATGATAACAGGTCCCATGTTAGGCTGTGAAATCATATTCAAATAAGTAACTACAGTGTAATAATAGATGATCACCCAGGGGCATGAACTGCCATGTATTACAGACAGAACTCAAGTTGACACTGGTATCCAACTTAGGAACAGTGAATACTGAAATATTCCCAAGTTTGTAGATGGAAATAAACCCTAAAGGGAACTTTAATAAATTGGCCGCTAGAGAGAAAACATAATCCAATACTGTGATTTTCACTTCCTTTTTAAAAGTCTCTCCACTGAATAACCCATATTAGCAAAACTATGAATGAATGTTATATCCAAAGAGCAAAAAAACCAAAAACTCATCACCTTCTTCTTGTGCTGTGCTGACTAAAATAATCACGAAAGTGTACGCATGGATATACCCGCACACACAAGCTACAAATTTAGATAACCATCAGCAGAAAGACACTCTTATCCACTTCCTCCCCGAAATGATTTAAGCTCTGGCCGGTCCTTCTGTTCCAGTTTCTGAACAGCATCAGATTATCCAGATAAGCATTCATTCCGCCTCTCTTGATAAGTGAAATAAACTGACACTTGAACCTCTATAAGTAAGTCAGGCAGTACGCCTGGAATACGTGAACAACACTGTTCAGTTGGTCTAATTTTAAAATATCAAGTGCCTAATTTGTATCCCTGGGCTGTGCAGACCCCGGTCCCAGCTCATTTCGTTGCCGATTATGCATGTTTCTAGAGAAACACATTATCTGAGCCCCAGGAACATGGCAGGCATTCCAAAGCAGCATAGACAGTGAAGGCTGCCATTTGCCAAGGACCTTATTTTTTTTTCCTTTTCCTAATTTACAACTCATATTATTAAGTGGGAAAACAAAGGATTTTAGAGGGTTTACCCACATTGAAAGAACCTCTGTGAAAAACCTGCAAATGAGCTTTTAATTACACTGTTTACCAATATGCTTAGACGGCAAGTAGAAATAAACCGAAACATTTCTTGCTGTGGCTTTCTCCAATTTAAGCTGTTGCAGGCAATATCAGAACAATTTAAGTTGGTTTCATGACAAATTATTAGGACATTTATTTTAGAACTAAAACCAACCGGTAATTATGGGCCCTGGCGCACAGCGATTGTTTAAAGGATAAACAGAAGCTGAGGCTGACAGCTGATTGGCCTCACCCCCTGCTATCCTTAGAACACAGGCACAGATAGACAAGGCCTCCAGCCAGATTCAGGTACCCTTCAGTCATTCTTCTAATCCAAAAGAGGCACAATACACAATTCATACAAGGGAGGATTGGGAAGGCATTGCTATCATCCTGAGCACCAGGGCTAAGGTGCACATAGATAGGATGCAGAATGCCACTCTCTTGGGCATTTAATCTTAAAATGGGACTACCCTGGAGTCTTGGAGATCTCTCTCTCTCTCTGTCTCTGTCTCTGTCTCTCTCTGTCTCTGTCTCTCTCTGTCTCATACACACACACTCACACACACGTCTGTGTTATCTAATGCATATATGTGGGGCAAAGGAGACAATTCTCTCCTAGGACTTGTGTGTTGTGAGCATATGTGAATATGTCCATAGGCACATATGTGGAATCTGGCTGAACTTAATCTACCTGAATTAGAAAAGGGGGTTGCAGATAATCCTGTGTTAAGCTTCCATCTAGTCACAAATGAAAAGCATAAACCTTCTTGGATCTAAAAGGTTAGTGATGTGCACCACTTCATCCCTCCAAAACATTACATAACCCTGTCATATCCACTTATTTAATGAAAGAAAATTTGGCTTTAAAGCTCTCTGCTGCTCCTTTTTCAAAATTTAATGTCTGCAGACTGCATATGAATTATTTGGTAACTGAGAGCTGAAGCTGCTTCCTAACGTGTATTTCAAAATGCGACAGGAGCTGATCTCCTTTCAGAACAGTTGAAGTAAAACAGGATATTTTTTTAAGAAAAAGAGTAAATCTAAAGGAGAGGGGTCTCAATGATGATTGTGTCTGGTTTTCACTGAGGCACTAGGAAAATATCTTTTAGAATATTCACAGTTTAAGAACAACAGGTAGGAAGGACAAAGTAAGAATTTAGTAGCTAGTAGGTGAAGCATTTACAATATTTATAGTGAGGCAATTTATACAGCTATTCCCCTATAATATGGAATTGAGGTTAAGTCAACAGGACAGGGATTTGCAAGTAGAGAAGAAACATGATAAAGGAGAATGAGCCCTGGATTTAGAAACAAAGGGCTTGGGTTCAAGATACAGGTTGACTTCTTCCTAGCTAGGTGACTGTAGAGAAGTAACTTCCCTTCTTGGGTCCTCAGACAGTAAGATGGTTTCTAAGGCCTCTTCTAGCTCTACTCCTCTACAATGTTATGATTCTATAATTCTTATTATATCAAAATACACTTAAATGCTGTTGGTGGAGGATGAGTATGGTAAAGTGCAAGGTTGAGGAACCTGTAGCCTTGAGGTGTAGACTTCTAGGTCCTTGAGTACAGGCTTTTTGACTAAGTCCAAGTTTTACAGAACAAATCCTTTTACTGAGGGGATTTGCTCTGTAAAGCTTGGATTGAATCAAAGAGCCACACTTGGGGACCTAGAGGGCCACATGGCCACATGTGGCCTTGAAGTTGCAGGTTCCCCACCCCTGGTATAGTGTATCTATAGTGCTCTAGAATTATGGTCAGAATAAGATGGGTTTGAATCCCACCTCAGATGCTTATTACTTATGCAACCTGGGTAGGGCACTTACCCTTTCTAAACTCCTATTTCCTTATCGACTTCCTTATCTGTTAAAATAGGGATGATAATAATAGCACTTAAACTGCTGGGGTTTGGGGGTCATCATATGATTAAAATGCTTTGCAAAATTTGAAGCTATATTATACAAGTGAGCTATTATTATTATTACTTCTCCTCAGAACTGCCACTCATTAAAAATAATAAGAATTAATAACCATGATAAAGATGAGGAGGAAGAGGACGGCTCAAATATTCTCCCTGGGTCCTTAATTCCAAGAGTTTGTGTCATGAAATTCAAGCATAGATGCCCTACCCATAGAATCATAGACTCTCAGAACTGTCCATGATCGTAGAGATAGTCCTATAGCCCAGGACCACACCGTCGTTTTACAGATATTGAGGCAGAACCTTAAAAAGAGATACACCAGGAAATCTCATCCAATGCACAGATTTGAAAAGATTATAGACTGTCAGGTGGAACGGGCCTTAGAGATCATCTAATCCAATTCCTTCCTTGTACAAAGAAAAACAACAAAAAACCTGATTCCTGAGAGACTCCAACTTGCCCATTGTCACACACTGCTGGAGAATTAGAGTTAAAAATATAGGCCTCCTGGGCTCCTGTCCAATGACCTTTACACTACACCAGTTTAATATAAATGGTCTATTTATATTTTTTGGCTCTGTCCATATACATACATATGAATGAGAGGTAATATGGCTGGCCTCAAATGCAGGAAGACTTAGCTGTTTTAGAGCCCTGTCTCTGAGATATTTCAGCTCTGAAACCCTAGTTTCAGAGTCCCCCTTTTTCCCCTCAAATACTTATCTAAGAATCTAAATTACCTCTGTTGATGTGCGTGGGGGGGGGGAGGAATTTCCACACTGGGAGCTCACACACAAGGATGAATTTATATATGTAAATCAAAAATAAAACACATATGTATGCTATGGCTAAAACATGAAGATTAGAGAAGAACAAATTTCAGATTTATTAGCAGGAGTTACATTTGTAAATCTACAAAGCAGTTCATTCATGTGCTTTTGGTGAACTATGTTTTGACTATAAATGACATTATTTATACAAAAGTACTCACAAGATCTAGGTCTGCTCACTTATTAACCCTCAAACATATACACACACACACACACACATATATAAACATATATATGGACATGCAAACACATTTTTACTTCCTTGTGCGCATCAATGGCTAATGATGGCAAATATTTTAAATATCACATTCCTTAGTTTTGATGAAAAGAGATACTGCATAGTGCTGTAGAAAGAATACAACAACTGGAGTCAGAGGCCTGGGGTTGGAATCTTGGCTCCCCTATTTACTTTCTTGGTGACCTTGAACATGTCACTTAACTTCTAGACCTCAATTTCTGCATTTGTAACTGTGAGACTAGATTAGGTCCTTTCAGGATCTAAATCTATGATGAAAGGTCTGAAAATGAACCCAAGAAAATGAATATAATATATTCATATTAATATGAATATAATAATTCTTGCTTCAGCATGAGTACTCTAGTCAGGGCTCAGTTTTCAGTTAGCTAGTAAGTATTTATTATAAACCTCTAGTATAAACTTGGCATTGTGCTAAGTACTAGGAATAAAAAGGAAAGCAAAAGACAGTCCCCCCACACACAAAGAACTCAAAATTATGTTTCATTGTTCAAATCCACTAAATTGCTAAGTTTTTACTTCTTATTACTTAGTTGTCTGCAAATCATATTATTTTTCACTTGACAGTCATTTCTTTCCAGTATCTTAATCTGTTTTTATTGTGACGATTTCTGATATCCTTAAAGGGAATGTACCTCAAAAGTATAACATAATAGGAATTTATTTGAAACTTTTAAAGATATTTTAAGCAGGAAAAATGGAGGAAACAATTCAATGCTTAATATTTAAACACTAAGTAAGCAAAGAAGAGAATTTTATCGCTAAGAACCATGTGGCCAGAGCTAGGGAAGCCTTTCACTGTTTGTACTGGATGTTTAGTGGGTCATATTTCACATATGAGGCTGTTGCAATAGGCTTTTTGCTTTCCTATGCCTAAGTGCTTCCAAATGTTTCAGATTAAAGCAATCATATTTTCTCTAATGTTCTCGAGAAGCTTAATTCAGTAGCTAATGCTGGAATTAACATTTTCATGATGGAGGGATTGCTATGCTTTCTATAACTGTAACTTAGTGGTTAAAAGAGTGATGCCCTTGCTTAATATATCAATTTACATTTAACCACAGGGTAACTCTGTATCCCTAGTTCATACAAAGCACTTTTTCAGAAATGGTGTTTTATTTGAAATGACCTTACGCATTGGACTCCTACAATCCAAATTTTCATTAATGATAAAATGAAATTGTAATGAGAAGCTATGCCATAAAATGATTCTAGATATTTCGAAGAGTAAAATATTCTAGAGAATTGGGTCTGGAAGAGAAAACAAGTTACAATGACTTGAGTTGACTGTAATAACCTGAGAAGATACTCCTTCAGAGACCTTATTCTAAATAATGTTTTCATGGTGAAGTAACACTTAGCTTCCTTTCATAACAAGTTTTAATAAAAAACATCTGTATTGATTATCTTTTGATATGACTAAGATTTCCCTCTATATCCTTCTCCCTCCTGTCTCCAAGAATACCAACCTGAGACAGTGAGAAAGAAACAGAGAGATAGAGAACAAGAGAGACAGAAAGACAGACAGACAGAGACAGAGAGACAGAGACAGAAAAAATTGGCAAAATCAATATATTGATAACATTTAACATTATATGAAAATTTTCACACCCATGTACCTCTCCACCCTCTCACCTCCCTATCTCCTGACATTTTTGCAAAAGAGTAGGGAGGCTGCTTTACGTTGGGGCCAAATTCAATATTTGTAAATTTACGGCATTCATTTTAGACTGTTTTGTGGTTGGTATTATTTCCATTTACACTGAGCACGCTGTATATCTGCAGTCTGCTTATTTCACTTTGTATCAGGGAATATAATTCTTCCCATGATTCTCTGTACTCATATTCATTGCTTCTTACATTAATATATATATATATTTATATAGTTTCTTAATGGTAGTATTCCCTTACAATCATATACCACATTTTGCTTAGCTATTTCCCAATGGAATGGCATCTTCTTTGCTTCCAGTTCTTTACTACCACAGCAAATTTTATTTCTTAATGAATTTTCAGATTCTTGTTTCTCCAGTTCACCATATGATTTACCATTGGCCAGAAACCTCAGAAAACAAAAAGACTGTTTGTCTTCCAGAGTTATTATGTATGGGAGGATGTTTTCCTCTTTTATTTCCTCCTAAAACCTCAGAAGTTATGAGCTGAAGCCTAAAAGCAAAGAGCATAAAAGCAGAACAGATAGTCTTGATTTCAAATTATTGTGGACTCTAGCATGCCATCTAATTACCATATAAGCAGGTACCATAAAGAAGTTGGAATAATGTACTTCACATCACATCATAGGAGAGATTCTATGACTCAGAGGCTTCTCTGTAAATTTCAATTTAATTACAGAAATTTTACTAATGTTTGTAGCTGATGAAATTTATCCTCATTAGAGAGTCTGGTGGCAGTGAATGTTTTTCCTATCTGTACTGTGAGGAAGAACATATTTTCAAGGTTTGGTAAACTCACAGTTACCCTATAAAAAATAGTGTGTGTTCAATAGATAGCACTTGGATTGCTTTTAGCCACACTAAGTACTAGTCTGTTACTTGATCCGTTATCACAAGTTTTCCCTAAAAAAATCATACCCCAAGCTTGTTGGAAGCAGTAGTTCCTGATAAATTAATTATCAAGTCAGATATTTTTGCTCAACTAGCTTCAGTAGCCAATAAGCTATCAAAATAATACAATTTTAGTGCTTCCTCAGAAGAGACTAGATTCTCTCTTATAGGTCCCCACTGAGTTACATGAGATGATGAGACTCTGACCTAGCAATTACTCTGACAATGGTCTTTAGTGTCTGAAATGGCACATTTGGAGAAAATAGACTGTGCCCAGTCAAAATTCTCTTCTTGAATAATGTGACCAGAAAATTACCATAAAGTAACTGAGGATAGCACCTGGTAGCATTGGTGAACGCTTCATTCAAAGCTGTTAGTTTCTATGCAATATTTTCATAACATAGAGGTGGCATAGTACAGAGTACTAGATTAGAAGACAAAGGACCACGGTCTAAATCCCAGATCTGATACTTATTACTGATGCAAACTTGGGCAAGGCATTTAAACTCTAGTGTGGGCCTTATTTATTCTTCTGTAAAAAGTGCATGTATAAGGGGTGATAGGGATGGACAAAATGACTTCTAAGATTCCTCCCTATACTTTATATCAGATGACATTCAATCTGACCACCAGAAATGGCAGAGTAGATGGGAGAGGGTGGGGTTGGAGAAGAAGAGAAAGAATGCATTATCTCTAAAAAATTAAAGAAAATCCATGAACTAAGTTTTGAACAATGGCCATAGTATGGCTAAATTCTATAGTACAGAATCAACTAAATTATTTAGCAACTAATTATCTGGTCTGTAAATTATGTAGATCTCCTGCTTCTCCTCTTTCTTATTTCCTGTCTTGCTGCAATCTACCCATACACAGCACATTTAATAAGAGTAAATGAAGAAAGGGAAATGGGATAAAAGTAAGACATCGGATTAGTAATTTATGAGTCATCTCTTCTAAAAGAATGATGCAGGAAAATATTTGAACTATTAGACAAACTGAGTCTTGAGGAGTGTGTATGGGTTTATTTTATGTATCCTTACAAACTAACATGAGCAATAGCCGAGCTTTTTAACAAGGACTAGGCCTGTGGGTGAACTCTGTACTTAACATTTATTTATACATTTCAAGTATACACTTAGACTGAAAAAAATCATCTTTCGCTCATGGCTTTTAGCCTAGAATTACCAGCCACAGAATGAGCTGATCCTGAAACAATTTCATTAAGCCCACCTTACATGAGGTTCCAATGACACTGAGCCTATAGCATTTTCCCTAGAACATCAGGGAGACATTTCTTTGAGTCATTTCCCATTACTGCTCTGTTTTAGACTCCTGCTCTAGACTCTGATATGTGAACTTCAATGGGTTCTTTAATTTATACATGTATGCATGCATGTATATAAACATATGCACATACATATAATTATTTTATAAGTTGCAGCCTGTTACCCTTGCTATATGCTTCCTAATTGTTCCTTTATGTGATACTATTGTTAAATTCTTCAGAGAGTGATGTATTCCATGTATCACAGTCATATACCACAAGCCTTAGAATGCCTTAGAAACATCAACTAATGTAGTTTCTAGAAGCCTGGGATCTTCAAAGGAACATTGTAGGTTCTTAAAGGCAATCCAGACCATTTTCCCCTTGTTTAATTATGGAGACAATTTACATATTTATATTGTCTTCTCCAGATATACATATCTTATGGAATACTCTATTGGTACCCTCTGGAAATTAGAAGCAAGTAAGATCTCTGAGACCTTATATAGCTGCTACCTTATGGGTGGAATTTGTGGGAAGATGGGGGAAAGAGTCATCATACTGGGAGAGCAATCAAGAGGAGTTAAAAGCTGCATCATGGGAGAGACCATCCAAGCTGATAAGATCCTAGATCCATCTGAGCACTAGCTCTGTGAATACATAGATACTTATACCATATGCACATAAATGCTTACATGCAGTCATACCTCATACCATGAGCATAGATACATGTACATCAAATGGATCTGGGATTTCATTAATTTCAATACTTCCTCCAAGGATACAAACCCCAACCCATCCATGAGTGCTCATTCACATTTGACTCTTGTCCATATTGTTGTGTTCATACACATACATGTTGCACTTGTACATACATATACATATACATACATACATATAGATAGATAGATAGATAGATATCAGCCTGATTTTACTATTTTAAAATTTTCCTCAATTTTATTTAAAGCTGCTTTTTACACTTTTCTGATATTATTATTATATCAGGGGCAGCTAGGTGGCACAGCATATAGAGTACCACCCCTGGAATCAGGATTTCAAATCTGGTCTTAGAAACTTGCCGCTTACTAGCAGGGTGACCCTGGGCAAGTCACTTAACCCCAATTACCTTGCTGCTCCCCCCCAAAACAGTCTGGATCTTTTATGATATTAAAGTTTTGCAATTTTATAATTTTAATATTTTACTTGAAAAAGCAACAGATCTGATTTTGTCCTATTTGTTCCTTTAGAAGACTTTTAGCCTTTGACCCTGGATGTTGGTTTGATTCTCAGCAAATTTATTATATTAAAATATTTTTTCAGTTTTATAAATCACTGAAAAACCTCTTAATTTTACTTTCAATCTATTCCTAGTATTTTATCATGTTTTTGGCTTATGATTAATTTTAAACTGCCTTGAGAGACAGAGATGCCATGAAGATTTTGTCATTAGAATTCCTCTGCCAATTTGTAGATATCTTTGTCTTACTGATAATGAGCCAGGGGTAAAAATGAGTGAGGAATACCTAAAATTAGTTAATATTATCGTCTAAAAACAAACAATACAAACACATCCTTTAGCTCTTTGCAGATAAGTCATCCAATAACAAAGAATTCACGTCAGAATCAGCCAGATTTGATCACCTTGATGTGGAAGATTCTAATCTTTAGGGCTGAGAAGTCAGGAAACCATATTAAGTGTGAACTTGTTCGGGTTTACTCATAATGTTAACAAATGGGCATCAGTCAAGCACAATGGAGAAGTCATGGTTAGGTGGCACAGAATGGTTTCCCTACTTGCTAAAACTGTCCAAATGGTATATGATATACTGAATATAAAAGGGTTAATTAAAATATGAAGGTGGCAAGTTCAGTGGAAAAAATATCAGATTTAGAGTCAGAATTCCTGGGTTCCAATCCCAGATCTGACAGCTACAACCTATGTGAACATGAGAAATTCATAATATTTGGAGGCTTTATTTTGCTCATCTATAAAACAAGAGGTTGAAATAGATGACCTTTAAAGTCCTTTCTACTGCTAAACATTTGATCCTGTGATTATGTCCCAAACAATATATATATATACAGGTGACATCTATCGAGGTAAAATTTGAAATGTATAAAATCATATTTCTAGGGCTAGAAAGAACCTCAGAAAGTCATTTGGTTCAACCTCCTTGTATTGAAGATGAGGAAGCTGATGGTAAAGGACTCCCTTCCCCACCCAAAAAAAGTAAAATGTCAGAAATAGGATTTGAACCCAGATGTCTCAACTCCAGTGTCAGTGCGTCTTACAGTATACTACCACAATTATGACAATGACAACAGCTAAAATTACTACTGTTATAGGAAAGCTGATCTACTTGGAGACATTAACGTGAGGAACTGAGAGCAACTCTAATGTGCACCTAGGAAATACACATCTCCTTTTAGCTGTATGATATGAACAGAAGTTCTAAACCTGTAAGCATAGATATACATGAGACCTGTAGAAACACGCACAGTAAGGATAACAAAGAATAAATTTTATCCTTAAATTTAGGTGTAAATGGAGTATCATTAAAAGTTCACATTCATCTGCTTTTGGTAAATTCCCAGATTAGCCTCATTAGAAACATTTTCAACAGCATTATAAAACATTTAAGTGCTAACTTAAATTCTCTGCCTTGATACATTATTTTAAAAAGGTACAGATTGGCTAGAAGGGACTATGAGGTAGCATTGTTCCTATGGAAACATTCATCTGAGGATGAAGAGGAAGAGAGAGGAAGAAAAGCAAGGTAGAGCACGTTTGGGTAAGGACCAAATGATGAAGAAAGAATCATGTCACCTTAAAGCCAGAAGAAATCTCAGAGACTATCTAATCTAATCTTACCCATATTCAAACAGGAATCAACTCTACAACATTCCTGAAAAGAGAAACAGACAACAAAATAATGGGAAGTGGAGGTCTTGGACAGTTGAAAAACTGGATAAAAGAATTCTTTATAAACATAACTAAGCAAATACACAAGGAAGGTAGTGTTTGGGGGCAACTTCAACTATTCATGGAAGTCATTTTTGGGTTAAAACAGTTCTGCTGATCAATGCCTGACTTGCCTTGTTGATAATCTGTATGGTTATAGAAGCAAGTAGGTAGTGGGGCGTGTCTGATACTCTGAACCTGTAGCTGAATAAGGAATTGGCTGGCAAACTAGAAATGATGAGAACCTTGGGAAGCAGTCACCATGCCATATTAGAGTTCATGACTAATAATGAGGAGATTGCCAACCATAGTCTGACTTATAACCTGGTCTTTAGAAAATCATATTTCAAAGAAATAAAATAGGATGCCATGTCTGGAGAATAGGTATGGAATTCTCATGACACAGTCCCAATCGTGGCTGATGATGAAAAAAGGGGAAAGATATCTAAAGAGACCAATGTGGCTGAGTGCAGCTCTGATTAATGAACTCATATTTCTAAAGGAAGTGGATAAGCAACAGAAGCAAAAGTAGATAACAAAGGATTGCTGTAAAAGAGTAGCAAGGTTTTGTAAAAAATGTCATGGAGGCTAAAGTCCAGTCTGATGTGTTGCTTCCAATATATGACGAAAGCAACAACAAAAGGATATTTTCTTAAGTTACTATACATGCTACGGACAAGAAGAAGCTTAAAGGAATGAATATAATATTTCTTTGGAGAGGATGGAAGATGATGATGGAGAGAAGAAATATTCAAGTCCTATTTTGTTTTTTGTCTATTAAGGAGAGGTAGCTAAATGGCTTGGTTCAGTGGATAGAGGGCAGGGCCTGGAGTATGGAAGATCTGAGTTCAAATTTGACCTCAGACACTCACTGTGTGACCCAGTGCAAGTCACTTAACCTCTGTTTGCCTTAATCCACTGAGGAAAGAAATGGCAAATAGCTTCCATATCTCTCCCAAGAAAACCCCACAGACGGTATGTTGGATACAGATGAAGAACAGCAACATTAAGAAGAATGGTCCTCAGATTGCCAAGGAACAAATAAAAATGTTTAACAAGGATATGACAAGCAAGATTAATTAAGAAATGATTTTAAAAGCTAGCTATTTTATAAATTCAAGTTAGTTACACAGCCCAGATGAATCATGCTGCAATCTGAAAGAGTCTGAGACATAATGGCTAAATGATCATGAGAAGAGGACTAGAGATGTGAAAGCATTATCCCATTTCCAAAGAAGGCAGGTGATAACTTCAAACTCTTGTCCAGTGAGCTTGATGTTAATTCTTTATTGGTGAATCCTTTACCTGGCTCACTCTTTCTGACAGATTCCACCTATGTTTTGCTTCACCACCCACTCCTGGGTCCTCTTCTCTTAGCAATCTTGTCACAAGCCCTCCTCCCCCCTTTCATTTCAAGATGACTTGCTTTCCTTTCACTTCCCTCTAGTTAAGAAATCACAACGAATTTAACTCGTGTCATTATTCCTAGAAAGGGTATTAATCTTCTCAGTCTTTAACCCCATTCACCATCTCCATTACATTCTGGATCTTATTCTACAATTGCTATTTTCCCATATTAGAAAGCAAGCTTCTTGAGAGCAAGGATGGCTTTTGTATTCGTATTCTCAGTGATTAGCAAAGTGCTTGGTCCTTACTAATCACCTTAATAATTTTTCTCCCTTCTCTCTTCCCTTTTCTTTCTTCTCACAAATTTCTAGAAGGGCTTATATAAAATATGGAATGTGAGCATATAAAATGAGATGAGGTTATCAATGAGAGAGTCAGATTTGCCCTATTATGAATAAAACATTCCATTATAAAAAAAATATTTCCATTTGATAGTTTCCCAGCCTAGGGAGTACTATGGACATTACTAACCAACCTTTCAGCAAAGCACATGATCAAGCCTCTTATGATAACTGAGAAGAAATTTGGAGTGGATGGTAGTAAAATTATATGAATTCAGACCTGGTGGACTAATTACTTTTGATTGATGGATTTATGTCAGACGGGGGGAGAGTACATGGAGGACCAAGTCTTTGTTCTTGGCCTTGTTCTATCCCGTCTTTTAATTAATTATTTGAATGCAATCTACTGTGACAGACTTGAATCTCTGGAATAACAAGGTGAGGGAAGCAAAAGTTACAATATGGGTGATGGAAACAGAATCCTAAAAAGTTTTCAGTAGGCTGCAATCATGGGGTGAATACAATAAAATAAAAGTATACTGATTAAGTAAATATCAGAGATTCAAATATTCAACTGTATAGTATAACATTGCCTCTGGGCCACTTTCACCAACTTCCATTCAAATTGACAGTTTGAGTCCCCAAAGGGAAGCTGACTAATGCTTTCCCTAAGGGTTCCAGGTATAACCTAGAAAGGTTGTAAGTGGTTTCTAGTACTGTCATTCATCTAGAACTGAGTGTCCATCTGGTATGCGCTCCTCAAAAATTGATGATCAATTTACCAGCTAGAATTAATTAGCTTTAGCAAGGGGAATTTTCTAATGTGGTATAGTAAGAACAACTGATACAGAATCGTTTCTCTCGGAAGTTTGGCACATGCTTTTGTTTTGGGCATAGAGAATCTAATTAGTTACATCAATTCTGGGGAGTGTGAAACACTTCTCTTACAAACAAATATAGAACCATATTTAGAAAACAATCCATGTGAAAAAGAAGTAAGGATTTTTGAGGATGATAGGATTGTATGCTCATTTTCCCACACTCTAACCATTCATGTCCTGCTCTGGACATTTCAGCTTGTCAATTTTTTTTCTTAAAAAATGTTTTTCAAAATTATATATTGTCCTCCAGATAATGGCTGACCAGGGAAGAGGAGAGCAGAACTGTCAGTGTCCTTGTTATGGCCAATGATAAGGGACAGACTAGCTGATCTCTGAAGTCTCCTCAGAGTGATAGGGTATAATGAATCATGGCATAATAGCTAGAGTACTATACTAGAAATCAAGATGACTTGCTTCTACATATGTCATTTGCCAGTTACTAGCTGTATGTCTTTGGGCAAACTAATTATCAAGCCCGAGGCTTAGTTTCCTTATCTGTAAAATGGCACAATAATAATTCTAGTGCCGACTTCACAGGATTATAGTGAGGTATGTAAATAAAATGCTTTAAATAACTGTCAAGTATTTTTTAGGAGTTTATAATTTTATGAATACAACACTGCCACAATAAGAATGACCAACAACTTACTTCCAAAAAAACAGGAATAGTCAATAAACATAGGCAATAGGTGTGCATGTGTGTGTGTGTGTGTGTGAGTGTGTGTGCAGTTTCTTTTCCTCACAGTAACACTACTTTAATAGTATGCCTTCAAATAAAAACTCCAATTTGATCAATCCTCAATGTCTCTACAATATGAAAAAATGGGGTAGATTTCATGTTTCCCCCCCAATAAATAACTTACACTGCCTATGAATAAAATTATATATGTATACACATATACATCACAATTTTATATATATATATATATATATATATATATATATTTTCCAAATTTAGGAAAAAAACTGTTAACATCATATAATCTAACTCAGAAGAAAAAACAATTTATTAGCAATATAGTCACATGTGAATTTCCATTTATTTTTTTCTAAGACAAGAAGATCTAGTAATAGAACAACTAGACTGGGAGTCAACAGATTTTTATTCTATTCTTAATTTGATTAATGACTGGCTGTAGATACCTCAATCACTCTGTGCTCTCTTCTGTTCTGGGAGATATAAATTATTAACACACACCCTTTCCCCTAGAAGAAATACTCTAAATTGAATTTTAAAATATTCTGGAAAGTTCCTTGTGCTTTTTATAATTAGGTACAGAAATATCTCTTTGGCATAATGAAGAAATAATGTGTTCTACATAAGTGAATTTTTCAGATAATAGAAATTAACCCATAAACACTCTAATACTTTTGAATTCTATTAAAATATTTGATGGCAGGCTATTGCTTAATTCTTTGTCTTAAGCAGAGGATAATAAACAAAACTAAACTTTTTTTTTAATGACTCAGGGTTATCATTACCACCAACTATTATTGTTCTACAAAACAATGCCTTTCTATGTGTGCTTTTGAGTTTTTCTGTGACCTTCCTTCAATTCCATGCTAACAGTTCTCATAATCTTAATGTTAAGGAATCGGTTTCTAAAAGTCTCTCACTTCTCTTCTGCTTTGCTGTTTGTTATCTGCTGTGGGACAGCAAACAACCAAGGTTATAAAGAATTTGTATGGGGGCTAGGTAGTGCAGTGGATAGAGCACTAGCCCTGGAGTCAGGAGGACCTGAGTTCAAATCCAGCCTTGGACACTTGACACACTTACTAGCCGTGTGACTCTGGGCAAGTCACTTAACCCCAACTGCCCTCCAAAAAAAAAGCAAAAAATTAAAAAAAATTAAAAAAAAAGAATTTGTATATTAAATGAGTCAAAGAATCTGAGCTGGAAAGGAGTTCAGAGGCCATCTAGTCCAATAAATACTTGACCAAAAATGCCCTCTAAATTGCAGATAAATGGTCATCTACTTTCTCATTGAAGATTTTCAGTGAGAGGGAATTCATACTATCTCAAGGCAACCAATTGAATAAAAGAAACCATTACTATGCTGAAGCAAAGCTCAGTCTGCCATTATCAGGGTTTGGTTGCCACTGAGTTTGACTTCTATCAATAATATTCCATTGACTTCTATCTGCCAGAGGAAAGGGAAATATCAGCTAATGCATGTCTTTTCCCATATAGTTGCTTTAAATAAGACTACAAATGAGGGTTAGAGAACTGAAGTGAATGGCATTCAGGGAAAGATTTTAAGAAAGATTTAAGGTGTGGGGAAGCCACCTTTGTTTAATTTCAGCTCAATTCCAGAATGGGTCATTGAGGCCTGAATTTACCAGGTAAATGGGCTGCTGATGTTATCAAACATTAGCAGAACTCAGAACACTTTATAAAACCTTTGAGAAACTGTGGTACTGTGGCAAAAACAAGGGTTCTGGAGCAAGAAGATGGCCATCTTTAGTGACTACTACTAAAGACCCTTAGATAAGGGCTTAACCTTCATAGGTTTTAGCTTCTTCATTTGTACAACGAAGGAGTTAGATGAGTTGAACTCTAAGGGTCCTTCCAACTTTAAGACTTTGATCCCAACTTTGTTCTTCCTTCCCTCCGATCATATTGCCTTGGCCAGAATTCAAACAGATTTTAAGTACTATCTGTAATGACTGCCAGGTGGTCTAAAATGGTTAGACTGATGCCCAAAGAACTATAAAACTGTATATACTCTTCAATACAGCAATACCACTATTAGATCTGTATCCCAAAGAGATAATAAAAAAGGGAAAAGAAGCCACATGTACAAAAATAGTTTTAGCAGCTCTTTTTGTGGTGGTCAAGAATTGGAAATGGAGGGGATGCCCATTAATTTGGGAATGGCTGAACAAGCTGTGGTATATGAATGCAATTATTGTGCTAAAAGAAATAACGAGCAGGCAGATTTCAGAAAAACCTGGAAAGATTTACATGAACTGCTGCTGAGTGAAATGAACAGAACCAGGAAAACATTTGTACACAGTAATAGCAACATTTTCCGATGATCAACTCTGATAGATTTAGCTCTTCTCAGCAATGAAATGTTATCTAAGATGATTCCAAAAGACTCATGACAGAAAATGCTATCCACATCCAGAGAAAAAACTATGGAGTCTGGATGAAGAACAAGGCATACTATTTTCTCTTTTTTTTCTTTCTCATGTTTCTTCCCCTTCTGTTCTGATTCTTCTTTCACAACAAGACTAATGTGAAAATATGTTTAATATGATTATACACGTATAGCCTTTATCAGATTGCTTAATGTCTTAGAAAGGAGGAGAAGAGGGAGGGAGAAAATAATCTGGAACTCAAAATGTTATAAAAGTGAATGCTGAAAACTATCTATACATGCAATTGAAAAAAATACCATTAAGTAGAAAAAAAAAAATAAAAAGCTAAAATGGTTAGACTGGGGATGGTTTTGCTAAGTATGGAGCTTTTGGTGAAAGGAAAGCCACAAATTGGTGGACTACGTTGAGCAAGTTGGTAGAAGTAGAAGAGGTCCTTCCCATTTACTCTCAGCTCTCAGTTCAGCAGCTGCATAGCAGGGTTCTGAATTAAAATGAAGAAAACCCCAAGTGTTCAAAATCAGTTTCTTACCTCTCATTAGTCATTATGACAGATGCTGTCTTTTCTATAAAGTAGGTATGTCAATACCAAGGATAATGTTTATATTACCCCCACTCTTTTACATTTGTTTTGGAGAAAATAACCTTCTATATTTTAAGAAAGAAGCTCATTAAAGAGAAATTTTGTCAGTTTAGAAACAAGGAATAAATTTTAGGATGTTAAGACTTTGACACACATTAAAAATGGTTTTATTGTCATTCATTAAAACAAAGGGGAAATGGAAAAATGGCAAGATCACTGTTTTCTTACCCTTCTCTAAATTTTAAGCTTGTTTTGGGCATGTGATAAGATAATGTTATGTTAATAAGAATATCACTATGAAACAGAGGGCAAAATGATTACCGTTCTACTTGGGGCCAAAAATTCTACTCCACAAGGACACATTGGGCAAGGTATGGCTAGCTAGACAGCTGGCTGCTTTTAAAAGGTCTGGAGATTTTAATGGCCTGGAAGGTGTGAGTATATAGTGTCATGTAACAACAAAGGAACTTGTGATCTTAGGTTACACTAAGAAAAGTTCATTGCCTAGGGAGGTGGCATATTTGTTGGGCTCCATCATCTTCAGCATATATCTGGAATATTGTGCTCAACTCTACGTATCATATTTTAGGAAGGGCACCGATAAACGAGACAGTATCTACAAGAAGTCAGGAGGTAGTAGAGGGCCTTAGGGATCTTGCTACATGAGGATGAATGGGAGGAATTGGGTATATTTAGTGTGGAGAAAAAAAAGGCAGAATTACTGTCTTCAGGGAAGTGGAATTAGACTTGTCAAATGGCAGAATTAAAAGCAATGGGTATGCATAGCATAAAAGACAAATTTAGGCTTGAAATAAGGAAATATTTCTCAATAATTAGAGCTATGTAAAAGTGAGATGAGCTATCTTGGGAAGAAATGCGTTCCCATTTATAGAAGATCTTCAATCTAATTCTAGATGACCACTTCTAAGAGTACTATAGATGATGTTCTCATTGAAGTACTGGTGGGAACAGAGGTCCATGGAAATCCCTTTCAAACCTGAGGTTCTGGGAACATGAAACAGAGAGATGAACTCTTTGATTACAATTTGATAACATGGACCCTAATCTTGCCTCTGTTGTTTACTAATGTACTATAGTAGAAGAAATACCATATCCTCTACCCCATGTAAGCTGGGCTAGCTTTTTCTTAAAAAGTACTGAGACAATTCTTGACACATAGTTGATTTACAGACCTAAAGACTCAGGCTACTGATATTACTTCCTGATTGCTTGAGTACAAAGCAGCTAAGGGGAACTCCAAAGGTCCTTTCTGATGCATGGTTGGTAGAAAACAACTGGCAACTCAGTCAAGAGAGCTTCACTTTAGCTGAATCAACTCAGATGTCCTAAATACCTATTTTCATTGCATATTCTCTTTCTACAGCTAAGTAAATCTCCTTTTAAAGAACTACTGAATGATCAACCTAGAAGCATATATTTTCCCCCAGCATTGAACCTAAGCTCCCTGGGAATTGGCCTAAACATCATCTGAATTTTAAAAATATCTTTAACTTTTCAATTTACCTCAAAATAATTCAATAAACATTTCCCAAGTACTTACTCTGTGCAGGGCACTGTGCCAGACACTAGGGATACAGAGACAAAATAAAAATATAATCTCTGCTCTTAAGGAGTATATATCCTAATGGTATATACAATATACAAACACATAAGTCATAACACAATACTATCAAAAGAAAGCACAAACATCTGGGGGAATAGGAAAGCACTTTGTGTGACACCTAAGCTGAACCTTAAGGAAGCCAAGGATCCTAAGAGTAGAAGAGAGAAGACAGTCCAAGAATGGGGCCAGATATGCAATTCCAAGTTCAGAGAACAGCAAGTTGGTTAGGATAGCTGAGACATACAGAGTATAAAGAAGAAGAATATGAAACAAATCTGGTGGTAGGCCTGAGTCAGACTAGCACATAATCATAGAACCTGAGAGTTAGAAGGAACCCCAGGGATCAACAAGGGGATATTAGTTGAGCCCATGAAACTAAAGGAATCCCCACTAAACCCAACAAGTGGTGATTCAGACACTGTCTAAAGATCTCTAGGAGAGAAAATCTATCCCATCTTAGAGGTAGCAATTCCATTTTTATATAGCTCTAACTGCAAGTTTTTCCCTGAGATCAATTCCAAATTTGCACCTTTATAACTTCTACCCATTATTCCTGCTTCTTCTCTCCAGAGCCAAAAAGAACAAGTTTAATCTGTCATCCCCAAGATATCCCTTCAAATACTTAAAGACAAATATTATTCCCCATGGCCTCCCTCAATCTTCTTTTCTCCGGGCTATCTGTATACATTCTGTTCATTCAACTGATCTTCATATGCCATGAACTCAAGACACCATCCTCATTTGAGTTGCTCTCCCCTGGACATTCACCAGCTTATCATTATCTTTCTTATTATGAATGTCTTTAAATGCCAGGCTGAGGATTTTATACTTTGTCCTGGAGTTACTAGCCAGAAAATAAAGATTCTTTTAATTTTTTTTAAATTATTATTATTTTTTTGCTTTTTGGAGGGGGAAGGTTGGGCAGTCGGGGTTAAGTACTTGCCTGAGGTCACAAGGCTAGTTTTGTGTTAAGTGTCTGAGGCCAGATTTGAACTCAGGTTCTCCTGACTCCAGGGCCAGGTGCTCTATTCACTGTGCCACCTAGCTGCCTCTTTAAAAATTTATTGTATTTTATTTTTTTAGAAAATAAAGATTATTTAGCTGGGTAATGGAATGGTTCAATTTGTGCTTCGGGAATTTTATTTTATTAGCTTGGTAGGAAATTGACTGGAGATGGAAGAGAATGGAAGTAGGAAGACCAATTAGGATTGTAATTATCCAAACAAAAAGATGAAATCCTGAACTGGAGTGGTGGCTAACTAAGTGGAATTAAAAGGATGAATGTGAGAGCTCTTTCGAGCGGTATAATAGAGAAGACCCGGCAACCAGCATGATATGGAAATGGTAGAGGAACACTAAAATCTAGGGTACAAATTTCCTTTTCTGAGTAATAATTTAAAAAAACATAGTTGGATTAAGTGACATCTAAAGTCTCTAATTTCAGCCACAAAACTCTGCTACTCTTCTAAAATGAAAAAAAAAAATAACTTCAATAATTGTGTCCTCTCAGTTATGTTTATTTTGCCGTATGTTTAGAAGAAAGGCAGAAAGAAAATGCTGATTCATGCTAACACATCTTTGTTTACCAAGTTCTGTATTGTAAAGTAACAATAGGAGAAGGCTTTTTCCATCAAGCCCTCAAAATAATGCATTATGTCCACAAAATGAAAGATAAAAACAGTTTATTAACTTTTGTTGTCTTGGATGGAACATGCCCCTAAATATTAAAAATAACAGGCTTGCTTACATACAGTGTATACACAGTAGAGACTTGGTAACTTTGCTGAATTTAACTGTAGGTGGAAAAAATATAGGAGAAATTATATTTACGTATGAGTGGTAAACTAGGGGCAGTTAGGTAGCGCAGTGAGTAGAACACTGGCCTTGGAGTCAGAAGGACCTGAGTTCAAATCCAGCCTCAGACACTTAACACACTTACTAGCCGTGTGAATTTGGGCAGGTCACTTAACCCCAACTGCCCTCCAAAAAGGCAAAAAAAAAAAAAAGTGGTAAACTATAGGGGAAAAACAAGAATTTCCTGCACTGTGATTTAAAAATTCTTAAGGTATTATATAAAGCTGTCTTAAAATCATACTGTCTCAGTATATGTTCATATCTTCACTTATATGTATTTATAGCATGGCATAGTGGTGAATGCAGTATGTCACCCAAGGACCAACTTAGCTAAACTTAGACTGGGTACTGAACCTGGAGACAGCAGATCTAAGTTCAAATCCCAGTTCTACAACTTCTGAGCAATTCACTTAACCTTTTTGAGGCCTCTACTATCTCAACTGTAAACTGAAGGGATTAGATCGGATGTCCTCCCAGATGCTTCCAGTTCTAGGGCTATGGTTCTACTGCTTATTGCCAGAAGGCTGGGTACCGGGTTATGATTTGGAGGCACAACCACTCATGAATCTACAAATGCTTTCTAAAGGTGGAAGGAGAGAGCAAAGCTCTTCAAAATAAATATAAATATTACTTAAATATTTTATATGTCAGCTTTCACATCTGTTAAATGGGTCTTATCATACCTACCTTTCCTATCTCAAAGACTTATAATAAGGAGTACAAAATATGTGCATTTAACTGCTATGAAAATATAGGACATTAGAAAGGTATTCCTATACAAAGAGATATTTGATTAATATGAATTCATATTCATGTACACAAAGGCTCCTCAATGCATTTAGAATGAACTCACTACCTCCTCTTCTGCCATCTCCTCTACCACCTCCTCTGTCTAGAATTCTAGATGAGATAACAAAAAGTTAGGGCTAGACACTTCTTCCATGACCTCCCACTCTCCTGACTGGTGACTATTATGGCAGGGCTATCATTTCAGGAAAGTCTCAGCCAGACTTGACTTCATCCTCTTATTTCCTTCAGGCTTCAAAATTCTCCTTTGCCAATTTTCTGCATTACTAGCTATTTTTCAACCGTGTGTGTGTGTGTGTGTGTGTGGGTGTGTGTGTGTGTGTGTGTATGTGTGTTCTTTACGAGTAAAATGAGGTGGTTGGACTTTATGCCCCCTAAGGTTCCTTCCAGTCTATAATTTTATGATGCTATGTGTCCTCTGTATAAACTCTCCTGCTTCTCATGTTTGGAACACACTCCCTTCTCTTTCAATTCTATCAAAATTCTACTCTTCCTTCAAGCACAAACTCAAAAACAATGAAGTACAAGAAATTCTTCCTGATTCTTCTTTCTGGCTTCCTTACACCTTCCCCTTCAGCTGAAAGTGATCTCCGCTTCCTCATATTTTTCATATAACTTCCCCTAGATCATTTCTTTGGTCTGTTCATATTCTACTGTTTATCAAACTTTTTTGTGGACTTAGTGAATCAGCTTCTTGAGGGCAGGGGCCAAGTAAGTTATCTTTCATCTCCTTGGTTCTAACAGAAAGCCTTCCTGCACACAGAAGGAACTTTTTAAAAAGTTTGGAAATTGAATGCATATACAAGGTAGGAAGAAAAAATAACTGCTTTTCCTTTAACAACTAGTGGAAATTTAGCACAGATGCGAAAGTTTTGGAGATGTGACGAGAGGATTGGAGTACTGATACAAGGAAATAAATGATCTTTAAGGTCCCTCCCAACACTGAGACAGTATAATTTTAAGATTCATAAAAATATAAACAGTTTAATACAATACCTTAAAAATTTTTAAATCACAATGTAGGGAATTCTTGTTTTTCCACTATAGTTTTTCCACCTATAGTTAAATATAGTTTCCACCATATTTTTTCCACCTGTATTTAAATTCAACAACTTTACCAAGTTTCTACTATGTATAAAACATTGGATGCACAAGCATAAAACAAAACACTAAACTAAAATAGTAACTAGATTTAAGGAGCTCACATTCTATCAGGGGGAATAGAAAGATTCCCCCAAATATCAGTGGTGTTATAGACCTGTTTCTCCACCAGATATTGACCTAAATAAATTCCACCAAGTTTAAACTATCTTGTGGCTCTGCAAGGCTTGCCACTTCAGAAGTGGGATAGGTGAGCCCTGCATGCTGTTCATAAAATACAGAATTTATATCCAGTCAAATGCCTAGGAAAGGAGTAATAGAAAGGACAGGGAGTATTTTCACTACACTACTGTTTGGGGTACTTACTTCCTGAGCAATGACTTTACCTGAGTTGGAAAAGACTTGCTGGTAAATCATTTATTCTAAATAAAGATCATGATAATTATTTTTAAACATTCAATCTACTCTTCTCAAATGCAGCTGTGATGATGCCACCCACCATTTGTTAAGTTCTTGCTTTTAAATCTGTTTCCATTCTTTTCATTTTGTCTATTTCTGGATCTGCCCACCCTTTCCCTCTCCCCCAGTGTCTGACTACATTACACATAGTACCTGAAGTGACAGACTCTTTTCAAGTAGAACAAAGTTTGAATTTCAGTAGCTTCTCTTCTTTTGGGCCTTTGACATGCAAACAAATAAGTTATTGTAACTGTGTCATGGCTGCTCTGTAGTCTCATTATTATGTTTGTGAAAGTTAATTATCTGATAAGATACACTGGTTATTACTGTCTCAGAAATGTGTGGGTATGTTTATTAATTCAAAGGGTTACATTAAAATAAAGTGCATTAAATCCAGAACTCAAGAATAATTTCCCCCTAATTACCATGCAATCATTAAGGCATTTTATAACTGTTACTGAATGAATATCACTTCATTTTTCAAGTTTTACTATTCTCACCTATTATTGTGGTAATATATTATATTCATCCATTTATATATCTAAACCTCTATCTATCTATATCTATCTGAATATATACATTGGAAGACATTCCTTGAAAATTCAGTGTTTTAAAACAGTTCCAAAATGTGGGTTGCACACAAGTGGATTGCTGGATTGTGAAAAAAAAATATTTAATCTCATATGGGAATGTATAAATAAGTCAATATACATTTGGTGGACCTAATAAATGATGTTTTACAAATAATGTATTGTTGCTATTGTTTAGTCATTTTCATTTTTTTTCTTTTTTTCCCCCAGAATTTATTTATTTAATTTTAGTTCTCAACATTCATTTCCACAAGATTTTGAGTTACAAATTTTCTCCCCATCTCTCCCCTACCCCAAGATGGCAAGCATATTGAATACTCCTTCCCCTAGTCTGCACTCTCTTTTATCCCCCCATCACTCCCCTTAACCCATTCCCCCTGATTTCTTATAGGACAAGATGGATTTCTACACCCTATTGCCTGTATATCTTATTACCTGGTTGCATGTAAAAACAATTTTTTAACATTTGTTTTCAAAACTTTAAGTTCCAAGATTCTTTCCCTTCTCTCTTCATCCACCCCCATTGTGAGGACAAACAATTCAATGTAGGTTATACATGTGTGGCTATGCAAAACATTTCCATAGTAGTCATATCATGAAAGACTAATTATATTTCCCTCTATCCCATACTGGCACCTATTTATTCTATTTTCTCTTTTGACCCTGTCCCTTTAGCTTCTGACTACCCTCTCCCCCAATCTGTCTTTGCTTCTATATTTCCTCCCCTCTTATCTTCTTCCCCTCTACTTTCCTGTAGGGTAAGAAACCCAATTGAGTTTGTATGTTATTCCCTCCTTAAGCCAAGTCCAACGAGAGTAAGGTTGACTCTTTCCCTTTCATCTTCCTCCTGTTCCCCTCCATTGTAACAACTTTTTCTTGCCTCTTTTATGGGAGATAATTTACCCTATTCTATCTCTCCCTTTCTCCTCCTAATATATTCCTCTCTCACCTCTTGATTTTATTTTTTAGATATCATACCTTCATATTCAACTCACCCCATGTCCTCTGTCTATGTATACATAAACACACATACACACACACATACACCCACCTATACATACATATACATATATGTATGTATGTATGTATACACACACATTCCCTTCAATTGTCCTAATACAGAGAAAAGTTTCATGAGTTACAAATACCATCTTTCCATGTAGGAATGTCAATAAGTTACTTATGATTTCTCTTTCTTGTTTACCTTTTCAAGCTTCACTTGCTGCTTGTATTTGAAAGTCAAATTTTCTGTTCAGCTCTGATCTTTTAATCAAGAATGCTTGAAAGTCCTCTATTTCACTGAATGTCTGTATTTTCCCCTAAAGTATTATATTCAGTTTTGCTGGGTAGGTGATTCTTGGTTTTAAACCTAGCTCCTTTGACCTCTGTAAAATCATATTCCAAGCCCTTGGATCCCTTAATGTAGAAGCTGCTAGATCTTATGTTATCCTGATTGTGTTTCCACAATACTCAAATTGTTTCTTCCTGACTGCTTGTAATATTTCCTCCTTGACCTGGGAACTTTGGGATTTGGCTATAATATTCATAGGAGTTTTTTTGGGGGGGATCTTTTTCAAGGGGCAGTTGGTGAATTCTTTCAATTTCTATTTTAACCTCTGGTTGTAGAATATCAGGGCAGTTTTCCTTGAGAATTTCTTGAAGGATTATGTCTATGCTCTTTTTTTTAATCATGGCTTTCAGGTAGTTCAATAATTTATTAATGATCTCTCCTTGATGTATTTTTCCAGGTCAGTGGTTTTCCCCATAAGATATTTCACATTACCTTCTATTTTCTCATTCTTTCAGATCTGTTTTATAATATTTTGATTTCTCATAAAGTCATTAGCTTCCATTTGCTCCAATCTAATTTTGAAGGAATTATTTTCTTCAGTGAGCTTTTGAAATCCCTTTTCCATCTGGCCAATTTTGCTTTTTGAGGCATTCTTTTCTTCATTAGTTCTTTTGGACCTTTCTTGCCATTTCAGTTAATCTATTTTTTTAAGGTGTTACTTTCTTCAGTATTTTTTGGAGTCTCCTTTGGCAAGTTGTTGACCCATTTTTCATGATTTTCTTGCATTACTCTTATTTCTCTTCCCAATTTTTCCTCTACCTCTCTTACTTGATTTTCAAGATCCCTCTTGAGCTCCTCCATTACCTGTGACTAGTTCATATTTTTCTTGAAAGCTTTTGATGCAGGAGTTTCACTTTGTTGTCTTCTTCTGGTTCTATGTTTTGATCTTCTTTTTCACAGGAAAACAATTCTATAGTCTGACTTCTCTTCCTCTGCTCATCTTCCCACCCAATTATTTGACTTTTGAGTTCTTTGCCATGGTAGAACTCTGTTTTCAGAGTGGAGAGTGCTGTGTCCCAAATTTCTGGGGTTTTGTGCAACTGTTGTCAGAGGTTCTTCTAGGCACCTGCCTCAGAACTGTGAGAAGGACTGCCTCTCCACAGCCTCAACAAGTTTTGCCCCACCAGTGCTTCTCACTCTAGGACCATCAGCCTAAGACC
>CM053583.1:329059432-329084617 GCA_028627135.1 Pseudochirops cupreus
TAAGAAATAGGGAGGAGATGTTCTTCATATTCACCTGGAGAGGCTTATACAAACTGATGCTAAGTGAGAAGAGCAGAACCAGGAAAAATTTGTACACAATCACAGACACATTGTATGTGTGACGACTGACTTTGATAATCTGGACTCTTTTCAGCAACTCACAGGTATAAGGCAGCTCTACAGGTCTCAGGATGGAAGGAGATGTCTACATTCAGAGAAGGATCTAGAAAGACCAGAGTTTAAATGGAGACTGAAGCAATTTACATGCTCTCGTTCTTTTTCATGTTTGGTTTTCTTTCTTTTTTCCTATTGTTCACTCCATTGGTTACAACCCTTCTATACAACCAGACTATTGTGCAATGTGAAAGTATTTGCAGATCCTATACTTGATTGTATGCCGCCATGGTGGGTGAGGGGGAGAGGGAGGGGAGAAAATTTGAAACTAAAGGGATTGTGCAACTGAATCTTGTAAACTTAAAGTAAATAAACAAGTAAATGAAAATTAAAAAAAAAGAATTCTACATTGCACATATTTTCAGATGTATACAATGAATTAACCAGTTATGCTGATTTTTTCCTCT
Organism: Pseudochirops cupreus; assembly: GCA_028627135.1. Taxonomy (NCBI): domain Eukaryota; kingdom Metazoa; phylum Chordata; class Mammalia; order Diprotodontia; family Pseudocheiridae; genus Pseudochirops; species Pseudochirops cupreus. Next base: position 329,060,014 of record CM053583.1, read on the forward strand.
TCTTTTTCTTTTTCTTTTTCTTTGTCTTTAAAAAATACTATTTGTTATATAGGATGGTTCTTGTATAGAGGGAAGGGCAGGAGGAGGGATATTAGGGGAAAATTATGGTGATGTAAAAAAAGACATCAATAAAACCTATTTTTAAAAAGCACTTTGGAAACAGAATTTAGAAAATTGCGACCAAAATTATCTCACAAAGCAATGAAAGGGGAAATGGATCTGCTGAAAACTTGGTGTGGGACCCAACTAAGTCAGATTGTCCATTTATAGTTGAAACTAAGAGGGTAACAAATAGACACAAAAGAGAACAGATCAGTTGTCAAAAAATGTTACAATAATGTTCTATAGAGTTTTGAGGCATATTATTTATGTCAATCTATCCGTAAGCATTTTTAAATTTCCTATTGACTGTAGTAAGTGCAAGAGAAACAAAGAAAAACAAAAATATGATTCCTACTCTTCAGGAGCTCTCATTCTAATGGGGGAGAGAACATACCAAAAACTATGTATATGTGAGATATCTACAGCGTAAGTGGAAAGTAATCTCCAAAGGAGGAGGTGGGGGGTGGGTGGCAATGGCAGGAAAAGACCTCTTGCAGTAGGTGGGATGTGAACAGAATCTTGAAAGACATCAGGAAAGAGACCAAGGAAGCTAGGAATTGAAGATGAGGAAGGAGAGAATTCTAGGCGTGGAGGATTGCCAGTGCAACTGCGTAGTCAAAAGATGGGGTGTCACAAGTGAGGAACAGCAGTTAGGCTAGGGTAACTAGGTCATAGGCTGTGGAGGGGAGTAAAATGCTTAAAGAAGAGGAAGGTAGGAATGGATGAGGTTGTGGACTTGTTTTACATATCAGAAAACTGAGAATCAGTGAGAAGTGGCTTTTTTGTTTTTAGGGTCACTGGCCTGTTAGGCATTATAGCTGGAATTTGAATCCAGGTCTTCATACTTCTAGTCTGGTATTCACTGTAGACCCATGAATGTCATTAATTACTCTTTCTAAATGAAGAGCCTAATTCAATTCAATGAGCATTTACCAAGTGCCTCTGGTATTGTGCTGGGATAAGAAGATGCAGAGATTTTTTTTAAGTTCCTTCCTCAAAAGCTTATGATTTCTTGGGAAAATATAACATTTACAGAGACAAGCAAATAAAAGATAATTTGGGATACTGAGCATACAACTAGCTAAGGAGATCAGGAAATGCTTCCCATAGTATGTGGCACAGGGGATGAACCCTGAAGGAAAGCAAAGATACTGAAAGGGAGTTGGGAATACCTTCTAAGCACTGGAACAACCAGTACTAAGCCCTAGATCGAGGAGATTAAGTGTCACATTCAGGGAGAATCAAGGAGACCAATATGACTAGGCCATAGAATGTATATGGGGGAGTGATGTGAAATATGTCTGAAAAGTAGTTAGACTGTTGAAGGGCTTTAAATGCCAAGCTGAGAATTTCATAGTCTGTCCTAGAGGCAACAGGAAGCTAGTGAAACCTAAGACCATCCTAAAATAATGACTTTTGATTTCTGCTAGTGAGGAGTTAAACCAATGTTTTCATTCAAAAAAGCTAAATATCCTTTTAACTGAGAATCCTTAGAGGGCTTTGATTTTTTAAAAATTTGCTTTACTTTTAAATTCCTCAGCTACAAAATAGTGATAATTACAGCCCTTACCTCCTGGGTAGTAGTGAATATCAAATGAGATTTTTGTAAAGTCCTTAGCACAGTATCTAACATATAGTAGGTACTTAATAAATGTATGTTTCCTTCCTTTCTTCTGTGATTCTCTCAACCTCTTCAGTTTATATATAGAAGGTTGAAAGCCTAGAGCAAGGGTGGGGTACAGACCACAGCTGCAAACTATGGGAAGTTAAGGGTTCCATTTCTTAAATAATGAAGATTAGTGAGTCAAGGTTAAATAAATTTCGTTGACAAGTGCTGAGAAGGACATGTGCCATACTTCTTTCATATAGTAATACTTAGAAAAATTGTGTGAGGAAAATGGAATAAAATGATATCTACCCAAATGATGTAAACGACTTTGAGGGAAAGGTGTCAGGATTTTTATAAAGACAGGTATCAAAGGTATGTAAAATATACCAAGAAATTCTATCAATTACAGTGCTAAAGGAATGGTTTGGGGTTAAATTAAGTGAACTAACAACCTATCTCATTGAGTTCCAATGACAACTCACAAGCATTTTCTATAAATTCCACCATGCTGATTGTAGCCCATTGGAGTGGTTATACCTTTTTTTTAGTTTTCCTAAATACTAAAACAAACAAAAAACCAAAAACCCAAAGCATCATCTTTCATTTTGAACAAACTGCTTTAAATTACTTTAACCCTGTTTTCACAATCATGAACAGTGTTTTCCTCTGTAGTAGCCCTGTAAAATTTAACTAAAAGGCTAAGGATAATATTTGAAAAAATCTGTTTGTCAAATGGAAAAAGAAGATAATACTCTTAGGGAACTAAATGTTATTGTCAAGCTTCAAAAAAAATATTGTAACTATTTGGCAGGGGGCGGGGAGGGGGGCAGAGAATACATACCTATTAGAAAGATTACCAGACCATCCTTTGCTTTCTTTTTCCATATCTCAGATAATAACAATATTTAACATGGAAGCCATTTTTGCAATTTTCAGAATTCTCCATGACAGAAACAGTTTCTATGTTTATCTAAAATGCATGCAATCTCCATTTTATTATAATTCATGTATTCTAATATTATCTTTAGATGGAAGGATCTTATTTATAGATCATTTAGTATCACATTCTCTCATTTATAGATGAAGAAACCAAGGTAAAGTGAATTGAAACTTTCCCAAGGTCATAGAGTTAGATAATGAAATCCAAGTCTTTGACTGCATATCCAGGGTTTGTTTCCACTACTTTACATGTTTGAGGTAAAAGAAATCCTAGAGATGGCATAATCCAAAGTGTGTTTGAGACAGTTAAGTGGCACAATAGATAGAATGCTATTCCTGGAATCAAGAAATCTTGACTTGAGACACTTGACTTCAGACATATGGCTTCAGATACTTACTAGTTGTATGACCCCGGACAAGTCACTTAACAGCTGTTTGTCTTAATTATAAAATAGGAATAATAACAGCTCCTACCTCCTGGGTGGTAGTGAATATGAAACGAGATTTTTTTTTAAGTCCTTAGCACAACGTCTAGCCTATAGTAGGTACTTAATAAATGTGTGCTTGTTTCTTTCCTCCCTCCTTCCCTCCCTCCCTTCCTTTCTTCCTTCTTCCTTCCTTCCTGCCTTCCTTCCTTCTTTCCTTCCTTCCTTCCTTCCTTCCTTCCTTCCTTCCTTCCTTCCTTCTTTCCTTCCTTCCTTCCTTCCTTCTTTCTGTGATTCTCTTAGCCTCTTTAGTTTATATATGGAGAGTTGAAAGCCAAGAGCAGGAGTGAGGAATCCACAGCCTCCAGGCCACATGTGGCCTTCTAGGACCTTTGGTGTGGCCTTTTGACTGAGTCCAAGTTTTACAGAACAAATCCTTTTATTAAGGGGGTCTGTTCTGTAAAGTTTGGATTTGGTCAAAGGGCCACACTTGAGGACCTAGAGAGCCACATATGGCCTGAAAGTCTCAGGTTTTCCCCACCCCTGGCCTTGAGATTGTGACTTGTTCAAAGAGACACAGGTATTAAGTGGCAAAGTCATGTTAAACTCGGGTGCCCTGACTCCCAATCCAGCATTTTTTACAATTGTACTACCCTGTCTTTATATGTCTTATTAGTATATTGTAAACTGTGTTTGTTGGTCACTGGGGTGTTCACTTTGAAAAAAAAATGGTGAGACTAGGGCATTGATTTGTTTAACTCTTGCCTAATTGTGGCTCATCCCAGGGTCAAAATTACTCATGTAGCTCTGTGATTCTTCAGATTTTCCTAAACCCTTTATCTTTTATTTACTTATCGTCTAATTATGCAATGTCCTGCAATGTCCAGTGCTAGGCAGTAAATTTGTATATGTGTGTGTGTGTGTGTCTATATATATATATATATATATATATATATATATATATACACATATATATATATATACACACATACACATATATATACATATACACGTATACACATACATATATATGCATATATATACATTCATATACATATATGTACACACCTGTGTGGATATATATGTACACACCTATGTGGATATATACATATGTGTATATATGTACACACCTATGTGGATATATACATATGTATGTGTGTGTATACACCTGTGTGGATATATACGTATGTGTATATATGTACACACCTATGTGGACATATACATATATGTATATGCATATTTTATGTGTGTATATAACATTTATACATAACTACATATGCAGATACATATTTGTGTGTATATGGAGGTAGATATTTAAATACATGTGTACAGTGTGTATAGTGTTTATATTTGTGCATACATCTCTTGATATCTCCATCTTTACACACATGCATGGGGACACACACACACACACACACACACACACACACACACAACTAGTAAGGACACAGTTGAATGCTTGTCTTAGATTATATGTCGATTCAAGTCTCTTGCTCATTATTTACTTGTAGTGTGATCTTTGACAAGTCAATTTAATCTCACCCAGCCTTGGTTTCCTCCTTCTAAATAGAAATGATGCTGTCTGTTAACCCAACCCCTCACATAATCAAATGCTTTAGAATGTGATTATTCACAATAAAAACATTCTTTATGACATAGTACATTATAAAATCTTTCTAAATGGCTCTTCTAAAAATTATTGCACATGGTTTCTAAAAATTCAACTTTCACCTCTTTTTTCCCCTTTACTAAAACAAATACTGGATGCTGTCGGAGTGTTCAGTTCTAGTTTTGTCTCCTGTGTGACCTGTGGCAAATTACTTTACTTCTGTGTGTTTCAGTTTTTTCATCTGTAAAATAATGGGGTTCAACTTCTATTGTTCTCTTTCATTGTTAGTTCTCCAATCCAATGATTTTAATTAAAATTTACATTTCTTGAGCCTCTGCTATACCAGAGCATTTTCTTGTCTCCCCAGTTTGCTAGCAAGTAAACTAGCAGTCATATTTTACTTTTCTAGCCATATTTTCTAGCCATATTTTCACATGTGTGTAAAATGGCCGTGTTAAACTAGGTGGCCTCCATATCCACTTCTATGATTCTATTACATAACAAGCCCATGTTTCTCTCTAGAACTTCAGTGTCTCATCATGAACTGCCTACAGGACATTTCCATCCTGATGTCCAGAATAAGATTTCTAACCTTTTCTCCAAAACCCACTTTCCTTCTGAAGTTCCTAATTTCTCTTAAGAATACCATAATCAATGTCATTTTTTTATGCGTCTCTCACTCAGCTTATATTCTTTCAGTTACCAAATATAATCATTCATTAATATCTTTTGGATGCATATTTTTGTCTCTTACAGCTCCTGTCCTCTTTCAGGCCTTTACCTGGGGCTTCCTAATTGATCTCTTTTGAATTTTTTCCCCCTCATGGCAGTTTATTCTCCATCCTGCCACCAAAGTAATTTTCATAATGTTCAGGACTCGTCATGCCACCCTGGTGCTCAAAAATGTCTAACAAATCTCTGTTGACTCTAGGATCAAATACAGACCCCTCTCGCATCTAAAGCTCTTTACAACATAGCCCCTTCCTACATTTCCAGTTGTCCTACATGTGGGTCTTCTTCTTGAAGTATGAAATTGATCCCTTCTGGCCTAGTTCTATTCCATATGCTACGCTTCATCTCTGTCTTCACTTCCTTACACTAGCTGTTTCCTATGGTTTGAATGCACTCATCCTCACCTTCACCTTTTGGAATGCTTGGTTTCTTTCAAGACCAAGTTCAAGGACCAATGAGTCTTTGGTGATTGAAAACTCCCTCCCCCCTTTCAAGCTTGCATTCTCCTTCCCTTAATTACCTTTTATTCATTTTGCATATAGAATATATATATATATATATATATATATATATATATATATATATACACACATATATGTGTGTGTTTGTACATGTTGTCTTGCTCTTTCGAATATAAATTCCTTGAGGGCAAAATTATTTCTTTTACTTTTAACACAGTGCCTGGCACATAGTAAGGGCTTAATAAATGCTTTTTTGACCAGTTGATAGACATAGCTGTAGCTTTTTGTTTGTTTTGTGAGCAAAGGAGAAAGAGGAAAATAGAGATTTATGATTGGAGAACCCAGGGCTTTTTCCTTCATAAAAACATATATACATGGAACTCCTCTACCAATGTAAAGTGGAAGAGACATGAATACACTGAGCCACCTAAGCATGGAATTCCATGCATCCTCTTTGGGTCAACAATTTGCAGAACCCACGTTCTTCTCTTGGAAAAAGATCAGCAACTATAGCATGTTTGAGATGAAGGAACATAAAAAAGGTTAAACTCAGAAAAATAACGTTTTGGCTTGAACAACTAAATAGGATGCCAACAACTATAAATAACACATTTATTGTGTACTGCTTGAAAAAAAATCAAGATTTAAATTCATGAACTTTCTTTTATTTACTGAACTTAGGTAAAAATGTCTAGGCAAAGGCAAATGGTTGTTAGTTTTACTTGGCAGAGAGGAAAACAAGTGTTTTTAATCCTGAAGAAAATACATTGTTCTTTGTCATTTTTATCTTTTGCTAGTGGGCATGTTTAGATCTTGCCTAAAATATTTTTTCTCATAAATTCAGCTTTTCTGGGAAAAAATATCAAATGCTGGAACATTTTTATTTCAATATGATATTCTACAAATCATATTTTCCATCAAACTTTTGCCTGGAAATTTCGTATTATATATTAATATAAATTTGCCTGGAGGCTAGGTATTTTTGTAAATAGTACACCTTAGTGAATTGGAGTTGCTTTCTTTTCTGAAGATTTTTTTAAAAGGCGCATATAACAAAGTGACTTGAATTTTCTTCTAAAAAAGTATCTTTGAAAATTGTGGTGTAAAAATGTGCCCAACATCTATATGATCGCTGGCAATTTCTTGGCAGGGTACCACCACTACTACCATAATAATCGTTGATTACTTATCAAACAGTTCAAAGTATGGCGCTATTAAAAGGACAGTCCACCTACCCTCTAAATCAATTGGGTGGGGAGGAGGGGCAGCAGTTAAGCTATTTCTTACTCCATGAAGCCTTCTTTGTCCTCCTCCTCACCTTCCAGCAGTCATGTGTATAATAGGTATAATAATAGGGATATTTTGAGGAATATACAAGATTATGTAAATGGAGTATAGTCTTAAAGTTCCATATAAATTTGTGTTCTTTGTCCAAAATAGTCCCAGTTCTATAAAGGACAGTATAAGGAGAAGACATCAATGTTTCCTTAGGCTGCTTAGAAAAGAAGCTTAAAGAGCTACTCCATATGTGAAAGGAAGTGTGGTAGGCTAGCAAGGTGATGCTGTTCCAGTGTTAGTTCTCATGAGGATGGTTTGGAGGCTTATATAATGGAAAATGGGAGTTTCTGCAGTTATGCCTGAAGCAATAAGCAAGAACAGAGTGGGGTGTAGGAGATGGCAAAGAGACTAAAATAATGGAGCTACACAAATGAAGAGTTTTCAAACACAAATTGATCATTTTATACTTATTATGTAACAATAGGTCAATATACAGTAACTGAGGAGAAATATATTATAGTTAAAGTGACAAGGAAAAATAAAACAATTTGGTTAGCTATAGCAGTGATTCCATTGTGGAATTCTAAGTAGAGACAATTATCACAATCCAGGAAGGGGATAACCATTGTCTATAGTCAGGAAAGATTCAGGAAAAAAAGGTAGATCTAAGAATTATGGAAGAAAAAACAGCATGTTTATAGATTGACTCAAAGCCTTTTGAGGATCTGGGTTTTACACAATCATCAGCACATTTTTAGCACAAAGAAGGATTAATAAGAATAGAGATACATTTGATATAAAATTGATATTGAATTATTACACTGTTTTTTGTTCACATTGAGCTGAAATGGCTGTGAAAGTGGAAATTGTGAGTGAGTCATTTTGAGTAAGCTCAGCAAGCATTAAAGGCAAACTTTTTTATCTCTTGGATTTTGGTCATAATTTTACAAGTTCAGAAAAAGATACAAAATGTTATAATAGGGATTTGTTTTGCAGCAAAAATATAAATGCACATATACTTTTAAGAAATGTTTGTCCCAGCTTGTTAATCCATTGATATCAAGAGCCCTGGTGGAGAAAACTTGAATTAGCAATGCAAGTAGGCTTCTGTCCTGCATCTTCCTCTCTTACAGGAATACTTTAGCTTCTGAGAGCTTAAGTTAGCAGACCAGGTTCATATGGCCAGTGTGTGTTAGAGATAGTACTTGGATTCTGACTCATTCACTTGACAAGCATTTATTAAGCCACTGCTGTGTGCTAGGCACTATGCCAAGTGCTGACTATAGAAAGAAAGACGAAAGGGAGTCCCTGTTCTCAAGGATTACATAGTCTGATGAAGAAAACAACTTGAAAACAAGAGATAAAAAAAAAAAAACGGACACAAAGGTGAGTTGGAGAGGGAAGGCATAATGTCCTGACTTCAAAGCAGGCTGTCTAGACAATATTCTAAGCTTATATAACACATTTCCATAGTCCTCTGGGTCTTGTAAAGTACTTATCTCACAATAACTCTGGGTTAGCAGGTGGAAACTGCCAGGGAACACTGATAAGCTTGGAGATAAAAGTGTGCTGAGTGGTTTCCCCCAATCCTTTTTATTGTTTCACTATAACCAATCCTCTCCCCTTCATTTCTTGGGAAGCTGGGCTGGACTACTCTCCAGTCTGCAATGCCAAGCCTGAACTTCTTCAGCAGCAGATAAATGCTTCCATTGAGTGTCTTTCTTAATTACTTACTCAACTAAAATAACTGTCCCAAGGTGTGAATCCCTATGTCCTGATAGAATGTAAAGGAATAGGGAGCAGGATCCCCTCTAGAGCCTCTGCTGTCTCCCTTTTCTGAATGGGTGGTTAAATCAGTCCTTCAAGATGTCCTGGGCCACTTGGGTACCAGCCCCAAGTGTGAGCAAAGACGTGAGAGAGACTTAACCAGGTGGGTTGTTCGTGGGAAAGAACTCCATTTAATGATTCTTTGAGCAAAGTTTTTATAGAGCAGAATGATACAGAAAGATGAAAGGATTCAAGTTTTACTATCATTGACTTAAGCCTGTTATTTCCTGGAAGTAACAGAATTTGATAAGGAATATGTTATCTAGGTGTAATCGTTGTCTTTAGTCTGTTATACCCTGGAACCAACAAAGAATGGATAATTTGATAAGGGACATGTCTTTTTAGGTGCCTGAAGTCTGAGGGCAAAGACTTTGATGTCAGGACCTCAAACAAAAGTCCTTTTAAGTGTAACCCAGGGGGCTTCTAGGGAGCCAGCCTTATGCAAGAAGTTGCTAGGCTGCAATGCTGAGGGGTCCTAATAAGAGTACACTATTGAGATCTTTATCTGAGTCCTCGATCAGGCCTCCTTGGCTTCCCACAACAAGGGACCTTGGGATCAGAACCCAGGTAGTCTGTGATCAAACTAGTGCCTGGCACAGTATTAGTTCCTGTGTAGCTGCTTCCCAACTCCACTGAGGCCAAGAAGGGGAATGATCGGCACCTCTCTCCTTTGCCACAGAAAACACTGCCTTTGCGGGTGGCAGCTAGCAGTCTCAAAGTCCACTGGCCTTTTCTTCTCAGATCAGCTGCCTCCATGCCACTTGTCTACTCTGAGTAGAATGATGATTATGGTGCCCCCTGCAAGGTGGGCAGATGACTAAAGGTAGGGAGTCCAGCAAACTGTACACTGGGAGTCCTGGCACAGCACATCTTTCTTGACAGTAATAGCAGGTTGGCATCATGGGAGAAGCAGAGGTCATAACTTCCTGACAGGGGATGCAAAAGAGCAGGGGAAGAGTGAGTGACTGGTATATTGTCACTGGTCAAAGGCATCTCGCTTCTTCCTCAGAGTTACTTTAGGTGTTCCTGCTGCCCTTATCCCTGAAAGTCACGTACTTTTTCCCCACAATTTTTGGATCACTCACTAGGCCCCTTATGAGTAATGCCCCAGTGGTCTAGACTAATTCTTTAAATAATGAACAGTATTTATAATCGGTGCCCTACATGTGCTTTTATTATATCACAGAATGCAAGTTGGAAAAGACCATGGAGGTCATAGCCTAGCTCCCTCATTTTACAGATAAGGAAGTTGAGGCCCAGAGAGGTTAAGTGATCCAGCATGCTCAGAAAACCTCCACTGGTTAGAAAATCTTTCTTGATGAGGCATCCTATTCCATTTTGGAAATGGGCCAGGAACACATACTATTTGTTCAGCTTTCTAAGTTCCTAGTTTCTCCCATCAAAGTCTGTAATTTTCAGATGAAATACTGTGAACAGCAATGGGGGATTACAGTTATCTTCATGGGAGCAATGAAGTAGACAAGATGATGGAAAGACTGGTTTCAGGGGCATCTTCACACATGGGAAGAAATATGCAATTTAGGAATCCTCAACCTTTTGGTTGCTTCTGGGAGTTGCTGAAGTTAGTGTGTGTTGGGACCCTAGGATATTGTGAACTTGGATTTTGACCCGGTAAGGCTCAATATGTTCATGAATTAATTTGGTATACCTTAGCCATCACTTAGTAGTCTTCCATTGGCCTGTAAGTGACATTATTCTTAGTGTCTCTGAAGTTATTTTTGAGTGGACATTTCTCTGAAAAAAACATTGAAAGTTGTTCTTTCTCAGAATATCACAGGTGTGACCACTTTGAGTTAATCCCGCTCTGTGTTCCTCCACAGACTCAAAGTTATTTCTTCCTGCTCAGGATTTCCTAACATACTTTCCTTGTTCTTTCCTTTGCCTCTATCTAGTTTCGCCTCCTTATATTTATTTGTGTCCTGTCTTGCCTTCTCCATTCCCTCCTGCCGTGTAAACAGACTAAAGAATTGTAAACTCCCTGAGGGCAGGGGCCATACTATTTTTCATTTTTGTATTCCTAGAACTAGCACAGTTCCTTACACATGGTAAATGCTTCATTTGAAAAATTAAATTGAATGGCCTTTAATCGTGCCAGGCCCATAATGAATAGGTGATTAATAATTATGGTTGAATGAGTCAATGAAACTAATGTTATTGAGGATGCCTTTGAGATTGTAATAGATTTGCAGAGTGCTAGTTGGCATTTTAATTATGAGGATAACCTGAACACTAAACAGGTTATTTCATAGTATTTTATTGCTTCTTTGAAATTCTGGTGCCCAGTTTGGAAATTATGGCAGAGTCAAAAGGGGTGGTAGCTATAATAATATAGCACACCTGGCTCTTGTGAGGATATTACGTAGGTAAGCAAAGTGTTTTGGGGAATACATTTATCCTGCTTGTTCTGATTTTTCCCTGAAGGTTGGGGATTCCATTCTTTTGGCCTTGATCCAGAGAAAAGTATTGGACACATAACCTTAGTGTGCTGATAGATTTTTTAAATGTGGGAGGGTTGTTTTTTGGTTTTCCCTAAGGAGTCTACCTATTCATACTAGGTTGTTTATTTTATTTATTTTATTTTATTTTATTTTATTTTATTTCATTTTTTAGGCACCAGCTTTCTTAAAGCCTTTCTGATTCTTTTTCTTCTTCTGTGACTGCTTGTCATTTCCTGTCAGGCAGGTAGGCATTTAGCAGTCACCTATAGAATTTACACAATTTCCCACTACTCAATGCAGAGCTTTCTTGGAAATTGTACCTTAAAGCAGGTTGTCAGAAGATGAAATCCCCCTGACTATACGTGTGCTGTGTCTTAACTACATATGCACTATTGCCTTTGACTATTCAGACATGTTTGGTGCTGTTAGAGGAAGTTGCTGCATGAGGAGGTAAATAAAGGTGGGGAGAAGTAAAACCTAGCTCTTTGTTAGGGAACATTGAATGAGTAGAGATGGAAAGCAAAGTCGTGAGAAGTGGCGACTATCTTAGCTTCATCATAGAAATCTCCTACAAAGACCATTGCTAGGGCTTGTCAGTTTTCAAGTCTTAAACAGGTGTGCAAAGAAAAGATACATCTGCCAACCTCAAAGTCCCTTTCAGAATTCTCTTCTGGCATTTCTCAGGATGGGCTTACCTTACCACATGGGGACACTATATACACCGGTCTCCTTTGCTTGTGATCCAAATTATCACAGAACATAAACATAATGACAGGGATTTCCAAAGTGCTTTTAACAAATCACTTCACATGCATTACCTCTTTTGGTCCTCACCACAGCCAGATGATGTGGATTCATGGATTTGAAGCAGGACCTCAGATGTTGTCTTACACAATACCCTTATTTGACAGATAGAGAAACTGAGGTCAAGAGGTTAAGTAAATTTATTGAGGTTTCACAGAAAGTAAGAAGCAGATATCGAGACTCAAATTCAGGTCTGTGACTCCAAATGCAACGTTCATTCCACTGCCCCATGCCGTTTCTTCAGCATGACAAATGTTATCTGCTTTTAGAGAGTAAATAAATGGGGCTTAGAAAAATTAAGTAACTTGCCCAAGATCACATAGTTAATAAAGGTTGGAGGTAGGATTTAAGGACAGGTCTTTCCTGATTCCAAGTTCAGTAGGTTTTTTTTTTCTGTAATACCACTAAATTTCACCTAACAAAAGCCAAAATGGCAGTTCTTCAAAATGAGGAGATGAAGCTCTTGGGCAGCTAGGTGGCAAAATGGATAGAGCACCAGACCTGGAATCAGGAAGACCTGAATTCAAATCATGATCAGATGCTTACTAGCCATGCGACCCTGGGCAAGTCATTTAACCTTGTTTGCCTCGGTTTCCTCATCTGTAAAAATGAGCTAGAGAAGGAAATGGCAATTTACTCCAGTATCTTTGTTAAGAAAACCCCAAGCGGGATCACAAAGAATCAGAAAAAACTGAATAACAAAAGCTCCTTAAATTTATTGAGGTCCTTATTTATTTCTAGGTCTATTTTTTTAAGTTTTAAAACTCAAGTTGTCTATCATTCCTATGATTTTAAAGTGTTCTACAAAATGATTCTCTCCAAATTAAGATTTTACTCGACCCACCCACACACACACACACACAATTGTTGATTATTTTCTTGTCACTAGAATTTGCATAAGTAATACATGTATTAATCTCTTGTCCACGCAACCCATGTCTCTTTACTCCTAATTCATTCTTTTCTGTTGGAGACATTGCTCTGTATCCTCTGTCCTTTCTCAAACATTTTCCTTTTTAAATTTTCCAGCCTTCATATTCTCTTCTCTCCTCCTTTTTTTATCCTTAAATATCTGAGTGTTTCATTACATTTTGCTGAGAAGTGTGTTTCATGTAGTCTTGAATAAATTAGCTTATGTTGATAGATGACTGAACTTATTTTTAGGTCTAAATATTTTTTCAAGAGGCAGTTTATGCAAAGTCATGTATATAGATAGGAAAATTAGCTTCATTTCACTCTCACTTGACTGAGATGGTTAAAGAAAAGGTTTTCATTTCCCTCCAAAAATGCATTCCTTTCCTTCTAAAAGACAGTGAAATAGTGATCACCCAGGTTACTAATTTCCAAATTGTCTATTGTACTTCAGAATTCCATAGATAACTACAGTGGGTAACCTTCCTTTGAATACAGGAAAATGAATTTCCTTCCCTCTCAATTTCTCATATGACTTTGTGGTGTGTCTGGGCCTATTCTGATTTTTATATCCATCATACTACCAGCTACAGTTTTCAGACTAGCTGACTGGAAATCAGGATGATGGTTTAATGATGCCACATAAAAGGCATATGGTATCTGTCAAGGAGTAGGGTCATTGATGACTAAAGTAATATTGTGATAGAGCTCTATCATTAGTATCCCTCTACCTAAAACTTAGACCTTTTCAGTATTGTACTGCTTGAATGTGTTCAGTGGAAGAACACTAAAAACCTATTAAGCTTTCTGTGGTTATAAAGTTCTGTGAAAAAGATCACGGGCCTTCAGTTGAGAAGATTGGGCTTCATATCCCATCTCCGCTTTTAACTCTTATTTGTATAACCCTGAGCAATTTACCTGACCTTTTGGCCTCTGTTTCCTTATCAATAAAACAAGTGCATCAGACTAGACGAATTCTTGAGATCCTTCTTGCTCTCAGTCTATGATCTTCTGGTTCCACTAGCTATCCTGTTCTGTTGAGTGGTAGCAGCAGCTTTCTAGTCTCAAAAGCCTATGGCTTCATTGCCTATCTTTGAATGTTCCATTTTCCTCATCCTCATCATCTTATCAGTTATCAAGAGTAATGGTAATTAACTTAAATTTGAAGACACCTTTTTGTTATGTCAGTCTTGCAACATTATTCTCATCCATTCTTTTCCATTTCTGCTGCAAGCAGGCTAGTTAATCTCTAACCACTCCAAATATTATAACTGACCTTCCTGCCTCTTGGCTTTCTCCTCTACAGTTAGTCCTTCACATTTCTCCCAAAGCCCCAGTATTCCTAAGAGCACTTGTCTAATTACATAATTGTTAAACAAAAGCCTTCAATGTCTTTCTATTGCCTGTTGAACAAAACATAAAATTTTGATCTGGGCAAATGAAGACTTCTATAATCTGGTGAAAGTTACCTTTCCAGTCATTGCATACTTCATATATTCAATTTTCTTGTTAAACTCAATTGCTTTTTATCTCCATTCCCTTCCCCCTATCTTCAGTAATGGAGCCTTTGCTCTCCCTCATTCCTGACTGTTGGAATTCCTCCCTTCATTGAAGGCAGAACTTGGATTCAACTTCCTCTCTGAAATCTTCATTGACTCCTAAGTTTCTCCACGCAATTTGCTTGGATCCCTCTCCTTTATTGTGATCATAGTCTCACCAATGCAATAGTGTAGCTTTTGATGTGCATGGAGATTTTCCATGCCTTGAGACCATTCTCTGCACCTAGCCCAATAGCATTACTTAAATTGAATCATATCTTCAATTATTTTTTTTGGAATTAGTGTTTATTTGCCTAAGATTTCCATGTTGTTGAAAATTCAAAGGGTTGTCACATCTAAAATTTGTTCAGGTAGTTGTTGTAACTGGGTATGTAATATTGGAATCATGGAACTTGGACCTGTAAAGACCATTAACTGAGCATCTACTGTTTGTCTAGCACTACACTAGGTACTAGAGGAGGTTGTAACATTGAGAAAAGAGGTGACTTCTATCCTTTTATTTAACTCCCTCATTTTACAGTTGAGGAAATAGAAGACCAAGAAGTTGTAGAGAGTGCAGTCTTTAATAATATTCAGCATTAAGTCCATCTGTCGTGTAAATATGTATCCCAAGTTTCAGTTATTTCCACTAATGCCTTGTTTGTTTGTTTTTTTAACTGTGTACCTCCGGCATTAGTAGGTAATACAGTTTTTATGGTGTTAAGCAATCTTTGCTTTGTATTCTGTGTTTAAAAAAAAATAAAAGTTAAATTATGTTAGTCGACAGCCATCTCAAATTTTACTTTTATAATATTTTTATTTCATATGTTTACCTTTAGTTTGTTTTTTTATTTCTTCCCATTTTGTGGCCAAAGAGTTTAGTTTGCTTTCTATATAATATTTAATCCTTATGAATAAGGAAAAGAAGATGACCAATAAGGGAATATGAACTACAAATATGCCTAGTGTAAGGTAAGCAAAAATATTAATTGACCAAAATGAAGACTGGGTCATAAAGACATTAGAATGATTATTCAGGTCTGAAATGGATCAAAGGATCATAACCTTGGAGCTGGAAGGGCCCTTTAAGGCCATCTGGTTCTCCATGTTACAGATGAAGGAACTGAAGACCAGAGAGATTCAGGGTCTTGTCCAAGGTTTTAAAAGTAGTAAGGATAAAAGGAGAATTTGAACCAATATCCTGTCACTAGAGCCAGCACTTTCGATCATACTGAACTGCCACTAATCCAAAGAATTAGAGGCTATGTATATATTGATCTTACTACTATGCAAGGTTGTGATGAAAGAGTTCTTTGAGCTTTAAAGCACTACAGGCATGTATTATTATGAGGGCACTTAAATTACAATTTCATAGCCTTAGGATTTAGAAATGGAAGGGAACTTAGAATCATCCAATCCATTTGTCTTATTTTATTGAAGAGGTAACTGAGATCCCCCAAGAAGGTAAGTGATTTATAGTAAGGAGAAGTATAGGACTAGAGTGTGGATCCTTTGATAATAAATATCAGAAGGATTTGAACGTCGGCCCTTTGGCTACAATCCAGAGCTCCTTAATTCCTATGACAAAAGGGACGTAATAATGTCTCTTTTCTCCTATTTTGGTGGTAGTAGAATCCTGTTGTTTTTTTTCAAAGCTAGGTTTGAATAGCTTATGAAGGTTACAAGGTATTGGTCATGTGTTCTGAAGTTTCAGGGCCAGAATCAGCAAGGGTCATCATAGAGTCCAGTGTTTCATTTAACCCTGTCTGAAACTGAAGTGGTAGTAAACCAGTGTTTGTTGGTGTTGGCACTTCAGAGAGAACATATCAAGTGAAAAAGGCAGTGTGACACATGGGGTTTGCTTTACATACCTGAAACATATGTTTTGAATTGTCTTCACTGAACTCTCTTTAAAGGGTAATCATTTTGTTTTTCTTTCTAAAATAAGTTTGTTATTTAACTAGCCTTATTTCAGTTATCTGTTCAGAGGTTTTTTCATTTTCTTTTTTCTATCCTTACCACATTCCTGGCAGAATTTGAGAACAGGCCATGGCAAATTTTATACAATAAGAAGTTGGAAAGTCTTGAAACAAAACATTTTAAAACGAATTCCAGTATAAGATTTTTTTTTCTTCTATATTTTCTATTAAGTATATTTCAGATTTTCTCTTAAGCCAGAAATTAAGAATTATTTATTTATTTTTAAATTAGTCTATCTGAAGTGACTTTGGCTGGAGCTCTTCACTTTTTAATTTTAGAAATGGGTCTGCTAATTTCCTCTTCTTAACATGGCATAGGAATTCTCTTGAGAAAACCTTACTTGATACTTCTTACCATCAAAAGAGGGAAAAGGTCATCTTATTTCTCCCTTTCAAATGTTCATTTTCAAGAAGAGGCTAAAAGAGTTTAAGGTGATTACTTTTGTTTTTGATGTCAACCTGAAATGAATTTTGTCTCCTGATCTCTATCTGTGTATTTGGAAATCATATTAGCAATTGACTCATTTCTTAGAAAACCCTATTTAAGTGATTGTGGCTGTTCAGCTGTTTCAGTCATGTCTGACTCTTTGTGATGTGGCGCTCCCCCCAGCCCCCTTGGGGTTTTCTTTGCAAAGATACTGGATTGGTTTGCCAATGACTTCTCCAGCTCATTTTACAGATGAGGAAACTGAGGTAGACAGGGTTGGGTGACTGGCCCCGAGTCATGCCAGTAGTGTCTGAGGCCAGATTTGAACTTGGGAATACTGCAGGCCCAACATTCTTTCACTGTGTCACCTAGCTGCCTCATGTAAGTGATTAGCAACTTCTTGCTGTGTTCATCATATTATGGTTTTTACCATAGTCAAAGAAGAAGACTCTCATGTAATCACACAATTTCAGAACTGGAATTAACCCCAGCAGCCCAAATGATTCTAAAAACAGAGTCCTCATTACAACATATATGACCAGTGGTTTTTCATCCTTTGCTTGGATGCTTCTATTAAGTGTGATACACTACCTCCAGCTTATAATTACCTCTGAAGCTCTCTACTGTTGCTCCTAGTTCTGCTCTTTGGGGCCAAACAGAACAAATTTAACTCATTTTTCACCTTTAGCTTCTCCTTTATTTCAGTGACTATAACTTCTAGACTCAAGTAAACTGTACCAGAACTGAACAATTGAGTGTTGTATACTTCTTCACATATGATACTCACTGTACATATGAAGTCTATATAGCAGATATAGTATATGACACATACATGCCTTTGTACATGTCTGCATATATGCAATGGGTGCTGTTAATAATAACTCATCTTTTTATAGCACTTTAATGTTTGCAAAGCTCTTTCTTCACAACAAACCTATGAGGTAGATAGTAGAAAAGAAATTATCCCAGTTTTAAAGATGAAGAAACTGAGATTCAGAGAAAATAATTGACTTTGTCCAAATTTATAAAACTTTACCCCATTATTCCCAGCCTTTTTCAGGTAACTGACCCTGCCCATACATCACATCTGTTCTTATGAATTGATTTGTACCTTTAATAAAAATCAACGTTTGTATATTTTTTTTTCCTGTAATGGCTCTATGCTAATTGAATAGAGTGTTTGCTTTGTCTTCTACTTAGATTATAAGCTCCCTGTTGTAGGTCATTTAATCAGTAAGCATTTATTAAGGACATATGCCGGGTCCCATGCGAAGAGCTGCAGACACAAGGAAAGGAAATAATAAGATCTCTGCTCTCAAGAAGCTCCGCTTCTAATGGAGTAAACAACATGGAAATAACTATATGCATCTTTCTAAGATAAAATGTAAATGGATATTAATCTTGGGAGTTCTATGGTGGGAAGGAGAGGAGATCTGAGAAAGGCCTCCTGCAGAAGGTAGGATTTGAGCTGAGTCTTGAAGGAAGAACAGGCAGTTAGCAGTTGTAGGTGGAAGGAGGACATGCTATGCATGGGAAATAGTGGGAGTGTGCTGGAGATTGAGAGTTAAGTGTGAGGAGGAACTAGTATGCCCATATTGCTTGATCATAGAGTGTGCAGAGGGAAGTAAAGTGTTTAATAGAACAAAAGACTGATAGATAAGAAGGGATAACATTTCTCCCACCTCCCCCTTCCCAACTGAAAAGAAAAGTAAAATAAAACTCTTGTAACAAATATGGATGGCCAAGGGAAACAAAATTCTCCATTGGCCACATCCAAAAATGTTTCTTACATTTCACATATTTACCCTATCAGCTCTCTGTGAGGAGGAAAGGTCATCAGATTGGGCAATTCAGAGGTCATTGGTATCTTTGATGAAAGCAGTTTGAATTGAATGATAGGACCAAAGCTAGATTACATTGTGTTTAGAAATGTGAGTAGAGAAAGTAGGCACACCTACCATAGGTGGATTTTTCATAGAGCTTTAACTAAGGGGAAAAGATATATAGGATAATAGTTACTGAAGATAGTTGGATAAAGTCTTTTTTTAAGAATGAAGAAAACATGGGAATGTTTGTAAGTGGTTGGGAAGAAGCACATAGATAGGGAAAGATTGAAGAATAGAGAAAATTGGGATTATAATAGGAGCTAGAGAAAAAAGGAGGTCAAGAGATGAAGGGTTTATTCTAATTCAAGTCCTATAAATCTTAAGTGTCAATTTGTAGCCTTTTTTTTGTAGGTATTGGGAATATACTATGAGAAATATGCTACACTATCTGTGAAATGTTCAGGATATGGTGTTTTTTACTTAAATATCAGAGCTTTTTTCAAGCCTTTTCACCTTTTGTGATTCTTATCCATCAATAAATTGTCCAAAGAAGATCTCCTCACCATGCTAGAGCCCTTTCTCTGATTCTTCTAATATTCTGTAGGTTATAATATAAAACGTTTTCTATCCCCATTGAAATATGGAAGAAATAAAATCATCTTCTTTGTATGTGTATATTAGTGTATCTACCTGCCTATCTCTGACTGTCTCTTTCAAACCACTCTATTCAGTGTGTAAACTTTATATTGGTCAGGACTGCCCTAAGACCCAGTTGGTCTCTGAAAGTACAAACTCTTAATACAAAGATAAATGGAATATTTTTTTTTGAAGGTGGAAGTACATGAGACTATTTTTGTAAAGAAGAAATTAGATCACATTGTGTGCCAAATTCAGTTAAGAAGTTCAAGGATTTTAACAGAGGCAGATGTTTTGATAGTGTGTGTTGGATGTGAAAGATCTATATATAGTCTTCCTTATTAATGTTTCTAGTGTAGGAATAAAAGAGTTTGGTTTTGACCTGAAACTCATCACCAACACTCTTGCTTTCATGTACTAAGCAGACTAACCAGGTGTTTCTCAAAATAAATATTTCTTGAAGCAAGGCATGGCTGAAATTTTAAAAAGGGAGAAAGGTATTAATCTGGATGAAGTCTTTGGATAGTTCTTTTATTTTTTTGGAGGCAAGATTACAATTTTGACATCCTGGGAACATCTTTTCTATAACATGAAGGAGAGTGACACCAGGACTTATTTAATTCTCTTCTGTTTTGAATTTACCTAAGTTTGAAACTAAGTTTCCAAAATGAACAGGCCTGAAACTTTTCTATTTATATTATGAAATATTCACTGACTTTTGACTTTAATTTCTGTTATGTAATTATATTATTAGACAAAGGTCTACAGGGATAACAGATGGAAAACCAGAGTGTTGCACTGGAACCCAGAAAATATAAAAACATCTAGAAGGAACGCTTCTAGCACATTGGGAAAACATCAACAAGAATTGCATAGAATGGGTCTTGAATGGGTTGTGACCTATACCAGTGAAGGGAATATCCATGTGAATAAAGTCACAGATCTATTGAAAAAGACTGACTGTGTTTAAATAATGCCAAAATTCAGTGAAACTTTTTGGGAAAAAAGATAATAGTATAAAATACTATTCAAATATATCATTTGATCTAGCATAGTAAATTCTCATGGGTATAGAGTTGTTGCATCCAAATTCAAGATAATCAGTATTCCTGAAGATGAAAATTCATATTAAAAACAAACAAGAAAAACCTTGGTTGTAAGTATCTGATTAAGGATTTCTGTCCCTCAGTTTTATTCTGTAAAAGTGTAAATTGATTTTAATTCCATTTTTATGAATTAATCAAGGTGGCATAAGTTTAATATTCTCCCGCTCTGTGTGAGTCCAAACTCCTTACACCTGTAACTTTACCCTTCATCTACTCTTTGTTCCAGGGAAATTTATTGTCTTGTAACTGTTGTTGTTCAGTCATTTCAGTTGATGTATAACTCTTTGCGATGTGACCACATTGGGGTTTTCTTGGCAAAGATACGGGAGTAGTTTGCTGTTTCCTTTTCCAGCTCATTTTACAGATGGGGAAACTGATGTTTAAAAGGATTAAATGCCTTGTTCAGGGTGACACAGTAAGTGTCTGAGGCCTTCAGGCTCCCAGGCTCCCAGCCCCCAGGGCAGGCACTCTTACCACTGAGCCACCTAGTTGCCCAGTCTTATAATTGCCTATGTGCTTTACTCAAGTAGCATTCAGCCACTTGATTCTTAATTCTGTTATTATAATTTGTATCTCCAAACTGGAATCATCACCTTTGTAGTTTCACCACCCAATGTAAATTTCTTTGTGCTGTTAACCACCACCCACTGGACACAAATTCTAGTGGATTCACCCAAAGAGCTGCATCCATTAGCTACAGTCTAATCCTATTATCTGAGGACTGGTCCCATTCTCTAAATTGGGAAGAGCTGAAATGACTCTCACACCATGTCCTCATTAAAATGTCTACCATCCAGTTACTTTTTCCAGAGGAGGTCCCGCTGTGGTACAGTCTGGTCAATCAGAGGGAAGACACATCTAGGCTTAAAAGACATCTCTGCCCTCACTCAGGATCATTTTGCCTGAGGCAGCCACCATCTTAACAGATTGGTGTGCTCTATTAATAAACTTCGGTAAAACTTGGAAATTTTGAATCTTGGATTTATTTATTAATTTCTATCATTACAATTTGAATAACCTTCCCATGTAAATTAAAAAAAAAAGGCAAACAAGTTTGAATATCATCAAAATGGTGAAAATGGTCACGAAGAGAAACACAGGTAATCTTCCTATTCTGCCACTGTCACCTCCAACATAATGAATAGTAGTTTTTCCTCCTATATTTATGCACTCCTTTGTAGAGGCCTTTTTGTTTCTTTCAAAAGATAGCTCCTTTCATCTTTCTGGCTTTCTTTTTCTTCCCTGCAATAGAAAAGCTACCTCTTGAAGGCTCCAAATGTGAGGGTGTCTTTTATTGGCACAATCCATTGGTATAAAAACTTAGCATGATTGCCCCTGGAGATATCAGGAATGAGAGTCACCATGACAGCCGTAGCCCTGATAAGCAGACAACTCATTTTGAGGATACATTTTTCAGAGGTACAGACATTTATTTAAAGTAGTCTCAAGGTAGGAAAAACTGACCAGCATTTCCCTCAGTATGCTGAAGTTTCTGGATATTGTTTTAACACATGCATATTAATCATGCCCACGGAGAGCAGCAAAATTCTTTGAATGAAAACATTCATTGTGAAAGAAATGAATGCAATTATAATTCATAGGAGCACTTTCCCTAAATAACAGCTGTTAACCCTTCAATTGAAACTATGTTAGGAATCCCTAATATTGCTCATTTAGGCATCTTGTGGCTTTTTAAAAGTTGCCAATCAATCTAACATCAGTATTTTCTCTTCATCCTTCATTCTTTCCATGCATTTCTCAATGCACCTGGCAATGACTATCAATTGAAGAAATCTTTGTAGCAACATAATGGGTAGATTTCTGGGCTGAGTTTCAATCAGTCAACAAGCATCGATCATGCCAACCACCATGCTAGGAACTGGGGAGGTAAAAATACCCTCAAAGAGCATTCTTTCAGAGCATTCAATAGCAACACTTTTCACATAAATATGCAGAAAATATATATGAAAGAACTATGAGGTCATTTCAGGTGAGGAGGCACTACTAGTGAGTGAGTGCATCAGGAAAGACTTTATGGAGAAGGTGACATTTGAGCTGAGCTCTGAAAGAATCAAGGAATTCTAACATGCAGAGGCACTCACTGAGAGAGGTCATTCTAGCCAAAGGAGACAGCCATTTGAAAGGCACAGAGACAGGAGATGGAATGGATGGAAGAAGAGGGAAGAATGGAAGGCATGGATTCAAATCTTGCCTCAGTTTCTTAGTGGCCATGTGACCCTGGTAAAGTACTTAACCTCATCATCTCCAGTTTCCTCATATACAAAATGGAAACAATAGTATCTATTGCACAGTGTTGGTATTAGGATCGAACATGATAATGTATGTAAAGTGAGTAGAACTCAAGTCCTCTGCCTCTGGAACTGATCTTCTTTCAACTTTTATCAGTTACTGGTCTTACAGTGTTGTTAGGCAATCCACTAGGTTAGAGATGCAGAGTCTAAATGGAAGACTAGTTGGAAAAAGACCCACCGAGATTGGAGCAACATTAGTGTGTTTCAGAAGAGTAGGGACAACTGGCCTGTTTGGAGAAGAAGCTTCTCCTGGGAATTAGGGCAGTTAGGCAGCGCAGTGGACTGAATGCCAGGTCTGAAGTCAGGAACACTCATCTTCCTGAATACAAATCTGGCTTCAAATACTAGCTGTGACTGTGGACAAGTCACTTAATCCTGTTTGCCACAATTTCCTCATATGTAAAATGAGCTGGAGAAGGAAATGGCAAACCACTCTGGTATCTTTGCCAAGAAAACCTCAAAAGGGGTCACAGAGAGTTGGATACAACTAAAAAATGATTGAACAACATCAACAAAATCACTAAGAAGAGAGGCAAGCTAAGAGCATACCACAGAGACCTTTAATTATGAGACCAACAAGTTTGGAATTTATCTTGAAGGCATTTAAATATCGACTAGACATTTTTGAGCAGAAGACTGTCATTATGAAAATATTCTCTACCTGTTTTAGAACTGAGGAGATTGAAACAAAAAGATCTGGTAAGTTGTTCATGTTCACACACCTGTTAAATTTTTAATGCCAGTTCAGATTCCAAGGTCGGTGTCTTTTTCAAATGCCAATATCTGTATCCAACACTCTTAGCTTACAGGGGAGAAAACTGAAGTCTTGAAGAGGTTTACTTAACCTCAAAAAGATTAAGGAATATGCCCAAGGTCTCATAGCTCCTTAAGTGACAGTACTGGGACTAGAGCCCCAATTTTTGAATGACTAAACTCAAACCATTGAAAGCTCTCTCCATCACACTAGGCTGCCTTCCACAGTCTTATGCAAGCAAGACCAAGATTGACCTAAGCAATAAACTGAATGTATTCCAGTGAGGTTCATGTTAAAATTCTTAAACTTGAGGTGCAAAAAACCATCAGAAATGGTTCCCTAGAGAATATGGCAGAAAGAATGAGTGGAGTCATTCGAGCTATGTGTGTGTCCCACCATTTCTTAATGTGCCCTGCTCTATTTTCCTAGTTCTCTAATGGAAATTCAGACTTTTAATCAGGAAATTGGTTGAAATTCATTTCAGACATTTGGCTATTATGCAGTTGGGGAATTATAGTGGAGTCACTGCTAGCCCATCTCTACCCTTCCACATGAGAAATTATGTCTACCAACAGTTCATTCACCAACTGAGTTATTTTTACCAGCTACCAATTCAGTTAATTCTTCCAACAAGTAATTGACTTCAACAAATATTTACAAGGTACTTGCTACATAAAGGCATTGTAATAGACACTGGAGATATAGTTAAACAAGAAACTGACTCTGCCCCTGTATCAGCAAGCACCCTAGCACACCCAGGGTGGCTGCTAGCACAGGTTCTTAGATCCGCTTTTCTAAAGGAAAGCAACTCAAAATGGGTTAACAATCTTACTTTAATCAAACATATCATTTACCTAGTTCAGGGGGAA
>CM053583.1:329085117-329122131 GCA_028627135.1 Pseudochirops cupreus
TTCCTACTTACTTCCGGCTGACTGGATAGTCAAGACTCCAAGACCAAGGCCCAAGATGGCAATCTGGATCCAGGCCGCTCAATGCGAGAGTACTGGCCTCAGAACAATCGCTTAGTCCCCCTGCTGTCTGCAGGCTGCGGGCGGGAAGCTGCAATGTGGAGGCAGGTACAAAACCTCTCCCTTTCACTTTTCTGCTCTTGAGTCCTTCCGGCCTGACTGCTTTACTCTCCTAAATTCGCAAGTCCCACTGACCTAGTTCTGAACGCTGCTCGCAGCTGCTGCTAATCTGCTCACCAGAGAGGCTTCTCTGCTCCTCCCGTCCAGCCACCCCTGGGGCACAGTCGCGGCTTCAGGCCAGGCTGGTGTCGGTTTGCAGTGCTGATATGGTTCCTCGTAGCCGAGCTGACTTTAGTGGGAAGTATCTTTGTGTGCGTTTTGTAGTTCTAGGATTGGTTTAGAGTCCTATTTTATGGGTATTTTCAGATGGCTATGTGAGAGCTGTGATATGTTGCTGCTGCTGTGCCACCTGCTCCGCCCCGCAATGTAGAATTCTTACAGAATGTTTTGCAAAAGATCTAAGGTGTAAGTGGGAGAGGATGAGAAATATGGACAGACATGAAAGATGTTGCAGAGGAAGTCAACATGATTGGGCAACAGAATGTATACTGGTATGGGTGGGGTAGATGAAAGTGAAGACTGATACATGATTCTAAGACTACAAATCTAGTGTTTGAAGTCACAGAATGACAGTTACTGGAGCCATTCTCATGCGTGTGTGTGTGTATGTGTGTGTGTGTGGGGGGTAGTCTTGGAAATTGGGAGACACGGTCATTGAGAGCTATTCTGAAACACATAGTAAGTGCTTAATAAATAGTTTCTCCATTCATCTGAGGAGCTGTTAGAGGGGAAGGGCACTCATTAACCCTGGACTCGGGGATTAGAACTAGGGACAAATGGTAGCACAGGCAGAAAGACAAGATTTTAGGTCCATGCTAGGGAAAGTTTCCTAATTATCACAGCTATCCCAGGTAGAATAGGTTGCCTCAGCAGATGAGTTCATGATTATTAAAGATCTTTGAATAAAGCATGAATGAATGCCTATCAGAGATGTTTCAGAAGAATCAGTGGATCATGGATTTAAATCTAGAAAAGACCTTGGAGATCATCTAGTATAAGTACTTCATTTTTACAGTTTTAGAAACTGAGACTCATAGAGTTTAAGTAAATTTCCCCAAGGTCATGAAGACAAGGGAGAGATTCCTGCTTTAGTACATATTGGCCTAGATTGGTCATTCTTCCAGTGATACCCCTCAGTCCGTTGCTTTCACTGAATGTGCCTGCTCTTAATAAAGTCTTCAAATACCATGTCCTATTCAGGCCCCACGAAGGGGTAGGAATAAGGGTTAGACAAGAAGATTGGACACATATGTGGCAGCATCGTGCAGGGGAATTAGTACTAGTTGTAGACCATTTACTGCAAAAATGACTTCCACTAAACCAAAATGCCTCTCCTAGGAGAAGTATAAGTTCATCACTTCTTTTAAATATAAATACACACACACATATACAAAGACACATACAGATATACATATATATGTGTATACGTGTGTGTATATATATATATATATACATATATATATATTTCCCCTCCCAATTCCATGTTAAAACAATTTTGAACATTTTTAAAGGTTTGAGTTC
Organism: Pseudochirops cupreus; assembly: GCA_028627135.1. NCBI lineage: Eukaryota > Metazoa > Chordata > Mammalia > Diprotodontia > Pseudocheiridae > Pseudochirops > Pseudochirops cupreus. The sequence continues at coordinate 329,086,816 of CM053583.1, forward strand.
CAAATTCTTTCCCTCTCTCCTTCCCTCCTCCTCCCTCAGACAATATACAATCAGATATAAGTTATACATATGCACTCATGTGAAACATTTCCATAGTGATCATTTTGTACAAGAAGATTGGAATAAAAGAAAAGGAACAAAAGAAAATGAAAAATAGTATACTTCAATCTGTATTCAAACAATATCACTTATTTCTCTGGAGGCACATAGTATGCTTCATCATTAGTCCTTTGGGGATTTTCTCAGATCATTGCATTGCTGATAAAAGCTAAAGCATTCACAGTTCTTCATTAAACAATATTGCTGTTTTGTGTCTAATGTTCTCCTGGTTCTGTTCATTTCACTTTGCATCAGTTCATGTAAGTCTTTCCAGGTTTTTCTGAAATCATCCTACTTGTCATTTCTTATAGTACAATGATATGCCATCACAATCATATAGCACAGCTTGTTTGGGCATTCCCCAATTGATGGGCATCCCTTTGATTTCCAATTCTTAGTCACCACAAAAAGAGCTACTATAAATAATTTTGTACAAATAGGTCCTTCCTCTGCAACTTTTATTTTTATGCCTTGGGGATACAGACTTAACAGTAGTATTGCTAGACCAAAGGGTATGCACAGTTTCATAGCCCTTTGGGCATAGTTCCAAATAAGCTCTTAGTTTCTAAACTCACCATCATATGACTAACTCAAGCCTTGAAGATACCACTTCTCTCAGCCTTCTCTCCCCTTTGACTGGAGGGCTGGAGGGTTGAGTACCAAACTCCTCTCAATGCCTGCCTTTATAGAAGGCAGAAACTGGATTCAGCCTACTCTGCTTTACATCTGCTTCCCTGTTTATTTTCAACTCCATGGAACGAGATGTGCCTTTTGTGCCAGGTGGCCTCTGGTGTTCTATCGCCCTGCACCCAGCTTTTCTGCCTCCCTTTCTGTGTTGTCTCTCCCTTTAGATTCTAAGCTCCTTGAAGGCTGGAAATGTCTTTCTTTTTTATTAAGGGTGTTTCCCTAGTGCTTAGCACAGTGCCTGGCATAGTAGACACTTAATAAATGTTGATTGGATTGGAAAAGTCACTTAAATTCTCTGGGTCTCAATTATCTCATCTGTAAACTGAGGGGGGGTTGAACAAAACTAATTCTGAGGATCCCTTCAGGCTCTAAATCTACGATCCCATTATCCTAAATCTGACATAGTGGTGGGGGTGGGGTGGAGGTGAGTGAAAAGATGTGTGGGAGATAGGATCTAATAAAACCCAACATGGATGCCAGCCAATTAGAGCAGCAGACTTCAAAAGAAGTCTAAATCCAAGAATGCTAGCTCAGCAACACTGAGGAAAGATGAATGCATTTTTAAAAGTTAATATATTACACATAACAAATGATACCATTACAAAATAACAAGGTATGTTTATCAAATAATCCCCAATTTCTTCTCTTTTCTTTTTTCAAGTGTTATCTCTTCGTGTGCTTTAACAAGCTTTGCTTAGTTTCCTGGAAACCCACAAAAGGATTTTTTTTTTTATTAATCTTAAGGAGTTGAAGTGCTAACATCAGCTTAGATTCAGCTGCCTCCTAAGGGGATTCTGCACCTGTGATTTAGCCTTTGAAACAACAGCCGGAAAACTACACAAGGAGAGCATGTGGAAGGTTTAGGAATAAAATGACCTTTTTTTCAAGACACCGACTGTTTGGTACCAACCTGTTCTGATACAGACACTGAATGGCAGTCATGAAATCCTTTCTTTTCTCTCCTCAATCTGCTCATTCTGAGACCCAGTAACGAAAAAATAAATCAAGGATTTATTAAGTACCTACTATGTCACTCAATGCAATGCCATACAGAAATGTTTCAAGGTATGTGGTAAATGTGGTAAATGTAAATGTGGCAAACACTGGAAATCTAAGGAAGCATAGAAATTTCATAATGGGGAGCATTACATATTGAAGGACTTTGAATGACTACTCCAAGATGGAAAAGACAATACATATAATTTGGCTTTGGACCATCAGTTCCTAACAGATTAGACATTCTTGGTGTCCTTACCAAATTGGCTATATACTTTAATATTTAATTTACTTATGGTGATGAATAGAAATGTCATGGCATTTATGACAAGTATGGGAGGGGCAAGTGGTACTTATTCATAGTCAGATTTACAGCATTCCACTGGATCTTGGCCATAAGGGCATTAAGAATCAAGGTACAGTGGAAAGAACATGGAATTGGGAAGAAGAGTTCTTAACTTTTCTTCCTATCTTTGTTGTGTGTCTTTGAGGAAATATTAGCTCTTATGAAGTTATGAACCTAGAGCCGAAGGGGCAAGTTATGAGAATCACCTTGCCCTAGAATTAACTATATGTAGTTATTATATATTATTATATTAATATATTGTTATATGGTATATAGAATTATGTATTAATATGTTATATTCCATATATAGAATTAACTGTAATGTTTGAATAGAGTGCTCAACATAAATTTATGGACCACTAAAAAAGCATTGGATATCAAGTCAGGGCCCTGACACTTACTTTGTGACCATGGCAAGACACTTAACCTTTCAATGTTCTCAAGCAACTAAGACCTTAAATCTTAGAGAAATTGCTAATCTGAATTAAAGAATCCATACTAAGAGTTCCCTACACTGATAAAATGACCCAAAGAAATTAATCATGAACTCTCACTAAGATTTTTGGGGGTGCCTCACCATGGCATAGGAGAGCCCCAAGAGTATTGTAGGATTTAGATTTTACAGATCAACACAAACTTCAGTAGGAAGCAAAGCTAGAAAGGTCTGGAGTACAAGCAGGCAAAAGACTATGGTCATTGGTCAAGGAGCTACCTGAGTTTACAGAGGCTCATTCACAGAGGGTTGGCTGCAAGAGGACGAAAGGTTTTGGCCACAGCAACTCATGGCAACCATCTAGTAAGGCATAGAAGATTAGGGACTAGTACTGGTATCACACTAATAAAAGCACAAATCACTGGTGTATTCACACATTCCTTCAGCAAGAACTTATTAAATGCTTACACCTCTGACTATGCATAACTGCCAAGACTTTGCCCTGCATTCCTGCACTAGTGGATTCTCTTTAACCAGGCAGAGTAAAGCCCTAAAGTGTGACTAAATGGAAGGCATGATGGACTGGGAGTCAAGAAGATCAATGTTCAAATCCTGCCTCTGCCACTTACAGATTATGTGACCATAGGCAAGCCATCCAATCTCTTTGAGTCTCAGATTTTCTATAAAATTAAGGTAATAACTGTGGTGCTCACATCAGAGCTGTTGCATAGGTCAACTGGTATTATGTGTGTCAAGTCCTTCACAAGTTTAAAGTGTTACATAAATGCCAGTTATAATTATCTTAGTATCACAGTGAAATTATTCATATTGAAATGGACAAATCTCAACAACCAAATATACCCTTGATGGTGGATCTGGAAGCTCAAATTAAAAAAAAAATAAACCAATAGTATTTGATAAGCATTCTTTCGAAACAATATCCTCAACCAAAATATAGAAAACTGTTTTGATGCTAAGTCAATGAAAAATCATCATACATTTCTGGGGTGACTACTTCCCTTTGATTGACGGTTAAATTTCTAATATCCCTCAGAATTTTTGTTATTTTGTCACAAAATATAGGTCTTGTTTTCATAACTCTTGACTAATGAAAAAATACAGAATTTATGATCCTTTGAATGAATTTCTTACAAGTAATGAAATTCAGATGAACTGTATAATGATCCCTCACTTTCTTTATAAAATCTATCAGTTCAATTCTTTGCCTTGAGGAGAGATGCTAAACAGTTGCACTTGCAAGTCATTAAATCATGTTTCTGATTTTTTGTTGGGCCTTTCAACCTGTCCCTGACAGAATGACGAAACAGACAAAGAAAATGTGTCAATGAATTGAATACAATTACAAACAAAAAAAGAATTGTGATGGAGAGTATCCAAATGACCAGTCAATTTGTATGGTTCAGTTTTTCCTTATTTTCCACTATAGCTATTTCTGGACACTATAACACTATAGCTATTTCCTCTGCATCTCTAGCCAGAAAATAAAATTTCCATGACAATGTCTCATTTATAATTTATTTGTGACAATTCATTACTAAGAGAAAAAAAATGACGACACCTGGTTTTAGGGAGGAATGAATTTAAGAGGGCTAATGAAATTTCAAAGCTCTGTGTACCATTTGTCATTTTATTTGGTTCTGTGTCTGAGCAATATATGAAAGAATTTCTCACATCCTAACTTAGATGTTCGAGAAATAATGTCTGAAATGACGTCTTTTCATAAGAAAGATTTGGATTGTGGGGAAATGTTTCATAATCTCAGCCATGTCACTTACTACAAGCTGTGGGGCTTGGTATAATTCACTCAAAATCCTCTTGGTTTCTGAGTCCTCATTAGTGAAATGTGTGTGTGTGTGTGTGTGTGTGTGTGTGTGTGTGTGTGTGTGTGTGTATGTGGGGGGGGGGAAGCACTGGAGGGTCCTCAAAGAAGTTGAATCTCTCCTGAAGTCTCATGGTGGGGTGGAGACGAAAGAGATGAAAAATACACCAGAAAAATGGCCAAGATAGCTATGTTTTTTTTTGTAAAGTTTCATATTGTGACAAGAAAAAAAAACACATTGATTTTATATAGTCATGTCAAATTCATGTAGGGGAAGTAGTAGCAACTCCCTAGCCTTAACAATATAGATGGTTATTTATCTTGGAATTCAGCCATATGATTTAAAGATAAGAACAGAGCGTCCGAGGAAACATCCTCTACCAATGCAAGTCAGCACTACCTCCTGTGCAGTTTATAGTTTTCAAGAATTGCCTAGAGAGCTGTGAGGGTAAACGACTTGCCCTGGACCACACAGCCAGTATGTGTCAGAGGCAAGCTTTGAGCCTGTCTTCCTGATTTCCAGGTTGGTTTTATATCTACTTTACCATTCTGCCTCTCCATATGATTTTAAACAGTTTTAAATTAATTAGATATTCCCCCTGACTTTCTAAATGTCCTTGCAATGCTACTTATCAAATGTCAGTGGTATTGACAAAGCTCCAACTATTAAAGCTATAATCCAAATTTAAGACAGTTACATAGGAAATATGGAGGTGGGAAAGATACTAGAATAGCAATTCCCAAGCAGGATTATGGTTTTCAGTAACCAAAGCAATCAAGTTTCTTTAAATCCCATATTATCCAATATTTCATTTTAACTTATCCCCATTATTCAGACTTTGCCCTCTCTTTTATCACTTCATATGACATTTTGTTGATGTGCATCTTAATGGAAAGTATATCATTTGAACCTTATAATGATATGGTGTTACTTTCATCTAAGAAATTGTACCATCAGCAAAATGAAACGCAGGAGTATTATTTACATTTATTGTAATAAACACTTAAATTCCTTCTAGCAATGAAAAGTAGCCAGACGAAGCAGAGTCAAAACTGTCTTTTCCATTTTAGAATTCTTCTCCATGTTGTCAAACAGCTGCCTTATCATTGTGCTATACTTAAATTCATTTTTTTAATTACACCCTCCCCCCCAAACAGTATTATTCAATTACATGGTTCCCTAGAACAGTTGAGATCATCTGTTAATGGCAAAGATGTATTATGATGTGCTTTTATCATTTCTAACTAGTAAGAAAGATAATGTATTATATTATTGAGCTCAGTTATCATCAATGTTCTCACTCTTTTGTGAAAAGAGATGGGCCACATTACCTAGTAGGTGCCCACGGGGGGTAGAGGGGAGGAGTAATCTCTTCGGGAGGAGTAATCTCTTCACGAGCAGTAATCACAGAAAACCTGAAATTTTAACCTTACTATTCAGTGAACAAACAAAATTTCTAAAATTACATCAGCTTTTGATATGTCATTTTCAGTAACCTTTTTCTAATGTGTGATATAGTGGAATTCTAATTATGTTTATTTTAGGTGCCTGGTCTTGTAAATACCATTGCCTCTTTTGCCCACTGATAACTTAATTTAAAAAAAAAAAACAACAGTGGAAGCCAAAAATGGCTGGGGTATTTAGTGAAGACAAAAATTGAACCAAGATGTCATAACAGAGGAGGAAGGAAAGAAAAAAAAACACCCCAACTTTTTATTAGAAGGAAATGAGATACAAATTAGCTCAAATCAAGTTGTGGTATATGAATGTAATGGAATACTATTGTGCTATAAGAAATGGGGAGGAGATAGATCTCATATTCACCTGGAGAGGCTTATATGAACTGATGCTTAGTGAGAAGAGCAGAACCAGGAAAAATTTGTACACAATCACAGACACATTGTATGTGTGATGACCAACTCTGACAAACTGGACTCTTCTCAGCAACACACAGTTATAAGACAACTCTACAAGTCTCAGGATGGAAAGAGATATCTACATTCATAGAAAGATCTAGAAAGAACAGAGTTTAAATGGAGACTGAAACAATCTACATGCTATCATTCTTTTCCATGTTTGGTTTTGTTTCTTCTTTCCCAAAATTCACTCATTGGTTACACCCCTTCTATACAACCAGATTAATGTCCAATGTGAAAGTATTTGCAGATCCTATACATGATTGTTTGCCTTCATGGGGGGGGGTGGGTGGCAAGAGAGAGGTAAGAAAATTTGAAACTCAAGAGATTGTGGAACTGAATCTTGTGAACTAAAAGTAAATAAACAGATCGAGTAAAATAAAAAATAATAAAAATAAACCAAATGGCTCACATCTGTACATTATTGTCAAAGTTAGAAAGTGATTTCTTCATGTCTCTAAAGTAGGTAGTACACAAATTATTAAATTCATTTTACAAAGGTGGAAAGAGGGGTTCGTTCAGTGCTTTGCCCAAGGTCAACATAGCTGTTAAGTGTCAGAGCAGGACTCATACCCTGATCTTCTGACTCTAAGGACAGAGCTCATTTCTGTAACTTTAGATAGGTAAATCAAGCCAATTTACTTCAAATCCAACCAAAGATAAAAAAGTCGTTCTTGCCTATGAACATTTCCTGTATATTTATTCTTATTTTCTAAAACAAGATGTTATTAAATGGAAAACTATAGTAGAAAACAGAGTAGAGAGAGGCTGGCTTGAATCCAGATACTACCACTTGCAAATAATATTAACGCAATGGAGACTGTCTCAGTTTTCTCATCTGTACATGGGTATGTTGATACCTATAATACCTATTTTCAGCATTTCTTGTAAGGAAGATTCTCTTTAAAATTCTACTATAAAATGCTACTTCCTTCATATGTTATATTAGGTAAGACATTTTATTTCTTTTGCCTTAGTTTTCTTATCTGTAAACTAATGGAGATAGAACAGATGTTTACTAATATCCCTTCCCTCTGTACATCCTGTGCGTGATGAGGAAGGCCACTTCCATGCTGAGGCTAAACCGGAGGACAACCGGCAATATGATACATGTTTCAGAATCAATCAGCAAACACTTAGTAAGCAGCTTCTACTTGTTGGGTATTCAGCTAGATGTTAGAAAAATAAGGTAAGAAAAATCAGGAGTCATAAAGGAGAAGGAATCTGACTTTATTATTTCTTCATAAAATATTTTTCAAGAGAGCATATGCATAGATCTATAGACATTTCCTTCATGATTAAACAATATTTTCTTTTTTCTGTCAAATAAGATATATTTAATGAGACAGATATGTAAATTACTTTGCTGCTATGCAAATGCTAATATTATTATTATTCCATAAATGTCTAGCTATTTTTAAATAATTAAATCAGCATTATGGCAAGACGTGCGAACTTTTGTTTAAGAGGAAGAAATACAATCCTCTAAAAATCACCTTTTAGAAAAGCATCTGTCTTTCATATTTGTTATTTGTGATATTTTCCATAACTTTGAGCATAACTAGTATTCTCTGAAAGCAATAGAGAATAATTAATAATCACTGTAAATGATGGCCATTGTTATTGGAGTCCCCATCTAAGCTAAAGCCAGCATTCATACTAAGGGCTTGAAATATCCTTCAGGTCATGACCACACCAACTTCTTTGTATTATACACCAACCTTTCATTTTCATCTGATTGTGTTGTTTTGAAGGGGCTATCACAGCTACGAGAAGAAATTCAAATTAAAAGTTCTTCAAAGTTACTATTAGACTCAATGAATCCGTCTAAGAAAGAAAATAAGCAGTTATAAATTTCATTCTTACTGATGCTTCTCATGCAGAACATCATAACAAAGATGACTAGCTTGGAGAAACTCAATCTACAAAATCAATATAAAACTGTAAACATTCCCTCTTCTGAAACCAGAGAGGGTGGGCCCTATAGCTTACTTCCAAGATAAAATGGCTTCTCCTTGTCTTACCTGGTGCTTTGTTTAGTCTAATTCTATTCACACAGGAATCACTGATTTAGCAGTTCATTTTAAATGTAGACTTTCTGGATTTGAAGGCACTTTAAGGGAATTGTTGTGGTTTTTTTTTAATATTTTTTATTTTTAACACCTGGGGGCTGGAACAGTTTTGCCAACTCTCCTAAAGCCTTATAAATCAGCGAACAATTCTGAAGTAGTTTTGAAGTTATAACAAAACAACGTTGTAGATAACTGGGAAGCAAAGGGATTATTTCAGAGCCTCTGAATTTGAGCAAGGGGAAAAATATCCACCTCCAAAGTATTGTCTGCACATGAATAAAGATCTACTGGGATATCACTGGAGAGGAATGTCTGTCAAAACACTTTGATGGAAACCTACAGCCTCAGAAAGGTACCCAAGCAAAACACAACAAACAATGAAAGTTAATTGCCAAAGTCAGGCCTGTCCTCATAATGGATTGCATTCTGCATGGTTTACCGTCCAATGTTAATTACCACAGTCAGGTTGGTATTGTTTCCCTATTTCACTGAAGCAAGTCTCATAAACAGCAGTTTCTAAAAAGTTATGCCCACAGGTTAGCTGAATGTTCCTGCTGCCATTCCCCTTGGAGTGGCCTAGGATGACACCAGGCTTCTCACCAGCTCAAATATCACGAATAAAGAGGTGTATCAGGAACTAAAATGGCAGGTCTGGATGAGCAGGGAGAATGGGGGAAAGGGGGGAGGCAGAAAAACACCAAGTTTCATTATCTGTTAGCAAGGGATCAGCTCCAATCAATTAATGATTTAATTACCTAGACTAATTAAGATAATGAACAACAGTGAGCCTACAATCAATTAGGTTTATCCAAACTTTTTATTTTTAGGATAGGACCTGGAGAATTACACTCATTTTATGAGTTGCTAAAAATGTGCAGATTTGATTAGTTCATAATTGTAGTAATCAAATACAACCCCACCTTTAACTAAGGGAATGTATTCACTGTATGGTCCCTTGAACAAAGTTCTTACAAGAATGCCATTTTACAGATAGACAATGGTTGTTCCACATTTCTTTTGGATTTCAAATTACAAAACAAATTATATAGTTCCAATGCAAACAAAGTGCTACTGTAGCTTTCATATTTTTGGATTTAGGTCTTTAAAATGTACCATCTATGAAAAGAAATGCAAAGTATCTTTGGGTATTTGTCTATGAATTAGTCCTGGTTAGTCTGACTGTCCCTTGCAAACTGGTGCATATATGACTTTTTGTCATTGGCTAGTCATAATTGAAGTTTTCTTGGCAAAGATACTAGAATGGTTTGCCATTTCCTTTTCCAGCTCTTTTTACAGATGAGGAAAGTAAGGAAAACAGGTTTAAGCAACTTACCCAGGGTCATACAACTAGTTAAGTGTCTGAGGACAGATTTGAACTTAGATCTTCCTGATGGCTACTCTATCCACCTAATGGAGAGATGGTTTCTCTATCCACTAGTGGTACCACCTAGCTGCCTCCATATATGATTTAGTAAAGGGTAATTCTGCACTGTGCCAAATTGGATGAATCAAAAGCTGGAATTAAGGTTGCCTATAGAAATATCAACAATATCAGATATTTAGATGATACCACTTTGATGGAAGAAACTGAATTGGAATTAGGAAATATCGTGATGAGGGTGAAAGAGGAGAGTGTAAAAGGGGGCTTGAAGCTTAACATAAAAAAACCCCTATAATCATGGCACCTGGCCCTATTATTTCCTGGTAAATAGAGGGAGAAGAAATGGAAACAGTGTTAGATTTTATATTCTTGAGCTCAAAGATTACTGTGTATGGTAACTACAGCCATGAAGTTAAAAGGTGCTTGCTCCATAGAAACAAAGCTATGGCAAATCTGGACAGCATACTAAAAAGCAGAGATGTCACTTTGCCAACAAAGGTTTATATAGTCAAAGCTATGGTTGTTCCAGTAGCAATGTATGTCCGTGAGAGTTGGACCACAAAGAAAGCTAAGCAGCACAGAATCAATACTTTCGAATTATTGTGCTGGAGAAGACTTTTTAGAGTCCCTTGGACAGCAAGGAGGTCAAATCATTCAAGAAATTCATGCAGGCTATTCACCGGAAGGTCAAATGCTGAAGCTGAAGTTTAAATCCTCTGTCTACATAATGAGAAGACAGGACTCATTGGAAAAGACCCTGATGTTGGGGAAGATTGAAGGTCAAAGGAAAAGTAGATGTTATAGGATGAGATAGGTAGTATCAAGGAAATAGGGAACATGAACCCGAACAGACTTTGAGAGATAGTGGAGTACAGTAGGGCCTGGCATGCTATGGTCCACGGGGTCATGAATGGGCAGACACAACTGACTGACTGAACAACAATAACAATTTTTGCACAGTAATTCACCAAAACACTAATGCAGTTAATATACAAATTAATAATGTATTTGGAAAACATTTCAATGATTTTCAAACCCTTCAAATCCATTACCTCATTTGGGCTCCACAACAATGCTGTGAAGTAGGTACTACAGGTATAATTATCCCTATTTTAGAAATAGTCTCAGAACTGTAGAGCGACTTATTTGTGTCATATAGCTTTTAAATGTCACAGGTGGGATTTAAATCTAGTTCTTAAAGAGTTTAGGCTGAAACTGGAGGCGAGAACATAGAGATGACCACAGTCAAAACTCCAGGGCATCTCTTCCTTTTCCTTCTCTAAATTTTTTTATGATTATTTAATTTTTTCTAGGTTCTCTATCTTCTCTCATTGATGAGGTTATAGGCTCCTCAAAGGGAAAAGACAATGTTTTCTAATTTTTTTTTATTCCCTCCAGAATGCTACTACCCATATATGATAGGGAAGAAATACATTTTGGGGTAAAAAAATAAAAAGAAAAGAAATTAACCCCCATAATTCTGTTTTTCTCTTCTCATGTAATAAATACATGTAATGTTTGCATATATAAGCACAACTTTTAAAATGTGATGTCCTCTAAAATCACAAGTATAAATGCACACACACACACACACACACACACACATATAAATGGCACTACTATAACACATTTTCTAAGAGCAGGACTTGTTTATTGCTATTGATCACTAGCACCTGGCAAAATGTCTAGTTTACAGTAGCCATTTAACCAATGTTTGCCAGATGAATCATCCAGACTTTTACTAACTGAGCTCCCAAATTAATTTTAACAACTTTCCTCTAGATGGAATGAAATATGTAAAAGGAAGTTGAATCCATCAATATGGCTTCCCCATGCAGAAGATTCACATTTTAAGTTCAAAGTACCACAGCAAATGGTCCAGGGCAATGTGATATTCATACTGAGCTCAATGCAATACCAAAAACAAGACTACCGGGGAAGGAGATATGTTGGTACTAACACAACTACTATTCCTTTCTCAAAATAGTGGCCATTTGGTGACTCTTGGTGGTGATTAAAATGTTTCACAGCTTTTTCTGAGAATAGTTGTTTCAAGGAACTGGTCAGATCCCTGGTAATCTGTTTGGAAAAGCAAATCTTCAGAACAGTATACAAGTTATCACACCCTTTGTTTTCTTCACCTGCTTTCTTCAATCCACTGAGACAGGATACATGTTCACTAATAATCCTTTTGCTCAGGATGAGTTCTCATACTTTACCAAGGTATGTTCCCATGGTACTGAAGTGGTATCACATGACAGCATAAATTCAAATTTCTCTCCATATACCCCTCATGGTGCAACCTATATATATGTATGTATATATATATATATGTGTGTGTGTGTGTGTGTGTGTATACACACACATGTGTGTGTGTATACACACACACACACACACACACACGAATGTCAAGTTACTACAATAATACCACATCTACCTCGTAATTGTTGTTGTGACTGAATCATTTTCTATTGTGTCCAATTCTTTGTAACCCCTTTTGGGGTTTTCTTGGCAAGGATAGTATAGTGGTTTGTCATTTCTTTCTCCAGCTCATTTTACAAATGAGGGAATTCAGGCAAACAGGGTTAAGTGACTTGTTAAGGGTCACGCAGGGAGGGGAGAAAATCTGAAACTCAAGTGATTGTGGAACAGAATCTTGTAAATTAAAAGTAAATGAGTAAATAAAAAAATTTTAAAAAAAGAATAGTTGCTAAATATTACTATGAACTTCTTTAAGAACTCATTAATAACAAATACAAAAATATATATTTAAGCAGTAGTATAAAAATCATTGCTTAGGCAATTAAAGACATTCATTTCTTTCCATTACCTATTTTATTCAAATATATAATTACATTATATATCTAACATGTAGCTATTTTAATCAAATATATATAATTATTAAAACATTCTTAGAAGGATGTAATTGGCATATTATAACTAAATTATTATCCCTGACTAGTTAAACATCAATAAGTGTACCTCTAATAAGGCCTTAGTTTAATTAGCATACAGAAACTCTCTCCTTGAAACTAAATTAAATCCTTAAGAGAAACAACTAATTTGAAGCACAACCTTTATATTATTTAACCATAATTACTATACCTTACTAAGTAAAAATAATAAAGGAAGCTCTAGAGTGCTGATTAAACAGAAATGCCACTATCACATTTTCTCTAGAGGCTATAAAAATAATTGTATTCCCAATTTTAACTAGCAAATACTTCCAAAGTACCAATCAATGTAGCATTCTCTTAAAACAGTATTAAAGGGAGAATCCCATGACTAGCTCTGCAGCATAGAATGAAAGCTTTTTGATGCTTTGGCAGACAAATCAAAGAGAAAAAAAGTTCTTTCTTTCTTGCTCTGTTACAACAAATGGTCTATGAGAGAAATTCGTGTATCATAGATCACCTTCCAAATGGGATGTCCTGGAAAGAACCTAAGATGAGAGTTGCAATGAGAAAACCTGGTTTGCATCCCATCTACCCATGTTTCCAGTGGTGTGACCTTGGGTAAATCACTTTGCTATTGTAGGTTTCCATTTCCTCCCCTACAAAAAGGACTACACAATCTCCTCCTCCATATGATTGTTGTGAAGTAAACCACTGACAAATCATAAAGCACTAGATCTAGAGAAAGAGGGAGAGGGCCTAGACATGGGACTTCATTATCATAAGGAACTCAAGCAGGTCAGCACCTCCTCAGTAACTTTAGAATCATAAAGAATTCTTTAGAGCAGTGACAAGGTTATGGCTTGCTCAAAGTCACACAGCCAATCTATACATATCAAAACCTGAACCAAGGTCTCCCTGGTTAATAGGCTAGCTTTCTGCTATGCAATTCTGCAGAGGCCTCATAGAAATATAAACTTCTGTATTTTCTATGTAGTTTCTGGCATGAAGACTCCTCTTTTAATATTTAATGATTTTTGAGAGACTATTTGAATACTGCACAAAGCCAAATATTCTTAAAACTTATATATGTGTGTGTGTGTGTGTGTGTGTGTGTGTGTGTGTGTGTGTGCATAAATATATATATATACATATATATATATATATATACATATACATATGAAATTTGTTTTCGTATTTTCGGGTGCTCATTATTTTGTTAGGGTAGGGAAAAGTCATAGGAATACAGGTTCATTAATGAAAAATGACCTTCAGAAGTTCCAAAATCCAAGAGTCTCATTTTACAGAAAGAAACAGAGACTTGGAAACTCACCTAAAGACAGAAAAGTAGTCAGCAGTAAAGCCAGAATTCAGACCCAGATTGTCTGATGCTGAATCTATCATGCTTTGCATGATGTAACACCTTCTCTGCCTGAGGAAGGATTATCCAAGGAGCTGTTTGGCTTGTAATTACTGGGTGATAACTAAGGTCACTAAAAATATGGGGCAAAGAAATAGGGGTGAAAGAGAGTAGTCTCTGTGTTGGGTCTCAGCAGGATCAACATACTTCTTAAAAAAACAATAATAAGAAGCTCTGAATCTATAAACAACATTCTGTCTGAAAATTATGGCATTAGGTTTATTTGCCTAATGATATTTGAGTATAATAGATCATTTTTTTTATTCAAATGAAAGAGAGTCAAAAATATATACTCCAGTTCAATATTACGAGTTTGTAAATGCCTTAATTATGCCACTCATTTATATATTTTATGTTATTTTATATTCTTTTATATGTGTTATTTACATTATATATTACATATATTAAAAATAATTTATTTCCAGAAGAAATGTTTTCAATACTTCAAAAGAGCTCCGATTTCATCTATGTAAGTACCCCCGAAATTGAGGCAAAATACAACTCCTCCACACCTCCACCTTTGTCTTCAAGAGTTGCCATTACCTGACGGCCAGCTCTCTGAAGATTTTTTATGACCTGGTATTTGCACCAATCCTATATTCCAAGCTTTACAAGCTTGACAGGTCCTGGATAAGTTTCTACTACACTGACATAACCTTTGAGAAGCCCGAGTCATTTTACATCAGGACAGGGCATCACGCACAGACTAGAAAACTGAATGGAAATTATATTCTTAAATGCTTGGTAAAACTCATTATTTATTCTGAATGAATCACAATTTCAAAAGGTTCCTGTTGCTATCACAATCAGAGAGGCAGAACAGTGAAGCTGTGGGAACAGAAAGACATCAAATTCCAAAAGCTGCAATAGCACAAGCCTTCCTCCCTCTCTCAGAAGCTATCTAAAGATAGCACAGAGTGCTCCAGTCCTTAAGGCAGTGTTCTTCAACCGGCCATTATATAAAATACATTGGAACTGGGCACAAAGTACATCAAAGGGTAGGGAGATAATGAATCTTACATGCTTGAAGCATTGTTTGCAATTTTTTCCGGAATATCCCCAACTTTCTATTTGACTTTGTAACTGGTCCTCAAATCTGTGTGCCTCAATTCCTCCCATCCTTTGAAATTATCATATGTGTACTTAAAATTCAAATACCTGTGATGATAAATAAAGAGTACTGATCTGAGTGGTGAAAAGCTTGCCCAATATGTAGAGAGGCAGATCTAAGGACAATGCCTAACTGAAGGTTCAGGAAAAGAAACTCCGTGGAAAAAAAAAAAGGTCCTTCAACCAATAAGAGAACCTAAAAAAAAAAAAAATTGTAGTACATTAGGGGAAGAACCAGGCAGTGCACTTCAGAGTATTATAAACTGATATTATTCTTGATTTAAATGAAGTAAGTACAGTTAAGGAGACAGGGGAGGGGGGTCTGAGGGTAATACTTGGAGTTTAGTGCTGACTACATCACTTATTGCCTTAACATTACTGATTAGAAGACTGCTGAATAAAGTTATCTCTATGATTACAGCTAAGAAGACTTGAAAAATGCCAGTGAAATACCTATTTGGGGGACAGCCTTTAAGATTCTATTTTATTCTACCAAGTCAAATGTTGCTTTTTAATCAATAACCAATAAACTTCCTCAACGCTCTTCAGCTATTCTTTCATTTTAATATAAATTTCTTAAAGTCTACTACATAAAAGGCACCATGGTAGGCATTGGGACACAAAGAACAAATAATTAAATGGCCCCTGATCTTAAGGGGATTTAATTTAATGGTGTCCAATGATACTCTGATATATTAAATGCATTAAAAATATAGTTACAGTAGCCTAATGAGAGGATTATCCTATTACTACAATGATCAGAACCACATGATCTCAGGGGAATGAAACTAAACCCAAGGCAGGGGGTTTTCCCAATGAAACGGGGAAACCACCAGAGGTTCTTAAAACATGCTGTGTCTAAGTGTGTGAAATGGATACCTAAGGCTCTTAAAGGGATAATTCAGCAACCTTGGGGAAAAGGTGTGGGGTTTTTTTTTAACTAATTAATCCAGAAAAAAATCTATCAATTCTCTACTCATTTTGCATGAATACAGCTTGAGTGTTTCCTATTGGCAGATTATTTCTATAGTTCTAGTAGAAGCTTTGCCACCTACAATATTCACAATCATATGCTTCTATGAGCCTAAGAATGTAGCTAAAAGAGCTTGGAGGGGAAAGGCACCACAGATTTTATGGATTTAGTAACATTTAGGTGACTTGCTGTGATTTATAAAATTATTCTACAAAAGGGTTAGAAACCTGAGTAAATCCAGCTCTCAAAAGTGAGTCAATTTATTCCTTCTCAATGATGATATTTAGGCTCATTTGTTAAAGTGGAATCTCTCTGATACAAAGGGATCTAAGAATCTGACTAAATTTTTTATTATCATATTCCCCCTCTGCTTCCTGTTTTTCAAATCAGAGCAATTAAAAATGAAAGAGAATTATGCAATTCACGACTGATCTTTTTGTATCCCTTTGCCAATGCAATTTTGATTATTTCATAAACAGCAATTCTCTAACATCTTCTACTATGTACTTCTAATGATTCATGGTGTGAGACTTACACTATTCCCTTTGGGAATACTCTACCACCTGATAAACTTTGCCAGCAGTCACTTTCCTTCTTTTTCAGCCAACATTTTGTTTAATCTAATTAGTCCTACATCTTTACACAACATCTTCCCCCAAAAAACTGCATCTCGGCTAGCATTTACTCATACCCTTCACAAATACTCAAAAACGAGAGCCTCATACTAGGTGCCAAAAAATACTTATAACATTTGATTCTTCAGATCTCTCCTTTATGAGTCAGAAATCCCAACTCTTTTAAAGTGTAGTCATATTTTCTTCTAAGTACTTTTAATGTGATGAATCATGGAATATCATTATATTTAAAAGTTTTAAACTGTGACTGCTCATTTAAATATGCATTTTCACTTATGGAAATACTCCTACAAATTGGTATTATAAACTCATAATCTTTGCATTATTTTTTTATACTCAATTCAATGTAATGTGTTTTAAACTTTTCCACGATGCAAATTTGCATCATCTGAGCCTCATTAAGCATTTACATCAGAGAGAGATAGGATCCTAAAAGATAGTAGACCAATCATGTAAGGAGAGAGGAGAATAATTATAAAGAAAACTGTATATTGCCATCACTATTGGGATAGTATCTATGCCAAACTCATTTTTCAAAACAGTTATTTCTTCCATGGTATCATTCTCTTCAGTGTGATTACCTTAATGAAATGGAATAATTGAGCATAGACTATGTTTTCCAGTGTATATTCTTATATATGAAGTTTAAAATATAAATGCCCAGTGGGATAGGTTTAAATTTAAGAATCTTAATTTTCAAAAAAAATTGAGTGATTGCTACACTGAAGCAGATTCTATTCCTATATACTGGAGACATCCCATAATTCCATTTATTAAGCATCTACCTATTTGATAAATGCATTGATTAGTGAATTAACAAATGTATATTAAATAAATATGAATAATTAAAAATACTAACAGGCATCTACTATGTTCATTTAGGGATACATGTAGCATATATATATATGTGTATGTATTTATATATATATATAGACAGTATGCACAGTTACTATATATATATATATGCATATATGTATGTATAGACAACATAGATTATATACGATTTCATTGGTGAAGGGAACTTTCAGTGAAGAAAGTGCCTCAATCAAAGCAGATTGGTAATATTTCTGCAGTTTAAAGATGTAGGGAATTGCTTGGGGCACCAAGTTGCCTGGGGCAGCAAGCCTGGCCAAGGAGATGGAGTCAATAGGGGGCAGAGGCCAAAATGAAACTAGGGTCTTCCTGACTCCATGGCCAATTGTCTATGATTTCTCTCATATGTTAACTGGAAGTCAGGGGGCTTGGATTTTAATCTTGGCTCTAAGATTAACTCACAGTATTGGGCAAGTTATAAATCTCTCTGAGCCTCAGATTTCTCATTGGAAGAAATGGCCATCATCACACTTGCATTAGCTACTTCACAGGGCTGTTGTGGAGGAAAATGCTTTATGAATCTTAAAGACATAGAAATGTGAGCAGCTATCAGCAGCAGCAGCCTTGTTATTAATAACCATCTGTGCACGGGCACTGATCCTTTTGTCTTCCTCTCCTCATTAACAAGCTAAGAGCCAGGCAAACTATAGGCACTTACTAAATGCCTATGAAATAGAAATCACTCAAATGGAAATTCACCCAATTAGGTAAATGTATACTATAACCAGATTATCAGGTTCCACTTGAATAATTTTTAACAAGATGCAAAAGGCAGTACTCCTTGGTCCTCAAACAATAAATGAACCTCCCAAAAAATGAGTAATATTTTCTCAAGTCTAATGTTTCTAGACTTTGTTACACTGAAGAATCATAAACCCCCCTTTTAAGCTTCAAGGAACTAACTGCCCAGCATCTGTACAATAGAAGGTAAATTCGGCACCTCTGACCTTACACATTTAATTATGAAGTTTGAAGAAAACAGCCTCCTGTTTGCTTTTCTTCATCATCCTAGGATCAGAGACTTAAATATTCAATTAAGTTTTCAAACAGCCTGTTTTACTCAGAAACACGTATTTACAAACCTTCATTGAAAATGTTCTACCTTCCTAACAGCATAGCACTCATTGACTAATAGCAATGATCTTCAGTACTCCATACGCTGGTCCTTCTGCAACAATAAACACTCTAAATTTCGCCTTGTCCCTCCACATCTCTCTTTGTCTTTCTGTCTCTCACCTCTTCATCTCTTTCCCCTCTGTCCTTTACTCTGAGTGCCTCCCCCTCAAATTCCCTTCTTTTTACTTTAAAAGACCTGCAATTAGCCCTATCCCTCCCCTGAGCACCTGAGATAATTCCCTTGCTTCTAATTCAGTTATTCAGATCTATCCATTATACCTCCACAATATCTCTTACACCTGTCTCCTCTCCACCCATATGAACATAGCCCCAGTTCAGGTCCTCATCTCATCTAACAAGGACTATTATAACAATCTCCTAAGTGGTATTCGACTGTCCAGTCTCTCTCTTCCATTCCATCCTTCCCCATAGTTGTCCAAATAATCTTACTAAGACACAAAACTCAACAAGGCAGTCACTTTGTAGAAAAACTCTCAATGACTCCCCAGTGCTTCTCAGATAAAATGTGAATTTCCCATACAGATGCTGATAGCAAACCACAATGTCTCCCTGTAACATTTCTGCTTTTATTCACTTGACTCTGACTCTGTATATCAACTAATCTGGATCATTATTATCAATTCACCAAACTCTATTTCCTACCTTTTAGACACTTCATTTCAGACTGTGCCACTGTCCATCTGTCAATAAGCTTTCATTATATACCCATTACATGCATACACTTTGTTACGCACTGAACATAACAAAGAAAGGCAAAAACAACACCTAGTCTGAAGGAGATCACATTCAGACAGAGCTGATAACATGCAAAAAATCATATATAACAGATATCTACAGCAAAAATGGAAGGTGATCTAAGGAGGGCATCAGTAATGGGGATGTCAAACTCAAGCTGTCCAAAACAGAGCTCATTGTCTTTCTCCCAGGCCACCACCATGACCCCTCTCCCAACTTTACTCTCAATGGTACCTTTACACTTTTAGTAACCCAGCCTTGAAAAATCAATGTCATTCTTGACTCCTTTACTTATACTCCCCCTACATATCCAAACTGTCCTCACACCTCATTTTAACCTTCACAATAACTCTCCTATATCTTACCTCTCCACTCACATTGCTGCCATCCTAATGCATGCCTTCATCACCACAAACCTAGGCTATTGCAACAGCCTTCTGGTTGGTCTGTCCACCTCAAGTCTCTCCCCAATTCACTTTATCCTTCACTCAGCTGGGAGAGTCTCTTCTTCAAGTGCAGGCCTGACCATGCCATCCTCATATTCAATAAACTACAGTGATTCCCTATTACTTCCAGCAACAAATTCTCTGTTTTACATTTAAAGCTCCCAATAAAGATTATTTAAAAAAAATAAATATTAGCAGTGGGTAAAGGAACTGATTTTTTCCCCTTCAAATAATACCACTAGAGTGAGATCATGCTAAGGTAAGGAATTCTTTATTCTCTTTGTATTGTGGTAGAGATGAATTAGGCACTAGGAAAAATGTAAGGGTATTTCTGTCATAGAAAGAAGGGTCGCCACAGAGATAGGGGATAGAGGCAGAGGGAGAGAGATTCATGAACTACACCATCTCAACCAAAACACATAATCCTTTAACCACAGTAAAATCGGTGAGGTATTTTATTCAAGCACTATGTCCAGGTTGTCTGTGTATCATGGTGGCTTAAATAGATAATAAATTCAGCACTTAGTCAGTTGTCTATACATTTCCTTTGTGTTTGCCCATTTTAGAGAATCATGGAATGCTGAACCTGGAATGGACCCTGAGAATCATCTAACCCAAACTTCTTATTTTTTCTTATAAGGAAACTGAGTTCTAATGAAAAGAAATGAATTATACACAATGTATGACATAATCAATAGTCGTGGAGATGATGATAAAAATCACTCTGCCTAGGGGTCCTCAAGAGATCTTTTCCAGTCCATTTTCTCAAAGACAGGCTTGATAGTGATAGTGATCAAGAACGAGACCAACTTAGGAAATGACAAGAAGATTTTGAAAGGCAAAAGAAATACATTCCACTAAGAAAGGGAGGAAGAATTAGTAGTATGATTATTTACTTTATCAAAAAAGGCAGCCATGATAATTTTTCATCATTTCTCTAGCTCACCTTATCTAGTCTACTTAAACTTGTGGGAAATAAGTGAAAGATGACTTAGACTAAACATCTTTCCAGGTACCTCAAAAAGTTACTAAACAATAAAGAAGGTTTAGTAAGGGAAGTCATATGAGATCTTTAAAGTATATGTTTAAATTGGTGAAGACAGCTATTATTCAGGAAATATTTTTATCCTGCCTAGATGTAAAAGGCCAAACTAGATTACCCATTAAGATCTCTATCAGCTCAGTTAATTTCTTCTATGAACTTCATATTCTATTATGTCACTGTTTTAAAAGTATTATTCCAGCAAAAATAAAAGAATTCTAAAGGTGTAATAATCCTGGAAGCTACCATTATAGAATGCTTTAAAGTTTACAAAAGGCTATGCATCTATCATCTCATTTCACCCTCAAATTACCTATGATATAGATACAGGACTTTTTTAAAGAGAGGAGGACATGGGATTAGAGAGATTAAGTGATTTACAAAGGTGCAGCTAATTACACAGTCAATGATTTTACAGGTGGGATTTCAAGCCCAGTTTTCCTGATTCCGAGTCCAGAGTTCTAATCACTACATTAGCTAATTCTCTCATACTTTACTGAAATTTACTTGGGAAGGTAAGATTTGGGTAAAGCTTTGGATACGATAATATCATTGACTTCCAAAATTAATCCAGATCTTCTCAATAAACAAAGATAGGAACTGAAGACTATTGCTTTTGATTATGATAACCAGAAGACTTGAATTTTAAGGTCTGAAAGTAGATTCCTTTATTTAACTATAATAGAATGACTCTATTATATATGATATATGACAGTAATGCCACACAAAGGAAATTTTGTCAACTAAGTAATCAATGAATACATCCCAAGCTTTACCAAGGTTAATTTTTCCCATGTATAAAATACCTGTCATGAGGAATAATAATCCTTATGTAGGGGCTTACCTCAGTAATACCCAAGTGAAGTCTAACAAATAGATATTCCAAAAAAAGATTTATGTGCCTAGGAATTTACCTCACTTACTTTACTGATTGCATCTAACCTAGAAATTTTTTATTACCTTTTGATCAACAAATGCAGTTCAAAATGACTCTTAAAGCAATACTACAGAAATTAGAAGCAGCCTCGACTTACATATTTACTAGAAACCCTTTCAGCCTTAGGAGTTAAGAGTTTTCTTTGCTCCTGACTTCTGGCCCGCCATTCTAAACTTTAATTTCACAGAGATACACAGAGACATCTAGAATGGTTGTGGTTAAAAAGGTTTGTTTGTCTTTTATATGAGGCAAAGGTGTTTTTGTATGCATCTGTTGTGGTATTTTTTCCCCCAACTAAGGTCATGAGTATTTTAGTGGGTTTCAATGTCAAATTTAACAATGGTAATATGAAATTACTGTCATAATACTATATGACAATTTTTGTAAAAATAGCTATAGAATTTTCTACTCAAACTGAAAATTGTATCTGAAAACTTTTCTTTAAAAATAAAACTAAAGCAAAAATATGTTGAAAACATATTTTGAAAACATATTTTGAAAACATATGTTGAAAAATGTTTCTAAACATTATTTCTAAACTAATTACCCTTTTGTCACTTAATATTAAGAGATAAATTACTCCAACCCAAACTTAGATAACTTGATGGCTAGAGAATTCAAGACAGAAGCAAATAATATAATATGGAAAGGAAATTATGTATGATGAAAATGAATGATCACATTTAAGACTAAATATCTGAAAGTTTGGCCAATATACCGTCAACTTCTTGAGGTCAAATTTTAGTGGTAAAGACTTACCAAAAGGTAATGGGCTCGTAAAGTTTATGTTATTTGAAATCACTAAAGTGATTGCATAAAGAGTCAAGGGCATTCTGACTAATGTCTCTTTTTTGAAAAAGAACTGCATATCTAGAGAGTGATTTATATATTTTTTTTACAGACTTATTTCTCCAAAATGACCAAATTCAGTTAAGTAATTGGTACAATACACGTCAATAGATATCTCCTTCTTTGAGACTTCCAATTTGCTGGTATAACCAAGAAGATAAAATAAGGTGCATTTTGTGAAACTGAGGTCTGAGGGAAAATGTTTCCCCTGAGATTCTTTTGCTATGTAGGCCACAGAATTTACAAACAAAGAGGAGGGAGAAAAGAAAAAATATGAAAGATCTAGCTTAGATGTTAATTTTCATGTGTGTGTGAGAGAGAGAGACAGAGGGCATTTTGTAAATCTGGTATACTCTATGGACTTCCTCTAAGAATAAAGTTTTCCAATATATTAAAAATACGTAGGATAACAGAAAAAAACCAAACAATTATACTGAAATAGTTATAAAAAATACATTTATAAACCCCAGATTAAACCTAGAGATTGCTGGGAAGTGGATGTGCTAATCAATCACATGCATTTGTGTCTTATCCCTCCTCACACAGCAGCCCCATTCTTCAATTAACAGTAGCTGGTGGCTTGTCACTTTCAAGGTGGACTGGGCCATGTAAACACATGCAGGAAGAGGTAAGCCTCAGAAACAAACCAAAGTTTAAGTGGTCAAAAGTGACCCTATAAATAGTAACTAGGTGGAGGGAGGGTAAAGCAAGCAGCTGGTGACCTGGAGGGAGGAAAAAGAGGCAATCACATGGCAGCGGAATCTTAAGTGTTCCCACACCACAAGGAATGCAATAACTGGCTTCCAAGAACATCTTGTAAACACTTTGGATATTCTCCCTTCTCTTTAGTACCTTGCCAAACAAAGAAGTAAAAGATTAAAAAAAGTGTTACCTTCTTAGTAGAAAAGGAAAGAAGAAAAACAGAAAGAAAAGACAGTGATCTATAATGCACTGTACAGAATTATGTGTGACATACATATTTCCTGTTTTGTTTTGTATTCTTAAAAATTACAGGGTAGTTAGTCCTCTGCCAAGGATCAGCTAATTCAGAATGTGACCAGAAAATCAGCAGCTGAATGAGAGGATCACAGAAAAAACTAAAGCATTTTTGTCATTACAGATAGTAGGACATTGTTCAAGGAAGCTCAAGGGAACCGGGCATTAATAAGCATTGCTTTTAAAAAAAACTAATAAAGAAGGAAGCTCTAAATAAACATTCCTACTGGTTAAAGTAACCAATACTTTTTTTTTCTTTCAGGTATGAATATTGCCAAAGGGAATCTTACTAAATTGCTATATTAAGCACAGCAAATTACCTATTTAAGAATAATTAAGTGTTTTGAAAATATACCCATGAGCTCAAATAATAATTTGGGAAAGGTATTTTTAATAAGATATGAATGTTCCATAGGCAAATTGGTCCATGCTTGAAGACGAGCATGTTAAAAAAGAAAATGTTTCCTAATCCTCATTCTTTCTCACTTCCACATCTTTGATGACAATGATAAAGGGTCAAAATATGTTGGAAATGATTAGTCTTAATCATAAATTTATTCACTGCACAGAATTAACTCTGATCCCACTCCTCCTGGTAGAAATGTATGCCCTGGCTCCCTTTGCTTACTATCTTTTATTAATTAGTCACACGCTCTGGAGAAAGTCATAATATCATAAAATCATGGATTTGGAGCTGGAAGACAAGTTCAAGATCATCTAGTGTAACCATTTTTATAGATAAAGAATCTGAAGCTTGCAGAGGTAAAGAGACTTGCCTAAGGTCACAGGGATAGCAATAGAGTCAAGATTCTAAACCAGGTACTCTGATTTTAAATCAAGTGTTCTTTCTCTTGAACCATTCTTTCTTTGCTTTATTTATAGATTGTATGAAACAAGCCAATTAGAGAACCCTAACAAAGTACAATGAATTGTAATAAAATCTTGTATATACCATGTGTCAATTCATAGAACTCTGCAATCTTAGAAATAAGAGACCTTACATATACATAAGTGCATATTGTAAATGTCTGACATAACAAAGTAGGCCCATAATGTAGGCATTAATCCTATAGTTTTATGTCAATATAATAAGGGGGATAAACCACATGTAGTACAGTAGTATCCTAACTATTCTTTCTAGTTCAATGAAGAATTATGTAAAAAAGAAGATATTTCAGTGATTTTATTAGTAGGATTATGTGTGTATTTATACACACACACTATTATATATAAATATACACTAGGGTACATACTATATATTAGGATCATATATATAACATATGTGATATACAAACAAACGTATGTACTTATATGTGTATATATGTGATATATACACATGCATATATATGCACACACATGTATTTTTATATATGCATGCATATAGGAAGAGGAAACAATTGTTTCATCTTTCCAACCCTAGATTCATTAATGTAACTGCACTGATACGATGAGAGGGAAGCAAAATGGGTTATATTCCAGCTAGAGTCAAATGTAAAAATAGCATAAATTCTTGAAATTCAAACAGCAACAACATTATTACTTTGGCATAACCAAAATGTACTAACAAGACACTTTTGGGATTTTTTTGGAAGTGCTGTACTATACCATAAATGAAGGGAAATGACAAAGAAAAGCCGCTCTGTACAGAGTTGCTTTCAGTTGTTTTTTTTTTTAACTATAATCCTTAAAGGAGATGTATCAGTGTTAGAGTTAGACTGCCTGTTCCTCCAAAGAGTCAGGAAGTCAGGATGAAGAGTGCTTATACATATGAAAGTATGTGTGTCTGTCTGCCTGCCTATCTGTATATCTGCAAAGTAAAAAGAACTCCATCAATATTGACAATTAAATGGACTAAGACCTGATGAGGTACAGGCTCTGGGAACCCCGTTGAGACCTACTGAAACAAAAGCTGATTTTAAGTAAATGTCTAGATGCTTTCTGACAACAGAAATATAAAACAACTTTATTTTTCATTCTGCCCAAAGTGAAGACTAAGCTTTACAAAGTGGAAGTAATATGCTGTACTACAAAATGTTATTTTTTCATTAACTAAATTTAGATTTCAACTTTAAAAGCAACTAAGACATAAACTATGTTTTGAAAGAACAAGAATGCCCCATGTTTGGGTCTTTTCCCAGTTAATTATTTGCTGGCTAAAGTGTTAAACCGTCCTTGGCTTCACCTTAGACACAACTCTCCCAGCTGGTCATTAACAGCCTGGAGAAGAGCCCATGTATTATTAACCCTTGGTATGCTACAAATATGTATGTTCTATATGTGGATTCTCTCATTCACCCCCCTGAAAAATTGTGTGGAAAAAATAGAGCCCTTTCCTTCAATGAGGAAATGGGCTGGTTGGGGGTCTTTTTGTCAGAATGCAGTTAATATATAAGAGCCAACATGACACAGAACCCTTGAGTAGGAGACATCCTTAACGTGATCTGACTTAATCTCACTGAAATAGTCAGTTGGGGGCAGGGGAGGGAAACTAATGACTGCAGATGTTTTTCCTCTTAACAGCAGCAAGGGACTCCCAAAGAGAAAGGCCGGCAATCATGGGAATGGAACCACTAGCAAGAAACCAGCCCTGTCAACAAGTACAAGCAAGTGAAATTTGCTCGTTTCTGTGCTATCTCTTCCAAAAGGCCACAGGACAGCTGGGAAAAGAAACACGTGTAAACAAGGTAGACCTAATGATTTCCTAATTAAAAAGAAGATATTATCTTCTCATTAATTGGCAAGCTAATTGAGCAAAACCCTATAGTTTCATAAAATGAGTACGGTAATCAGAGCCTCTGTCTATATGCCACCAATTTCTATAAACACATGTGCATTTTTTCTCTCTTTTTCTTAACCACAAATACACACATGCAAACACGCAAACACACAAACACACATGCACACACAAATACACATACACACACATTTCACTGAGCCACAAAGTTGTCAGTTCCGCTTGATCTGTTTGGACACTGTACTCCACGACAGCTGTCGGAAATAATACATTAGAACAGCTGCTGTGACAGTTACTAGGGGCTTGGAAGTTTAATTGGACTCAACATGATATTGTGCATTTTCCCAAACTTAGAGATAATAAAAAAAACACAAAGAAGTTTCTAATGGGCCTGAATGATGGGTTGCTACTTAGAATCACTGAATGGTTAACCTCCCTTTGGGGGATATCATTCTCCTCATATTGTCTTTATCCACAGTCTGGTAAGAAGTAAATAAAACACAGTAGGATCAGTTCAATGCATAAGAAAGGGGGCATTAAGAGGGGGGAAATGGCAAGGAAGTCATGTAAATAATCCTTTTCAAATACTGGCTGAGAGCCAAGGAGGATCCCACAGTGTCTCAAAATTTACTCCAAAGGAAACTTATTCAGAGACCTGGATCCTAGTGCCAAATGAAAACAAAACCACTTGTTATGGTGACAACTCCCATATAGAATGGAAGAAATGGCACTTACTCTCAGCCTCAGCATAGAGGACAAAGTACAGGAGTACCACCACTGGCCTGGCTACGTGAATCATTCTGCAGCTTGGCACCAGCAAGCTTTGGCAGCCTCGTTCTCACGGGCCCACAAGCCACTGCGAGTCTGTCCGGTCTGAAATTTCAGCTGATTGGCTTTCAGAGCCTGCAAAGGAACAGAAACAGAAAAGACGGAGAAAAAAGAAGAAAAAGAAAGGGTTAGATTTCTGCTTTTTTTAAAAAAAACTTTTCCATTACAATCACAATGAGATAAACAAAGCATTGTGAAAACATGATAAATCGTAACCACAATCCATCTACATTAGGAAGGAAATCCTTAGGTCCACTTTATTCACAAGTGGCTAAATGTCAGTGCCAAAGACCAACTTGTCCCATTTTCAGGCCAACCTGAAGTCAACCTCCTCAGATTTCATTCTCCCCTGTTCAATGCCACCTTTGGGGCAATAAACCACGAGAATGAACTGTCACTTTTAATGAAACATTACTTGAATATATCAGTAGAATGAAACACACCAATGCTGTAAGAGGGATTCTAAAGAAGTTCCACTGTGAGGAATAAAAGTCTATTATTGACAATATAATGGAAGCTGCTTTCTTGGCACTAGGTGAAATGACAGGGCTAATTCAACTTCTCAGGCTAAATGAGAGAAGGTTGAATTTTTTTAAATGGTACATTTGGCTTTCTCCCTGCAGACACATCAACATTTAAGTCTAGTTTGGCTTCCATATGTCGAGATAATAGTTAGCATGACCTTTCTGAATTAACTTCTCCAAATGGATACTCCCTCTACTGATGGGGAAGGCAAACTCTCTACCCCCTGTTTCAATGAACTTCTGGGACCTGAAAAAGACATTCATCTGCCGGCCAACCCTTTAACAATACTTATCTGAACTTAGCTAGGCTGGTCTACAGACAGCAAGGCAAACATTCCCCAGCTGGACATCGTGAAAAGCTTCCTATCATCAGAGCTCAAGGTTCTTTTGGAAAAAGTCATCTAAAACACAAGGACATCTCTATGGCAAAATGAAAAGCTCAGGAACATTTATGATTTAAGATTTTTAAGTTTACTAGGCAAAGTTCTTTTTTTTTAAATTTTCCTTATAACAATGATTACCATTCATTCATTCACTCTCTCATTTGTTAAAAGAGTCTCCAAAGGACTGTGCTAGCTGGCATGGAAGATGAATTGATTCAGTGGAAAGAGCAACAACTCATTATCAGAGGACTTGGATTCAAATTCCACCTCTAACACATTACTACCACTGTAACACTAGAAAAGCCAAGCTCTCTGTAAAATGAAGGAGTTGGAGTAGAAGGGTTCTGAGGTCCCTTCCAGGTTTGGAATTATGATCCTAAGGCACTGTATCTATATTCAAGGAAAACACAGTTTAATGGGTGAGATGAGTCACAGAGAAATTAAGAGAATATGAAACAGTATGTTACAAGTACCAAGAGATTAAGCTATATATAAAATGCTAGAGCAGCTACAAGAGGGAGGGAAACCATCTGAGTATTTGGGAGGTGGAGCTACTTGTCCCAAAGAGACAGAGAGCGAGAGCGAGAGCGAGAGCGAGAGCGAGAGCGGGAGAGAGAGAGAGAGAGAGAGAGAGAGAGAGAGAGTCAAGATTAGAATCTGAGCCCTCTGGTTCCAAACCAGTGCTCCTTTCACTTCCCCATTTTGCTTTTACTTGTAAGAATGACAGCTAAGATATGAGAAAGAAAATAAATAAATGAAGGCTTCTACCCATGGCAGGAGGGGTAGCTAGATGGCTTAATGCCTAGAGTACTTGTCTTGGAATCAGGAAGACTTATTTTCTTTAGTTTAAATCTGGCCTCTGACACTTACTAGCTTCTTGAGTCTGGGCAAGTCACTTAAAACCCTATTTGCCTCAGTTACTCCTTTGTAAAATGAGTTGGAGAAGAAAACAGCAAACCACTTCAGTATCTCTGCCATGAAAACCTCAAAATTGGGTCCCAGAGAGTCAGACACAACTGAAATGACTGAACAACAAATGGTTGCAAAGCAAGAAAAATAGACTAGGGGTATATGATAAGATGCCTAAGTGACAGGCTAAGTTGCCTGGATTTCTATTCAGCTAGCAATGGGATGATTTTGAAGGGTATTGAGTACAACTGGATCAGAACTATGAAATAGAAAATTTATTCGTCTCATGGGTTCCTAAGGATAGAATAAAGAGGTCAAAGACTGGGAAACCAGTTCTAAAGGTAAGAAAAACCTGAACTTGAGTGAATAGAACCATTATCACAGAACCAAGAATTCTAGAGTCAACTCCTGCCCTTCATTTTTACATTTGACTTGACTTTTTCCAATTTCCTCACTTCAGGAAGAATTTAGGAATGAGTATGTTTAACAAGAATGTTTGAAAACAAAAATTGGACTCCTCTAATCTTGACATATTGGGACATATAACACATAAAAGTAATTTGCAACGAGGGACACTAAAGATGTTCCAAAATTGGCCAAATCACTGAAACAACTTGGGCCTTAAAAATAACTGCAAGACAAATGCTTTGCTTGAGTTTATCAAACACAACAAGAAGGGCGTTGTAATATCAACTTCTTCTCTGTACATGAGTAGTATATACGAAAAAGAATAAAATAGAAAGGGAGGAAAAGTCAATCTAATTATCATTCCACCAGATGGTTTTATGTAGATTTTAGGGTGATATGAAGAAGCAAGTTTTGAACTCTAGTGTAGGGTTCACGGCCTTTTAGGGAACACTAACTGGCCAGCTACTCTGAATTGACTGTTCTTATCAATCTCCACTGTAAAATTACTTGGAGTCATCCATAGTTAAATCAAAAGATAAAAATCTAAAAAAACTCTTCATAGGCAAAGTGTGCAGCCATCAGCTCTTATCCCCTCTCCTCCCTGCCTTTCATTGCTACCATCCTCATGCCAGCATTTCAAATGACAACAAAGTCCAGGAGACATCAGTCCTGTCGGACTCAATTTGTGTCTGTGCAAGCGTATCAGAGCCAACTGCTACATAATGACTCCAGTGTTATCACGAAGATGGAGATGTATGAAATGCACTTTCAGGAAAGAGGTGATTTGGGTGTTTCTTGTACTAGAAGGAAGGAATAGCTCAGGAAGATAGAAATATTTCCAAGTAGATCTTACAGGCAAAAAGGAGTGTTCCCTTTAGACTATATACAGGTACCTTGTAAAGGAATCACTCTAGAAATACGAAGAAGCCCTAGCATGAATATTTAAGTCACAGTCTGGGTCTTTCATAGTTAAAAACAAAATAGAGGGAGAATAGGGAGGTAAGGGAAAAAGGGGGAACATACAAACACAAAATGCTCTGATGTTTCATTTAGACATTCATTCCAGCAAAACCTTCATTTAACTACTAGTTGGTGCACAAAAACATCACAGTTACAAAGATGAAGAGCTATCATTCACATCTGGAATGTGAAACGTAGATTATAGGACAAGAAACAGATAACAGATAAAAAAAAAAAAGACATTCCAAGCAGCAGCTTTTGTGGTTTAGTCATTGCAGTCATATTAGATTCTTCATAAACCCATTTGGAGTTTTCTTGGTAAAGATAATAAAAGTGGTTTTATGGCTCATTTTATGGATGAGGAAACTGAGGCAAACAGAGTAAAGTGACTTGTCCAAGGTCACACTGCTAAGTGAGAGGACACATTTGGACTCAGGTCTTCTTGATTCCAGGCTAAGTGCTCTATCCACTGTACCACCTAGTTGCCCAAAGCAGCAGTTTACAGGGTTAATTCATTTTTTATTTTTCCAGCATGGTATAGATGAAGAGTTAAGCAAATATATTCAATGGAGTGAAAAAAAGGGTGGTTTATAGCATCAGGAAAGTACTTTGCTCCTACTGACACTACAGCATTGACTACCTGTGATCAATAATCATTCAGAAAAGGCAAAGCAACTGGCCCTCTTTACATTAGCTTTGTCTTTCAACAAGAGGTTATACTCTTAAAATGGAACTAGCAGGTAAGACACAGAGAAAATGCGTGGGCTTCTTAATTCTCACAACACCAAGAGTCATGCCAAGAATGGACCTCAGAAAATGCTAGCTGTGTAACTTTCCAATTAGCTAGTCCTTAAATTTATGTGTAAGAGAAGCAGAAATAGTGGCGGGTCAAGCGATCTATGTGACTAAATTAGAATGGAGCCAAGAGTGCCCTTGTCAGACAGCTGCTAATGCCACTGTTTTAAGTGTTTATACAAGCAGACATCCCTCCAATTCTCTTTCTTTCAGTACCAATAAAGTCATCATTTTCTGTTAGTGTGTTGTGTGTGTGTGTGTGTGTGTACAATTTATGTGAGTAAAATGTGCATATGTATGTGTATAAAAAGGCACTGTTCAGCTGTCTGTATTAGGAATTTTTGTATATTTCTTCAGACTGTGAAAATAAAAGAAAATTGAAGCAAAACTGCATTTGTGGTTTAATTTCTCCATTTTTAAAAAATTGTGAAGGCACCTTGATTACAGAACACTAGTTACAACAGAACAGGTGTTACTGAATTTACCTTCCACAAAGTCTGCCTCTGTCCTCCCTTACAAGGACATTTACAATTAAATCAAGATCAACTCTCCAGAGAACTAATAACTATGCCAAACCATTCCAAACTAGTATTAATGTTCCCATTTGATTGTAAGCTCCTTGAGGGTAGGAACTGTCTTTTGCCACTTTTTGTATATGCAGTGCTTGGCATAATGTCTGGCACACAGACACTTAGTAAAAGCCAATATTGATTATTGATACAGTGTTTACACAAATTCATTTAGATATGCCTAAAAGGGTGGGGACCTCAAAGACCTTTTAGTCTAAGGCTAAGCCATAAATGAACCAGAAACCTCTTTAATGTACAGAACAAATGGTCACTTAGCCTTTCCTTGAAGATCTCCAATGCCCAGGAACCTACTCCCCCTCCCTGTGTTAGCAAACTATTTCAGTATGACACAACCCTAAATGTTAGGCAGTAATTTTTTTTTTCCTTATAAATGTGCCTTTTTACGTACTCTCTCTCTCTCTCTCTCTCTCTCTCTCTCTCTCTCTCTCTCTCTCTCTCTCTCTTTTTCTCATATATATATATATGTGTGTGTATATATATATATATATGTATAAAAAATCCTGCTTTCTGGGCTTCAGGTAATATTATCCCTTCCTTTTCTCTTTCAACACTAATTGGTAAAAACACTACAAATGTTCACATGAGAAAAAATATCCATAGTTCAATACCATTATTTCTGAGTAAAAAAAAAAAGCCTCATACATGTAACCTACAGAACATGTGACTTCTTTTTTCCAAATGAGAAAATCTCCCTAGTCACTTGTAAAAAAACAAAAAAGACTAACATTTGTATAGCAGATTGTTCTGTAATAATAATGTTATATTTTACAGTACTTTCAATGCAATCATCACAGGGAAATCATGGGATTTTGAAACTGATGGGCAACAAACTCAGTTAGCCATTGTCATGCATTGTGAGTACAGTACCCATCCCAGAAATTTATCCTTTCAATTTTTGCTATTTTTCTCAAAAAGCATTTCAATATTCAATGAGTTGATAGTTGTCAAATGGAAAAATTCCAAACAAAAATGTAGGTAAAGGAGTCAAAGTTCTTATGTGAGGACGTGTAGTCAAGAACATCCACCAATAATAAAAATTTTTGGCAGCCTTGAAATGAGATGAACTACTAAAACATGCCTTGGGGAAGTAATTCATGTAAACTGACTTCATCCTTATATATAAACTAGGCAGGAATAGGAGAATATATGACCAGAAATATAAACCAAGAAGACTCATTCATAAGTGAATACTAAATTGGTTCTAGGAATAGGGATTTGAGCTCAGTAATTTGGAAGCCCAAGGAGCATACAAGCATAGAAATGAACTATTTCTCAAGAAAGAAACATTTTTCATTCTGAAATCTAAAATTCTAAAAATCAACTTGTCCTAATGGGGAAGGGAGTGTAGAGAAGTACCTCATAAGAACGTGTACTTTTTTTCTTTCCTTCTCATGGTAAAAAAATAATAAATCCTTAAATTGAGATATGGTGGAGAAAAGCTAGAGGAGAAGGATTATGGGATGAGGGGGAAATATTTCATCACTAACCCTGGATGATTTTTTGGCCACAGTAAACTCATACCTTAATCTCCTAAGACAAAAAGCAGAAGTTATTTACATTTGTTAAGTGAGTAGTAAAATAAAAGATAAGATTGTGAAGTATATAAAATATACAAATTAATTAACCATCACCCTTTAGCATGTTATACAGTGACAGCAAACACAAGAAAATGTAAAGTATTAAAAAATCATTCAACTGATTAGTGAGCTTATATAGTAAAAACTGCTCTCTCAATACAAGATGGCTAATGAACACGTCAAAGGACTCTTTATGCTTTTAACGACAATACTTAGAGTCGAGTCAATAACTATTAGTCTAAATTTTATACATTATGATTCACCTTCTAAATTAATATCAGTAGAACCTCCACAGCTATAGGATTTTGAATAACATTTCAAGAGCATATAAATTTTAGCTGCTTTCAGAAATGGCAAAACCACATTATTAGTACTTATGATTTTTTTTCCTTTTGGGAGGTAAAAATCAAGAATGCTTTGAAATATTAAAAGAGAAGGGGAAAAATCCTTTCCTCAACCTTATTTTCTTCAAAAATATGTATCTGATTTAAAAAAGAATGTCTTTTTATTTTAAATATCTAATTTCTTGTTACTATTTTATATAGTGAAATCTTCCTAGGAGACAACCTACAATCAAACAGCAAAAGACAGTGTAATCATGGATAAACTCTTTAAGCAGATTTCATTGCATTCACACACCAAAAACAAGGTTAAGCCTCACAGTTTTCTATGGCTGGATTTTTAAATACTGTTGTTTGTTAATAAAATTGATGTTTTGGCATTTATCTTTTCAACATCTGGCAAAGACTACTTTTTATCTTATTCTCATGAAAGACATTTGAGAAAGTGAGGAAAACTGAGAAAGTGAGTCTGTCTCTCCAAAAAGCTAAACAAACAAGAGAAGGCTGATTAATACAGTAAATACGGGAAGAAAAAGGCAAGGCTTTGAATCCACTCTCTACATGACCTTGGACATATCACTTCAGCTTGCTTTTTCTCAGATGGTGCTGCCCTAGATGAAGCATTGTACTTGGAGTCAAGAAATACTGAGTTCAAATATAGCTTTAGACATTACTAGCTATGTGACCTTGGGCAAGTGTGTCTGCCTCAATTTCCTCATCCTAAAACAAGAATAATAATATCATCTACCTCCCAGGGTTATTGTGAGGATAAAATGAGGTAATAATTGTAAAATGCTTTGCAAATCTTTTTTTTATATTTTATTTTATTTATTTTAGTTTTCATCATTCATTTCCACAAGATTTTGAGTTACAAATTTTCTCCCCATCTTTCTCCTACCCACCACCCCAAAATTGCCATCCCCTTGTATAAACCCTCGCCCAATCTAATCTCTCCTATGTCCTCTGCCATCACTCCTCTAACTTTCTGATTGGACAGCATGAATCTCCCTTCAACAGTGCCTATGAATCTTGAGTTCCAGTTGGATGTAGTTAATAATAATAGTAATAATAATTGGATAGATAGATAGATATGTATATGTGTATATATATATATATACATATATATACATACATATATATATGCATTTATGTTTTTAATATTTGATTATAGAGCTTTAAATTCTAGATTCTTTCTCTTGCTCCTGTCAGCCACCCCCACTGGAAGAACAAGCCATCAAATACAGGCTGTACATGTGCAATTGCGCAGAACCTCTCCACAGTGGGCACATTGTGAGAAACTGATTACATGTCCCTCCTTCCTATCCAGTCCCCCCGCCCCCGTTCCACTCTCTACCCTGTCCCTGTCCCTCTACAGAAGTGTGCACTTCCATCAACCCTCCCCCCAACCCTGCCCTCCCCTCCATCATCCTACCTCTCATTCCCATTCCC
>CM053583.1:329122631-329145094 GCA_028627135.1 Pseudochirops cupreus
ATCATTCTTATTTCTCTTCCCAATTTTTCTGCCACTTCTCTCATTTGGTTTTCAAAATCTTTCTTCAGCTGATCTCTAGCTTTTTGGCAATCTTCATGTTTCTTGGAAGCTTTTGGTGTGGGAGTTCTGACTGTGTTGTCTTCCTCCCTCTCTCTGCTTTCTTCCTACTTTTCCCTGAAGAAGAAATCTTGGGTTTGGCTGCTGTTCTTACTTTGTTTCCTATGCTTATTCATGGTCACCATTCAATGGGTTTTTGTTTTTTTGTTTTTTTAGTTCTGTGGGACTCTGCTTCCCGAGGGAACAGCTCCGTCCCAAATCACTGGGGTTTTCCCAGCTGCTGGGGCTTTCAGGAGGCTGCTGGGCCCCTCCTCAGCTCCGGCTCACTGAAAAAAAAAACCCCAGGACCACCACCCAAGACCGCGATCCAGATCCAGGCTGTTCAACGCAAGAGCACTTGGCCTCTGAACAATCGCTTGGCCCCCCTGCTGTCTGACACTCAGAGCCTGGGATCACCATCTTAATTTAACTTTCTTTTTAAAAAATATTTTCAGCTAACCCTAGTCTACTTTATATTTGGATCAAAATCAGGACACAGGAAATAGGTTAAAGAAACAAGCAGAATATAATACTGGACATAGGGAATTTTGGAAAAGAGTAAAACTTCTGGAACTTCTCTTGGTCTTTGAAGGGGTGGCTCCAACTGGCAGCTGCAATCCCAGTCACCTATTCTGACCCTCCTTCCTGCAGGCCCAACTCAATCTTTCCCTTCTCTAGCTCTCCTCCACTGTCCTTTCAATTTCTCCTTTCCACTGTTGCCCTTGTGTTGCTGATTCTTTCCAGCACAAATCACTAATTCCCGGGAAGCTTCTATTCGGTTTTTTGAGTGTATGATCCTTTCTCTGTCTGTTGTCTTGATATCTTTAAGCATCTCTGTTTAAAATTCTCTGGATTAAAGACCATGGTAATCCAAATTGCTATCTAACCTTCACATAAATGATTCTTTCTGAATTATACATCCAAGAATGTCTATCAGTTCTTCTATCACATGGCTCCAGAAGAAACTTACTGAATTTAAGGCCTCTTCTACCCTACCTAGCTTCTTCTGAATTTTTTGTTTCTGAAAATGGAACCACCAGTCTTCTAGTCATTCAAATTTGAACCTCAGGTTCACTCTTAACTCTTATTCACCCCCCCATATCCAGTCACTTGCCAAATCTTATTTTCTTGACTCTACCACCATATCTCTCAAATCTGTCTTCTCACTACTTTGGTTCAAGTTCCCATTCCCACTTTTACCTAGGCCATGGTAATGGCCTCCTGATTAGAGAGGCTGTATCTTTCAATCAGCTGTCGAAAAGTTATTCCTGAAACATAGGTCTGTTCATGCCATTTCCCTGCTCAATAAACACTTTTGGCTTCCTGAATCACTGAGAATAAAATACGGAATCCCATGTCTGGCATTTGAGTTCTTTACAATCTGGTCCCTGCCTAATGCCTAATGCTTTTAGATATTATTCTTCTATCTGTACTCCATGACCTAGCCAAACTGATGACTTGGACCAAAGTTACCAGTTAGACTCACTTCTTCAAAGACCAAGGAAGTCCCAAAAGTTCTACTCCATCCCCTGAGTTTCTCTCCAAAGGTTCAAGTTTTGCCCTTTGGAGCTGACAATAATGTCTTCACTATGTTTTCTCCTTTCCAGATTAAATATCCTCTATTACTTCAGCTGTCATCACATATCAGAGTTTAAAGTCCCATCACCATCCTGTTCTCTGTCATCTAGATGTGTTATAGTTTGCCAAATATCCCTCCTAAAATATGTCACCCAACTCCATCCAACCAGTCGTCACACCCTAATATCCTTAAGTTTTCTTCATGCTCAAACGTGACTTTCTATAGAAGCCCTTTCCTGTTCCCCCTTACTGCTAAAGCCTTTCCTTCTAAAATTACCTTCAATCAATTATGTACGTATTTCCAATGTATCTAATAATTTACATGTTATCTTGCCATTAGAAAGTATCTTGAGTGCAGTGTTGTTATCATGCTTTTGTACAACAGAAAGTATACAGTGGATAAAAATATTTTAGAACCATTATCACAGACTAAAAGAGGATATACAAGTACAAATTTACTACACACACACACACACACACACACACACACACACACACACACACACAGACACACACAGTTGTTCCCAAGTAGAAAATACGGAACTCAATAACCAGATCTCAAGTGCTAGCACATGCGTGAATCAAAGAGCTAAGTGTCACAGATTATTAAGCAGAAATAAATTGCAGAATTCTAGGAAGTAACTGTATTTACAACATGCAAACATGTGTCTATGACCCCTTAAGGCATGTTTATCCTGTATATTACCACAAAGTTCATTTTAAAAGTGAGTTTTTTTTCATGTACTTTAAACTTTAGGCAGCATAGTTGTTGACTAATCAGACTGAAGCATGACTGCCCATCAATGGTGGACATTCCAGGCTTACACAAGACAGTTGGAACTATTTGTGTCTGAGTGCACTTTATTACAACATGGCCAAAGGCAACACTGCCATGTAGAAAGAAGAAAGGAATAAGTACAATGGTTATTTTTCAAAAGCAGTTAGCATTATAAAATGATTTGATAATAAAGTACAAAAATTCCTGGAGCACTAAACGTACTCTGCATTTCCTATACTAAGGCATGTCATAATTGCAATGGTGGGAAAAGATTTGCTCAGAGTTGCTCTTTTGGAAAATCTATTCTATAATTTTGGAAAAGACTACAAAATACTGCCATTTCATTATGCTTGCATAAAATCCACAAACAACATATAAAATACAGACACTCAAAGGAGCTTAAAGTTAAGCCTAAAGATCCTCTACATCAGTGGTTCTCAACCTGTGGGTCGCAACTCTTTTGGGGGTCAAACAGGGTTGCCTAAGACCATCAGAAAACACATATTTCTGATGGTCTTAGGAACCGAGACACCACTCCTCTATCCATCTCCACCAACATGCAGATACGCTCACATACGAGTATTAAAGGGTCATGGCATTAGAAAGGTTGAGAACCCCTGCTCTAGATCAAACCATCAATAAACATTTATTGAGTTCCTACTATGAGTCAGGCATTGTGCTAAATGCTAAGGATACAAAAAGAGCTAAAGGATAGCCCCTGCCTTTCAAGGAGCTCACATTCCAATGAAGGAGAGAGACAATATCAAAACAAGTATATACAAACAAGCTATTATAGATAAGTAGGAAATAATTAACAGAGGATAGGCACTAGAATTAAGACAGGTTGAAAAAGTCTACCTATAGAAGATGGCATTAAAAAAAATCGATGATTGTGTTTCTTTAATACACATCTTTCCAGAACTCAACTCTAAATTAAAGAAAGTAGCCCACTCAAATGGAAAAAAAAATAATCTGATTAACTACAATGAAAACTTAAGCCCAATACCGTATAGGCATCACATGGGGAGCATTTATAAATTTGAAATTTTAGATCATGGGTACTTATTGAACATGGATCCAGACTATTTTTAATCATAAGTTTAGGACATAAGAAGCCATCTAATCAAAATTTCTCCATTTTATGAAGTAGGAAACTGAGGCACAGAATGGTGAAAGTGGTTTGTCAAAGGTCACAGAGGCAGAACACAGCAAGCTAGGATGCAAACTACAATTCCCTGACTGCAGAACCTGACTTCTTCCCACTAATCACCACAATGCCTCTCCATCTGATGTAGTCTTGGCGTACTAAATACTATACCAGGTATAGATTACATATATCTATCGTATAATACTATACTAGTACTAGATATTAGAATTTTTGGTTCTATGTTTACCTTCTTTTCAACAGAGATTCTTCAGATACAGAGAAGAATGGAAAAAACTGGTGTAATAATAGCAAACATTTGTATCATGCTCTAAAGTTCACAAAAGGTTTCAGAAAGATTATATCATTCTATCATCACAACAACCCTAGAGAGATAGTTACTACTGTCATCTCTATTTTACAGATAAGGTAACTGAAGTGGACAAAGGTTAAGTGACTTGTCCAGAATCATACTAGTAAGTGTCGGAGGTTGAATTTGAATTCAAGTCTCTCTGACTCAAAGTTCAGCATCCATCTGCTGAGCAGCGTGTGTTGTAGCTCCATTAACATTTATCTGAGTATCCTTGGTACAAATACTGTGCGCTTCTGTCAAAATCATTTAACAAAGATGTCAATAGATGATTCAACAGTGGTATAAGAAACAGAGGAAACATAAGGAAAAAAAAACAAGAGCAACAATGTCATAAGCCTTTCAGTGTCCTTATTTGCAAGGTTCATAACAACTAGATTTGGTTCAGGGAAAGCTTGCTGTTATTGTTGCTCTTGTCTTCCTTCCAATCACACTGCTAGAGATCAAAACAACCCTGTTTTACCCTATATCCTGTAGAAGATTCCAGCTTATTTATTTCAACACTATCCTCTGATGTGCATGCCTTTTGAGAGAAATACATTAATCTCTGCAGGTATGTGCAGACTCTCTCTTATGGTTCGCACAGATCTACTTTGGAATGGTCCTTTGATAACCTTCCCTTACTGATTTTGGTTACCACAATCAGAATTCTAATATTGCTCCTTTTAGGTTTTCAGCCAACCCTTCTTTCTTCATATAACATCATGCCCTAGATAACTAAAGGAACTGAGTCCCTCTCCCACATTACTGTCCTATAAAGACATTTCCAATAAAGTCATTTTGTTCCATTTAAAGGGTCTATTCAGTGAGGATGAATTTATTCCAGTTACTTTCTGATAAACTGAAATAAATCCATTTTATCATACAGAGAAAAGGACAGGGTACCAGCTTGTGGCTATACCTGATTTTAAACCTTTAAAACTACAACTATACTTAATAATGATGATGATTATGCTGACGACAGTGAGCTTTTATGCAGCATTAAGTCTAGAAAACATTTCACACATATCATTTGATCCTCAAAACAACCCTTATTATCATCCCCATTTGACAAATGAGTAAACTGAGGCAGGGTATGAGTGACTCAGGGTTGCACAGCTAGTAAGTGTTTGAGGCTGAATTTGAACTTGGATCTTCCTGACTGAGGGTCCATGACTCTAACCTTTATCTAGCTGCAGCTATGCTTTCTTAGTTTGCTTCCAGAAAACAAAACAAAACAAAAATTTCAAAGTTCTCTGTGTTAGAGATTCTTTCCGATTCTTCTTACCCATGTCCTTAAACCACTAGCATACATGCTAGCAAGAAATGTAGGCTTTCTAGTAACTTTCCTTTTAAGGATTTAAAAACCAAACTCTGCAATGAGTCAATTGCTGCCTACCCTGCCACATTAATTTTCCAGTCTTAGTTGTTCTTTTAATATCATCACACAGGGCCCACTGCAATGTTTCCATAATTTACTGAAGACTTTTAACACACCAATGTGCTGATATATGATTCTTCTTTTTCCCTTAATAATCACTAGAAGAGGTTTGAGTTTCCAGTATCTAACCTCACAGAATTACAAATAGAGGACAGAATGCAATTTCAATGCACAGAGGATTAAATAATCTTATCTTCTACCCTCTCCCAATGATAAAATTTACATTTTTTGGCTACTTTATTCCCAACTCCAATTATTCAAGCAAGAGATACGTCTCCTCATGGCGGATCACTGAATTCATTTTCTTCTCTTTTGACATCGATCACCTGGCATTCAAAGAGAAAAAAACAAACTCCCACGTTTTAAGTTTCCACGAAGATGATAAAATCACAAATTAAGCATTAGCTTCTGACTAGCCTCCTGATTACCTTAATCCAGTTCCTTAAATTAGGAGATCAAGTGAAATTAGAATTGTTGGGTTCCCCCCCTTTACTCTTTCTTCCAATTTTGAATAGTTTATGGGACCAACTCTACACAATGGCAAAATGGTTGTGAAATCTGTTTGAAAGTAATTTTTAAATCAAACCAGATCTTCCCCATGGTGACATACATGTTATTAATATAAGGCTCAAGTGAAGCTTAATTTTCTGACCCCAATTATCCTTCAGAACAATAGCAACCTATTCCCTTAGGCACTAGAACTGCTGTCAGGAATACTCAAACTAACCTCTGTAGGGCTCTCATCTCTAATATGTTGGCCTACAAATAACAGTAACAACCAAAATAAATCCTCTCAAGGAAAACAAAATGCTTTATATAATGAATGGGGGACATGTAGTGTATCAAAGGAGAGCTTCAGTCCCTCTGTCAATAAAGCATTTAAACCATCAAGGTTCAAATACAGCCATTTTAGATACAACGGAGACTTGAGGATGGTGAAGGTTGTCCGAAGTTTGGCTTAGAAATTCAAAATTCAAAATTATGCCACTATGCAACCTCCCTCTTCAATGTCTCCATTGCCTCAATGCTTTATCAATCACTCCTCAACCCTTTGTAACCTGGTTTCTCTTCCCTCTTCTTATACACCCCCTAACTGCAATGCTCCAGCCAAACAGCACTTTTCAACCTTTTTTGATGCTCTTTTCCTCCTCTCCCCCAAGTCTTTGAAGTTTGAAGTCCCCTACTCCAAACTATAGAAATCCTTATTCTCCTCTGAGGTCTTGTTCATCTGCTGTCTCCTCTAGCACAGCTTCCCTGATCTATCCAAGACAGGAGTGGTCCCTCCATCCTAGAATTTTTCTTGCCATTCATTTTTCTCCCAATTTAAAAATCATTTTAAATTATTTTATTATATATGCATTCCTCATAATCTCTTTCCCACTCTCACATTGTAAACTCCTTACAGTCAAGGGTCACATCATTTTCCTTGCCTGTACCACTACAGCATGCAGACTTGCACATGGCAGGTACTTAATGTTTTTTGAACTGAACTGAACCAAAATGTATTATAAGGAAATGCATTGCCTCTTCAGATGACACTAACTCCACTGGTTCTACCACCTCCATGACTGATTTTCCTTAGTACTGTTTAATATTACATAGTATTTTGCATCACCGAGGTCCCTGAGACTTGTTTTTATTATTACTCATGACACGTCTTTTGTGAGCTGGCACACTGGTTGTCTAGCAGCATATTAGTAGTTGGGTCAAAAGACTCCTCCGTTACTCACTCTGTCATTAGCTTTCTAGGAGACCCTTGGGATAACCCCTGACCTCTCTGGTTTCAGATGGCTCATCTATAAAATGAGGTAATAGCTGCATCTACCTCCCTCATGAGGATGTTGTCAGAATTAGTGAGCAACAAAAGCCCATTAATATTAGAAACACAGGAGGGTTTGCAAGACAAAAGGCAAGTGTCAGCTGGGATCAGAAAACTGAGAGAGAGTTTATTCTTTTGTAGACAAATTAGGCCTTGTTTTCAGCATTGTTTGGCTTAGGAAAGATGTAGCTGTTTTTAGATGGACAAATAAAATTCTTTATTCTACCGTCCCAAAGAAGACAATAACAAATAGAATGATTGTATAAATGGTTTATTTATAATGTTGACAGCTGTAGTGTTTAACAATTGAGTCATCTAGGTAGTAACAAGCTGTAATAGGAAGCCAGATGGTTTAGAGCTAGGTTGAAATACTAATTCTACCATCAACTAGTTGTATAATCCTCATAGACTGAATTCACATCTTTGAGGCATACTTTCCTTCTCTTTAAAAGCACAATACATTCTAACCACCTACCATAAAGAGTTGCAGTGGGACAATCACCCTGTTAATCTTAAAATTTTAAAAAATGGGAGTTATTATGGATAAGATTATTTATGTCAGAGTCAGCTCAAGGAGGACTTATTTTTGTTCATTTGATCCTTTGTTGTCCACACAAGTAGCACAAATTCCTCTTTTACTTACACAATTTATGATAATCAAATAACAAAGATTACCATAAGACAATTAAAAAAAAATTTCCTTGGGGAGGAAATTTAAGAACACTGTGTTCTTAAACTTCCTTCCTGAGGAAATTTTTTTCCAGTATTATTTTAATACTGACAACGTAAAAATCCTACAAAAATGACTAGGACACAATAAGCACAAGTAGAGAAAGCAGAAGATATCAGTGAATTGGTTAAAAAAAGAAAGAACAGTTTAAAGATACCAGTGCTGCAATGAAGATATCCTATAAATGGATTTTACTAACACCAAGTACTATATTTAGATTTACTACTCACAAGGACATGTATTTAATCTAAAGATTTGGTTTCCATATATCAAACCTATTGAGTATATGGCTAAAAAAATAATAAATGTCTCAATATTCTGTTATCTAGAGTTCTCTATAATTTGTCAGTTTGTTGAATTCACATACTAAGAGCAGCTCTTGCCCCTTCTTCCTTTATCATACCCCTTTCCTGTCCCTTTTTCCTTTATCCTCTC
Organism: Pseudochirops cupreus; assembly: GCA_028627135.1. Taxonomy (NCBI): domain Eukaryota; kingdom Metazoa; phylum Chordata; class Mammalia; order Diprotodontia; family Pseudocheiridae; genus Pseudochirops; species Pseudochirops cupreus. Next base: position 329,131,002 of record CM053583.1, read on the forward strand.
AATCATGGCTGCCATGAGAACAACAGTAAACATACTTTCCTCTTCTTACCTCTTTAGGGCTTTGAGAGACTCTAAGGGAGGAGAAGAAGCTGGTCATGGAAGGCTCATCCTAAGGGAGCTGACCCCAAGGGCCTTCCAAGCAGGGGTGAATGGTGCCCAAATAATCTTCCCCTACACTGCCTGAATTGCTGACTTTATTTTGTTACATTTCTTGAGATTACAACTGATGAAGAATATGGGTCAACAATGTCTCTTTTTTTCAATACAGCTACTTTTCTGAGAGGGTCAGGGAAGCTATTAGTCATCTACATATTATTCATTCAAACATCTTCACAGATTCTACTCTAAGCACTAGGTGAATATCTGAAGCCTTCCTAGTAAGGGTCACCAATGTCATGAAATAGTAGGAGTGGGAAACAAAACGAACAGTTCACAATAACGATAAATAAAAGCAATAAGTATAATAGAGGTCTTTGTGAAGCCTGAGAATAGAAAGATTACTGGCTGTTGTTGTTGGCCCTTCACTCTTGAAGAGGCCCATGACATCAGGAAGGTGATGCCGTGACCTACGAGTGAATTTGATTTAAGTGAGTGAGGGTTGTGCAAAAGTCACCAGCCTCACTTTCCCTCTGGAGCCATCTGGACACAGCGGCAAGATAGAGATCAGATAGACTGGAGATGGCCTGGTTTGTAGTGGGAGACCATGGTCTTTCTAAGCTAAGGTCTTTCCTAGGTCTCAGTATGACTGAGGCAACACCCATCCAGTGGTAAAGAAACGGCTTTTAAAAGAATGGTTTGGAAATCATCAAATACAAAAGGGGAGAGGGGTTATTCAAGGCTTAGTGAACTGCAATAACAAAGTCAAAGGGCACATGAAGCATTTAAGGGAGAGAGACCAGTTTGGAGAAAGTGATAAAAATGCATGGGGAAGGAGAAGCTAATGGAGGGATGTAATATGAGATAGGACTGGCACCGGATTTTGGAGGGCATAGAATGAAAGAGTATAAATTAATTCAAACTGGTATTCTTTTCCATAGTAACCATATAAAAATGGTTTCTGAGAAGAAATGATCACGTTTATTAGAGGAATGGTGAGTTATTTGGGAGTATAGTTCTTTGTGAGGAAGAACCTGGTGGGCTGCCACAGTGGACCCAGAGGAAATGAGGGACCAGAAAGAAGTCATCAGTAGGTGAGCTACAAATGAAGGAAGGGACATACATAGAATTGTGCCAAAGAGAAAGAGTTTCAAAACTTGGCCTTAGACTCTATCACTCTCTTTTCCTTTACTTCTTTATAGAGATTAGTTTCTACAGGTGTGAAACAGTGCATATATATTATATATTGTCAGACTTTTTCAATATGTTGGTTAATTTTGCCAAATTGTTTTTCTTTCTTTTCTTCTTTCGTATCATATATTGCTTAGTGGGAGGGAAGAGAGATAACAAAAAGGTAATGTAGATGACACAAAAATAAAAGTTATCAATAAAACAGTATTTTGGGGCAGCTAGGTGGCACAGTGAACAGAGCACCAGCCCTGGAGTCAGGAGGACCTGAATTCAAAACCAGCCTCAGACACGTAACACTTACTGGCCATGTGACCTTGGACAAGTCACTCAATCCCAACTGTCCTGCCTTCCCCCCTCCAAAAAGCAAAAAAATAAAAAAAATAAAAAAAATAAAAATAAAACAAGTATTTTTTAAATTGGTCTTAGGTCTATCCTGCCCCAACAAAAAGTGAGTGACAACATGTTTCCTTCTTCCTAAATCCCAGAATTTTTCCCCAAGACCCAGAATTAAAGGTATAACCTGTCACTAACATATTACTTCACCTATTTTATGTATTAAATAGACTGCGATGGACTAGTTGAAGAATTTATCCTTTTGTTATAACATTGTTATATATGAGAAAATGCTTTTTCTCAATAATAATTGTTTTACAGTTTGAAATATGTCATTCACAAATTGGTGGCCAAGAATAAAGCTTTTTCTTCCATGGGTTACTTAACTTAAATATATCATCTACTATCATACAGCATTTAAAGATTACATTACTCTCCCTTAAAGAATCAGTCAACTAGTAAATATTAGAAAATTTCAAATACAGGGGCATTGGGAGGTAGTATAGTACAATAGATAAAGTGCTGGTCTTGGCATCAAGTAGACCTGGTTTCAGTAATACTCTGACATTTGTAAGCTGCGTATCTAGCTGAACCTAAGTCACCTAACACCGGTAAGCCTCAGTTTTTTCATCTATAAAAAGAATTGTTTGAACTGCCTTCTTGTGAGGTTCCTTTCATCTCTAAATCTGTCTTCCTATTATAAAGCCTCACTAAAATAAAATTTAGTAAGGCAAATAAGTATGAATAATGGAAGAGATGAATTATAAAATATTCCATTTAAACATAATACTATTTCTTCCAAATACATATACTCAGTCATTAAATTAATTAGATTTAAACTTAAAGAACATCAATTTGACTCATTAATATTATTATTACTTTCTCCAGCTATAGTAATTTCTATAACAGAGTAGATGACTTAAAAAAAAAAAAGAAATATTGCATTGGATAGGCTCAGCATGAGAGAAGTTAGATGCCCAATATTTGGAAACCAATAGAATATAATCTATTTTGGGGGGGAATTTTTATTGCTATAGCTTCAACTATTTATTTTGAGAAAATAAGCATTATTATTGTTTCAATAGCATATAATAGTATAATTAGTATTACTCAGTTAATATAGTTTTTTACATATCCTGAAAGTTACTAGCTCTGTATGCCTGTAAGCAAATCATCTGACCTTTTGGATCCTCGATTTTCCTCATTTGTGAAATAAGGATGATGTTTGTCCAGCTTTCCTCACCATGTTATTTTGAGGAGAATGGTTGGCAAAGCATAAAAGCACTCAATAGCTGCTAGCTATCAATATTAGTATAATTAATGGTACTATTGCCTCATTTCACTCTCAGAACAAATCTGTAAGGAGGGCAGCGTAGACATTACTGTCTCCTCTTTAATGAGGAAGATGTGAATCACAAAAGTGTAATGACCAACTCAGGTTCAGCCAGATAGTAAGGAGAGTAGCCAAGACTTGAAACAGGACACTTGACTTGAAATTGGGTGGTCTTTCTATTATACCCCATTGCTTACAAAGTAGAATGCATATAACAATGATAACAGTAATAAATGCCTGAGGATACAATCTTCCCTCTCCTGAGGCGGGGGGAGGGGTCACTTCTTGATTTTCTTAAATAGGTATAAAGAATTTGTTGTTCAGGTGTAGATCACTGGCTAGAGCCGGAGATTTCCGTGATCCAACAGGAGTCACAGCAACTGGATTTGAATCCCAACTCTGCTGTTTTACTTTGTGTCCTTGAGTAAGACTTACTAGCCCCCAGTTTCTTGATATGAAAAGAAAAGGATTAGACTAGATAGTTCTATGATCCCTTAGAGCTATGAATTTAAACCTCTCAAGACCCTTCAGATTCTGATTTATATTTTAGATTTACTTTTTATCCTTCTTCTTTTATCTAATGAATTTTTGCTTCTCCCCAACTACCCCAAATCTAGTATTAGGAGATCAAGATAAATGATAACTGCTTGTTCTGCTATTTGTTTCTTTCGGATGAGCTCCATTTAAAAATATCCAGTTCTTCTAAAAAGAAAGTTAATCTATGCTCCTTTAAAACCCCAAGAAGATCCAGACATGACAATCCAAAATTGTCTGTTTTACCTCCTCCAAATGATGATTTTTTAAGAGTCTATGCTCCAAAAGCCTGGGATATGAATAATTATCTCACTTTTTGTTTAACAAATATTCTCATCTGTCTAGCAGAGTTTTCAAAATAAAGGATCCTTTCTCTTAGCTGCTTGCTGTGTGTTTGAAGAATGTTTTGGCCTATGGTGATGATTTGTCTTTGGTGGTCTGCTTTCACACCTAAAAGAATATTATCCAGAACTAGCAAGTTAGAGGGAGACTGAGGTAGATGGTGGCATGAACACTCCATAGGACCTTAGTTTTGTCTCACTGGAATATTTGCAAGCCCTGTGTTTGGTGCATGTGGAGGGTGAGCCCCATACTGTTCCTGCAAATACATTAAGTCTACATTTAAATACCAGCCTGTGGAGAGGTACTTTCCCTGAGGTAAAAATCTGTGTTGTTATACCTCTACCCTGTCAGCTGATTTGGGGAGCAGGGTTGAGGATGAAGGAGGCAGGTAAGAAAATACAGGAGGGGGGGAGCTGATTTAATGATTTAATGCTAAGAAGGCACCTGACTTGAAAAATTAACTGAACTGGAAGCTCAGGGCAAATAGAAGCAAATTTAGCTTCCATTATATGTAGACAAGGTAAATAAGAAGAGTAACCTGGTGATTTATGGAAAGCACATAACACTATCAATGCAGTAGCTGTGTGAAGTGACCAGTAGTCTCTCCCAGAAATCTGTAGTGGTATATATACAGAAAGGGAAAATTCTGTAAAGTGGTTACAGTCTATTAGTAAAAAGCCAACAAGCTTTCAACCTCCCTCTATGACCCTATCTAATGCGATGTAATATTTCTTTGAATGACTGCTTTCCTAAAGCTATCTACCATATGATATTGCTACTTTTTGGAAAAAGCTTCAGAAACAGAGGGTAAATCAAAAGAAATAGGGGCCAGGGAAGAGACCTTTCTTCATGAGAGTTTAAAAGAGATTGAAATATATAGGGAGTCTATTATGGATGACAAGGGACTACTCTCAAAGATGTAGGTGATAAGGTTATCTGAAAACAACCAGAGTGATCTCTCTAAGAAGTTCGAAGTACAGCTAATTACTAACTCCAAAAAGGCATCATACCAACGTGGAACAATACAGCTAAAATAACCTTGATACTGGAAAAGTAGATGAAAAGGAGTGTGGAAGGGAACAGTATTGCCTGACTATTCACATTTAAGTGGTTTACAATTAATCATGTGAAAGATACAGAGAAGCCACATCATATATATTGGGTATAAGTAATAATTTTTTTTAATGAATCAGGGCCAGAAAAGGAGTCTACTCTACTTCCCTTTATATTGAAGCCATGTAGCTGGGGCCATAAAATAAAAGTTATAGTCCCTGGAGGTCATGTGAACCTAGTCACACACTTAAGTTTATTGGAAATAAGCATTTTAAAAAGGGCAGGTGGGAGAAAATAATAAAGATGAAACGTCATAGTTGCCTTTCAAAGTTCTAAAATATGGAAACTCAGCAGGACTAACCATTTTAAGAGGAAGACTCCTTCAGTGAATAAAATATAAAATGCAATTCAGTATAATCTTTCTAGCATTCATTAGAATTATATCTAATCTTTGGAAGCGTAATGGAATGCTGGAGAGATTCCAGTTTGAATGCTAAAGATTACCCTGGGGGAATTTATTATTATCTTTTTTTACCAAGAGAGAAGCACGAAAGATAAATCATTTTTGCAGTTTGGTTGGACTATCAGTTAATGGCACACGTCAAGTCCATAAACAATCTTAACCCCTTGGAAGAAACAGCTATCTGTACTTGACATAGGTTTGCACCAAAGAACTTTTATTCTTGCCACTAAAAAGTTAACTGCTCCCTGGCATACATCCTTATATTTTATCATTAAATCCAATCACTAATAATATCCTTAGGGTTGAGGAAATAAATAAATAAATCACCCATCAACAGTGTCTCTACGGTATCAGAGGAGAGAAAGCAATACAAAGTAACCCATCATGTCAACAGCTGAATGAGTTCCTTCAATAGAAAACCTCTTTTAAAATTAATGGGCCTGCTGCAGCATGATGAGTGCTTGGGAAAGGAAATATTTATAGTTTTTCTCCCAACTTCTGACCCTTGAAATTAAAAGCACTTTCTCCACCCCCTCAGTTCCAGTTAACCCTCAGGAAAAATGTGTCTTATGGTACGAAAAGGTTTTTAGGATATTCTAAGATGCAACTAGCCCCATGTGATAAAAATAAAAAGCCACATTAAGTCTATTAGGGTTGTTTCCTTGGATGAGGGGTCAAGAGACTTGGGTTCTATTTCCACTAGCTCTAGTAAAGAGCTAGATCCCTATGTGACCTCTCTAGGTCATAGTGTCACCTGTAAAACAAAGGATTTGGGCTATCAGGGTGGGGAATCTGCAGACTGAAGGCCACACATGGCCCTCTAGGCTCTCAAGTGTGGTCCTTTGAGTGAATCCAAACTTCAGAAAGGCCTTGGAGGAGTTTTTTGCTCTGCCCTCCAGCTCTCCAAGAAGAAAAGAGAGGCAACTGAAGGTTTTGAGGAGGTATAGAGCACTAATGTTGAAGCAATCTCTCACACCCTGGCCCAAACTACTTTCTAGCCTTATTCATTACTCCTCTTCCCACACACTACAATTCAGGGAACCTCACTTTCATGATGTTCTTCACAAGACAATAGGACTTCTGTTTTAATGCTTTGCACTCAATATTACCTGTGCCCAAAACTCCCTCTTCATTTTCATCTATTATAATCCTTTGTTTTCTTCAAATATTGGTTCACACATCCCCTTTTTACAAGTAACTCTTGCCTCCTCCAACTCCCCATAATGTTACCTTACATTTTCTATGTGTGTATGAATGCACAGTTATGTATGTATACACACATATTTATATCTATTTATTGAACTCTATTTTTTTTTTGGCTTTTTGGAGGGCACTTGGGGTTAAGTGACTTACCCAAAGTCACATGGCTAGTAATGTTTATTGAACTCTTTTGAAGACACTCTGTCACCTCCTACTCCCAGTCACTTGTAAGGATATCTATTACTTCCCACAGGGTTCTAGGTATAACCCTATGGGGTTAAGTGTCTAATGTTGCTGCATGAAGGTGCCTACCAGGTGTCCCATTAGCAATCAGTCAATTGCCGGAATTAGTTTTTAGCAAGGGAGGCAGTACAATGGATAGAATGTGGGGCTACAGTCAGGGAAGACTCATCTTCCTGAGTTCAAATCTGATTTCAGAAACTTACTAGCTATGTGACCGTGAGCAGGCCACTTAACCCTGTCTGCCTCAGTTTTCTCATCTGTAAAATAAGCTGGAAAAGGAAATGGCAAATCACTCAACTGTCTTTGCCAAGAAAATTCCAAATAGGGTCACAAAGAGTCAGACAGGGCTGAAAACCATTGAACAAAATATTATTTACTAAAATGGTATAGTAAGAACATTTGGCACCCTGCCTAGCACATAGGTGCTTTATAAATGCTAGCTGATTGACTACAAAACATTTCACCTCAAAGCCTGGGACATACTCTCCCACAAATGCACAGATGCCCAATGGAAAAGGGGTTCAAACTTTTACTCTACATTCAATTGCTTTTGTTGTATCACTGTCATTGCTTAACATGTTCAATTTTTTATTCCTAGATGGATGCACTTTTTGCTACGAGTGCAGCTTTTGCAATGACATAGTGAATGAGGGAGAGAGGAGAGAACTGAGGAGAAAGAGGAAGAAGCAGACAGAGATAGAGAGAGAGAGATAGAGAGAGAGAGAGAGAGAGAATGGGAGAGACAGAGAGACAGAGAGAGACAGAGAGAGACAGAGAGAGAGAGAACATTCCTCCACTCCAAAACTAATTCTCTCTCCAGGGTCTGTCTCCAGCTCTTGACGCTGAAGCCCTATACCACTGAACTTTCCTACCACTGGACCAGGTCCAGAGATACATCTAATTCTTTCTTCTGACCAATAGCAAGATGTTTCTTGTATAGTATCAACTGCCTTGGGCTAATGGCCCAAAGTCTTATGTCCTATCAAACTGATTAAAGGCTTGTTCTGGCACTGTGGTAAGGCTTTAGGAAAATTCCTTAATTAATAATTAATATGCTCTGTTGATTGAATGGCTCAATAGAGATGTCTGGGCATTCTGGGAGTACCTTACATATACATATGCTTAGATGCATATGTTGTTTCTTTTAACAGAATGCAAGTTCTCTGAGGAAAGGAAATATTTCATCTCTGTATTTGTATTCTCAGTGCCTACCATATAACTGGAATAGAATTAGGCATTTAATAAGAGCTCTTTGATTGATAGAAAATCAAATTAATTAAAATAAAAAAAATATGTCAAGCTTGGTAAAATATCTCCAGGCTTCAGATTAAGATGAGAAAAGCACCTTTCTCCCTGAACCCACTTCTGTCCTGGAGGTGAACGAGTAGCCCAATCACAACATCTAATACCAGTATTAAGTAATAACCACACTAATGTTTCAAAAGTGTCTCCACGAGGGTTCCATTTGGCAGCTGTAACAGACTCTTAGGCAATTTCTGCTATATGCTGAGATTTACAGAAACTGTCTCAGAGACTGGACACAGTTATTTGTGCACCTGACGGCAGAAAATGAAAGCCTTGCCAAGTGCCATAACTGCAAATTCAATGAGGTTTATGGACACTGTCAACAACAAAAACTTCAGTTTAGAGGTGAAATGTCTTCTATAGACTCACACCAACTGTGACCTCAAAAAGAAAAAAAATACAAGTCAGAAAAAGACATATAGCAACTTTATATACTCTTTTCTCCTCTTAACTTGACATTTACCACCGACGTGAAGAGCTATAATAGACCACATATTTTGTTATATTAAAAAAAAAAGAAAATCATTTCAGAAACAATAGTTCAGAGTAAAGGAACACAGGACACAAAGTTTAGAATGGTCAGTTTGGGTAGAAGCATCATAAATTCCTATCTTGAAAGGAGAAATGCTTCTAGAGATAAGTGGCTCTAAGTCACCATTCTCTAGTAGATCAAAGACCCTTATCCAAATTGGCATAATTAGCATGGCTAAAAGAAGGTTGTTCACAATTAAGATGAAAATTAAGCAACCTTTCAAATCCCTCCTTAAAGCTAAAGTTAAAAAAATAGAGCAAATGTACATTTTTAGGAAAATTGGGGGAAGGTGAGACTGAGTTTGTTTCCTCTTAATAGTTTTCTTTAGAAAACTGAATTCTATCTAATGTCACATGAGGGGAATGCTTTATAGATTCAGATAGAGACAGTAAGATAGAGAAAGAGATACATTTCTAGAGAGACTGTTTCTTAACTTGAAAAATGAAGTCCATCTTAAATACAAACCCCAAACTACTTGTGGCATTAAAGAAAAAAACAAACTTGTAGACATAGGCTGGACTTTGGTTTTGCATAGTAAAAGAGATCACATAATCTCATAATGGAAAGAGATATCAAAGGTTTCCTGATCACTTGACAAGGTGTCCAGAGCTGTGAGTTTCTTATCTATCACTTACTAGCTGTATCCCTTTGAACATGTTGCCCAGCATCTCTGGCCCTTAGATTCCCTATTTGTAAAACAAAGATACTAGCTTTGACACTACTTATTTCACTGAAAATATTCCTTTCTATGTTATAAACCATTTTGTAAATGTGAGCCATTATGTGCATTCATGGACATCCTGTACAATGCTGTATCAGACATGGCACATCTAAAGCATACATTCTTTCTTTCTTCCTCTTCACCATATTTTCACGTGATATAAGCCATATGTTCCATTACAAACGGCCCTAAGAGGGGGAAAAAAAAAACCCTTGCAAGAAAGGCAAACTCTTGATCCCCATTTCAGCAATATAGAAAGGCCTTTTCATTAAAAACACATTATAGCTTTGCTTCTAGGCATTTACCTTATGTTCCCAGTAACACCCTGACAGCTTAGAGATTAAAAACATCTGGAATGTAGGCTTCAAGATTTTGAGGATCACGGATCAAGCCCTGGAATATTATGAGACTACTCATATTGAAGATATAGGTGTGGTAGGTGTCTGGGTAAGATGATGAAGAGATTCAACTATGATCATTTATGGACTAGGCCAAACCCAGGAATAAGGTGTTACAAAGCATTAAGCACATCCTCCTAGCCCCTAAATTAATTTCTATATGGAAACTAGCCACTTTGGGGTGGATGGCTTACTTATTCTAAGGATCCTAGCAGATTATCAAACTATACAATTGTATATTGCTAAATAGTCTCCCAGAACTTTCACATACCTTATCTCATTAGATATATTTAATACAATATTTGGGTCAAGATACAATCCAGATATCATAAAAATCTAGGTGATCTAGAATTTCTTTACCACTTCCAATCATCCCTGCCTCCCTTAGATCTTTCTCCACTTCTGGCCTCACATTTACCTATATACCAATCCCTAAACCAGATGCAATTAGACCAGTGGTTCTCAACCTTCCTAATGCCACAACCCTTTAACACTTGTATGTGGGGGTATCTGCATATAGGCAGACCCGCCTGGGACAGGTAGAGGAGCCATGTCTTGGTTCCTAAGACCATCGGAAATATGTTTTCCGATGGTCTTAGGCAACCCCTGTGACCCCCATCAAAGGGTTGTTCGACTCCCGAAGGGGTCTTGGCCCACAGGTTGAGAACCAATATTCAAATAGGTAACACCAGCTAAAGCTTGAAAACATTAGACAAAGAGTGACTGTTTGCTTTCTATTGATCCACTATAAAAACAAAAACAAAATCTTAACCAATCTCAGGAACTAAGATCATTACTCCTGAGCCCCTGGAGTTACTCCTTTGGTTCTACTGTTTATTCACTCAACCAGTATTTGAGAAGCACCTTTGCCTAAGGTACTGTTGAACTATAAGAAAGAATAAGGCTGGTCTTGTAGTCACTAAAATCACAGTCAAGTGGGAGAGATCCTACAGGAGAGGTGCAAAGTGGTGCATCAATTGAAAGTTAGGATGCTGTAGTAGAATAAACACTATGTTTGAACATGAAAGAATTAGGTTTATGTGCTGCATCTTTAACCTCTCTCAGTCTTAGTTCCTTCAGCTGCTAAATAAAAATTCTACTATATAAGAACTTCCTCTCTCATACAGGAGATTTGTAAACACCTGTAAAATCATAAGAACAATAATAATAGCTAGCATTTATATAGCACTTCAAGGTTGGCTAAGTGCATTACAAATCTTATCTCATTTTATCTCTGTAAGACAAGCTATTATTATTCAGAGAAAAGGAATATTATTTCTTGTGGTGGGATATCAGGAAAGACTGCATGTCAGTTAGGCCCTGAAGGATAGGCAGGAGGTATCCAGGGAAACTGAGGGCAAGACAATTCTGGGAGAGGAAAGGGCCCAGAAAAGAGAAATTACGTCTATAGAGAAGTGTAGAAATGAGACAATGACCATCTAATGCAGTGGTTCTCAACCTTCCTGATGCTGTGACCCTTTAATACTCGTATGTGGGCATATCTGCATGTGGGCAGACCCGCCTGGAGACAGAGAGAGGAGCAGTGTCTCGGTTCCTAAGACCATCGGAAATATGTGTTTTCCGATGGTCTTAGGTGACCCCTGTGACCTCTGTGAAAGGGTTGTTCGAGGGATCACAACCCACAGGTTGAGAACCGCTGCTCTAATGTAATCCAAAATACCTTCAATCACAAGGGGGAAAAGCAAACAAATGAAAGAGTGCTTTTGTCAAGGGTTACACTAATTTACTCTCTATTTCACTTTGTTCAAATCTAATAACCAAAGGTTCTACCTTTCATAAATATAAAATAATAAAAATAATACCATCAGGAACAAGATATCCAAAGGCATTGCCTTTAGGAAAATACAGTGTTTTAAATGGCCCCAAGCTTTTCCCTGAAAACAAAGGCCCACAATTTTAATTCTAATATTCTTTCAATGATATATGGCTGCAAATTACAGAATACCAAAGTCTCAAGACTGTATTTATATATTCTTGAAACTCATGGCAAAATCAATTACTTAAGGGGAAGAAACTGAGAAGTTTTGTGCTATTTTTTGAAAATGAGGCAAAAGAGGTAGGAAAAGGTCTATGTATCACCCAAAAGAGGCAAGTGGCAGGCATGAGTAGGATAAAATAAGTTACAAATGGGTAATTTACACAGAAAATTAGTATAAAGGATACCATCAAAAATAAGCTATTGAAAAAGAAGATGCACCATTCATGTGGAAAAAGCAAGGGATAACTGGTGAAAAAACCACGTGCTCAACTTGCATTCATTAATATCAAGATATATATACATACATACATACATACATACATGGACCCCAGTATTTGGGTAATTGCCCTCTGCTACCTTCCTCCCCTAAACAGGATTCCCCATAAAAGATGGGGGCAGATTACCATTTGTATCACTGGAAGAAGGGTTTTCATTTATGAGATCACAGGTCCATAGAATTGAAGGAGTCATAACACTAGCATTAGATTTTAGCATTGACATCTATAACATTTATACCTTGATAAAAATGTAAAATAGCACAGGACCAAGTAAGTATTCTCTGGGATACTCCTCTGAATCCAGTATCAGAAAGAATGACAGAATCAATGAATCCCATAAATGAAGAGTTTGGAAGGACCTCAACAACTGTCTAGGCCAACCCACACACAAAAGCAATTTCCATTATGACATATTTGACAAGTGTCAATTTATCTGTTTCATTGTTTGGCTTTGAAGAGGGAAGAGCCCATGACTCGAGTCATCTATTCACCAGGCTAAATATTCATAATCCCTTCAACTTGATCTTGCAGGATATAGAGTCAAGGTCCTTCATCACCTTGCCCTTCCCTAGATAATTTAAGTGTCCAGTGTCCTTTCTAAACTGTGGCTGTTGCTCAGAAAGAAACACAAAGACTATGAGGATTGAACAGAGCAGAGTACAGCAAGGGCTATCAATCACCTCGTAATTCCTGGAAGCTAAGTCTTTCAATGCTGCACAAGATCAAATGAGCTATTTTGGTGATCACGTCACCTTGCTAACTTGTGGTGAGTTTGTAGTTCACTCAAAACCTCAGATCCTTTTCAGATGAAGTGCTGTCTGGCAACGCCACCCCCATCTGACTTTATGAACCCAAGTATAAAAATTTTGCATTCATGCTTATTTAATTCCTCTTGCTAGCGATTCAGCTCAATATTCTTGCCTGTCAAGTTCTTTTTTTCCTACTGACTGTGCTGTCATCCATTGCCTTAGATATCCCTGCCTAACTTTGTGTCATCTCCAAATTTGATGAGCATGGTATCTATGCCTTGATAAAAATGCAAAATAACACAGGGCCATGCATATATTCCCTGAGATGTTCCATTAAAACCCTCCTAACAAGTTGACATTGAACTATAAACAACTGCTCTTTGGTTCCAGCTGTTCAATTAGTTCCAAATCCACCTAATTATATTGTTTTCTAATCTACATTCTTTGATCTTTTGTGCAAAAGTAGTATGAAATACTTTATCAAAGCTTTTTTTAAGACAGACAATACACATTGTACTATACCTCCTTGATCTATCAGTTTCCTAACTCTGTCAAAAATGGGAAATGAACTTAGTCTATAATGACCAGGTCTTGAGTGAGGAAGCCATGTTGGCACTTTGTGACACACACACACACACACACACACACACACACACACATACACACACACACACACACCACTGCTATCCTTTTCTTTTGTAGATACTCACTAACCTTCATTTTAATGAATTGAAGTCAAGTTCCCAGGTCTATAGTTTTCAGGCTCCATTTTCTTACTCTCCTCAAAGCCTTTTGGTTTTGAAAAACTATAACATTTGCTTTTCTCCAGTCCTGTGCTATCAATCCCATTGTCCATGATCTTTTAGTTATCACTGATGGTGGCTCAGTGATCAATCACATCTGCAGCTTCTTTTGGTAACCCAATCATGCATTACCCTTTTGGAAGAAAAGAGTTGAAATATGAGAATATTTTTTAATTTTTTTTCTGGGTATGATTTAATTTTCTTCCAGTTAGTAGCATCCTATTCTTACCCCTATTCTTGCTCCACTAACATGTCCCAGGATTTAGCTCCCTAGCTGCCCTTCTGAGTTTTGAATTTAATTGGTGGGACAGAACCATAGACCTTTTCCTACCTCTTTTGCCTCATTTCCAAAAAATAGCACAAAACTTCTCAGTTTCTTCCCCTTAAGTAATTGATTTTGCAATGAGTGTCAAGAATATATAAATACAGATTATGCATTTCATAAGGGTTAGGACTTTATCTTTTCTACATTTTGGATCACATCCAGGATCTACACGTAGGTACTTGGATATTTATTGAA
>CM053583.1:329145594-329202447 GCA_028627135.1 Pseudochirops cupreus
AAAAAAAAAAAGAAAACTTCCATTGTGTCCCATCAAGATGTCGAATTCGACAAGTTCAGAACTTAACCTTTTGACCAATAACCTTTTAGTCCTTGGGGTTGACTTTTCACTTCACTTCACTCCTCCCCACTAAGTATTATTGTGCATAATACTTATCTTTGAACATATCACATCATTATTAGACTATGAGCTCCATGACTGCACAAACTTCATTCTTTCTTCCTTTTTTGTATTGTTTAATAGGAACTTTGAGAAATCCTGCTCTGAGTAAAGTTTAAAATCTTGTATTTGCAGAGAACATCACTTAATTTAAAGTGTACAATATTAAGATAAGTTATTGAGGGTTTAAAAATAAAGATTTATCAGTGAGAAAAGAAGACTGTTACTAGGAATTTTATTAGAAAGCATTTATGTGCCTACTATCTGTACTATCTATTTAGGTTCATGAATTCATTCAGTACTTATATACTCATACACTATTCACGTATCTCTGTTTGGTTTACTAACAATGTGACATTTCTGCAAACAGCTGAACAGAGAAACAAATAAAAATTTAAAGATGGTAATTAAAGCAGAACGAGAATGTTAAGCATACACCCCAAGTTCACCCACCATGATCAATCAATATTTATTGAGCAGTCAAAGGACGCATGATCTGTACTAGGTACTAGCTAATAAAGGCTCTACTATCTTATATTTCTTAGTTCTCAAATGTACAACTCAAGGAAAGACTGTTGGAATGAGGAAATTAATGTCGATACGTGAAAAATACTGTACAATTACTATACCTAGGAAAACCAATGTTAACAAAATGGGTTTCCTTTTTTTTTTTTTTTTTTTGCTTTTTGGAGGGCAATTGGGATTAAGCGACTTGCCCAAGGTCACATGGCTAGTAAGTGTTAAGTGTCTGAGGCCAAATTTGAACTCAGGTCCTCCTGACTCCAGAGCAGGTGCTCTATTCACTGAGCCACCTAGCCACCACTATAGGTTTCCTTCTAGCAACAAAATTAGTTTTTCCTGTTAGAAGAAATTATATCTGTGCTAAGGAAGCACCAATGCCAAGGCTTCCTCTAACATTTTCAAAATATTTTTATATGGGGGTGTAAGTAATAGGAACTTTCCTAAAATTGTTCTTACTATCTCATGAAAAACAAAAACAAACAACTAACTGTACAAATATGGCCAAATGATCAAAGAAATTCAGGTCAGACAAAGCATAGCACGTTTACAAAAACACTACTGCCTAAAGATAGAAATGGTTAAAAAAGGAAGAGAGGGCAAAGAGAAAGATAATTTGCTTAGATTTTAGCTTCTTCCCACTAGAACACTAAGTGTCATATTCCAAAGAAACAAAGGTGGTACACAAAATACTCTTAGTTATCTGTTATAACATAAAATCTTTAAATCATAGCTCCCAACAGGGTGAAGAAAGAAATGCTGAAAGGCAGATAAAGCTTTGTTGATTTTTCCATTCAAGGGCAATTCATTTTTCTATCATAAAACACTATCTCTTTGAAATGTCTAATATCATGGAAGCTTTACATGATTGTTACACATTGGTAAGGCTTACCCCACACTCTAGGGACAAAGATGGAAAAGCTTTATGTCTACATGCAAAACCTAAATTTTTTTTTAAAAAACGGAGCAACCTATAGTATAACTCTTAAACTGGGATAACTAAATAACTGAGTTAGGCACTGAATTGTAAGAGGCAGTATGGCTAGTTGATAGAGTGTGGCCATGGAACCAAGAGGAGATGGGTTCAAGTCCTATCTCTGCCACATACTAGTTATGAGACCACAGGAAAATCACTTAACATTTCCATGCCGTTGGCAACTCTCTCACCCTGAAAGTTGCAATCTGTATCACTGAAGGACGTTCGCATAAAAAGAGCTCTAGGCCAAGATAAATTTTTTAATCCTTTTATTTGATAATCCATTTTCTCTCTTTAAAAATTGTATTCTGTTACTACTAATTATTTGGAATGCTTTCTCTATAACAGTTCATAATATTATAGGCAGAACCTTTAAAAATGCAAAGTACATGAACCGGCAAATGACAACAGAAACCTGACAACTTTCAGGTTTCTTCTGCATTCACTGAACTGAAATAAGAATTTACAATACTCAGTTTCTTTTGATTATGGTCTTTATTCTTTATCTAAAACTGCCAGCTCCCTCTATTACAACTAAAAGCAGTTTCTATAGACTTTGATTTGTATAAACCTGCTTTTCTTCAGCATTTACTTTGTAACAAGCTATAATTTGCAAGACTTTTTCAGTTATAAAGGGAAAAAATGAGGAAGATATTAGGGATTACCATTGTGCCTTCAAGAAATTTTGGGTATCTTGAAAAGTTAAAAGTTTTACTAGCAGTATCTTCCTGAATCTATAAAGTAAGAGAATTTGCTCACAGTCTCAGTAAACGAGAAGATTTTCTTCACTTTTCCCTTCCTCCCATCCCTCCCGGTCATTGTAGGTAAGGATTTTAACTTAGAGCAGTAAGTTGGCCTGCAGGATACAGAAGAACTGAATGAATTTTACCTGTTGTCAGCATAAATCCTGACCACTGACTGATATATTATTACGTGTTGGTTTTAGCTATTTAATTTGCAAAGAAAAAAAAAGCAAAGAAAGAAGGAATCCAAATAAACATTTGGAGAAAGTTTTAGAAAGAATATCCTTTCTCTCAAGGGAATGCACACACCAAAGCCCACAATCACATCTGACTTTTATTCTAGAAGATGAAGCTGCTGCTGGTGATTATGATATACCCATGTGTGTCTGAAAAGCCCACCTGGAGGACAGCTGTCATTTTCTAATGGCTTAATGTTAACCACAATTGTAATGCTCCTCCTCCACAGTACTAGAAATGTGAACATGCCGAGATGAGCCAAAGTGGATAACAAACCAAATGACCCTTCTAAATCATGTTAACACAAACTAATCAATATTTGGAAATGTCAGCACCGTGGAATTACTAACCACTGAGTAAATACTTCCCCCTCCCTCCCCCCCCCAAAAAAAACCTCAGGTGAGAAAAGGGATGTAAGAATCACAAGGCTATGGTTCCAAATCAGAACACAATATCAGAACACAAATCAGAACAATATTTTTTTTCAAAATAATTTTTTTTTTACTTCTAAAGAGGCTGAAACAAGAAAAGTACTTTCTTTTGTACTTCTTAAAATCCTAAGTAATGAAGGCAGAGATCTCTTTGTTCATGTTTCCCTAATCTGTAAATGGGAATACTACCATCTTGAATATCTATCTCAAAGGGTTATGGGACAAGCAAAATAATTCATTTAAAGCACTTTTCATGAAAGTGTCAGGCATTATTATTATTAAACTCCCAGCGTCTCAGTCAACTTTCTAAAACTATAATTCTAAATGAGTTAACAAGAAGCACTGGGAGAGGAAGTTCCTACATTCAAAGTTCCCTACACTGAATAAATCAAAGCACTGGGCCAAAAACAAACAGGAAAGTCGAATTCAGCGAGTATTTACAGAGCAACTGCTTTGTAGTATAATGACTAAGATGATGTCTAAGAAAGTTAAATACTAACAACTCTGCATAGCAAGTATAATGAACATTAGGAATACTCAACCCACTGTTGCCTATGCAAATGGAAAGAGCCATGAAGCCCACAAAAAATACCTAAAATCTCATCTGAGCCAACGTTTCCTACCTTTTTTGGTCCTCACAAAGAGCTAATAAATACCCCCAAAGTGACAACCTCAAATTCTGCCATCTCTTTCTCCATTACATATTGCCTAAAGCGGGTAGAAATTGATAAAGAAAAATGCCTAGATATTACATGACTGCACATTATACTTGAAATGATGGAGTCAATAGTGTTAATGTGTTGACAGACAAATTTTATTCATATGCCATTTAACAATAATAAATCTCATAGAGTTGGATGTTTCTGTCTACATAGCATTTTCTTGGCCACCATGGCATAAACTAGACGACATGTTTATTATTCTCCTCTACAAATTAGAAAACTGATGCTCAGAGAGGTGAAATAATGTATGTATCCAAAGTCAAAACTTTAGTAAATAAGTTCTACAAATAGTAATCAAAACCATGTCTTTGGATTCCACGTCCATACCAGAGAACTCTTCTTTCCCTGAGACGCCAGCTTTTAAGTTTATATATAGTGACTGAAGTAAAATAAGGAAATAAAGTATTTCCTAAATAATTTTAATTGTTATATAATTTAGATTATATAATTTTAATATTTGCATTAATGGCCTGGTATCAAAATAGCACTATTTTTCCTAATAAGTCTGAAAAGATGCTGTTTTTCTCACTCTTTGAGAAGCTTTGAGAATGATCTTCAACAGAATATAACTAATGAGTCTCCATTACTTCCTCTATCCAGTGATGCCTTAAATGAAGCTGACTGTTTAACTTCCTTTAAAAAGCATTCTCTGATCCCACTGACTGTAATGTATTTAAAATACATAGCTAGGAAAGAATGTTTTGGAAAATATTTTTAAGCCCCCAACAATTATATGTAAACAGTGGAGGGCGAAAAACAATTTTTTAAAACAACATTTAAAGAAAGAACTTATTGGCTAGAATTGGTTTAAGCTTTGTTTACTTTCTCAGCAAGAATAAAGGCCTTTGGCGACATTTAATTAAAATGCTTCTTAAGCTGTCATGCTTCCTGAAGGCACTGAGATAGGGGACACCAAGATATTCTTCCTGCGGTGGATTATGAAAGTAACAAGGATGGATAACTTTGAACTTCCCAAACAATGTGAAATGGCAAATTATATTCCTGGAAAGATCATTTATGTAAGATCCCATATACTCTACATGTGGGACAATAAGAAAGTCATGCTTAGAATCAAGAAAACTAAAAACCTAAAAGGTACAAATGATGGCTTGTTTTGTCTTCACTTTCCAAGTCCACGATAAAGTTCCTGTAAATACTAGTCTCTAAAGTCCTCAGGATTGTAAAATGGAAATAGATAAGAACACACACACACACACACACACACACACACACACACACACACACACACACACACACACACCAAATGCCTTCCATCAAATAGGCTAGGCAAATTCACATGAAATTAGGCCAGTAGACATATTTCCAAAGGACTGGAACCAAAATGATCAAAGGGAATTAATCTTAAAGGAACTGATTTACTTAGGCTCCAGGGGGAAAGGAAGGCTTAGGAAAGATTGAAGACTTTATGACAAGTTTTCAAAGGTGGCTTATATGCTGACCACTTGTTCCATTAAGGCAGGTGCACGGAAGAATATGGAAAGACTTTGTTTTAATTTCAAATATCTGGGAGGAATGATTCAGAATATGTTCCCACTAAAATCACTCAGGGCTTGGCATAAGAAAATAACAGACCTGCTATGTTGGGGGCATGAGGTAACATGGGGAGATTAAAATTTTGGATACAAAAGTTCTTATAACATCCCAAGGCTGAATATAAAATACCAATTTCCATTCAATATAACCGAATTTTTTATCTCAAGGCAGCCACAGCAACACAGAATTTCAGAATAGAAGGGAACACACTCCCAGAGGACATTTAATCCAACCTAATCTGAGAGGAAATTCCCTTTATGGTATCCTGACGCATAATCATAAAGTCTATACTAGAATATCCTAAGTATCCTCACAAAGGCACCAAAGTCTATTTCTTATATTATGTTTTTTAATTCCTGTAATGTCACTTATAGGAGGAGAAAGGGAGACAGAAAGAGGAGAGACAGGGACAGAAAGTGAGAGAGAGACAGAGAGAGAGAGAGAGAGAGAGACAGAGAGAGAGAGAGACAGAGAGAGAACATGTATGTACGCATATACATCAGCAGATATATGCTGATCTGATGTTTACATGAGGCTAACATGAGGCAGGAATGTTAGAACTTAACTATTTGTTGCACTGAATTTACATAACATCTTGAGATTTAAAATATTTTTTCTCACAACTTTGTGAAGTAGATTTCCTAAATATTATTGGTGTCATTTTACAGGTGAGCAAATTATAGTTCAAGGAAATAAAGTCTCTTGGAGGAGAGCCTGGAGGTCACACAGAAAGTTAGTGAACAAAAATTCAAACCCAGGCCTCCTGACTCTGCTTGATTATTCTTTACACTGCACTGAACTGCTCTTTGTCATTGCAATTAGGAAATACCCTCTTTTAGTAATCATAATATGTATCATTGTAATTCCTGGCATTTGGAGAGAACTTTGTAATGTACTAAATTCCTGAAAATATATTTAATTTGATCACATAAGGGAGGTAAGGTGTGTGTACTAACTTTATGTTTGAGGACATCAGAATTGTGAGAAGCCCAATGGATTATTGAAAGTCACAAGAGTAGATTAAAAACTCAGATCGTCTGACTTCTAGTCCAATGCTTTTTCTTTATATGATATAAAAGATGCACACCTTAACTACTAAATTTCAAAGAATAAAAAAATTTCCACATATCAGAAATGAATCTATTAAAAGTCTTCACACTGGAAAATGGGATGAACATCTCACAATTATATTTACCCCCTGTCTTTGTGCCAGATGGCAATAAATATTTCAGAAAAGAATAGATGGGAGTAGGCATTTATTTTTTTAATGTGAGAATCAGTTCTGCTCTGCAAACTGTTTCATTAAAAATTTCATTTCAAGCCAGTGGTTTCCAAGGAGAGGTTTACATATTTAAAAAAATCCAATTGGCTATTAGTGTGTGCATTTAACATTATCTCGAACCAACAGAATGTATCCTGGAAATAGGACTATTTATCACCATGGTAGGTGAAAGTAGGTGAGAGATTAAGGCAGTGGTTCTCAACCTTCCTAATGCTGCGACCCTTTAATACTTGTATGTGGGCGTATCTGCATGTGGGCAGATCAGCCTGGAGATGGATAGAGGAGCAATGTCTCCGTTCCTAAGACCATCAGAAATTTGTGTTTTCCGATGGTCTTAGGCGACCCCTGTAACCCCTGTGAAAGGGTCGTTCGACCCCCAAAGGGGTCATGAACTCACAGGTTGAGAACCTCTGTGTTAAGGGGTCAGTTGCTGCTGGTACCACAGCTTAGCTTAATTTTCGGAAGAAGGAATAGAATAGGTAGAGGAAAAAAAGGCTGATGCAAAAGCTAAAATAAAAGAAGCCAATACATGGTAAGAACTACAACATCTTACGGTAGTAGGTAGTAAATAATTCAATGAATATGTTCCTATCTTCCGGACCAATTTAGATGAAAATTCATTAATGCTCTCCCTGAGAGATTTTAAATTCCTTGAACAAAGGAATTATTTTATTTTGATTTTGTATCACATGATGCCTAGAACATAGTAGGCAATTAACCTTTTAGTTACTTTTATGGATACCTATACAACACTTGTTTTTGTAGTACAAGAGGAACTCGATTTGGTATTTGAAGACTTGGGTCCTAATCTTGGCTCCACCATTTACCACCCTTGTAACCTGGTGCAAGTCACTTAACTCAATGCTCTGAGCCAAATTCATTATCTGTAAAATAAGGGAGTTGAGCAACTTGATCTTTAAGGAATCATCTAACTCTAAAATCCTATCATTCCTATGGCTAAGGCTATGTATGCACTGACCCACATTCTGTGCATATGTATACATACACATGTTTATATGTAGCATGTATTATGTGTATCTAGTGTGCACATATGCTTGTATAAATATATATATGTGAGCATGTGGGGAGGTGTGTGTGTGCGTGTGTTTGATGGTGCCTCTCAGGTCACTTTTCGCACACTGGTCACAGTAACTGATCAATTCCAGTGATCTTTCACCAGATACTACTGAGTTCATATGCTACTTACTTCCTATTCCTAGATTGGCAGAACCAGAAGTAATAGATAGAAGCTGCAGAGTCAACTTTAATGAAAATTAGAAAGTGGAATGGCATGCCTTGATAAACGCCATGTTCCCTCCCCTCAAACATCTTCACGCAGGACCTAGATAATCTTTGTCAATGTATGTGTGGGTTGGACTAAATTAGGCTGTGTGATGTCCCTTCCAACTTGGGAGTTAAATCATATTTATAGTGAGAATCATGTAATAAATGGAATCAGAAATACCCAGAAGCTGCTACTCAATGGAAAGATGGCTTGTAGGAATTTCATAAAAGGTGAAATTGTTATTGGCAGAAGCTAGGCATCATGAAGCCAGAAATCAATCAAGTGTTCATGAAACCTGGAATGAGTCATGGATGAGGAAGAAATCATGGTGTTACAATTTCTGTGCCTTTGTCTAACTTCTCCGGATAGAGAATAAGTTTTAACTCCATATTATGGTCTCTGATATCATCTCTACTTCTCTCTTTCCTAATTTGTGTCTTAATGGGGGTAAATTTTGGAGATTCAAACATCCAGCAAAATGTGGAATTCAGATAGACCTAGATCTAGGTCACCCTTATAGATGATTTCATGTCTTCTTGTCCAGGAGGGATAATGATGAAGACAAGTAATTGAATAAAGGGTTCTGAGTTTATTAATTTTACACTCTATAGTACAGATCATATTTTGAGTGGACTTTGGGTAAAACTACTTAGATGTAATTCACTTGATCTGCAACCATTTTTTTACCCAATGGAACTGAAAAGAGAATCAACTATCTCTTGTAAAGTATTAATTCCCTAAAATAGTTTATTAAATGCATTACTTAAAATAACCAAAACTCTACATTTTGTGCCAAGTAATCTATATAAGAGCATTTTCATTTTTAAAGATTCCGGGGATGGCTAGGTGGCACAGTGAATAGTGTCAGGAGTCTGGAATCAGGAGAACCTGAGTTCAAATCCAGCCTCAGATACTTGACACACTAGTCATGTGACCTTGGGCAAGTCACTTAACCCCAATTGTCCTGCCTTCCCCCCCTCCAAAAAGCAATACATATATATACATATACATATATATATACACATACATATACATATATATATATATATATATACACACACATACACAAATATACATCAGCTAAATACAAAATATGATGTCAGAGGGTTGTATCAAAACATGAGGATGTGAAAGGTCCTTTACAATCAGATAGCCCTTAGTATTACAGTTCAGTTATTTTAAGCCAAAGCCTCTCAGCTCTCTCAGTGGCACAGAAGGTGCTGATCTGCATTGATAGAGAGAGTTTCTCCATCCCAGAGTTCCCTATGATAATGAAATCACAAACCAAGTCCTTCTCCCACCTCAGATGCATTTAAAGTAATTCAGCTAATAAATTACCCACGATGATCAGCATTCAACATTCTGTTTTTTGCCTCGCAAAGTTTTGCAAATCATTCTATAACTTGGCAAATGTATACAATGATGCATCTGCATCTGGTAGATGTCAACACCGGTGGCCTGAAGAAATCAGAGCAGTAGGAATATTTTCTATTTGGGGAAAGATTCTTATTTAACACCCAGTCTGATTTCTTTTTATCCTAAATACATTTTGGTTGGGCCTTAAGTGTATGGAACTTTTTCGTTAGTGACTATATTACAGAAAGGTAAATGTCTAACTTCTGTTACATGACCAAATTTTTCAAAGTGTCCACCTGCAGCAATCAACATCCCTAACAAAGGCCAACAAAGTAAGCCATACCTGTTAACAAGAGCTTGAGATCATTCATCAGTTCTTAGATGCTATCATGCTGCCACCACCACAGATTCTTGTCTTCCTCTGTTGCAACATGGTTCAGCTGGACATAAATTCTATAGTTCTTTGGTACTATAATACATTTTCCCATGTTTTCCTCCAGTGGGTTGGGTATGTGAGTGCATGTGTGCATGTGTTTATATGTTAAGAGTCTATTCAATAAAGACATTGGCCCATTAAAAAAAAAGTCTCTTCAATAAAGATACTGGTACCTGGGTGCTGCAGTGGATAAAAAATGGAACTTAGAGTCAGGAAGACCTAAGTTCAAATTCTCCCACAAGCATTTACTAGCTGTGTGAATCTGGGCTTGTTTTCTCCTCTGTAAAAGAGGGAGGGCATCTATCTCCCAAGTTTCTTGTGAGGATCAGTTGATATAGGTAAAATGCTTTGCATCTGCAAACTCAGGTCATCTTGCCTAGCTACGATATTATTATCACTTCCACTAGGCTAAGCAAACTATCTCAAGTTGACGTAGAGTTTGTTGTTTTTCTCAGAGAACATGATCCAAAACAGCAATACGAATCATTACCTATGCAAAACAACAGAGTTCCCTTGCTAACAGCTTTTCAGATACCCCATGGGACTTTTTTTCCCCTTTTTCTCTTTAGGCATCCAGTCTCATTTTTTAACTTAGGTAATAGCTGGTATGTTCTTGACATCTTGGACAGTTGTTCAAGTGAATTCTGACAGGAAGCACTTCTTGTCCTTGCTTGTATTCTGACAGTATTTGGACATCTTGCTGACATGGCACCTAATGAGTACTGGGGTAACATTATGTGAGGTCAGTGATGAATTTAAATGCTGCATAGGGGCTACCCTCCAACCTCTTATATGCCTTTACCCATTATTGGAAGATTAGGAGGAAGCCGTTGTTCCATTAACCCTCAATCACCGGAAGGGCTGCTTATATAACCAACCCACAGCAATATGGAACAATTACACATAAAGAAAATTTGAGTATAAGTTCTATCCCCACATCTTACTTAGAAACTTCTAGCCTCGTGATCCTTATTCATGCATTAAGGCCCAACTCAAATACTGATGCCTTCTCTGATCCCTACTTGGATCTCACAAAGCACTTTGTTTTGAACCTCTCTAATGCAACTGTAACTTAATATATACAATCATTATCTATATAAGTGTTATGTCTACCTACCTACTAAGCTCCCTGGGGTCAAGGATTTTCTGATGCAAACTCTGTATCTCCCTCAACCCAGAATACTAAGTCCATCAGAGACACAGTCAGCGTGCATAGAACTGAATTATTTAGTATTCATAGGGGTACATTTTCAATTTTTTACTTTTTTTTAAACCAATTTTCAGTCTTTGTTCTTTTTTGGAGTCTACTCTGCTGCTGACTGAAGTAATCTTACTGGTTTAAATCCCATATTTAGCAGCTAACACTTTCTTCTACAAGTCATTTCCCTGCTTCCCTGATTCATTCCCTCCCCCCCTAAATAGAGACTTCCCCGACACAACATGTTAACACACACACAAACACAAATAGAAAGCAAGTTGGGGATCGGCAAGAAACACGAAGGAATGTATACTCTTAGGGTGAATTGGTTCTCCTTTTAAAAAATAGTCCCCCAAACCATCGTCCATTCCAAATGATATGAGACTAGAAGCAAGACTCATTGCATTTCAACAACCACAGAAATGCTGGGCCAAAATCTAATACAACAGGCTTGAGATGCCTCTTTCTCTTCAGTCAGCTTCCTTTTAATCAGTCCTGCTCAAGAGGAAACCCTGCCTCAGGTTATCTCTAGTTCCATGACCTCAGCCCTAACATCAAGTTTTTGGCATGCTAAAGTCAGCATAGCCTCAAGAGGTGACATTATGTTGATGAGATGGTATCTTCAGGCTGTCAGGACAACTCTTAGTTGGAGTTGTTAATTTTTAGTCAGTTGTGTTAGATTCTTTTCAGAAAGAATCTAATTAACCAGATTTTAATCAATTGTAATCACAGTTCCCATTATTTAAAGTTTTAAAATAATTTTATATACATTATCTGGTTTGATCTGCATGACGAGTCAGTGAAATACAGTATATTATCATGAAACCCCAACAGCTGAATATTAATAATCTTAGCTATAACATTCTTTGGATGTTTCTGAACAATAACCCTGCAGAAGATTGCTAAGGGAAATGGTGAGGCATTAGATGTTCAAATGATAAACACATGAATCTATTTCTGGATAAAATTACAACATATATTATGGGCAGCTAGGTAGCACAGTCGATAGAGCACTGGGCTTGGAATCGGGAAGACTCATCTTCATGAGCTCAAGTCTGGCCTCAGACACTTACTAGCTAGATGAACCTGGGGCAAATCACTTAACCCTCTTTGCCTTAGTTCCTCATCTGTAAAATGAGCTGAAGAAAGAAATGGCAAACCACTTCAATATCTTTGCCAAGAAAACCTCAAAAAGGATCTTGAAGTGTCAGACAGAAGTGAAACAACTTGACAACTATATATGTATGTATGTATGTATTATTGCTCCTACAAAGGAAAACTGAAAGAACAGTGCTCTAAATTTACTAGGCACATTAAAAGTATGATATTTTCTAGGTAATAAAAACTTATTCCAGTGATTTTTTTATGGCTTCATTCAGAAAAATAAAAATTGTATGTGACTCAAAGAGCGATATGGAGGGTAAAAGCAGTTGCTTATTGCCAACAATGATAAGTTATGATTTGTTGCATTTATTTTAATTAAGTCATTTCCCCACATGAGGTTTTATAGAAGAAAGACTGCATTTACAAGAGGCAACAGATAACAGAACAAGATAAAAAATCAGCATCCTTAGCCTCCAATATACAGTTGCCAGAAACTAATAGAGATGAGACAGCAAATAAAGTGCAAAATGGCAGGGAATTGTGTCAGTTGGCATGACGTGTCTGTTTACTGTAGCTACTGCCTCTGCTCCAAGTCACTGCCAGCCCAGAGCTATCGATCAGCCATGGCCAGATACTGTAAGTATAAATTATCCTGCTCTATTGAGAGCACCCTTGGGAACCATTACATTCTGAAGAAGCCTTCTTTTTTTTTAGGCTTAGCTGTAATTACAAGGTGAATTCAATTTTTTCAGTTCAGCTATGATTTACTTCAATCACATTTTGCAGTTCCTGATTAAAAGCTAGTGTATTTTATGTCTAGCAAATGCTTTGCCTTCATAAAAGTTCAGATGGGAAGAATGGCATGGGAAGTATGATGTACTGTCAGCATCTGGCTATCAGCTGTCAGGATACACACTATATTTCAGGGTCAGGAGGTTGTTATTTAATTGTACTTTTTCTCCTCTTAGAGGTAGTTCCTCTAGGATGGCCTGGCTTTCTTAATGTTCAGAATGTGTATTTATTTCAGGACTTATTGCTTAAATGTATTGATTCTGAAGAAAATGCTTCTGGTGAGATAGAGTTAATAAATGAAAAGAAGGAGATGAGATCAGGAGGCCTGTGTGCTAAGGAAAAGGTACATCAATGTCAAAAAAAAAGGGGGGGAAGCAGGTAGGGGCATGAAACTAAATGTTAGAGAAACTCAAGAGATTAAGAAGGAAGGGAAAAAGCACTGTATACAGTCCAAAGGTGAAAGAGGTTATGAAAAAATGAGAGTGAATGACTGCATTTAGCAACCAATTTCTAAACACACAAAGGGCATTCAGAGCCCTATGCTAATATTTTCCAATAACAGAACTCCAAAGTAGAGTGAATATTAATTACATGGACTTCTGAGCACTCTGAATATTAATCAGAAATATACTGGGGATGTGAGAAGGTGAAGCTGTTGAGTGGATGATCAAAACCAGAGTTGCATATGATAGTTACAACTTTTTTTCCAAATTGTTATTAGTTTATGCCAAACTCACTTTTGACAAGGTGGAAATGATCTGTAAGTCAGGCCTAAGAGAATACCTTGAAATATCCTAAGTCAGTGGCTCTCAGCCTTCCTAACGCCACGATCCTTTAATAATCATATGTGGGCATGTCTGCATGTGGGCGGACCTGCCTGGAGACTGATAGAGGAGTGTGGTGTCTCAGTTCCTAAGACCATCAGAAATATGTTTTCCAATGGTCTTAGGCGATCCCTGTGACCACTGTGAAGGGGTCATTCGACCCCCAAAGGGTTGAGAACCACTGTAGTGGTTCTGACCTCTTAATTAGCAGATCACTTCTGATCATGCCATGAAAAGAGTGTATCCTCTTTGGGGTAGTTGGGAAAGAAGCTGGGACATGGAGTCAGGGCTTGGGTTCGATCCAGCTCAGTTACTTAAAACCTAGGCAACCCTTGGCATTAAAATCATCTGGGGATCAGTTTCCTCATCTATAAAATGAGGGCAATAGGGGTTCTTAAACTGAGGTCTATAAACTTTTTTAAATATATATTTTGATAGCTGTATTTTAATACATAATTGGTTTCCACTGTAATACTATATATTTTATTCTTTACATGTAAAAACATTATTCTGAAAAGAGCTCCATGGGCTTTGCCAGACTGAAATTAAAAAAAAAAAACTTTTTAAGACCTCTGAACTTGATGATATCAAAGATCCTTTCTACCTCTAAATCCAGTGATTCCATAGAGGTGAACAAGGCAGGCATTTTCCTCCCCATGGTTAGGGATATAAAATCGGAGGTGTGCTAGTGCCAACTTGTACCACTGATTGTCCAGGTTTCAGTGTACATAAGCCAAGGCCACAAATCAGGGATGGATTTATGGTTTTGTTCATTTCTAGACTTAAGGAAATAATGGAGAAAATGTTAATACTACAGCTTAAACTTGAAAGTGTGTCATGCATATTCTCCACCCCACCACCCCTAAGAGACGTGTCTACACACCCCCTCCCAGACCGTTATTAAACATTTACCAGCATCCCTCTAGGATGTAAAATGAAATCTTTAACTTTTCTTATTAATCTTTTTTCAATGTCTTACAATAAAATTAATCTTTTGTTAAAATGTTGGGTCTTTCTGTTGAATTGAAATTTCGTGGAACATATTATTTCAAAAGTGAAAGATTCCTTTAACAGAGTTTAGTATTTTATCCTGAAAGGCAGTGATACTCTATTTCTAGTTCAGACTGCACTTACTAAAAGAGTAGGTGGTCTGTAATGACACTGAGTAATCCCAGAAAATGAAAAACAGGATCAAAGCCTCACACAGGTAATCAGCCGTATCACTTTACAATATGTTAAAAAAAACAACAACAAAAAACTCTACAACCCTTCATCACAAATCCAGACTCTTTGCAAATCCTCCATACTTTCACAGCCCTCAGCTCAAGACTCCCCTGCTTCTCAATGAGGCCTTCTCAGACTATATCAGTTGAAAAGTCTCTCTCCATTTTAAGAACACTTAGAACTCTGTCTAAATCACAGCTATCAGATATCTGTTAGGACTTTGTATTTATTGATAATAAATTATCTCTTATTAACATATATATTGCTAATAAAGGGAGCATTATATCCTGGATAGAGTCCTATGACAATTTTTGTTGTTGTTTAGTCATTTTAGTCCTGTTCAACTTTGTGATGCCACTTGTGTTTTTCTTGGCAAAGATACCAGAATGCTTTGCCAATGGATCCCAGTGAATCCATTGTGTCACGCAATTAGAGCTAATGTGACTGGCCCAGGATCACGCAGCTAGGAAGGCCTGTGGCTGGATTTGAATTCAAATTTTCCTGACTTCAGGCCCAGTGCTTTATCCACTGGGCTACTGACTTAAAAAAAATAATAATAAACAGTGCTTTAGGTTACTCTCTAAGACTAATCTGCTAAGTTGCAAATGGATTATGAGTTTTATTCAGATTTATAATAGTTGTGATGAAGGAAGTTATGACATTAGGAGTTCCTTATGCTGAGAAAAATCACAAATACTTCACATACTTTGTAATAAGTGCATACTTTGTGCGTGTGTGTGTGTGTGTGTGCAGGCGCATGTGCATGTGTATCCCTTACCCTCACATACCATAACCTGCCTGAAGCTAAAGAACCATAGTTCTTTCCACCTTCCCCCAAGTTGATTACTGTTTTTCCCACCAAAAAGATGTTCCATTAGTATAGCTGATTGTTCCGTAGGCCAGTTGTACCTGAACAGTCATTTTCATTGCACTGTGCTCCCAAGACTACCCTCAGAAGGATTGGAATATTGTAGGGACTTTTGGAATTATTGTATGGACTTCTCCTTTTTTATAGATAATTGTCCTTATTAGCCATGGACCCCACCAGGAAGTGAGGACATGAGCGGAATACATGATCACTTTGAGAGAACTGACTACTAGTTTGTCTATTTATACTTTTAATATAATTTTTAATAGCTACATTTTTGCCCAGCAACTTGGCCTGATGGTTGGAGACATTATTAACTCAGGTTGTCCAAAAGTAATTTAGTTATTCAATAATTCCCAGACTGCAGAGGGCACATGTTAAGAAACAGTCCTAAAAAGGGACAAATTTTTAAAAAGACATAAGAATTTAGGTACTTTTATATTTATTTTCATCTTTCAATGCCATACACCTTATCATACCTTTAAATTTTTGCTTTATTTACACTCCTTGCTTTCCTGGTATCTCACAAAAGGTTTGTTTGTTTGACCTTTAATGATGATTCTTAATATATCCTAATACTTTCTTACTAGAGCTGTAAAACACTGTATTAGTGACAAATCCCCCACTCTGTGCCCCTTCAGCCCTTGGAGTTTAACTCCTCTCACATTACGGTATTTATTGAATTTCCCAGCCAAACAGTGTTCTGCTCCATAAAATTCTGACAAGTGGACTCTGCCAAGCTAATAATGGCTTCATTCTGCTGAAATAAACTTATTTCACTGCGGCAAACAAAATGACATGACCTGGAAAGGTTATTTTTAACTGGGTAATGACTCAGTCCCAACCAAGCATTTCTCACAAGGTTCCTGGTTATAGTTAAGTTATGTTTCTTAAATATAAATGTATTCCATTATAAGTGTGTTCTTCTCTGTCAATCTCTCACAATGAACCTAAATCATATATGTTCAAGTATTGGATTCTCTGAATGGATCACTCCATAATCTTGCTGAATAATCCTCAAGGACAATGACACACCCAAGACAAAAGTGTCAAAGCAAGGCCACCCAGAGAACTTCAGAAAGAATTACAATTTTAGGCTAGAAAGAACCTTTAAACATCATCAAATCTGAACCTCTCATTATAAAAAGAAGAAAAAGTCCCAGATGGTTGAGGGAATTGTCTTAGGTTGCACACAGGAAGTAAAAAGCAAAGTGCAGATTTGAATACAGGTCCCTTGACTCCATATGCAGTGTACTTTCTCATTGCATCACTCTGTCTTCCCATTTACATGTTCTCCTATGATCGTTTAAGCTTATTGAAAGAAGCAAAACCCTTCCTAAATGGATTTTTTTTTTGTATTTGGATTGTTTTCTCCTTTTAATGAGATGGCATAAAAAAAAACCTCATAATTCTGTATAACATTCTAAAATATTCCTGTGAGAAATAATTGGATTCTTTACACATGCCCCACCCCTTTATAAAAACAAAAGTAAATTGCCCGAAGTGTTATAATCCATTTGCTTAAAAAAAAAAAGTATATTTGAAAGACAGAATAAGGCTCTCTATGCCTACATAAGTTAGCTTTCCATCTCCCCCAATAGCTTAAGCTCTCCTTGGAATATTTTTTTTTCATCTTCTGAAAAGATTAAATAGCAGGGGCTATTTGAGTACTTTCCTAGAACTATCTATATAGTTATGTTTACTCTGAGCATCTCTGCAGTCTCCACATCTCCCTGTTTCTCTAATACAGCCTCCTAAAATTTCCATTTCAAGGTCAGATTCTTGTCAAGTACCAAAAGACTGGAAACTCTAGCAGCAACAATATACCAGCTAAGATCTTGTACCAACATGCTGCCCCTTACCAGTTCTGCCTCCTGAGGATTAAAAAAATCCTTGACTGAAAACATCTGGAATGCTTATGAAGCAGCCCTGTAGAAGAGATCCTGTTAGGTCTCCATGTTGTTCAATCATACTGTCCATGGAGTTTTCTTGGCAGAGATACTAGAACAGTTCATCATTTTCTTCTCCAGTGGATTAAGGCAAATACAGGTTAAGTGACTTGTCCAGGGTCATACAGCTAGTAAGGGTCTAGCACTGAATTTGAACTCAGGTCTTCCTAACTCCAGGTCCAGTGCTCTATCTACTGTGCCACCTAGCTGCTTCCTAAAGACCAC
Source organism: Pseudochirops cupreus (assembly GCA_028627135.1). Lineage (NCBI taxonomy): Eukaryota > Metazoa > Chordata > Mammalia > Diprotodontia > Pseudocheiridae > Pseudochirops > Pseudochirops cupreus. Next base: position 329,163,479 of record CM053583.1, read on the forward strand.
CAAAAATGTGGCTTTAATGAACAGAGAGAGAGAGACAGAGAGAAACAGAGAGAGAGAGAGAGAAAGAGAGAGAGAGAGAGAGAAAGAGAGAGAGAGAGAGAGAAGAGACATGCTTTAAAAAGGAGAATGGAATAGGGAGAGTCTAATGACTATCAGGAAATAAGAAAGTAACTAATTACCTAAAATCATAGCTCTAGAGTTTCCTAAGATCAGGAGAATCTCCAGGCTACTAAAAGATACCTAAGAGGTCACTTGACCCAACTCCCTCACCTTATAACAAAAAAACCAAGGCCCAGAGCGATCAAGAGACTTGCCCAAAGTCACTCATATAATAAGTAGCAAAGAGGAAATCTGTACCTAGGCCAGCTGACTCCAAGGTCAGAACCTCTTCCCCCATATTTCTCTGCCTCTAGTGGCCAAGTGGAGAACAAAAAACAGAAAAGGAGAATGATGAGGGGGTGTGTGTGGAGATTTTTAATTTGATCTAATTATTTTTGCACATGTTATGAGTAGTTCTAACTACTATCTAGTAGTTCTAATGGGTTTGCATTCAACACTAGCCACTGACTCATGTGAAAACACCTAAGTCAAAATAGAAGCACAAGAGTCTTCTCAGCTGTTTACTGTAGTCATGGTTCCACCTAGGCCTCACTAAGAATCCCGAGCAACCTTATGAGTGCCTAAGATCTGCATTCAGAGTCACAGTGGTCAAAAGAACCAGTGTCGTTTGACTTGCCACTGTTTACTGCCAATTCTCGTCTGCCTCTGTATCAGCTTGGTCCTTTATCAACTACATTATTCACAAAATAAAATAGACCCTAGTTACTAAGCAAGACTACAAACTGAGCCAAGACTCAAAATTATTGTTCATAGGCTCCATAAAGAAATTACTATGCAAATCAGCACAATACGGCAGTTTCCTGAGGTTATGGTCATGGTAAGCAATGGAGAGGCTGAGCTCCTCTGGAGAGGCACTAGAGATTATAGAATATTCACGGATTTCAAGATCAGGAAACTGTTGAAATCAGAGGACTAGAGCTCACGTCAAAGAAAGAACAGAATACCCCAAACCATCTAAGATATACACCAAGCTAAAGGGGACAAAATTTCTATAGCAATATCCCAAGAATCAAAGACATTGGAGTCTCCTTCCTGGAAAACAAACACCTTTTACAATGCATAAAAAGATTCTGTTTTAATTAAGGCAGATGGGCTGAAAACACCATACTGACAAGAGCGGAAAAAAGCTTATTAACGCACCCTCTTCAGAGAGATACTTTTATTCACTCTCTGAATATTTAGTAAGCCTTCATTGTATATAAGGGGGTATAAGATTTAGATGAAATGTAGTCTTTCTCTATCCACAGGCAACTTTCAGTCTAGTGCAAGGATATACAAAATGTACAAGCTAAACTACACACTGCCAATGTGTATGTAACACAATGTGCCAATGTAACGCCAAATAGGTGTTACATAAGATCTAAGGGAGAAGGTCATTATTGGCCCAGGAAGATGAGGGAAGTCTTTGTAGAAGGGAACTGGGTTCCAAGACGCAAGCAGTAATTCAACAGGAGGAGGGAAGGAAAGTTTGGGAATACAGCAAGAAATAAAGGAAAAATAAGTGTAAGATCCATAGGTTAAAATCAGGAGACACTTTAGTTGTCATGTTTAACAGTAAATCATGTTTCAATTGGGGAAAATCACCTTTTGAATAAACAGATGAAAATGTGTTCATTAAACACCTTAATGTGCCAAACATTATTTTACATGCTAGAGATAACAAATATAAAAGCAAAGCCTACCACCCTTCAAGGAGCTCAGATTCTAGTAGGGCAGACAGAAAATATAGGGGAATGGTGACCAGGGAGGAGTGTTTTGTTTTGTAGAGTTACAGGGGTGGTGAATGAAGGCATAGGGTAGTAGATAGGTTCATCTATTCCAAGAGGGTTCATAGGGGATTTGATTATGGTTCCAAAACTGAAAAGCAAAGGTGGAGCAGAAGGGGTAGGTGAGGACATACACAGAATTTGAAGGTGACAGACAGGCAGCAGTCAAGAAGAAGATCAGGGACCAAAATTAATATGTTATTGTTGTTTTAAGAATTATAAAAAAAAGTTCCCAAATTATTAGAGCCAGAAAGGACTTTTAGAAATCAACCATTCCGAGACCCTCATTTACAAAGAACTAAAGATAAGAGAAATGACTGACTTGCCCAAGGTTCCGTTATAACTTAATATCAGAACTAGGCCTAGAAACCAAGTCTCTTGGTAACCAGGCCAGCGTTTTTTCCACAACCCCATGTTGCCAGGACAGAAGAAAGAAATGATGAGGAGACTTCAGCAAATTTTTTTATGGGAACTGTCAGACATGATTCATAAATTAGGTACTCAGAGGAAACTGTGCTAAAACATGCTGTATTTTAACTACAGTTTTGTTTTATTAAATACAGGCAACTTGGGAAATGCTAATTAAACATCAGAAAATTTCTTGAAATTGGCACAAATGCACTTAGTGCAATTAGTGAAGTTGCTGGGATGCTCAATCATTCGAAGCAGATGTGATATGCGCTATTTAGAGTTAAGATTTGAACAAGAAAACAATGGTCAAAGTTCTATATTTGGATCCTGAGAAATAAGAAATATTGATACTACACAGTCTTTAATTAACAGGAAATGACTTGCTATTCTTAATACTTGAATTGTATCCATCAGATAAAATACTTGGTTATCCTTTTAATATTGCTACAGCATCGATGGAGCACCGTTGGGTAGATGTAGGGCAGGAAAAGTGAGACTCATGGCCAGTCTACAGTTTTGTGATTTGGGTTCCAATTCATTTTCTCATGCCTTTTATATGTCCCATACAACTCTCTACCTCTGCTCTCATTCAGTCTATGGCTTTCCATAAACATCAGTCCGTCCCCCTCCCCCTCCTCTATATCTCCCTCAGCTAAATAAGATGAGTCAAAAGTTGCTATTTCCTGTATCCCCCCTGGCAGAGAACGTAGGGCCCTTGGGGTTGAGTGGCGAATGGCCACTCACTTATGACATTGATGTGCACCCTGTGGACACTCAACAAATATTTATTTACCCAGTGACTCTGGTAGAGAAAGAAGGAGGCTGAAAGGACCACCAGAGTAGGTAGAGAAGGAAAGAGGTAAACTCACAGACTAGAAATGACCCCAGAAGTTTTTTCCAGTGTGCCAAAGAGAGGCTTACATTGTATTCACTCCAACCCTGGAAGTTCTCCTTTCTCTCCAGAAAGATAAATGTGGCTGCAGGAATATCAGCCTTGCAGGATGGCAGCAGTATTTTCCGAGCTGGAAATCCTAGTAGACGGTTTCCTTTTTTGTTTTTAAATCTCTTCTCCAACCCCACCCCCAACCCAAATGTCATACACATTTTAAAGTTGCTATTTGACAACTTCTGAAACATAAACTAACCCAATTCACTCACTGACTATTGTAAATAGGTTTCATTGTGCTAAAATGAGGCAGATTTTTTTTTAATAGCAGGACTTATTGAAAACAGCCTGTGCTTGATCACATCTGTTATTCTACATTCAAAATTAATTTAAGAAAATTAAATTAACAACCAAACAGTGTTTTATGAGTAGCCAAAAAGCATTGATGGAAAAAATTAGTCAAATACCTTTTGGTTCACATAAGATATTATTCTTGAACCTAACCTAAGAATATTTTCTTCAGAGTCAGCAAAGGAAATGTTATGATTTTTGTTCTGGGTGAGAGCCAGGACAAACACCTACCCAGGCTATATTTCTTATCATTCAAAGGATCTGAGCTTTCATTCAAATTATCAGTGTTTGCTGAAATTGTTTTCAAATATAAAATCTATTAGTGAGGGAAAGAGGCCCACTGAAAATATTAAGCTTATCTTTAAAGCCTGACATTTCCCTGCCCTAGATAAACTGACTCACAACAGGTGTTTTTAGTTTGTTGGTCATTTGGTTTGGTTTGGTTTCCTTGTGGGAGAAGAACAGAATCTTTGGAGAGGTGAAAAAAGAAAATGTCTTTTAAGTCTACTTTGGGGGGACCCCCTCACTTTTCGAAAAGCCTCCTCCAAACTCTAATTCCTCCCACATAAGGTCTGTATTTGGCGTTAGTGATAGTCCAAATTGCGTTAGGAGAGATTTTCAGAGAAGAAATTCTGTGTGACTCTGACCACTAAAATTGATTTTTATTTAGAAAATATAAAATTAACACTACTTGACTGAATATTTAAGTTTTGTTGTTATGGGAACATCTATACTTCTAATTACTTTTTATATGGAACCATCTTTCCAAGAATAAAAAGCAAACTCTTTGGGTCTGGCATTTAAAACCTTTCACATCTGGCACATGCTGCTCATACCCTTGCATTTCCCAAAGAGGTCATAAGCTCCTTGAGGACAGGGGATGTTTCATTTTTTTTGTTGAGATGCATTAGGCATCCCCCCATAAAAAAAACTGCTTGTGAATTGGAAATGAATAAAAAAGGCATCACTTTTTCCTAGGTCTTCTACCTCAAAAATTCCTACATCTTTTTAAAAGGATAGGAATCATCTCCATTTTAAAGAGAGGAAAATATAACCACAAATTGGCTGACCAAAATTAAATGGTAAGTCATCCATAGGGAAAATGATTTAACCTCTAAACAGAAGACAGAGTACACGCAGTACACAGAAAATGAAAATAAATGTTGTCACTTTTTGGACTCCACTTTGAATATGTGACAGGTCAGGGGCTTACTCAAACATTAATATGTCACTTCTAATGGCTGACGGAGACATTTATAAAGTGAGGTTAATCACCAGTCCAATTACAAATGATAACCAACCAATGGAAACACAGCAAGGGTTATTTTCACTTGTTCTCTCCACAGAGCAACTGAAACTCCTCCTCCTAAACTTCACCAAGAACAATACAAAAAAACCCCAAAAACCTGAGCAGAATTCCAATACTACTGAGATTATTTTTTTTTCAAATTAAAATGTTACCTTGAGAAATAGTGTATAAATGATTTCACAAAGAATTTATAAAGATACTACCTGTTTAAAGCTGTTTATTCACCAAGAAATTGACCACCAGGCTCCAGTTTCCTCCTATGAATAATAATAACAATACTGGCTAACTGACTTTCCCAGGGTTATACAGGTAGTGTCTGAGGTAGGTAGGATTTAAACTCAGGTCTTTCCCAACTCTAAATTCAGCACTTATAGGGGTGGCTAGGTGGCACAGTTCAAAAATGACCTCAGACACTTAACACAAAAAAAACTAGTCATGTGACCTTGGGCAAGTCACTTAACCCCAATTGCCCTCCAAAAATCAAAAAGAAAAAATTGTTTAACTAAGTAAATTTAGCATTTATCTTTTTCTCCACATAGCAGGAACAAAGTGATAGAGTAGATAGAGATGTAATGTGGACAGAGCATGGAAATGCTTTGTAAAATCATTTATACTATATTTCAAAATTCTGGATATGTGGTGTTGTTGTTTTTTTTTTCCCCAAATCTCAGGAGCATGGGAATTTTCTTGTGCTTTTTTCCCCTTTTGAAGGTTAGTTGGGGATGTGTCATAATTCCTTTATGGAAGGAACCAATGAAAATATCCCTTACATTGATTCCATTGGTTGGGAACTCAGCCTCAGTCTTTTTATCTTATAAATTGAGGATGATAACAGCACCTATCTCGTAAGACTGGTGTGAGACTCTTACAAACTTTGATGTTATTATTCTTATATCACCATCATTATAATGGGTTGTACTATGCCTTCACAAATTAATGTAGTTTGTGTAGCTGTTTTGCAGAATGGTTGTGATTTATAGAACCACCCACACTTCCGAAATATTTCTGAAAATGAGATCTCTTTGGGCTTTCAGGCTGTCGTATCCCTACTGTTTCTTAACTCTGGAACCCCTGCTACTTCCAACCCTCCTTGAAGTTCTGAACTAATAAATTAAAGTTCAAAGTTGTTGTCATAAAATCAGGGATGATAACTGTTTTATAGAGTATTTGATAATATCTATCCAACCATAAGTTAATAAATATATATTAAGCACTTACTAGGGAAGATATTGTTCTAGGTACTAAGAAATATAAAGATAAAAAAAGAAAACTAATTCCTGCCCTCAAGGAGCTTATACTCTACTGTGTTTATATTTTACTAGAAATGTTCTTAAGGAAACTTCCCAGATACAGATGACAGCAAATGACCTTTTATTAACCCATATCCGTTTACTCATTCTAGCCAATAGCTTCAATAATCAGTGCCAGGTTTAACTAAGAGGCAGAGTTGGCTATGACTTGGTTTTCTAGCAACTGACTCTCCATAAGGCCAACCATAACATGACTGCAGGGCATGTCATTCAAAAAATGTTTTTTGTCTGTGAAGTTTAAAAGAAGTTATATGAGTAGAGTTAAACATCTAAATTTAAAATACCTGGATTCTTTAGAGCACATGTAAGACCTGGGGTGAACCAGGTTTGAACACCAATAGCTTATTCTAGTGATAGGCAGTGTTTTGACTAATTCATTCAGGATTGAGAAATGGGGGATTGGGGTGTAAGGAAGCAAAATGTGTATATATATATATATATATATATATATATATATACATATAAAATTCCTTAGACTACCTACATACACAGAGAGGGCAAAGGCAAAGTTAATTGTGTTACTCAGATTTTTATACCTCTCATGATAACCTGATGTCTATTTTATTGTATAGATGCATGAAAATACAAGACTAAAAGTTTAAAAATGTAAAATTGGATTTTGGTCACACTAAGTACATAAGTTTGTTATTAAGGAAAATTGACCTTAAGGAAAATATGAGTTTGTTATTTTAATTGAGAAAAAATAAGGTAAATGGCGCCATATCCTCCTAGTATAGCCAAAAGAATGGTCTGCAATCTCCCCCTCCCTCACCATTACCTATTGAATGGAAGGTTCTTTTCTTTCCAAGGTTTTCCAAAGTATGTTTCTGCTAGCCCTGGCAAACAAAACGACTAACTCATCAGCTTTCTGGTGTACCTATGACACCAAGCGGAGGAAAAAAGAGCATAAATAAACCAACGCTTTAAAATGAATGATGTGTACTTTCCAAAAACTAAAACTACAGCTATCTCAGAACTGTGAAGAATATGTCAAGGTTTATCAAGAGCAAGAATATCTTTTCTGAAAGGGGAAAAATGTTTAAATTGAGTTTTCCACACTGCATATTTAAAATATCTCTCTGAGGAGTGATCATGGGGTTGAACCTTAGGGGTGATTTAGTCACACCCTTTTATTTTACAGACTACGAAACTGAGGCCTGGAACAGGGAAGTAGCTGGATTTAAATCCTTTTGATTTAAATAATAAAAAATCCAAATAGCAAAAAAAAAGATATTAACACATCTTCTCTTTTCTTTTGAACTGAACAAGTGGAAGTAAACAGGAAAGCTGAGGGGAAAATACTCGGTCCTATTGTTGAAGCAGGGGAAATTTTGTTAGCAAGAGGTACTGTTCAAAACAGTTTATGGTCATAAATTTTTGCCATATCCCATTCAAGAGCTGTGGGTTTTCTTCTTTGGGAAATATTGCTCCGCGTTATAGCTAAGAATTGTAACATTTGCAAATTCACAACAGAACTGATATGATTCATTTGGATCCACAGGGAAGTTAGAAGAGTTTTATATTGAAATTACCTGTGCTACAAATATACTGTAATGTGTGTCAGTTTATGAATTTTTGATCAAGATTATCACGGGAGGCAGCCTGGGATAGTGGAAAGAGCTTTAGATCAGCAGTGAATCAAGAGAGGCTGACTTCATATCCTTCCTCTGCAAGATTCTAGACAAGTCCCTCAACTTGTCTGAGCCTGCATTTCCTCCTTTTTAAAATGAGGTTAATAACAGTTAAGTACTTAACTTGACCAGACTATTGAGAGCATCAAATTTGATAATGAAGCTAAAGTTCTTTGCAAACTTTGTAGCATTTATATATGTAGAGATCATTTAGGATCTCACAGGCAGCCTCACAGAATAACAGTACCTTAGAGTCAGAAAACCTGACTTAAAGCAAAACCCCTCATTTTACTGATGAACAAACTGAGGAGCAAACAAGGGAAGGGACTTAATATTCAAAGTCCTACAACTAGTGAGTGGCAGAATCAGACTCAAAACTGAAGCTCAGTGCTCTTTCTAATGTGATATGAATTAATATTGCCAGTCTCTGAGAGAGATGGGTGGGTTGGATGTCTACAGTTAAATACCCCTCCCCCACCTTTTTTTTGGCCTAGAGATCATAAGGAGAATTAGCAAGAACTAATGCAGTTTGAATGTTGGCAGCACCAGCTGTGATATAGTTATTAAATAAAGGAAAACCAAGGGAACTTCCTGGATGACTGCAGTTGCCACATTATCATGCATTACTGTGCAACAATCCAAAACAAAAGAGAGCCACAAAATTCACCACGGACAGCAGCAATGCATTTTTTCCCATCTCTGTGAAAGGCATCAGGAAAAGGGAGAAGGGTGCTTATATGCAAACATCTGTTCCATAAAGTCACTTGAAAAATATCCCTGCAAAAAGAAATGAAAATCAGCAATGGTTTAGAGCAGATGGAACTGCAGTGTGTTTAACTTACAAGGGGCTACAAGCAAAACAGGAAAGAAGAGTAGAGAATAAAATAAGACTTAGACTGTTTCATATGGTGCTGCTGCCCATTAGGTAACAGTATGCTCAGTTAAAAGCATGTAGCAAATTGCTTTTCAGATGTCTCAAAACACTCTGAAAGAATTTCTTTATAGACCAACTAAGTACGTGGTACAAAGTATATTCAAGCTTACACTCTTGCAGAATATTTCACAGATGCCAAGTTTGGGAGTAAAGTAACCAACTTTTGAAGTGGGAAATAAATGTGATAAATCTGAGTTAGCATCCAGAAGATGTCAGTGAACACATCTGAAATGTCTCACTGGAATTTTTTGCAAAAAGTAAGTAAATGAAATAATACATGAATATAAACTCCTTAGCTTGCCATATAAAGTAAAACCTTTCCCAATTTGCTTTTAGCCTGCCTTTCTAGGCTTATTACACCTTCTGCCCTTCATGCACTCTTGATTTTAGCCAAACTGGCAGACTTACTTTACCCCAAACTTGGCATTCATCTCCCAAATCCATGCTTTAGCACAAGATGTCCTCTACCCCTGGTACACACTCCCCTCCTTATCTCTGCCATTCAGAATCCTTAAGTTCCTTCAAGGCTCAGCTATTATCCCAAGTCTAAAGGCTAAGGATACATAACTAATGATGCACAAAATACATACATACACACATACATATATATGTATGTACACATATACATATATTTGTCTATGTATATACACATATACGTATGTGTATATGTATATATGTGAGATAAATAAATAAATAATGTGAGTTAAATAATTTGATAAACTGGATTTGAATATAATTATATATTATATATGACCATAATATATAATGATATACTATATATACTGCTATAGTTATATATAGCATATATAATATATAATTACATATGTTTTATAAAATTTTATAAACTGGATTTAAGTATAATCACTTTCTTCTTTAATTCTCTGTATTTAATTTTGTATACTTAAAAACATTTTTCTGAGATGAGATCTATAGCATTCACTGGACTGCCAAAGGGGTCTGTGATACAAAAAAAAGGTTAAGAACCTCTATTGCAGTGGTTCTCAACCTTCCTAATGCCATGACCCTTTAACACAGTTCCTCATGTTGTGGTGACCCCCAACCATAAAATTATTTTCATTGCTACTTCGTAACAGTAATTTTGCTACTGTTATGAATTGTAATGTAAATATCTGATATGCAGGATGTATTTTCATTGTTACAAATTGAACATAACCCACAGGTTGAGAACCGCTGCTCTATTGTAAGGGAAGGTTTTCTTGATCCTTATAGTCATTAGTGGTTTCTTCCTCCTCCCATTAGATAGATAGATTGAAACATATATAGATGCATATATATATGTATCTATATATACACATATGCATACACACATATATATCTCTTTATATGTGTATGTATGTGTTAACTTGTTTGTTTGTTACTCTGTCCTCCCCAGTAAAATGTAAACTTTTACAGCTAGGGACTTTTTAGCTGTTTCTCTGCATCCCCAGAATCTAGTAGAATACCATGCACACATACAGCAGTTAATAAACCATCACTTTTGACAAATTATGACTATGTTTAAAAAATGTTCTATGTTCCTTTTAAAAATTCTTACACAAAGAAGCCAACTGCTTACATTTTGGTCATATTATTTTCATCTAACTCTGAGACAAAGTTTGGTTCACCCTTAACTCGTATATCTTATTTTTTATTGAATCTCATAACATAATTTAGCCTGAAGGATGGAACCTTTGTTTATTTTCAGAGTTGCATAGCTCACTTTAATTAGAATTCTTGGCTCCTGCCAAAATGTGAGAAACATATTCACCATTATCTACAATTTCAATGTTTTATTTTTAATCAACAAAAAGAAACATACTCTTTTGAGGTTGGAAAAAATAAACTGAACTAGCAAATTAATTCTCTGCTGTGAATAACAGATGACAAAAATGTACACATCTGGTAGATGAAGATGTCCACCTTCCTAAAGCTCTATGTGAAACAATTAATCTAGTCTTTAATGCTATCTCAACAATATTTTAGACTAATTACACTTATGATCTTGTTCTGAGTTCATTTTCCAAAAAACCCCCAAATGTAAAACATGTTGACTATAAAATGAATGTTTCCTTTAAAAAGAAAAAAAATGTATTTCATACAATATCATCTAAGGCACTTACTGATATAGCAAGGGACATTTGGGATATAAAGCATGAGGGCAAAACACTTCCCACACATACAACTGTCCCCAAAACTAAATTGAAAAACCATACTATACCAAATGAAGATAGTAAATGTAGGTGTGAGATAAAAGAATGACAAAAGGACTCTTTTTTCCTATTTGTGGATATAATAGAAAAGAGGGAAAAAAAGTCAGTCTTTCTATTGTTTTATTTTTTTAAAGGCAACGTCAGCAATGCCTGGAAAGTAGGTGTAAGATTAAAGGCAAATATACTTGGGTATTGATTCTCAGGACTTGTCAATTTCAAATGGTAAAACAATATACAAACTTTTTTTTTTACTATCATGGAAAGAAAGGGAGGGGAAATTGCTTTTTAACACTAAAGAAATGAATGGGCAGCTTTCTAAAACAGACTAATGAAGGCTAGTGGACTTTATGACCTTGAATATTAATATAAAACATTCTTAGATAAGCTGATGTTACAGATATAAGCATGGTCCGACCAGATTAAAATTACCTTCATTTATCTTCACCTTAAAGGAAGTGAGTATTGAATTGTCCAAACTATTTATTATTAGTCAAAGTGCTAGATACTGTGTTGTAGGAATTATCCTGAATTGAGCTTAAAACATCTTTTCCATTTCTAAAGTTTTTGTAATTCTTCAGAACCCCTAATTTTGTTCACATGAATTCTCAAGGAAATAATACACAAGAAATCTGTCATTCATGTATATCAAATAGTGATAATAAATGACCAATTTCCTCCCCTCATCCATACCTCTCCATCCCACCATCCTACCTATATTATTGGACTGTCCTAAGTGGAAAAAAAAAAACCTAGCTTTGAACCTTTTAGCCTTGAATATACAAATTATGGAAAATGCAAGCTATGATTTATACAGAAACCAAATAATCAGAAAATATTTTTAACAAGAACTTGCTTCAATACAACCATACCCAGTGTTAATGATGATGATCCTCAGAAACTGTAGTACCTTAAAGTACCTTCTGAATCATCAAAGAAATATCAAATTGTTCATCCTAGTTTGAGTATTAAGTGCATTCTGTTAATTTCTAAGTCTTGGAATATTGGTAATCTAGATGTACCATACATGTAGTCTCCCAGCCTTAATACAATGCTCCCCCAAACATTGGTGATGGTTATGTTTACTAAAATGTGTTATCCTTTAATAACAGATTGTAGTCAAGAAATTACGAACATGAGTATGGGCAGGTGAGGAGGGAAGAAGGGAAAAAATCTGGAACTCAAAGTTTTAAAAACAAATGTTTAAAAAAACTGTTTTTACATGCAACTGGGAAATAAGATATACAGGCACTGGGGGGTATAGAAATCCATCTTGTCCTACCAGAAAGTTGGGGGGGGTGATTAGGGAGGATATAAGAGAAAACAGTTTAGGGGAAGGGGTATTCAGTAGGCTTGCTATTTTGGGATGGGGGTAAGAGAAAGACAGGGAGAAAAAATTGTAACTCAAAATTTTGTGAAAATGAGTGTTGAAAACTAAAAATAAATAAATAAAATTTTTAAAAGAAAAAAAGAAATTAAGAACATATAAAAATTGTTTTTCACAAAAGTAGGACTACAAAAAAGTGGGGGATGGGGGACAAATGCCAAAGAGATTCCAACCGGGCATAGTTATCAATTAAAATAGATCAGGGGAGCCTGGAATCAATTTCTTGTCTAGTTGTGATCCTCAGGTCAAGTCATTTTACCTATCTTAGTCTCAACTCCATAATCTATTAAATGACTGGGGGAGGAAGACAAAAAAAGGATCTGAATTTAGCTGTGCTGACCAGGAAAAAAGTCACAGAACATAAAATATGGAAGAGATCTCAGATAAGGACCATCTTACCCAATCTGTACCTGAATTAAAATTCCCTCTCCAACGTTCCAAGCAAGTGGTCATTCAGTTTTGCCAAAAGATCTCTAATAAGAAGGAAACCTACCATCTGTCATGCATAGTGGAAGATGGTGTCCCCCTCTGACATGGAGGAGAAAGTGACTATATTCCCTTCTCATCCGGGGACTGTGGGGGGAATGAGGGAGCTGGGGAATTGTAGAATTCTAGTTATACCTGTCTATCTCACAGCATTACTGTGTGGATGAAATAATAACTTATATGTAATTTTTATGGACCAGACATGTGATTGCAATAGCATAGGAGCCTTTTAGTGAAAAAATTCCAACTATCAATGACTACTCTCATTTGAGGAGAAGCCTAGCTAAATATGGAAAGGCTCATTAGCAAGAAGGTGCCCACCAGGTGATAGATTTTTTTTTTTAGTCAGAGCAATTCATTAAGATGATCTACTTAAGGTATGGAGGAATTGTCTTAGACAGTTGTCTAGGGAACTGAGAGGTTAGGAATTTTCCCAGGATCATACAGCCCATATGTATCAGCAGGTCACCTGAACAGGTTCTTCCTTACTCTTGAGAATGGCTCTCTTATCAACTACACCATATTGCACATGTATATCATAGCACATGTACATAATGATTCAAAGTTTACAAAGCATTTTGCATGTAAAAGAACTTTGGAAAAATGCAAAGTACGTTACAAAAATAACCAGTCATCTTGTAGAAACATAAATGTGCACCTATAATGCAGTACTGTAAAACCCAGTGAGAAGATGCTGCCTGACTAGTTTTTGGCTTTCTTGCAGTTGTTCCTCTAAGGTCCTCCTCTGACGCATATTTATGGCATAGTGATTATTAAGACTATGCCAACAGAGCACAGGCTGCACTAGTTATAAAGCAAGAGAGGTTCTGAGATTTTGTTGTTGTTCATTTGTTTCAATCACATCTAATGCTTCATGACTCCATTTAAGGACCTAAAAATCAACCGTACATTTGTAGTATGAGGAGCAACCTCTGGTTTAGTCTAGAGAAGCAATATCACCAGTTTGCCCTCAGGTCAATGGATTTTTCAGGTCAGGTCAACTCATTAAGACTATCACTCACATTTTTATACCTCAAGGTTTGCAAAGTACTTCCAAAACAGCAGTTCTGTGAGGCAAGTAGTGTATTATTTATTATTCCCATTTTGCAGCAGAGAAAATCAAGGCCCTGAGAGTTTGTGATAATCATAATCATATAGATAGTAAGTACCATAGGTAGGATTCCAATCTGATTCCATGTAAAGCTCTCTTTCAATTATACTAAAGTGCCTCAATAGAAGATCTCCTTCCCAGGTGTGCAGGGATTTTAATGTGTTAGTCGTGGACACTCACAATAATGAAATCACTGGGCATTCAAGTGCTGAGACTGTGGCAAATATGAAGAAGTATCCCTTAACCATCTCTGGATTCACTGAACAGAACTGTCACTCTGAACCTCAAAATTTTCTTTTTAATTACCTACAAGAACTCAAGATAAACTACAGTTACTAAGAAAGACACTTTTAAAAAGGGTTATTACATCTCCATTCAAACGTTCACCTTAATATCCTAATCTTGGGGAAAATGAACTTCAATTACATCTGTGAGTAGCAATGGGATTCAGACTCTGATACACCATCAGCTCAAAGACTGAGCAAACTGCTGAAGGCTCCAGCTGCCTTCACAACTCACACCCCTCTATGATAAAGATTGGAGTGAAGAAGCAGCCAGCTTTAATTAACATTTAACCTTTATTCTTTCATGTTTAGATGCACTTTATAATGACTATCTCTCAGTCTTATTTACTCTACCACAGAAATGTACTCCTTCTTTAATAACACTTTCAATGTTGCCCCCACCCCCCCACCCCATTCTCTCCTACCCCACACACATGCTGTTTTTTTGTTAGCTGGTATGTGACCCTCGCCATTCAAGGGCAGGTTTTTCCACACTCCTAAAAAATGCAGGCTGAGAATGTCTTCCCATTCCCAACTACATGCCAACACACTCTTGATTAAGTGCTTTTTTAAAAAAATGCTACTATATATTTCTTGATTTAGAAATGGAATCAGACAGTCATACTCATTATAGGAACATACAGAAAATCACAGAATATTTCCATTAAAAATTTGAAACTTTGAATACATGATTTTATTCCTGAATGGAATATACAGATATATAATCCACATGCAATCAACAGCTCACAAAAATGTATTTTCAATTACTCTTTGACATGAAAGGTTTTAATGGCTTAGGGAATTCTCTTAAGATTCTCCGTATCTTGTTCTGTGCCTTTTAGGGACATTATATAAACCATTTTACACTTTCTCCTTGGGAATAGTCTAAAATATTTTAAGAGGAAGAGTAAGAATAGCACAAATAAAGAACTTCCAAAATTCCTATGTTCTTACTTAGGTTAATGTTAAAGTTAGGGTGAAGAGGTCAAGCAACATTGTTTAATGAACCATACATGTATGCATGATTCTAGAGAATGGCTGAAAGCCTGGTACACCTTAAAACAGTAACTGCTATACCAGGTCTGAGTGAGGTACTCATAGTCACACAGCTGAGATGCAAAGGATTATAGCTTTAGAGCTGTAAGGGATCTTGGGGGTCATGTAGTCAAATTCCCTCATTCCCTTAAGATGAGGAAACCAAGGCCCAGGCAGAATAAGTCATTTCCCCCAAGGTCACTGGAGTAGTAAGCATCAGAAGAAGCAAGGTTTGAACCCAGGTTTTTCTGACTCCAGTCACTGCTCATTCCACCATAGTTTGCTGTCTCCCCATTCAAAACCAAGTTGCTTTCTAATATACAGATAAACTCTATATTTTGTTAGGAACTAATCATACCTACCATATGATTGTTTATGGGAAGCATCCTTGTAGGGAGCTCATAGACTATTACAGTAGAAGGACTAGCTACCATCAAGAACCTAAGGAGTGTTTGTGTGTGTGTGTGTGTGTGTGCGTGTACATAACAAACATGCTCTCTGCCTACCTCATATAGTTGGGAAGATCCAAAGAGATAATGCATGTGAAAGGGCTTTGAAAATTATAAAGTGCTATGTAAATGCAAAGTATTATTATAAATGATTAGTCGTAAGACATAAGAATCAGGATTCTCTTTTCAGTCACATGTAAAAAGCTAAATTCTTTTCAATGCCTAAGCACTATAAATAAGACATCTCTGGAAGATGCCATTTCTTTGGTTTTCCCATACCATATAAACTGCTACTGGTATAAACTAAATAACATCTGTTTTCCATTCTACACATACACAGTACATATAATGGTACTGTGATTATTTAATATTAATTGGTGACATTTACATAGTGCCTTAAGTCTTGCTAGCTTCCTGATATATATTGTCTTGTTTGATCCTCATAATCAATAACCCTATGAGATGTATTATTATCCCTAATTTACAGATGAGAAAACAAAGGCTCACCGAGCTTATGTGACTTGCCCAGGGTCACATAACATAGGGGGTGCAATGGATAGAGCACTGGGCCTGAAATCAGGAAGACTTTAGTTCAAATACAGCCTTAGACACTTACTAGCTATGTGACCCTGGGTAAGTAACCCTGTTTGTCTCAGTTTCCTTACCTGTAAAATGAGCTGGAGAAGGCAATGGGAAATCACTCTAGTATCTTTGCCAATAAAACTCCAAATGGGGTCACAAAGAGTCAGTCATGACTTAAACGAATGAAAGTCAAAAAGTTATAGAAGTGGGATATGAATTCTTCTCCCAGCCTCAAAGTCTAGCACTCTAGTCTATACTGCCTCTAATCTCCCATCAGACCTCCCCGTCAACATCCCTAATTCTAGCCAGGCCTGAGACACTCAAGAACAGAAGTGGCATCAATCATTTTAACAATGATTTCTTTATATGTTTTTTCATTAAGGAGATTCCCAACCAAGTAAGTCTTTTTTTTTTTTTTGGCTTTTAGGAGGGCAGAGTAATTGGCATTAAATGACTTGCTCAAGGTCACAAGGCTAGTAGGTGTTAGGTGTCTGAGGCCAGACTGTACCAAATATTTCTTAAACCTTGTGAACTCTTCTATATATATAAAAAAAAAAATCTCCCCAACAGAAAGGGGGGGAGATGCAAAAAAAGAAGATAACAAGAAATATAAGTAAAAAGATGGGAAGGGGCATGCACAATAACTGATTTTCAATGAGTCCAACCTGGAAAAAATTAGGATTGTCTGCAAGCTGGGCCCATTCCCTGAGTCTTGCTGTCCTTGAGTGACTCTCAGCTGCCAAGTCTGGTTCCCTTTCCTCTAGGTGCCTTTCTGCATTTGGGCCATTTCCTCCTGTTCTGGAGAGGAAGCTGAAGTTGTTGGCATATGCTGGAATGTGTGTTGTGTGGCTCTGTGTCCTAAAGAGTCTTTCTGTTCATTTGAGCATTGCTTTCTTTTTATCAGGATCATACCATACCTTCATTAGCATAGCTAATAGAGTATACTGGTGAATTTTTATATGACTGTTGAAACTCAGGGGCCTGAACCCATCTTCCTTGCATTCCTGACTTGTCAAATTCATGTAGCTTCACTGATGAATTGAACTCAATTTTTATGTTATCAGTTCCTCCCCTCACCTTTTGTTGCAAAAATTTGCTCATTCCAGTTCCCTTGAGTGATCAATTTTTTTAGTTCTACTGCATTTCACCTTCCAAGTTTTAAAATCTAAGCCTACATCATGAAGTGTAAATATTCATTTTGCCAGGAAATCTTTATTGGTATGCCTCTATGTACCCATTCCTCATTTTCCAGGATTTGTTTACTTAGAAGTCATGTCAAAGGTCAACTTATGGCAATAAATACTCTAAATCACATACCAGACACTGCTCACTAATGTCCTTTATGCTTATGTAAGGTGAGATTTAGTTCCTTCTATCTTCAAGCTAAGGGGGTCACAGGAGAGAGTCTGAGATGACAAGATGCTAATATATAACAAAGTGTTAAAATCACCCAAATCTCTTTACACACAAGGAACTCCTCTCTGACTGAGTCAGAATGGGCAACCCTATCAACTGAGAAAATCATACCCTTGTGTGATTCTTAAAAGACATTTCAATAGTTGGGTTCAAGACATTCCATGCTTAGGGCCAACAGTGGATGAAAAACCTATCCCTTTAGAGTTCTTTTGGGATGAAAATGACATTTCTCTCCACCCTATTGCCACTTACCACCCTCTTCCTCCCTAATCAGCCATGGCATCTAGCAAAGAAACCTTCCCAGAAGAAGATTGCCCATCTAGTAGCTGGAGAGTCAGTTCAAGAGTTTGAGGCCCAGTGAAGGGATTAGTGATATGTGAGAAAAAAAGCAGGAGAAAAACAAACCTGCAATAGACTCAAGAGAGGGACAGAGCCTATAAGCCCAACTAGACAACTGGTACAACAGAGACAGTGTAATCTTTGTGATTCTCTAGAGAAACTTTCAAGGCCTTATAGTTTCCAGAGTTGCCTTGGCCACATGTTCCTTCTGTTAGTGCCTAACTACCTTTGTACTCTAAGACTGATTGTGTTCTTCCCATGGATACTATGTGGATTTGTGAGAGAGTGTTTCCCAGGGTTATGGAGCAAATGTTTTGTATATAATGCTTTATTTGTCTTTTACTATGCCATCTAAATAAAATATTATGTCATCAAAAATAATCTTGCCAGAATCTAGTCATGTCTACTAGATGACTGTTCATGGGAAGTACAGTGGTAGGAGCTTGTGGGCCAGAGAAGTAGGAGTAGCTACCAACAGGATGCCCTCTTGAGCCTAAAGTAGCACCCTTTGGGGACCTGATTATTTATAAACCTGTAAATGTAATGTGAGGAATAGTCAAGAAATGGTGTTACACATGAAATCTTCAGTTATTACCACATATCCTCCAAATACAATGCTTCCATGTCTTCCAAATCCAGAAGTACATGATGGCTGTTTTTCTGAGATGTACCAAATGTATTGCTTTTTTTTCTTCATTTCACATAGAAGAAAGAGCAGCCAGAATTAATCATTCAGATGGTCTAAGAACATTCAGATCTTATAACTACACAGAACTTAATGGCTTAGAAGACAATGGTGCACCTGGCTAATGCTTTTAGGAAGTGGAAATGACAGAGGAAGCAGGGGCAACAGCCATGAATGGCCACTCCTCCATGTTAGTAGACACTTGGTTTTAAAGCACTGAATGGATAAAACCACAGCCCTGGGTTCTAACCCTTCATGGGAGAAAGCTTTCAACTGTGAGATGCTCTATTCATCTTGAAAGTTCCATGATACTGACATGCTAACCATATATCTCATATTTCTGAGGCAAAACCAATTCTGTTCTGTTGCCCCATAAATCCTAGAAATGTCCTAAAGCTCCAACATTTCTATAAACGGTAAATAAATCAATAAGTACAGTTAAGGATTACGATAAAAGTGTAAATAGATCTGGGAGCAATAAAACATGGAAGGACACAAGTTGGTGAAACAAACTAATGATTCTTTAAAAAGCAGAGGAACTAATCTGTGTTGTGTGCCTCACCAGTCATGTATTTAGTGTATATACACACATGGTGCTGACCACCAAGTACAGGAGGCCTGATGGTGCTGATGATCATAAGTGGCATTTCTACAGGAAAAGACCAATAGTACTCTACCAATATCACTAATATAAAAACCCACATAACCCTGACAGGTTACTAAAATGGATTGATCACATCTTGAATATAGTTCCGGAAAATATCGTCACCACAACTATTGAGAAAATACCAAAGAATATAAATGAATCACTACAAAAATCCATTCCCATTATGAGAATTCATATCCCCTTACTGATGAGGAATAAATAGTACATGGAGTCACGAGAGGCACTTGCAGTAGAAAGTGTGTTGGATTTGCAGTCAGCACACCTGCCTTGAACAAAACACCTTACCTCTCAGCTCTCATTTCATCAAATGTCAATAACCATGCTTGCATTCCATAGGTCACAAGACTGTAGGAAGTATTTTATAAAGCTTAAATCTCTATTATAAATGGGAGCTATTGTATGACAAATACAAAATACATCATCACAGTCAGAAATAAAGTCCTTGTCTATTTTGGAATATGTTTAATGATATATTGATAACTCCATGTTCTCATAAATGTGGACACTCTTTCCCCCCCCCCCCCCAATGAATAATACAATCTCTCTAGGTCAACTCACCGTGTGCCACACTGTCTATCATCTTCAACAGATTTTCCATAGAAAGGCTGGCCATCTATCCACTGTGCCAGAGTCCTTCCCTGAACTTTCTATTTTGGAGATACCAAGATAACCCTCAGGCTGTCAATCTGCTATCCTTCCTTGACATTATATCATTGCACAGTGCCTCCACTAGTAAGGCGTTCTCTTGAAACTATTAATAATTAAATTAATGTTTGTAGACGATCTAAATTACATTGTGATTCTTAAAACCTTCTTCTTCACTTTCCCATCATTCTGATATGGTTACCATCAAAATAGAAGGTGACGTATCATTTCATATTTTTAGTTGCTTTAAGGGTCACTGAGGCTAAAGAATTCATCATACAGTGAGTGGCAAAATGCTTGGGATAGGATCCTCTGTACTTAGCTTGGCTGACCTTCACAGAGCAGATACAACCTGTTCCCAAGACCTTAACTGAAGTCTTTCCAGCTTTATACAATCCATATGAGTCTTTATTCTGTATTATGATGAGACATGGGAGCAAGACTTAATAGAGGTGCCACAATGATAACTAAAGAACACTTTAAAACAGGAGAGACTGAGAGAAAAGAAATTTGGATTGCAATGTTATGATTCGCAAACTCTGTTTTGTTACCTTGAAAGCTAATTTTCCCATTTTAATATCAACATAAAAGTCAGATTTTCATTCTCACAGGTTTAAAAAAAAATCACTACAGACTCCACCACGAGTTAACTAAGTAGGCAGCATTTTTAAAAAGAGCCTATATTCGTGAATAACAGAGTCAAACCTACCACATCAGAGCAACTTCTAGTGATTTAAATAATAGCTGCCACCCTCAAACAAAACTACCTTTTCCCTTTTCAAATTAACTACTTCTGAGTCATGTAGCTGAAAAGTGCATGTTTCAAGATTACTTATAAATCTGAAGCAAGTTTTGGCAAAACCTTCCTGAAATTAACTCTGTATGTTTAAACTCACTAGATATTCTAATTCCACATCTCTAGGCTGCTGAATAGATGGCATAATCACCCTTCTGTAACTAACAAGCTGATATTTCTACTCAGGCTTTTTTATGCATGACATCTGATTAAAAGTGTTTTGATAAAAAAAAAGAGATATTTGGAATACTGTTAAAAACAGATCTTTTAGACTCACATTGCTCAAATCAAAGACTGAAACCTTCTCTCTCTACCCGCCCCCCACTGGATTGCATACTATTATGATACTGACAGTTATAGATTTGGGCTGATATCCCATTGGAGATGAAATAAAAGCCTACTTCTGTCAGAGGAGCAACTGAAATAGAGATGTATCCATGTGAATTTCCTTTGTTCTCTCACAACTACAATGACAAAAATATTTATGTTAAGAGAATCATTGATGACAATAAAAGTGCTAGGAACTAATGTTTTAAAAGATGGAAACAGACACAACCAGCATTCACAGGCTGCAGTTTGTTTGATGGCGTGAATAGCAACACCTACCCTGTCAGCACTAACACAACCTATAATCAACAGAATCACACAAACAAAGCAACTATAAATTAGAAGAGACTTATACCAGTATTTAGAAAATACTACTATGTCTTCAGATAGATAATTATATTTGCAAATAGTTAATGGACAGAATAACTTTGGTTTTTATAGTTTCAAAGATCTGATATTTTTAAAAAAAGGATTATGGATTTTGGTCAGTATTTATAGCTTAAAAGTTTAACTATGCTCAAACAAAGCAAATCTGGGTGCCTCCCAATTTTCTACAGATTGTGATGTTACCCACAAGTTCAACAATCTTGAACAAGATTTAAATTTGCCTTTATTAAGTTCAGGGTCATTACAATGGGGGCTCAATCTGATTTTTAATGGGCATTATTTTTTGCATAAAATTTAATGATATCATGAGTCCTAGAAAGGCAGATGATTTACTCAAAGACATATAAAGTAAGCTAGTACCCAAGTCAAGTTGAGACCCCAGGTATCCTTCCTAGTAAAATTCCTTTTTCTACTGTAGTATTCCTCCTTTTATTTCATAAAGTAGAGAGCTTAGAGAAGACTGAATGCATACACGCATACAAACACATGCACACACACAAATGTCTATTCAGTGCCTGTTTGACAATAAAAGTTGAACTAGAAGGCAACAGTTATTGAGTAGTTACAGTCACTACATCAATCCACCTCCTTTGATCATTAATCAGTATTATCACCATACAAAATGAGCAAAAGTCTCCCTATTTCAATTCTATCCTGATGGTCACCCTAGAAAAAGAAGTTATCTAGTCAGGTTATGAAAATGAGAGATAACTCATGAACATCCCAAATGGTACAATGGAACCCCTCCTCCTCCTTCCCACCACAATGAAAGAAGTAGGGGAAATATTTCAAGATAGATATCTACAAAGTAGTTACAGAAAGGCATAGGCAAGAACAATATAGGATATAGGATATGAAGAGTTGATCTGTATAGTAGAAAAACACCCACATCAATGAGATCAAGAATCCACTGAAGTACCATGATAGTGACATATACGCTTTAGAGGATGGAGGGAGGAGAAGGAAGGTAAGCAACATTGATGTATTTTCTCTTCTTGAAATTAGTTCTCAAAAACTTCCTGATTTTATCCAGAGGGGGGGGGGGGGGAACACAAGAAGAGTCTTTCTGAGACGGTTGCTGATAGCATATCATCTCAGTGGATTTCAATGAAATAACAAGCGTATGGTCCAATGAGTCAATCTAGGAGATTTAACACCATCAGGAATAGCACCCACTGTATCATCAGGTGTTGCCTGATAATTTGATGTGACTGTTATGAGGCATAAGCTACAATTCTTTCTTTCTTAAAACAACAATTGTAGGCCTTTATTCCTCACCAAGAATATCAAGGTCATTGTCTGGATCAAATGGAAAGCAGTGCTTCCATCAACAGATGTCAAAACAGATAAGTGCAAATTTGACATACACTTGCAGAACTATCACCTGCTATCAGAGCTGCTATGACAGCTGTGTAGTAAGACAATGCAGGCCAATTTATTGGTCCTCTGTGCCCCAAGTGCTCCCCAAATGGGTCTGACAAACATGTGCCTTACTGCTACACAATGGGTGTTTATGACTGAAAGGTTATTTGTATAATGATCCAATTAATCAGTGTTGATAGGCATTTTTATAGTACATAAAAAAGCCAAATCACACCAGGATTGCTTCCACAGGCTGCACCTGGAATGTGCTACACACATTTTTCCCACTTTAAAAAAAGGAAAGGCTCATGGTTGAAGATACCCCTGAATCATATGATCTTGCCCAGATGAATATAATGTGCACAGTAAACACTTAAAATTGTGCACAAATTAATGTTTCTTACAAGTTCTTATTTTACCCGTTGGAGAAAGATTGTACTTTCTAATGCTTCCAGGCAATCAGTGTGGAATTTCCCTGACAAGCAACCTGTCTCCTACTAATAGTCAAAACCTAGAGAGTTTCCTGAGCCCATAAAGCAATCAGCCAACATTACAGGTGGAATGGGAAACCGAGGTCTTCCTGACACTCCTCACACTACAACTTCATGCTGCAAAAGTTGGCAACATATCTGAGCAAACAAAATGACTGTTTCTCTCAATTGCCTGGATTTTTTCATTATGTCTTATGGTTACATGAAAAAAAAAAACAAACTAATGATTTAAGGTGAACAATACTAAAAAAAAATCAACCTCAGTAAAAGCTATGCTAAGCACAGAGCATGAAAAGCAAGTCCCTGAGGTAAAGAGCAGTAATTTCTTAACTGATTCCTCAGAAGGCCTTGTGTTCCCAAAGACTTCAAGATTAAAGTCATATGACGAAGATGGACTTTGTTTCCTGAACTGGCTACCACACTTCCTGAATTAAGATCAAGTAGCTTCACTATGATATCAATTTTTTTCATAATAAAGAAAAATTACTTTTGCCCCCTAGAAAATAAAACAGGCTGTAATAGGCTTCATGAGCTGCTATTTTTCTGTTTGGATTTCCTTCGTTGGAGGCCTTCTTGTTCAAATTCACTTCCACAACAAACCACCAATAGGCATTTATTTGCATGTTACCTTTCCTCTATAGATTTGAAAGCATTTCAGCAACTTGATAAACATGTTTCTAAAAACTAGGGACCCAGGGGATAAAAATCTGCAGAAGAGCACCCTAGGATATTCAAGTAGGCTTCTGTAAGGGAAGAAGAAATGAGATGCTGCCCACAAAAGATGATTCATCATATGTTACATACCCATATAGTAAATTCACAGCAGACCACTCCATTCTCTAAAGTAAAACCATGATTACCATGTTTCAAAGTTATGGAATGATTTCTGACAAGAGTATGAGAGATGTTCTTCAATATGAGTCCTGGATGGGAAGCAAAAGATCTTCAATATAACCCCAGCTCTGTGACTAACTCACGCAAGTGAGAAAATCATAGCCTCAAATTTTGAAGGCACCTTAGAGATTGTCTAATGCAATGCCTCCCTAAAACAGTTACCTAAGGCCTCTTGAGCCTCAGTTACTTCACTGTAAATGAATGGACTAGGGAGCTTGACTTTAATTCCTGGCTATATATTTAGCCATCGATATTTTAAAAATATTCTGTTAACATTTATACAGCTAAAGCTGTGGCAAGCAAGGGTTCATTCAATAGCTGTTCAACAGGCAATTGAATACCTACTAAGTTCAAGGCAATTCTGGGGACACAAAGATGGAAAAAGATATGATTTTTGATCCCAGGAACTACAGTCATGAGGAAGGAAGAGTCAGGAAGGCTAATAGAACATATACACTATAAAGAGTATGGGATGCAGGTAAGGAAAGATTCAAAGTGTTTCAGGAAAACGTGAAGGAAAGACTACTTTCAGCCACAGAAAAAACCTTGGAGGAGATGGTTCCAGAACTAACCTTTGAAGGAAGAAACTATTCTTTTAAATGGAGATAAGTCATTCTGGTCTAACTTCAGGCTGGTTTTGAATTCTATAGACCAGTATACAAAAGACATGCAATTAGATAAACTCAAAATAGCTGAACAACCAGGACCAAGAAGTAGCAATAAAGGGATCAATGCTGACCTAAAATCTCTAATGGAATGCAAAAGGACTCTGGCCCTATTTTGCTGAAAATTTTTGTAAGTGACTT
Source organism: Pseudochirops cupreus (assembly GCA_028627135.1). Taxonomy (NCBI): domain Eukaryota; kingdom Metazoa; phylum Chordata; class Mammalia; order Diprotodontia; family Pseudocheiridae; genus Pseudochirops; species Pseudochirops cupreus. The sequence goes on from CM053583.1 coordinate 329,188,553, forward strand.
GGAGAGAGGGTGGTTAGTATGCTTATCAAAATTTGCAGATAACGTATAGCTAACATGTCAGATGACAGAATCAGGTACTGAGAAGTTAGCTGATGAACCAACAGGGACTAGACATGCCCTTTTATCACTGTAGGAAACTCCCAGATAAGAAAACTATGTCAACCAATGCAAGTTGGTATCTTTTCTGCAACTTACACTCTTAAAAGAGTGGCCTTGAGCAGTGAGAGTTTAAATGATTTTCCCAGGAACACACAACCGATATGTGTCAGATGTAGGATTTGAACCCAGGTGTTCCTGGTCCTAAAGCCAGCTCACTAGCCTCTAACACCATGAAGGTGATGAAATTTTAAGAAGACTAAAAATAGATCCTTAAGGCAAGAGAATGGTGGTCCAGTCTGAATTTGATTTAAAAAAAAATACCAATTATGCATGCTCAGGATAGAGGAGTCATTTTAAGTCACTTCATGAGATACCTATCCCTAGGCTCTCATTTTGTCTCCAGTTCTTTATTATGAACTAACTTTTGGATATTTGAACTCTGTGTTTCATAGATAACTCAGTCTCAGCACATGCAAAAGAGAACCCATCATCTTTCTTACAAATCCCACCCCCTTCCCAAATTTCCCTATTACTGGCATTGGGTATTCTCAAATCAACATTCAACCCACGTGTCCAGTCATTTGTCTACAACATTTCTCTTATGTATCCATTTCTTTTCATTCAAATGGCCACATTTAAATGGCTCTAAGGGCCAAGTTCAGCTCTTCCTAACCTCTTTCCTGAACTACTGGAACATTCCCCTTGCTCAAGTCTCTCCCTATTCCAAACCATCTTCCACACAATTGCTAGTGATTTTCCTAAAGCCCATACCTAACTATGGGACTCCATAGATTCAGTGGTTCCCTCCACTTGGGCATATAAAGCATCTAACCACTTGGTCCTATTATACCTTTTCCAGTCTACTGTACAATTAACAAATCAATCAAACTGGTCTCTTTATTTTTCACACAGAACCATCTATCTTCCATCTAATACTGAATGGACCTCATTCCTTGAATATATTCATTCCTCAGCCCTACTTTTTAGTATTCCTATTTTCCTTCAAGGCTCAGTTTAAGTCCTACCTTCATTTTCCTTTCAGGGCTTTCCTGATCTGTGAACTGCATTGTCTTTCTCACAATATTTCACACATACTGTACTTATCTCTTCTGACCAAAACTCTAAGCCATGTCAGTTTCAGAAATGTTTCACTTTTGTTCTTATATTCTCAGAGCACTTGCCATAGGGGCTGGCTCATAATAAGTGCTTATTAAAAGCTTGTTGATAAACAATGTTATGGAAAAGAAAAAAGCTGGGGATGTTAGTAGTATAGTAGAAGGTACATCAGGGATTAATACAAGAATCTTAGGTTTTTAGTAGAAACTCAGTAATCAGAACAATGAAGATGAACAGTTCCAATGTATTCTGATCATGTTAGACCACATCCAGGATACAGTATTCACCTCTGCACAACATATTTAAGGAAGAATTGTTGAGCTGAAGTGAATCCAAAAGAAGGCTAAATTAGGATGATGGGAGAACTGAAAACAATGCAAGACAAGAATTTATGAATGGGATAAAGGCATTTAAGCTGGGAGAAAACTTAGGGTAAACACACCTGTCATGAGGAAAGATTAGATATGTTTTCTTTTGATGCAAATGGCCGACTTATGAGGGTAAAAGTAAGATGCCGAGAAGCAGATTTCAGTGAACTATACCTTTGAGGGGTTGGGGATACATTGTTAGACCAATGATTTTATCATTATAGGGAATGGGAAGCAGCTAAGGAAACTGCCAATTCAGATTGGCAACTGTTTTTAACTTCATAGTCTTAGGGAGTTACTAACTGACTTGCCAAGATTCATACAGTCAGTATTAGTCAGAGGCACTGTACGAAATCAGGCTGTCCCGATCTTGAAAAGGGGTTTCTATCTACTACAGATGAGGTGCCAGACTCACAGCTGCTTAGTCCTCAGGAACCCGATTAAAATGTAATTGGGAAATGTTCAATAAAGTAAATGAAAATGTGATACAAAATAGATAATGTTTATTTGTGGTTTTCTAAGTCAAGATGCAATCCATAGGGTTCTGTTTCTATTCGACACAACTGAATTACACCATTCTGCCCCTTCTCCAAGCCATTAGAGATTTCAGAAAATGGAATGAATGGGCTGCCTAGGTAGACGCTGAGTTCCACTCAGACTGAAATTTTCATATAGAGGCTGGAGGAACATTTTGGCAAGATGTTGTAAAGAAAATTCTTGCTCAGAAAAGGGTTAGATGAATAATAAATATTGATAGTACGATGACATCAACAAAAATAGCACGCACAAACACATATATTCTTTAAGGTTTGCAAAGTGTTGTTTTTTTTTTTTACAAACATTACCTCATTTGACCCTCATATCAGCCCCTGGAGGTAGGAGATATCATTATGTCCATTTTACAGAAGAAAATTGAAGCAAATAGAGGTTAAGTGACTTGCCCAAGACCACACAAATCCTAAGTGTCTGAGGCAGCATTTGAACTAAGGTATTCCTGATTCCAAGTTCAGAGCACTATCCACTGAACAATCTAAACAGCTCAATTAGATTAGGTCATTTCAAACTTTCAGTTAAAATACATAAGATTTTATGAATCTTGTTAAAGAGTCTTTCATACAAGAGAGGGTGTGAGTCACTGTTAGGTTTAACCCTCATTTCTAAAGCATAAACAAATTATGTAAGACTTTCATTTATTTACTCTGAAAAAGGGACACCCTTGTTTAGTTAAACATCTATAATTAGGCCCATATATATGTTTTACTCCATTTGGAAACATGCATATGTCACTAAGACACAATTCCTAAGTCTGAAGTCTGAAAATTACATGTATAATTATTTAAGAAGGATGAGCTGAGAAATGGGAGAGGTATCCAGCTAAATTAGATTTATACAGATAAACCATGAGTATTCAAATCTGTAGGCACTGGTAATGCGCTTCCAGATTTGACCAATGTTATTGCACTAACTTTAAGAACTTCTAAAAATAGAATGTAAGTTACTTGAGGGTAGAGATTCTTGTTTTTGTTTTTATATTCACAGTACTTTCCACACTGTATGAGCTTAATTAATTCATGCAAAATTGAAATGAGTCAAAGATCATATGGAAGATTTTAAGGATATACCAACTATATCTTTTATTTTTTATCAATGATGATCCTACAGTTATCTAGCAAATGAAACCAGAGCTTCAAGAATCCACAAGGAAGATTCCCAAAGGTGAAGGATTTGAGGTGGGGGAGGAATCACATAATCATTTTCTCCATACTTCCAGGAAGAAAAAAATCATAACGTACAATCACAGGATATTAGAGTAGAATGGAACGTCAGAGGTGATGTGGCCTAACAGAAACCTCAGAGGTCATTAGCTAAACAGAAAACTCCCCTACGTTATCTCTGAGAAATGGACATGCAGCTTGCAAATGAATTCCTTTTAAAAATAATATTTTAAGACCTTTTGAAGAGATCAGGGATGGCATCTATAATAACTAACAGCATGTTCTGCAAACCAAGTTCTATCAAAATAATCAAATTTCTTAGTAGAAAATGACCAAGAAATCAAAAAGAAGCAACAAACAATGTCTGGACTTCATCCAACCTTTCAATCCTGCCCTTTATGACATAATCATCAATAGTTTAATACTTCAGGGACCTGTGACTTCCTCAACGATTATGTGCCCACCACTAAAGAAGATCACAAGTCCTTTCGGTAAGATTCCTTTTTGCCAGCTGCAAAGAAGAAGAAGAGGAGGAAAAAGAGGTGGAAGAGAAAGAGAAGGAGGAGGAGATGGAGAAGGAGGGGAAGGAAAAAAAAAGAAGAAATATTAGCACAGGTGACCGAACTCCTGGAGAGAAACCTCTCCAAAAATAGGTAATTAAACCCTGATCAATCAGTTTCAAAATGTGGCACAACTATTGTAAATAGTTTTTCATCTATAGAGACTATTTTTTTTCTCACATTCAGTGAAATTGAAGGATGGAAAAGTTTTGTTGAAAAGTATCTCCATTAAAGACTTACTTAAATTTTTGTGTTAAAATTATATTGTCTTAATAAACAGGAAATCCAATATAATATTGTTATGAATTAACTGTGCTAACTCCTATAATTATGTTACAAGACATGAGAAATGAAAAGATTGTATACTACAAGCCGTTCTGAAGTTCAGTCTTTAAGATTTCTTCAAAGATTCACAAACCGGCTACGAATTCCTTTTCCTTCCACCCCCAAAAAATGTATTCCAAATCCAACTTCAAGTCTATATGATGCAGATGTAATACTTCACTTATATCTGTCATGAATAGTTTAGAATAAATAGGTCTAAGAACACATTGTGAGAGGTACACATGAAAATTTACAGGGACATTGCTGACTGGGGAAAAAAATAGATGTAACATGCCTTACTGATGCTGTTACTCAATTAACAACTGAAATAACTTGAATGTTTTGGCCACTGGAAAACACCCTGTGGTGGTACTATACTTATTCAATGTACCTTTGTACAAAATTGCTGTTAATGGTACAGACATTCATCCCTTAACAAAATAAGTCCCTATCCTAAGCCTTGAGGTTTATAGTAATTCCAGACTACTAACCTCAGCTAAGAGTTAAACCAAGTCCTCTTACTGTAACTATTTGCTGGTTAAATGCTTTTGTTTTTCTCAAAACAACAGGAAAATGTTCCTAACATATTACTTAAAGACTTAAAGAGGGTGCAAATAACTAAAAATCTATAGCAAACGACTTGGAAAGAGATATATTTAAAGAAATACGAGTGTTGGGCTAGTTCCAGTTTACTCTTCACGTGTTTCAAAACACAAAGGTCTCTCAGTGTTTCCTATTATCAGTGTATCCTGAAGAAAGGAATTGGTTTGCCTCTGCAAAGAATAAGAGCTGAGCAGCCTTTTGATTGCAGAGGATAATCTATAAACACAAGAAACAAAGTTGACCCTCGAAGTGATCTCTGTTCACCTCCTCACAAGGGATGGCAATCTAGAGATATCGTTATAGGGTACAAAGCAGCTTTTAGGAAAGACTCCTAAAGGAAATCATTCTTGCATTCAACCATGTTGCTATGGTAACCAAACCAATCAAGCTTCTTCACAAAGGCTTTTATGTCAAGTTCTGTTAGCAAACTCATAGAGAACATATAACTCAACTAAATTAACATAATATTAATTATGCTATTAAAGATAGGTAAAAGGCAGAAATCTTTTACAAATATGGGTATGATATTCATCTTCCATATTAATATATTAAAATCTGTTTGGGCTAAAATTTTTCTTTTTCATGATAAAGGAGTTTAGCATCAGCTCCTCCTCCTAAAGTGTATATGTGGAGGTGGAGGGAGGAAGCAGAGGAGAGGGAGGTGGTGGCGTGATATACCTAGCAATGTGATTGCCCTAAGCCTGCATGTGCACTTTCAAAGATGAATTATTCTCCTCACTCTCTGGACTGCAACAAGAGAATTCCTGCATCTCATTGACTTTTGTTCAGTGTGTCTTAGTGGACCTACCATGTTTCCAACAGTAATAAACATTTTTGCCCCCCAAATTCCCAGCCCTGCAACCTACCAGGAGCAATGTGGAATGATGAATCAATAAGAAGGTTCCTTTTCCTAGGATTAAAAAAGAAAATGACAACAATAACAACAACAAAGCTCCAAAACATTGAGTAGTGGGTTTCAAATTTCCTGTATTGACTACAACTTAACATCTGAAGTTCATTTTCTGTCTGTGTTTTGTTGTTGTTGCTGTTGTTTGGTATCATGATTTCATCATCGTAGGAAACTCTGGGTTTTGAAAGTTCTTTTTTTAATTGATGTACACTGGCACCTTATGAATAACTGAGTCTTAGAAAAGTCACCAGGTCATCAAGAGGTTATGACTTGATCATGGTCACACAATTGTCAGAGGCAGGCCTTAAACTCAAGCTTTGCCAGTCAAGAACCAGTAGTCAATCAAAATTTATTCAATACCCATGATGTGGCAGGTACCATGGTGGTTAAGTATTATGGATGCAAAAAGAGGCAAAAGACTGTCCCTGTCTTCAAGAAGCTCACAATCTAACAGAGGAAACTGTTTCTGACTCATAAAAGCAACCCCCTTTTTCTCTAAGTCAATGCCATCTCTCTGGAGAAATCCTTAAGTCAGTGAAATATTTCTAAGCTACCATCAAGCTAGAAAAAAGAATGGTCCCCAATGCTATAAAGACCTTTCAAAGCGGGCAAAATCACTGATTTTTGTTTTGTTTTGTTTTGTGAAAACAATATGGGCATCTATAATCTTTCCTAGTGCCAAATAATTTAATACAGAATCCAAATGAATTAATCTTCATTAGTGCCCAGAGGTTGCAAAAGAAGTTCCTAATATAAGCCATTCCATTGGTAGGAAAAAAAAAAAGAATTATTTTCTTCACAGAAGTACAGACCATAAAAAAGTGGAAAGAAACTAATGGTCATCAAGTCTAGCCTTCTTGCCATAGGGATGAGAAAAATTAGTTACAACAATCAAATGTTTAATGTTAAGTAGAAGACAGAAATACAGGTTTTCAAGCTCCTATTGAAGGGTTCTTTCCAGTCCACCATGCTGCTTTTCCTTACCTCAATTTTATTTTGTAATATTAAAAAGAATGGGCCTTAAATTGGACTTGCTTTGAAAGTTTGAATAAAATGAGCTTGACACTATTTCACAGATGGATTATGTCAAATACCTACAAGAAAAATAAAATACTGCGCATGCTTAATAGATGTGGGACTCATCACTTATTGCCCATGATGCCTGGCCTCTGTGTTTCTGAAAATTCAAATAATTATTATCTAGTATCACGTTTTTTAAACAAAATAATAATCACCATAAGAAAAATATTCCAATCGTTCTTCACCAGATACTCTTTTGAAAAACCTGACATATGTAACCAGGTAGGGAACACCTAAGGTATGTAAGTGGATCACAGAACATTTTTCACTTAGCTGTATTTTGGGGGGAAAACAAATAGGATGATGCCAATACTCTCTTGCTTCAATGAATCACAATCTATGGGCATCAAAGACCAGCAGAATATTAATTGTGGAATTGAAACTTTAGCTTGAAACCGCAACTCTACCTCCTACAATGAATGTTACGCTACCTAAAACACATGATTTCACTTTTCCAGTTGCCAATTTTCTCATCTATAAATGTAAGGGTTAGATGAGATCAGTGATTCTCAGAATGTGATCCAGGGACACCTAGGTGTATCCTTTTGGGGGGTCCACGAAGACAAAACTATTTTCATAATAATTCTAAGCCATTTTAATCTCTGATATGGTAAATATCAATAAATATGATCCATATAAACAAAAGCTCCTTAAATGTCCTGACATAAAAAAATTGAAAACTGTACTATAATTATTTTGGGGACCCTTTCATAATTTTAAATATATATAAAATATAATATGTTAACCCATAATATTATATAATGCACATCAAATATATACTTAATTTATATGTACATATAAATTTAAAAATTCTATAAATTTTACTATTTCAAAGCAGTGAGATATTACCATTATATGGCACACTATAAAAATTCATATCCCCACCAAATGCAAAGTCTTGCTAATCTAACCCCACTAAAATACTATTTTGAGGTTTTCAGAATTTAGTAGACTCTTTTTTAAGTTATACTAGCTCAACTACAGCATTTAATATGTTAAACAAGAAAAATTTTTCAAAGAAAAAAGGTTTGAAAGAATTCTGCAATGTTTTAAACTCTGAGATAATGACTTAAGACAGTGGAAATTTTAAAGGTTTAGGAATTTCAGTCACTTAAATTGGGTTTGTTTTTAAAATAACATATTATTATTGTATGCACTAAACAAAGAAATATTAACTTAAATGGAATGGCCCACACAGCCAACTCAGACCAATGTCATTTTTATATCAACCTAAAACATCAAATCGTTATTTAATATAAATCAACATTCATCTACACACAATGCTAATCTAATTGTTAAACACGGTCCTGACAAATGAAGTTTCTTTTCTGAATTGAACAAGCCATTTTCTATAAGAATGCAAACAGATAATATGCAGGTGCATTGTGACTTCCTACTCAAACTAAATCAGACATTGTAAAGGGCAAAGAATAATAAGTGGAGAGACCCTGAACTCATCCATAATCCATACCTTTGATAAATAGGTGAAGGCATTTTAGTTGTAGGCATTTCTTTTCATTTGAAAGTGAAGAATTGATACAGGCACTGGGGTAGGGAGATCCATCTTGCCCCAACGGAAAGTCAGAGGGGTAATAGGGAGGATGTAGGAGAGAGCAGATTGAGGGAGGAGGTATACAGCAGAATCGCTGTTTTGGGGTGGTAGGTAGAGCAAAGACAGGGAGAAAATTTGTAACTCAAAATCTTGTGGAAATGAATGATGTAAACTAAAAATAAACAAAGATTAATTATTAAAAAAAAGAAAGAAAGAAAGTGAGGAATTGGTGATTCATTAGCCTTAAAGTGGATAGAATACTGGACCAGAGTAAAAAAGACTTAATTCAAATCTCACTTCCAACATTTGGTTGTGTAACCAAAGGCAAGCTCACTTTCCCAATCTGCAAAATAACTCACAGGGGTTATTGTGAGGATCTAAGATAAGATGTATGTAAAGTGCTTTGTCAATCTTAAAGAGCTATATAAATGCCAGTTGTTAATCAGTTGGAAAACTTACTGATTCCTAAGATCTGTCACCGTTATTTGACAGCTCAAATAAATGAAAGATACTATAAACTTCTGGGAAAGAAATAAAATTCCTGTTTTCATTTTCATTCCATTTCAATTTCTCTATCAGAGCTTTAGTTGTAAAGCATAGCAGAGTTATCATCAAAGAACTTTGGTCTGAAACCCAATTCTGCTCCTCATTTCCTCTTTGACCATGGGCAAGTAATTTCCCCCCCCCCGTCCTCAGTTTCTCTGGGCCTCTGTAAAGTAAGGGGCTGGACTAAATGATTTCTAAGTCTCTATGTCCCTGTGAAGCATCATTCTTCAGCTGAGTATTTCCGAACTCTTGATCATTAGAATTACCAGATAATTTTTAAACCTGTCACATAATCAGACTTGATAAGAGTCAATGGATAGTAGTTTTGCTTTCCCGTGTCTTGTTCTCCTGTTCCGTAAAATGAAACAGTCTAGAAACAAACTTGTAACGAAAGTGCAACTCCCTTGACAATATAGTTAAGAGACATTTCTTTAAAATTTGGGGAGTCTTAAAGTACTTCTTCCAAATTAAGGAGGACTGTCTTCCTGGCAATATTTTAGTTAACCTGGGAAAAAAATACACACACACACATTCTTATATATATGTATACACATACACACATACCAACAGACTCATGTTTTTATTTTTGTCCTGTTTTTGTGACAAAATAATATATTTCTCCTAGGAAGAATATAGTCAACATGGATACAAGAAGACATAGGCTTGGGACAGCTCAGTGGAGCAGTGAATGAAGCAATGGCCCTGGAGTCAGGAGGACCTGAGTTCAAATGTGACCTCAGACACTTGACACATTTAGAAGCTGTGTGACTTTGGGCAAGTCACTTAACCCCAATTGCCTTGCCTTCCCCCCCTCCAAGAGAGGGGGAAAATAGGCTAAACAAATGGCATACAGTTCTTCTGAATACTATAGAAAAATTAAAAAAGCCATAACATATGTGTGCATGCAGATACAATATATATGCCATATATCTTAAAAGCCTGAGAAAACATTGTCTTCAATTCCATATTGGTTTCCATTGTTAGAATGGTCTTATTCATTGGTGTATGTATTTTTATACATCCATATAGGTCTATATATAGAGAATATTTCAAAAGTCAGTATAATTTTAAGCTAATAAAGTGTGCCATATTATGTTAATGTCTTACTACTTTGAAATTGTAAAGTGGCAGAAAGTATTCAGGAGTAATGGGGACAAGCAATTCATTGGAGGAAAGAAGCAATCTCCTCAAGAATTATTAAGATTTCAACATATGTCAAACAGACCATGTGAATACAAAGACTAAATTCATATGAGTAGAATGGGAAAGCAATCTCAACTCATACAGCGTGTTCATTTGACATAGCCCATAAACAGATCCAGCTACATAAGTATATCTATCTATAAACATACCTATGAACATATATACAGGCAACTTTAGATGAAATCAATATGACAGATTGGGAAGAAAACTGAGTAAGGAAGGAAGCAGATCAGCTGGATTTGTTGAGATGGGTTTTTCTTTTAGGGAAAAGAGAGTATTTTGGGGTTGAAGAAATAGTTGTCATGGGTATTATAATGGAGAACAGAGATAAGATAATCCAGTCTTCACATAGGTATAATTGATATATATGGCAACTGAAATCATGTCCTAACAGATTTTGAAACAGATTTTGTTATTCAGAGATATAAAAGTTCATCTTCAGAACTACATCTTCATCAAAAATTTTATAACATATCCTGGTAGCTCAGTTTCTAGAAATTTACCAGATCAATTATTAAAGTGAACTGAGCTGGAATGGCTGGTTCCCTTGATGACTATATTTTACATTGATAGGTACTTTCTCCTTCATGAAGTTCAGTTTCTTTAAGGAGAAAACACAAAACATAAAACAAAGGCTAGGTATATAATAATCAACACTTTGGTCTGCTCTTCTCTTTGTAATCGTCATGGGGAAATTAAATAACCTTATCATTGGTTATAGGGGGAAAAAAGATTTACACAACAACTTCTCAAGTTGATTTGGTAGTTACTTAATCCAGTCATTTGTTCCCTTTCATTTTCTCTCGTGCTCTCACTTTTTCAAAACTATAAAACAATGAAAGAAAATGTTTAACACATGAGGTTTTATGGTTATTGGTTTTTCATTATTATATACCTCATACCTTGAATCCCCAGGGTATCCAATTTCTTTCAATAGTCCCCCAAAACCTTTAAATTTATATCTCTCAAATATTTTGTTAAAATTTCATGTGTAAATAAAAAGAGATAAGGTATATAAATCCTAGGGAGCTATCTGAGATACACAAAGTTTAACTGACCAGAGTCATAAAGGCCATAAATGTGTCAAGGACAGAATTTGAACCCAGAGCTTCCTGACTCCAAATCCCATCACTTTATCCCCTATGCCATACTGCCCTCACTCCTTGCTTATCCCAGTACATATGGAGTTTTCTTTATATTGAACAATGCAGAAGTGCTAGCTAATATATTAACCACAAAGCACTCAACTAAAAGTACAGGTTAATAAGGTGGCTGCTATAAATCAGGATTTGTTGATGGTAGTCATAATGAGCAAACCAGCATAGCACCCAGGTATTTTTAGTTTGCAAAAATGGTCAGTTTATCATTATTAACAGTAAAATTAATAATCATCCTCTACTGGAGTCTTGAAAAGTGGGCAAGTGATTGGATTCCTTCATCTTGTCTAAAAAGTGAGATTGGATATTAGACTAAGTATCCAAAAAGATCTAAACAGGCTAAAATCACAGACCAAATTTAGTAAGATAAAATTTAAGAGATAAAAGTAAATCTTAAACTTGAGTTTAAAAAAATCCCTTCACAAATACGAAATTATGCTAGACAGGAATGTATTTAGAAAAGATCTGGAATGTTTCATGGACAGCAAGCTCACACTGAGTTATATTGGTAATGGAATTTGGAGATGTCCCTGTATGGGCTTGGTTTTTGGGTTGAGTGTTAAAACCCAGAGCTTGTGAATCCCACTTGTGGGATGGACTTGTTGACATGAAGAGAGAGGGCTGAACTGGGAGGAGCTGAAAATTGGGAGAGACGCCCAAGCCTAGAGAAGGCCAGAAGGACTTTGAAACAGCAGTATCCAGTATCATGGAGCCTGAGTTGCTGAGAGAAAGACAGCTGAGAGCCTGTGGGAGATGCCCAGGACTTTGAGAACTGCCACCTGGAACTTCCAAGGACTGAGGAGGCATGACTGAGAAGGAGGCATGCCGGTATTTTGTCTGTCTGTTTTGATGTGGTTTTGCCAGATTCACCTGATGGTGAAGGACAGTGGTGCTGTTGTAGAGGTCCTGGCACCTGGCTGTTGGTTCAGAAGCCCTGAAGAAGGATTTTCCTGTTGTATGTTTACAGAAATCCTGGAAGAGGGCCTTGCTGATGTTTTCAGGGGTTCTGAGGCAGTTCTACAGGCAGAGGGTGACTTGATGAGGACACTGGCTATGGCTTTGCTGAGCCTTGTCTCCCCAAGAACTGAGATTGCTGAGGGCTTGCCTTGGGTGAAGATGAAAGAAAGACCTTTCCTTAGGTATCCAATGCTGAGTTAAACCTTGGTAACTTAAGGGTGGATGGCCTTTTGTGTTCTCCTGCCCCGTTTTAGATTCAGGGGTGGGAAGCCTTGGAGTGATTGACCAAATGAATGTACTTTGTTTATGGTTGGAGATTAATCTCCATTTGAGAAGAGACTTTTGACTGACTAAATGAATGTACTGTCTAGGGGTGGAGTAGTACCTGGATTGAATTGAGAACTTGCTAAAGGAACAAGTTACACTGTATTTTGACTTTTTCTGTTCTGTGAATGTTTGCTGAATAAATGGGGTTTACTATGCTGGTAATCCGAACTTTAGAAGTTGCCTTTGCTTGGCATTACATGAGTCAACAGTCATACCACTCAAAAAAACTGGTCAATCTAATTTGTGTCAAACTCCCTACTGCCCCAAAACAGACAACACAATTCCAAACCTCATTAAGAGGCAGAGTCTCCTTTATAAGGGAGATGACATTCCTGCTTTATTTTCCCCTTATCAGATGACATGAGAAATACCACAATTATTTTTGGGGTCCTCATTTATAGAAGGTGACCAGGTAACCAATCATCAAGCTATAGTAACTCATGAAACAACCCACTGAGCACTGGATAGATTGCACTTTACAAATCCTTGGAAGGTTAAAGTATAAGTTATCACAGTGAAAATGTCACATATTCCTAACACATCATAGTACGCAAAGCTCTTTTATACATGTAACAATCTCACTTGAACCTACCAATTACCCTGCAGGTGGTAGGCATGGCAGAGAGTATTGTCAAATAGAATCATAGACATAAATCTGCAAGTAAACTTGGAGACCATCTAATCTCACCTATCATTTTCTAAAAGAAGAAACTGAGACCCTGAGAGGCTAAGTGATTTGTCCCATCTCATCCACATGATGTCAGAGGAAGAATCTGGGCCTAGGCTCTCTGACACAAATTCCAGTGTTCTTCCCATTTTATTTATTTATTTGGCTAGTTATCTATTCATTTATTTATATATTTTATTATCCAGATTTTATAGAAGAGGGAGCTGAAAAAACTCATAAATAGAAATGACTTATCCAAGATCACCTAATAAATGGTACAGCCAGGTCTTGAATTCAGGTCTTCTCTTGAAATTGAAAATCAATTCTCTATCCAGATTAAGTTCATACAATTATAGCTAGAAGGAGTTTCTGAGGTGGCCTACTCCACCTCCCTCATTTTGCACATGAGGAAACTATAGTTCACAAAAATTGCACAGTAAGCCTCAGTCACTTAATAGCTGTGTGACCCTCAGTAAGCGATTTAACCTCTGTTTACCTCATTTTCTTCAATTGTAAAATGATGATAAAGAGAATTGCTAGGGTGGCTGAGAAGCACAAATGAGATGACATTTGTAAAGTGCTTTTAGCCTGGCACCAGGAACATAATCGGTACATCACAAATGCTAACTATTATTTATTATTGTTATTATTACTGGAGCTGTTGTTGCTGCTGCTGCTGCTGCACAGTCAGTAGGTGAAAGGGAAAAAGGG